>PVHT021183617.1:2664049-2836241 GCA_004024745.2 Catagonus wagneri
GGGGACACCAGAAGGAGACCCAGGCCAAACCTGCCCCCCTCCAGCTGAGCCCCAGCCTAAGAGATTAACCGGGGCAGGAAGGCAGATGTTTTAGGCCCCAAGGGAGGGCTCCGGATAGCTTCCTCTTCCTCCCCCACCCAAGAATCCAAACCTCCCCCGGGGTGGGCCACACCCTGCCACTGCCTCAGCCTTTCCTGCAAGGGGTGGGGGTGGGGCAGGGAGTCTCATTCCAGCTTCAAGAGGAAAAAGCTGAGGCTCAGAGAAGGCAAGAGGCTTGGCCAGGACCACACAGGCTCAGGGGCAGGACTTGAACCCAGGCCTCCGGAGGCTGAGGACAGAGAGAGGCTGCAGGAGTGGGGACCGGGCGGTGGTGCAGGCTCAACCCTACCTGGCTCGGGGGGTGGTACGGACCAGCCACCCGGCCCACGAAGCTGGGAGGGTGGACGAAGGACAGGGCTGGCGGGGAGCGGGAGCAACACGGTGTGTGCAGGGTCCACGGGAGCCCAGAGCAGGTGTCTGAACTTTGCAGTTTTGTGAAAACATGCCTAGGACTAGATTATCTTTATTGACCCTGCTTGATGCATGTTGTGATTTCTATACGTGTAGATTCATAACTGGTACCATTTCTGGAAAATTCTCAGCCATCATCTCTTCATTTGTCACTTTTCCTCCCACCCTGCCCTCAGGGACTCGGGTCAGACCTGCTCATCTCTTCCACATCTTCCGTCTCCCTGTGCTGCATTCTGAGCAATTTCATATTTCTCTCCCAGCTCTGCCCTCCAGCTGCTTCTCCTTTTTGTCTAATCGGCTGTTTAAGGCCCTCTGCATTGAGAATTTAATTTTTTACAATTGTATGCTTTCAGTCTGCACGTTCTAATTATTTTGGTTTTAAATCAACCTGACCAATTTGCATGGTCTCTCGTTCCCTGCTCACTAGTTTTACCCCCACGTTTTATATTTCTAAAAGTTTGAGGAGTTCCCGTCGTGGCTCAGTGGTTAATGAATCCGACTAGGAACCATGAGGTTGCAGGTTCGATCCCTGGCCTTGCTCAGTGGGTTAAGGATCCGGTGTTGCCGTGAGCCGTGGTGTAGGTTGCAGACACGGCTCGGATCCCATGTTGCTGTGGCTGTGGCGTAGGCCGGCGGCTACAGCTCCTGTTAGACCCCTAGCCTGGGAACCCCTCCATATGCCGTGGGTGCGGCCCTAGATAAGGCAAAAAGCCAAAAAAAAAAAAAAAGTTTGAGACTTGGTGGTTTTATATCCTAAATCTGATATCAACTACCTGACCTCAGTGTGGGGCAGGGTTAGGTTTACCTTTCTTGTGCATTATTTCAGTTCTCACTCTGTGTGTGTCTGTGTTTTGTAAATTCATATATTATTGAATTTAATCTGGAAACCCAGAGAGTCTAAACTGAGGATGCTTCGCTCCAAAGAGAATTTGCTCTTGCTTCAGCCAGGAGCCAGGCACCCGGATTGATCTCGGAGGGACAGCAGTGAGTGATGGCTCAGAACGAGATCTGAATTCTCTGCTCAGGAATCGAACCTGGGCAGCCTGGATGAAAACCAGGAATCCTAACCACTAGACTAGCTAGAGACTAAAAGCAGAATTGCCCTGGTTCTTGGCCCCTGTTGAAAGCAAGAATGTTTCAAGGGAATTTCCCGTCATGGCTCAGTGGTTAATGAACCCAACTAGTATCCATGTGGACGTGGGTTCGATCCCTGGCCCCGCTCAGTGGGTTAAGGATCTGGCGTTGCCCTGAGCTGTGGTGTAGGTCACAGATGCGGCTCGGATGCTATGTGGCTGTGGCTGTGGCATAGCTGGCAGCTGTAGCTCTGATTCCACCTCCTAGCCTGGGAACCTCCATATGCCGCAGGTGTAGCCCTAAAAAGATAAAAGACAAAAAGAAAAAGCAAAGATTCAAGGAGGCAAAGACTGAAAACACGTCAAAATTTATTGTTAGCGTCACAGTACAACACGTGGGAGAGCACACAGAGGAGCAGTTTATTTGTCAGAAGCAAAGAAGTGATTCACACAGGTGCAGGCGTCCCCCCGAGCAAGGAGCACATCAGAGAGGTGATTTAAATCACTCACATAGGAGCTCCCGTCATGGCACAGTGGAAATGAATTTGACTAGGAACCATGAGGTTGCAGGTTCGATCCCTGGCCTCGCTCAGTGGGTTAAGGATCCCACGTTGCCATCAGCTGTGGTATAGGTCGCAGACATGGCTTGGATCTGATGTTGCTGTGGCTGAGGTTCAGGTCGGCAGCTATAGCTCCGACTGGACCCCTAGTAGCCTGGGAACGTCCATATGCTGCGGGTGTGGCCCTAAAAAGCAAAAAAATAAATAATAATAAAAAAATAAATAAATAATTTATATAGCACGGTTCTTCTGGGGCTTTGTTTACCTTTAGCCAATTATCTTGTTTTATTTCTCACACCTGACTGGACACAGGACCCTCCCTAAGATGCAGGCGCATCGTTTAGCAAAGGCAGATCCCAGAGCTAAGGGTGCGGGACGGTACCAGGGCTCGCTATGGCCTGGCGCCCCCTCCCTTCCTGACCCCAGGAGTCCTACTGCGCATGCGTGGTTGGGGACGTCTCCTTGACTCCAGGAGTGACCGAGGCGGTCATCTGATCCTTTTACTCCAGCAGAGCTCAGCTCCTGCAGTTACCTTTCTCCCTGACGTGCCGGAGAGAAGCAGGGCCCAACGTACTCGGCCTGACAAGTCCCGGCTGTTCTCAGCCCAGGGGCCCAGCTACCTCCCGCCTCAGAATCATCGCTAACCTGGGACTTCAGGGACCCTGGAAGACCCGAGTTTCGTGTGGCTGTAACGGAGCCAGTTTCTCTTTCTTTTTGTTTTTTTTTTTTTGGCCGCACCCATGGTTTACAGAAGTTTCTCGGTCAGCGTAGGAACCCATACGCCACAGCAGCACCCCGAGCCCCAGCGGGGACGACCCTGGATCCTTAAACCCTGCTCCACCAGGAACTCTGATTTCTCTTTCCCACCATATGGGTCTGAAGGAGAAGGCCTCGTTTGTCCCCTCCCCTCAGCGAAGGCCACACTGCACTGCTCCGCCCACCAACGGCCTGTCCCCCTCACTAAGCTGACCCGGTGTGGCCGAGTCCCCAGCGGGCAGCAAGGAGACTGCTCAGGGGGTGCCCAAGGGTGTCTGCTGGGTGAATGAGCGGGTCTGCCGCTGAGAACACCCCGCGCTGGTGTTGACCTTGGCCGTAGCGCCACCCTCAGCAGCCTCCGAGGGTCTGGTCACACCGAGGAAGCCTGGGCCTGCAGCCAGTGCCCAGCGGCGGTCTGGTCACGGCTCACACGGCGTTGGGCCTGGCTCAGTCCAGCTGAGGCAGGAGACTGATGGGCTCCAGGACAGACATTTATACCCAGCCACCTGTCTACACTTCAAGCTAGAAATGACAACAGGCACAAGGCAAACAATTGGTACTTGTCTTCTGTGAGCTCGTTAAACAATGGCCACGACAGGATCCAAAGGGGGTGAGCTCTGCTTGGACAAAAGAACAGGGAGACCCCAACCACACACACGCAGAGAGACCCTTCTGGGTCAGAACAGGAGGGGCTGCCAGACCATAATAAGTCTGGATAACCCTCCCACCATGCTCTGCTCTGGAATCCGTCTTGGCCCAAGGACGCGCACGCATATGGGGGAGGGTCCTGGGTCTGGTCAGGGGTGAAGGATAAAACAAGATAACCGGCCAAACGAAGACAAAGACCCAGAAGAACTGACCTATACACGTGGTTTAAGTCACCTCGCTGGGGCGCTGCTCACATGGGGGAACGCCCGCACCCTCACTCCTTTGGGGGTGTGTAACTGCTTTACCTCCGCTTGGATAAACAGACTAATTCTCTGCGTGCGCTCCCGCAGGCTGACTGTTTCCCACAACAAACTTTATACCCGTTTTCATAGCCTCTGCCTCCCCGAAACAGTCCTGCTTGCAACAGGGGGCAAGACTCAGAGCAACTCCGCTCTCAGACTCTAGCTGGTCCAGTGACCAGGAGTCCTGGTTTTCATCTCCGCTGCCCAGGTTCCGTTCCTGAGCAGAGAATTAAGATCTCGCTAACTCCCTGCTGTCTCTCCGAAATCCCAGGGACAGTGTTTCCACTTGGTGTTGGGTGGCAACACCCTGGGAACACAGCTCCCAGGGGGTCCAAGGCCCAGATGGCAGCTCTCAACTCCTTTGTCCCCAGGCTCTGGGCAAAGGGGTCCCCCGGGCTCTCCAGCCTCTGGGCCAGAGAGCAAAGGGCCTCAACTGCTTGGAGCTGAGACTGACCTCAGGTCCCTGGGGATGGAGTGCGTGTGGGTCAGGGGGCAGTCTCTGGGCTTGTTCCCAAGGCCTCCTCGCCCTCGCTCCGGGCCTGGCCTCAGGCCTCCTTCCCGACCCCAATCCCCCATCTCTGGTCCCCTCTCTGTGTCTTTCTTTCGCTCTCTGCATCCGATCCCTCCCTCTCACAGCTTCGAATCCTGGCCCGCCCTGCCCACCTCCACCTCCAGGGATGCTGGTCCCCAGGCCCACAAACCTGAGGGGTGAACACAGACCGAAGTGCTGTACTCTTGGTTTAGCTGAGACCAGCTGCAGTGTCCCGAGGCAAATTCCCTAGGAAACTGGGGCCAAAAAAAAAAATGGCCAAATGGCAGAAAGAGCCGAGGCCCCAAGAGGGGGGGGCCAGCTGGGTCTCCTTCCTGGCCGTCCCCAGGGCCGGGCCTGAGCCTGGCTCCAAATGTCTGTCCCCCACCCCCACCCCCGCCCTGGCCCGGCCTTTCTGTCCCGGTCTCTGGGGTGTGTATCCATCTCGGGGCCCCAGATGGCCTCTCCAATCCCCTGGGGCCCCAGAGGGAGGTCAGAGAAGGCAGGTCAGGCGGGCAGGGTGGAGCTCCCTGCACGGACATAATCAAAAATGAAGTGACCTCCTCGGGGAGGTCAGGCAGTGGCCCGGGACAGAAGGCACTCTGGTCCCAACCTGGCCCGAGTGTCCCCTGCTCCAGACCCTCACGGGTTTGCAATTTCCTGCCATACCAGATGGCCCCTGAGTGTCCAAACCACGCGCACCCAGCACGGGTTGTGAAGGGGAGGTGGCATTAGGCCCCCAAGGCACCGGCACCAGCCTGCAGGGACCTCAGCCCGCCCCTGCTCACCATCTCGGGGCGGCCCCTGGCCCAGAAGGACCAGTCAGAACCCAGACCCAGGATTCTGCAAGCCTGAACCGGGGAGGAGGATTGACTGTTTCCCGGGGGTGGGAAATGTCCCAGATGGAACTTGGAAGACTGCGGAACCATTTTTTGACCCTGTAGATGAAGCTGGTCTCCAGGGAGTCGTCGGGACCCCCCAGGGAGAGAAAGAGAGAAAAGATGGGTGTGTGTGTGTGTGTGGGCGGTCCACTTCTCCTGATGGGGAGGGGGTTGGCATTTGAGCCCCAGGCTGGAGGCTTTCTGCCTTCTCCAAGATCTGGTTTTGAAAGGGTTCAGAACAAGTAGTTCGCTTTGGAATATGGATTACTCTGAGCTGCAGTACTTGAGAAACAGAAGGTAACGCCCTCCCCTTTCCTTTTAAAAGCAGGTCATTAATTTCCCAAGACAGGAGTTCCTGCTTTGGCACAGTGGTTTAAGAATCTAACTGCAGCAGTTCAGGTCACTGCAGAGGCGTGTATTTGATTCCTGGCCTGGCCCGGGTTTGCAGCATAGGTGACAGGAACTTCTATAGGTTGTGGGTGTGGCCATAAAAAATTAATTTCCCAAGAGAAAGGTGCCCTCCCTGTACCATGAAGAGGACATTCTTAATCGCCAGAGGCTGGGGGTGGGTACTGAAAGGGATCTGTACAAACAAGCTGCTAAAATAATCCAGGTGGAGTTCCTGTCGCGGCTCAGCAGAAACTGATTCTGACTAGGAACCATGAGGTTGCGGGTTCGATCCCTGGCCTCGCTCAGTGGGTTAAGGGTCCGGCGTTGCCATGAGCTGTGGTATAGGCTGCAGATGCGGCTCAGATCCAGCGTTGCTGTGGCTCTGGCTGGCGGTTGTAACTCTGATTAGACCCCCTAGCCTGGGAACCTCCACATGTCACGGTGCAGCCCTAAAACAACAAAAGACTAAATAAATAAATAAATAAATAAATAAATAAATAAATAAATAAAATAACCCAGGTTTTCCTTTAGTTCCCCCAACACATTTCCTAGTCTCTGTCCTACGACTTACTGCCCCGGTCCCTTCAACCTGTGCTGTTCTTCATGTAAAAGGCTTTGGGGCTTAAGCACTTCCTGGGGTCTTCATTTTGCTTTTGAAGACTCCTGAGTAAATGTATAAATGTGAAACAAAACATGAGCGCTTCTCTCCTGTTAATCTGTCTTACTTCAGTTTTATTCTCAGCCACAGAACCTAAGAGGACAGGAGTTCCCACTGTGGCTCAGGGGGTTGAGAACCCAACTATTATCCATGAGGAGGCGGGTTCGATCCCCAGCCCTGCTCGGGGCGGGGCGGGAGTTAAGGATCTGGCGTTACCAGGAGGTGTTGTGTAGGTCGCAGACACGGTTCAGATCTGGCGTTGCTGTGGCTGTGGCATAGGCTGGTGGCTAGAGCTCCGATTCAACCCCTGGCCTGGGAACTTCCATATGCTGCAGGTGCAGCAGTAAAAAGAATAAATAAATAAAAAGAGGATAGCAACAAGTTTTTACTTCCCTACAGTTTGGAATCTTCTCCATATTTCACCAGCCAACAAATCCCCTTGTGTCTAGGCGAATGTGAATTGGGTTTCTGACACTTACAGCCGAAAGAGTCACGATTAATTCAGTGCTCAAAGGTCTCCTGACCCTAACACAAAACGAAACCCAACCTGACTCATCACCTTCTGGCTCCCGGCCATGCCCGGCTCCCCTTGGCCTTCACGCTTCTCCAGGGAGCGGTCTACGCTTGCCGTCTCCCCTCCCCACCCCGGGTCCCTCCTCCCTGGGTCACACACCCCAGAGACCTCGGCCCTTCTCTTCCTGGACCCCAGCAAGGTCCGATGGTGCCCACACCCTTCGTTCCCCCCAGACCTCTCTCTGGCAGTTCTCCTCCGGCCCCGGCTGGTCCTGGCATGCCGCAGGCCCTGGAGCTCTGTCCTGGCCTCTCAGCCTCTTCCCAGGGACAGCTGCATCCAGGCAGCCGCCAGGGCAAAGTCACCTTCCGAAGCTCAGGCTCCAGCCTAGGCAGACAGTTCCACCCAGCCACCCCTCAAAGGGGACGCACCCCCGAGACATAGCACATCAACACCAAACCCATCATCTTTCCATGGGTGGCTACCCTGCCTCTGTGCCTTTGCATAGGCTATTCCCTCTGCCAGGTGTCCCCTCCCTGCACTGGCCAGCTATAGACAAAATGCCTTTCATGCTTCAAAGACTCAGCCGGAGAGCAGAGACGGTCACTCCCTCCTTTGTACCTGTTCAGAATTCGGCTTGGCTGGCATCTACCCACTCAGGCTCTGCCTTTGTCCGAGCTGGAGGCCAAGTGCAGGGAGGGGCACTGCCAGGAACCCCATGGGCCTGAGTCAGTCACACGCCCCCCACCCCCCATGACAGCCTCTTCATCTCTAGAATGGGGACAGGGCTGACTTGAAGGTCAAAGGAGGTCTAGGACCCCACATTTCACAGCGGCAATCGTGGTTTCTCTTTCTTAGACACTAGAACAAGGGTCAAAACCAAACGACTTAGAGGTTAAAAGGCATTTTAAACTGACTTCTGTAGAGAAGTCTCACCTCATTCATTCATTCACTCATTCATCCCATCCTACCCTAATATCTAGTATCTTCCAGGCCCTGGGGTTGAATCGAAATTTCCAGAAGCCCTTGGTCAGTGGCGCCAAGAGGGGAGAAAGCAGACAAGTCCCCACTGTGTAACCAGGGCCACACTGGGGTGGGGAGAGGCCAGACAGGGCAGACGGCCAGAGCTCCTGGGTCCCAAGAACTCGGAGGTGGGCCCACTCCTGTCCCCACCGTGGGAGGCAGAGCTGGGACACAAACCCAAGTTCCAGCCTCTGGGTCCAGAGCGGCCCTGGGCAGGTGCTTCCCCAGAACTGCCTCCAACGGCCACTCACCTTTCAGTGTTGGGCGCACTCTCAGCGAAAGGGGATCGGGAATTACAGGGTCTCTGGGTTGGGGCTGAACAGGATTCAGGCCTCTGAGTCTCCATCTGGTGGGCAAGCATTTTCACCAGACAGCAGCCCCCCGGGCTCCCCCCCACCCTCTCCGGAGATAGCAAAGAGACCACCCCGGAATAGACCCCGCCTTCTTCTCTCGGGCCCCGCCCTCTTCTCTCTTTTTCTGGGACTCAAGGTCAGCCTGAGGTGAGGGCAGGATTTTGAGGCCAGAGTCCAACATCTTTCAATGCCATGCTGCTGATCCTGGTACAAACCAGAAAGTCCTCAGTGGTCCTCCAAGTGGGGTCCCCAGATCAGAAGCATGAGCATCACCTCAGAACAGTTGGAAGTATGGTTTTCGGGTCCACCTCAGACCTGCTGAATCAGGAACTCGGGGTGGCGCCCTTTGTGTTTTTCCCAAGCCCATCCAGGGATTCTGATGCCCTCTCTCAATGCAAAACCTGCAGACCCAGAGTCCACAACAGGGCAATGGATGTTTGGTATGTTCTGGGGGCTCTGCCTGCATCTTCGAAGGCCACTCCTCCAGTGGTGCACTCTGTGGGGCCAGCATCGCCCTCTGAGGCTGGGGAGGGTCGTACAGTTAGCCCAGGGCGGGGTCAGTACTCAACCCGGGGAGCTGATGGCTTTAACCATCAGACCGAACTCTGTGCGGTGACCAGCAGCAGCCACACAGCACTGAGCAGGCTGAAAAAGTCCTTCTCTCACCCGCCACCCCTAATTCCTACCTCTCCCAGGGGCTCCAGCCAGACAGGCAGCTCTATGTTCTGTTGGGCTGGTGGACAAAGGAGACATGACCAGGGGCTGCTGAGCGGGCTGGAAACAGGAAGCCCAATAAATGTGGGGCCAAGTGCCACGTCTGGTTCACTGACCTCAGTGAGTCAGGCCACCTCTCTGGGGTTCAGTTTCTTTGGCTGTAAAACAAGGTGATAATCCCTCCTACAAAGGCTGTTGGTGAGATTGAGATCTTATACTGAAGAACCACATCCACTTTTCTTCCAAAATTCAACTAAAATGACACGCAAGGGACTTTTGGGGTTTTTTTGTGGGGGAGGGGGTTGGTTTGTTTGTTTTGGCTATGCCTGTATCATTCAGAAGTTCCTGGACCAGAAGTTCCCGTCATGGCTCAGTGGTTAACGAATCTGACTAGGAACCATGAGGTTGCGGGTTCAATCCCTGGCCTTGCTCAGTGGCTTAAGAATCCGGTGTTGCTGTGAGCTGTGGTGTAGGTTGCAGATGCGGCTCAGATCCCGTGTTGCTGTGGCTGTGGCTGTAGCGTCAGCCAGCGGCTACAGCTCCAATTAGACTCCTAGCCTGGGAACCTCCATATGCTGCAGGTGCGGGCTTAAAACTACATTTAAAAAAAAAAAAAAGGTTATGAAATGGCAATATAAGCTGCCTCATCTAACAAGAATTCGGAAAGTGTGCAGCTTCTAGGATTAGTTCAGAGGCTTGATGCTGTGAGAGTCAACGTCTTGAGATTCTTTTTGCCTTTTCTCTATGCTTGATACCTCATGGTTACAAAATGGCAAATGTTGCTCCAACCACCACATCAATATCCCAGCAGGAAGAAGAGGAAGAGGCACCATCTCTATCAGGGGAAAAAAAAAACCCATCTTCTCAGAAACCTCATGGCCAACTTCTCCCTGTGTCTTCTGGCCTCTCGGCCACCCTAACTGGAGCATTGGGAAAAGAAAGAGAGCTAGAAATGGGAGCTGGGTCAGGGCCAACAGTCTCCCACAGAGGTAAATAGCAAAGGAAACAGCTGGAAGTGTCTGCTTCTGGGGAGCAATAATGAGGAGGGCGTCCCCAGGTACAGAGGGCTAGTGTTTTAAACCATGTCTTATAGAACTAATTTTTGTTAAACTATATACATGTATAACTTAGATAAAAATGACTCAACAGAGAGTTCCCTCATGGCAGGTTAAGGCATTGTCATTGTTGTGGCTCTGGTTGCTACTGTGGCATAGGTTTGATCCCCGACCTGGTAACTTCTGTGTGCCCAGGCGTAGCCAAAAAAAAATTGCATTTTTTTGAAAAATGAAAATTAAATTTCACAAAGAGGACCACATTGTGTCCCAGGAAAAATGGATGCAGAATGCTTTTTTTTTTTTGCCCTAAAAAGGGCTGCACTTGTGTTATATGGAAGTTCCCAGGCTAACAGTCAATTCAGAGCTACAGCTGCCAGCCTACACCACAGACACAGTAACACAGGTTCCGAGCTGTGTCTGCAACCTACAGCTCAGCTCATGGCAACGCCGGATCCCCGACCCACTGAGCAAGTCCAGGGATTGAACCTGCAACCTCATGAGTATTAGTCAGGTTTGTTATTGCTGAGCCATGATGGGTACTCCCCAAATGCTCATTTTAATAAAGTTACTGAAATTTAACAAAAGAATTCTTTGGGGAGGTCCCGTTGTGGCTCCGTGGAAACAAATCTAACTAGTATCCAATCCCTGGCTTCGCTCAGTGGGTTAAAGATTTGGTGTTGCCATGAGCTGTGGTGTAGGATGCAGACGAGGCTCAGATCTGGTGTTACTGTGGCTGTGGCTGTGGTTGTGGTATAGGCCAGCAGTGTAGCTCCAATTTGACCTCTAGCCTGGGAACTTCCATAAGCCACGGGTGTGGCCCTAAAAAAAATTTTTTTTTAATTATTTGAACCCCAAGATGACCTCAGAATTCTACATAGCAACCGGTGCTGGACTGGGCTTATGCCGTCTTCCGGAAAAGAAAGTAGGACCCAAGGATATTAGAGCCAGCCTGATTGGTTTTGTTTTATTTTTTATGTATTTATTATTTTTTTTCCAGAGACCTCAACAGTTTAACAGATAAAGGATCTTACAACGTTCAAAGCAAAAAGATCCTGAATCGACAGCCCGTGTGTACGGCAGATGGCAGGTAGGACGTGACAGCAGTCTTTCCTCCTCAGCCTGATTGATTTTAAAGTGTAAAAGTCACAGACAAGGAGTGATCTTGTAGGGCAGAGGGTTAAGGATCTGGCCTTGTCACTGCAGCCGCTCGGGTCACTGCTGTGGCTCAAGTTCAGTCCTTAGCCCAGGAACTTCCATATGCCTCGGGTGCAGCCAAAAAAAAAAAAAAAAACCCAAAACAAATAAAGAAAAAAATAAAGGAGTTCTTGTCCTGGCTCAGTGCTTAACGAATCCAACTAGGAGCCGTGAGTTGCTGGTTCGATCCCTGGCCTTGCTCAGTGGGTTAAGGATCCGGCGTTGCGTGAGCTGTGGTGTAGGTCGCAGACGCGGCTCGGATCCCGTGTGGCTGTGGCGAAGGCTGGCGGCTACAGCTCCTGTTAGATCCCTAGCCTGGGAACCTCCATATGCCGCGGGTGCGGCCCTAGATAAGCCAAAAAGACAAAAAAAAAAAAATGGAAAAAATATAAAGTCACAGATAAGTATTTTGAATGCAGGGAGTATGGCTTCCATGGTCTCTTCTTACAGAAAGAACTAGAAGATGCATTTCGACAACCGGGACGTGAATGGAGAAATCCAGTGAGCTCTGAATACAAGTAAATGTAGAACTCTGGGCAAAAGAAGGAAGGAACCATAGATAGGAACTTGGTAATTCCTTAAAAAACTAAAAATAGAGTTCCTTTGTGGCTCAGAGGGTTGAGGATCTCACATTGTCACTGCTGTGGCATGAGTTTGATCCCTGGCCAGGGAACTTCTGCCAGCCACAGGCACAATTAAAAAAAAAAAAAAAAGAAAAAAGGTGGTGTATTTCTATTCTAGTGCTGCCATAACAGAGCCTCACAGCCCGGGGTGCTTTGGAAACAAAAATTGATGTTCTCACAGCTCTAGGGTTCAGAAGTTCAAGATCAAGGTGTCAGTAGAGTTAGTTTCTTCTGAGGCCTCTGTTCTTAGCTTGCAGGAGGCCTTCTCCGCTCTCTGTCCTCACATGGTGTCTTCAAAGTGTGTCTGGGTCCTAATCTCCTATTTTTACAAGGACACCAGTCATTTGGACCAGGGCCCACCCATAGGACCTCATCGAACCTTAATAAACTCTTTAAAGACCTGTCTCCCAGTCACATGCTAAACTACTGGGGGTTAGCATTTCAACTTATGGATTTTAGGGGTGGGGGGGACACAATTCAGCCCAAAATTGACAGTAAAATAAACAAATTTCCCAAGGTCCTAGCACTTAGAGAAAAAAATTAGAAAACTTTAAATCCACTTAAACAATACATGGGGGCGGGGGGGCGGAATCAAGATCCAAACTGCAGAAAGAAAGAAAGAGAGAGAGAGAGAGACAGAGAGAGAGGAATGAAGGAAGGAAGGAATGAGGGATCCAAACTAGAACATTTAGAAAACACAACAATAAAAGCACCTGTCAGTACCTTTGGGAAATGGGATAAAGCTTTGCTCTATCCATCTTAAAGGATAGGACTTGTTTATGTCAACAAACAAGAATGAAAGAGAATAAATCAGGCAGAGAGCTTATAGAACATGACGAAGATCACACAGCTGGTACAGAGCAGAGGTCGGATCTGAACGCCACCTGGCTTAACACGCACAAATATTTTAATTCTAGTATTGTTTGCAATAGCCACTCCCCCTTGGGGGGAAAAAAAAATGAAAAAAGCATTCAAAGGGTGTTCAGCCGCTGGAGACAATTTAAATAACCGTAACCCAGCTGGGCCAGGACACACCAGGCAACAGCCCGTAGGAGGAAACAGGCAGCCTTCCTGCCCAGTCGTACGTAGAGTGACAGCCATGAATTAGCATCTCTCCTGGGCACAGAGAAAGGTATCAACTCGGTCCCTTGACTGGGACTATTGAGAAAAGAGCACCCCACCTTGTTTTCTGGAGGCTTTAAATCTCAGCTTTCTCAGTGGACCTGGTTGAAAGACTTGGCTGTTTGTTGTGCTGTGGGAAATCCTCCAAGGGTCACTGTTAAGGGAAAAGGCACAGCACAGAACAGCGCGTCCGTGACATGCGTGTGCACGTGTGTGTGCGTGCGTGTGCATTCAAGGGTGGATATACTTTCATGTGCAAAGAATGTCTCTAGAAGAATACAGAGAAGCTGCTAATAGCGGCTGCCTCTGGAGAAGGAAATCTGATAGCTGGGAGTCGGGGTGGGAAGGAGATTTTTTTCCCCCTTCACGTTGTTTGCATTTTGTACCACAAGCAAGTATTACCCACCCCAGTCAATCACTCTCTATATTTTCTGTTTTGTTTTGTTTATAGCACTTTGGTTTTGGCCACACCCATGGCATGAGGAATTTCCCCGGCCAGGGACTGAACCCGAGCCACAGCCGCAACTTAGGCAAAGCCGGATCCTTAAGCTGCTGCACCGCAACGGGAACTCCTATAGTAGTCTTAGATTAACAAACTTTATTTTTCAGAGTAGTTTTAAGCTTGCAGACAATTTAGCACATAGTAGGTGTTCTTAAGATGAGGAAGTTCCCATCCATGGCAGTTTGCAGAAGAGGTGTTAGATTTTGTCAAATGCTGGAGTTCCAGTTGTGGCAGAAACGAATCTGAATAGTAACCATGAGGTTGCAGGTTCGATCCCTGGCCAAGCTCAGTGAGTAAAGCATCTGGTGTTGCCATGAGTTGTGGTGTAGGTTGCAGATGCGGCTAGGATTCAGCGTTGCTGTGGCTGTGGTGTAGGCTGACAGCAGTAGCTGCAATTAGACCCCTAGCCTGGGAACCTCCATATACCATGGATGTGGTCCTAAAAAGACAAAAAAAAAAGGGATTTTGTCAAATGCTGTCTCTGAATCCATTGATATGATCGTTGATGTGATGGATTACAGTAATCAATTTTCTTTCCTTTTCAAAGTTTTTCTTATGATTTCTTTCTAAATGAATTGTATTATATTGATAGCTGTACAACCATCATCACAACCCAATTTTACATTTCCATCCCAAACCGCCAGCCCATCCCTGCACCCCCCAACCTGTCTGCTTTGGTAACCATAAGTTTTTCAAAGTCTGTGAGTCAGTTTATGCTCATTGTATCCTAATAATCAATTTTGGAGTGTTGAGCCAGGCTTACATACCTGGAATAAATCCCATTTGATCATGGCATACATTTCTTTTTACACATTGTTGGAGTTATTTTGCTAATATTCTGTTGAGGATTTTTGCACCTATAATCAAATCATGAGAGATATTGTCTATAGTTCCCCCCCTCTTTTTTTTTGGCCATGATCGCAGCACGTGGAAGTTTCCAGGCTAGGGATCAGACCTATGCTACAGCAGTGACCCAAGCCACAGCAATGACAATGCTGGGTCCTTTAACCACTCGGCCACCAGGGAACTCCTTATTCTATTTTCATGTCTTGACTACTGTGTATAGCATGGCTATGAACACTGGGCTGCATGTATCCTTTCAAATTAGAGTTTTTGTCTTTTCCAGATATATGCTCAGGAGTGGGATTGCTGGATCATATAGTAACTCCACTTTTAGTTTTTTAAAGGAATCTCCATCCTGTTCTCCATAGTGGCTGCATCAAGTTATATTCCCACCAACAGTGTAGGAGGGTTCCCTTTTCCCCATACCCTCTCTGGCATTTATTATTTGCAGACTCTTTGATGATGGCCATTCTGACCAGTGTGAGGTGCTACCTCACTGTAGTTTTGATTAGCGCTTCTCTAATAATCAGTGACATCGAGCATCTTTTCATGTGCCTGTTCACCATCTGTATGTCTCCTTCAGAGAAATGTCTCTTTAGGTCTTCTGTTCCTTTTTTGATTGGGTTGTTTTCTTTTTCCTTTCATATTTTTTTCATATTGAAGTATAGTTTATTTACATTGTTGTGTGAGTTTCTGAAGTATAGCAAAGTGTTCAGTTATACACACATATATAACAATTTTTTTTTCAGATTCTTCTCCCTTACAGGGAAATATTCCCTTACAGGGAATTACAGGAAATTATAAAATATTTCCTTATAGAGGATTACAAAATATTGAGCATAGTTCCTTGTGCTATACAGTACGTCTTGTGTATGGGTTTCGGTTGTTTTGTTTTGTTTTTAATTTTGAGCTAGACCAGCTGTATAGTCTCCCTTTCTTGGAATGTCTTTATCTGATTTCGGAATTAAGGCAATGCTGGCCTCAAAGAATGTTGGGGAGTGTCTCCTCTGCCTCTGTCTTCCAGAAGAGATTGTGGAGAATTGGTGTCCTTTTTTCCTTGAACATTGAGTAGAATTCACCAGTAAAATGATCTGGGCCTGGTGCTTTCTGTTTTGGAAGGTTATGGAGGAGAAGCACTCTCTGCTCATATAATTAAATCTCCACGGTTTTTGTTGTTGTTGGTGGTGGTGGGCCAGCATCCCTGGGCAGTGACCTTCAGAGGAGTGGCCTTTTCCTTTCCTTGAGTATGATGGAGGAGGTGTGCGTGTGGAGTTGACTAACTTCCCTTTCCTATGTAAGATAAGGAAAGTCTGTTCTCTTAAGGGCTGTTCTGGTTACTGAAGGGGTTGGGGACATTCCCCCCAAACATGCCACTCGGGCATGTTCTTTTGACTTCAAAGCAGGTGAACAAAAGACACACTTTCCTTTCCTTTCTGAAAGCAGGAGATAATGTTTCCACGTGAACGGCGCCCTCTCCATATGAGGAGGAAAAAACATTCTATCACCAGGCGTAGGGAGTTAAGGCTGAGGAATCTGTACCAACAAACCCGTTACTCTCTTACCTCCCTTCCGCTGCCCCCTGCATTTCAGCTACTTGTTACAATCACTGCTCTTTCTTCGACTGAGTATATAAGCCCTTGAGCTGCGTCACACGTGGAAGTTCCTCAGGTCAAATCAGAGCCACAACTGCCGGCCTACTCCACGGCCACGGCAATGCCAGATCTGTGCCGCATCTGCGACCTACATTGCACCTGGCGGCACCGCCTGATCCTTAACTCACTGAGCAAGGTCAGGCATCCATCCCACATCCTCACAGAGACAGTGTCGGGTCCTTCACCTGCTGAACCACAACAGGAACTCTCTGGGCTCCCACTTTATTATTTTGTTTGTTTGTTTGTTTTTAGGGCCGCACCTGCTGCATGTGGAGGTTCCCAGGCTAGGGATCTAATCAAAGCTACAGCTGCCGGCCTACACCACAGCCACAGCAATGCCAGATTCAAACTGTGTCTGCGACCTACACCACAGCTCACGGCAACGCCGGATCCTTAACCCACTGAGTGAGGCCAGGGATTGAATCTGCAACCTCATGGTTCCTAGTCGGATTCGTTAACCACTGAGCCACGACGGGAACTCCAACACCACCTCTTTAAAACTCTTAAAATGTCAAGATGATGAGCATCAATTCTATCCTGGCTTTTAGTTCCTCTTAGGGATTGTCCTGTCCTTGTCGTAGTTTCTCCCCAGGGCTTTGTTGACAGAACTTCTATACCCGCTCACCTTTGTGATAATCTCCCTAGACCAGCTGAGGTCACTGCCTTTAGAGGTCTGACCTTGGTCCTTGGCTGGGACACGGGGCTTGACCGCCTCTCCTGGGGGACACCTGGCTCCTTAACCATTGTGGACGTTCTCTGTGAACCCCCCTTCTCCTGGACAGCTGAGGGTGGGACCTCCACGTGGCGTTCCTGAAGGAGCCTCACGCGCCCAGGGTCCTGTGCGTCTACCGTGAGTTGGCAGTGCGCTTCTCGCCTTCCCCCCAGGCCTCCAGCCCAGGGCTCTGAGTTTATTCTCTGATTACACAGATAAAGCAAATATGCCTCTCTAAATTAGTTCACACCAGTAAAAGAAATAGGATACACAAACCAATACCTTCCAACTCATTAGGCTCAATAAAAATACTGTTATTAATCCTTCATTATCAGGATTGGCAAGAGACTCCATCCTCATTTGGGGGTAGGAGGCGGGTGAGAACAGGCCAGTGGCACTGCGGAGGGAAGGATCAGAAACAGCAAATGGAGGAGGAGTTCCCTTCGTGGCTCAGTGGTTAATGAATCCGACTAGGAACCATGAGGTTGTGGGTTCGATCCCTGGCCTTGCTCAGCGGGTTAAGGATCCGGCGTTGCCGTGAGCTGTGGTGTAGGTTGCAGATGCGGCTTGGATCCTCGCGTTGCTGTGGCTGTGGTGTAGGCCAGCGGCTACAGCTCTGATTAGACCCCTAGCCTGGGAACCTCCACATGCCACGAGTGAGGCCCTAGAAAAGGCAAAAAAAAGAAGAAGAAGAAACAGCAAGTGGAGATGACTCTGATTGAAGGCAGGAGAGGATGGGAGGTGACCGGGTGAACAGAGGGGCTCTGTTTTGCTTTTTGTTTTCTTGTCCATTTTATTAAAATGGGAGAGGCTCCAGCTTGCTTTTGGGTGGAGCAGCAGGTGCTGTAGTGAAAGATTGTATCAATTAGGATTCTTCTTTGTAGAGGAAAAAAAGAATCCAGCTCATCTGGTTAAACCAAAGTGTACAATGGGAAAGCGGAGGGCCCGTCAGATCAGGCCCAGAGGGATGGAGAGGCTCCAGGGCTGTCATGTTCCCCTACATGTGTCTCAGGGCTTGGTCCGCCTGGAGGTGGGCTCTGTTCTGGGATGGGCCCTTCCTTCACGGGGTGGCGAGGCACCTCAAGGCGCCTGTCTACATACTCCCTATCCTAGTGCAGAAGAGAATACTCCCGGAGCCCATGCAAAAGAAAGAGGATGCTTTGGAGTTCCCGTCATGGCTCAGTGGTTAACGAATCCGACTAGGAACCATGAGGTTGTGGGTTCAATCCCTGGCCTTGCTCAGTGGGTTAAGGATCCGGCATTGCCATAAGCTGTGGTGTAGGTCGCAGACGCGGCTGGGATCCCGTGTTGCTGTGGCTGTGGCGTTGGCCGGCGGCTACAGCTCTGATTAGACCCCTAGCCTGGGAACCTCCACATGCCGCGGGTGCGGCCCTAGAAAAGACAGAAAAAGAAAGAAAGAAAGAAAGAAAGAAAGAAAGAAAGAAAGGAAGGAAGGAAGGAAGGAAGGAAGAAAGAAAGAAAGAAAGGGAAAAGAAAAGAAAGAGGATGCGTTTCTCTCCCAGATTTCAACCAGTGTCCCAGGGTGGCCAGGCTGGGCTCCCCCGGCAGAACTTTATAGGTGGGAAAACTGAGGCCAGAGCAGGGCAGCCCTGTGGGCTCTTCCGTCTCCATCATCCCCTCCCCCCAACAGCAGGGGTGGGGCTTTTCTTCTGAGTTCAATGGGGAGCCCCTGGGGCCGGGGGCAAAATGATAGATTTGGGGGAACAGTGGAGAGAAGGGCAAGAACCTGATTAGCTGGGTTTTAAAGGAAAATAGGAAGAGAGAGACTGTTGACAGCTTGGAGAAAAGACCCTTGAAAGATTTTTGCTGTGAAGGGAATGGGAGGGAAATGAGGCAACAGTAGCTGGAGGGGGCAAAGGGGTCCTAAGAGGTTTTTTGATTTCCTCTGTCTCTCTCTCTTCTCTGCTTTTAGTTTTAAGATAATAGGAGGGAGTTCCCTTCGTGGCTCAGTGGTTAATGAATCCGACTAGGAACCATGAGGTTGTGCGTTCAATTCCTGGCCTTGCTCAGTGGGTTAAGGATCCGGCGTTGCCGTGAGCTGTGGTGTAGGCTGCAGACGCGGCTCGGATCCCGCGTTGCTGTGGCTGTGGCGAAGGCCGGCAGCTACAGCTCCTGTTAGACCCCTAGCCTGGGAACCTTCATATGCCGCGGGTGCGGCCCTAGATAAAAGCAAAAAGACAACAGCAGAAAAAAAAGATAATAGGAGAAGTAGCAGCATGTGAATTGATGGGATTGATTGGGGCGAGGGGAGAGAGGGCAGAATCGCCAGATCAGTGTCAGCTTAAAGGGTACGATCTTGCGGGCAAGTGGAGGGCGTTTCCGGTCCATTTGGGGCAGATGAGCCTGGTCCCCAGAGAGAAGGGGAAGTTGGGCGCCATCCCAAGAGATGGACGGATGGGTGGTGGGAGCCGGTGGGATTTTTTATTCTGATTCATTCATTCAAAGGATAATCATCTGGGACCTACTAAGTGGCAGGCTGTTCTCGGGTCTGCGACGGAGTGTGGGCATTTTCCCAGTGGCTTGAGCGCCGGTCATCATTTGAGAAAGAGGATGTGAGAGGAGGAAGTGAGCTCAGCACGGCCAGTTCGCAATGGACTGGGCAGAGAGTGAGAGAGAAGACAGAGCAGCGAGGGCCGTGTGCTGGGCACTGGGTGATGCGGCCGAGACGTTCAGCACGGGTCACAAGGTAATGAGGCAGGAGCTACAGTGGCAGCAGTCAGGCCCGAGTTCATATGCCCCTTCTCCATTGCATGACGCTGAAGTTACTTAACCGCGCTGAGCCTCGTTTTTCTCATCTGTTAAATGGGGAAAAACCCACAGAGTAAGCGGCCCCGCGGGCAGGTGACGCTGCAGCCGGAGCCGGTTGGACGCGCGGGCTGGGGGAGCAGGGACGCCCCCCTCGGGGGCGGGGCGGGGAGGTGCTGACCACGCCCCTGGCCGGAGGGCGGTGCTGCCGCCCGCCTGGCTCCGGCACTGCCTTGCTAGCCGCCTCCCCTGCAGCCTGCTCGCCCCGCCGGCCGCTCGCTCGCCCCGCCGGCCAGGGGGCCCGCGTTGTCCGCCTCCCGGAGCCACGGGAACCAGAGGTACGAGGTGCCGCGCAGAGGGTCCAGCTGGACCGGCTCCGGAACACCGGCCAGGGGGCGCCCCCGGCCCCGGTGGGGAGGAGCGCTCCGAGAAGGAAGGAGAAGGGGCAGGGGCTGCGGAGGGGCGGAGGAGGGCTGGGCCGCCGCCTGCCCGGGCCACCTGTTCCGGAGGGACGCTGGTGTGCGCACCGACTGGGCGCTCTGGCCCCCCGGCCAACGCCTCCACCCCAACTGCTCCCGAAGTTAAGCGCGGCGGCTGGACCCGGAGCCCAGCCGGCGCGGGGAGGGCGCGGGGAGGACGCTTCCCGCCCGCGAGCCCTCGGGGCAGCCCCTGCCGCGCCGGGCCACGTGGTGGGAGAGAGGGACCTTGGGGGTGAGAAGCCCAGGTCCTAGTGCGGGCTCGCTGCCGGCTGCGCTCGCCCCGGGCCCCGCTGGGGGTGCGGCTGGGGAGAGGAGTAGGGAGCGGCCGGCGGGATCGAGGCTGCCGGGGCGGGAGGCGTCCCTCTGGGCCTTTAGGGATGCTGAGGCTTTGGACGGCCGAGAGGGAGGAAGGGCCCTCCACGTGGAGGGATAGCCTGGGTCAGAGCTGGGGTGTGGGAAAGTCGGCCCGAGCGCTCCCTCTCGGAGATCCGGATCCGCAGGACCCCACCACCACCGCCACCACCTTTTTATGGAATGCTTCTCTCCCTCCCTCTACTCTCCTTCTCTCCCTCCCTCCTCTCCAGGTTGGGAAGATTGGGTCCGACTGGGGGCTGCGATGCGCTTGGGAGAGGCGCCAGCTGGGAGGTCCAGTCTGAGGGTCCACTCCCTTTCGTCCTGGGGGAGACCCTGGCCTCAGTTTCCTCATCAGACACCTGCGGGTGGAAGTTCCCACTTCCTTGCCAGACTCTGCCCACCCTTTAACTCTGAGAGGGTTAAAAGCCACCTCCCCTGCCCCCACCCCCCTCTCGGGAGGACAGCCTTTGTGTCTCCCCCAAATAGAGAGTGATTGCTCTGTGAAGGCCCCTGGGGCCTTGGGGGTCTCTGGAAGCCCGCTAAGCTCTTCTTTATCAGACAGCCAGGAGCATGTGGTGTGCACTCGTTCTGGCACCCAGCCTCCCAGGGACTCCCCCTTTGTTACCTCCAACCAGAGAAAGGAGAGCTACCCTGCGCAGGGTGACAAAGCAGGCCAGGCTGGCCGCACCGTCCCCTCCATGCTCACGCCTGCACTCCATATTCCCACAGCCAGATCCCCTAGGGGTGTCCTCGAATCAGCCCCCCCAAAAAGAAAAGAAAATGAGAGTCGAGATGGAATCCTCTCAGTCTTTCTTTTTCCTCCCAAACGTGTTTCTGGTGCTTCTGGTGCCTGTCCCTGCTTATCTGCTAGGGCCACTTGATATTAGAGGACAAATTCCAAACTGGAAATTCTTTAAAGTACTCATCGGAAGCTGGGTAGTGCCCAGGCTAGTGGACTTGCTCCTGATGCGGGCAAGGGTCCCAGGTCCACGGCTGGTAGAATCTTTCAAGGTGACTTACTTAGAACATCAGGGAGTTGTGACCCACCACATCACCAAAGGAGTCCCAGCCAGCAGCTCCCAAACCATGGAGGGCCTGATCTCCAAGGACTCAGGGGGGCCGGTTCCCCAGGGGTCTGAGTTGGAACCCAGGGCAGAGTGAGACAAGGTGGCTGCCGGGGACATTTGCAACAAGAAAAGAAGACAGGGTGGATGAGAAAAGGGAGGTGTGAAAACAGCTCCCCACCCGCATTGCCCTCCGGGTGGGGAGAGGGGGATGGCCCCACCTGCGGACCTGGCCACCCAAGCTGTGCTGGGCTGTGCTGTCTGGAATGCACTTTCTCCCAGCCCACTACCTCCTAAGTGTGCCCTCAACTCCTGTTGATTAACCTGCATTTCGTTGTCTCACTGGGAGTGGAAGCCCCTGGAGCGGGGCAGCTTGTCTGAAGCCCAGGACTCAGGCATTGACTACTTTTTGCTTGAATGAGTGAACTGAAAGAAATAGGAAGAAAAAAATTCGACATTCACATCCCTTGGAGATAACCGCTGTAAATATTTTTCAGGGCTTACATATTGTTTCATCATACTCAGTTAGTGGATCTCGTTCGACATTTAGGGTTGTTTTTAATATCTGGCTCTTTTAGATAATGTTGCATTGAGTTTATGTATGAATTTACCCAGTGCCAGTTCTTTTTCTGGAAAGGGGATTAATTCCCTGATAGTCGATGCATACGAACCTCTAGAGTCCGCTGGCCCTGTGATCTTCCTCGGGCTGTGAGTGTGCATTTCTTGTTATTTCCTGAAAATGAAATTACTGGGTCAAAGAGTATGAATGTCTAACATCTCTGTGTGTTTTCTAATCGTTCGTTTGAGCTCATCAATGAGATATTTGCCCCTTGTCTCTTTGTGGCCAAGACCCTTCTCCCAGGCTATCACTGGAGTCTTATTTTTGCCACCGATGCTGGTGTGTGTATTTGAGGGGCACGTTTGGGATTTTACTTTGTGTGTGTGCTTTTCGACAAGGGAGATTTGGGTGCAGTTAAACGCTGATGGGAAGGAGCCAGAAGAGGGAGTGGCCGCAGCCCCTAGAGAAGAAGAGGCGGGTGGATAGAATGAGGTGGAGAGAATGAGGTCCCCCAAGGCTGTAGGAGGTAGGAGGGGTCTGGAACTAGCCCCGAGGGACCTTCTGAGCTGGTGACCCGGGAAGGATGAGAGGGCTGGGAGGGCACCTTAGAAATTGGCTTTGGGAGTTCCCTTCGTGGCTCAGTGGTTAATGAATCCGACTAAGAACCATGAGGTTGTGGGTTCGATCCCTGGCCTTGCTCAGCGGGTTAAGGATCCGGCGTTGCCCTGAGCTGTGGTGTAGGTCGCAGACGCGGCTCGGATCCCGCGTTGCTGTGGCTGTGGCGAAGGCCAGCAGCTACAGCTCCTGTTAGACCCCTAGCCTGGGAACCTCCATATGCCACGGGTGCGGCTCTACATAAAAAAAGGCAGAAAGACAAAAAAAAAAAGAAAAGAAAGAAACTGGCTTTGATCTTCCTAGAGAGGGAGGTGGAGGAGCGTCATCAGAGAGAGGGTTCCGGGCCCTAGGTCCCCAGCTCCCAGTGCCCTTTGCCAGCCTCATCCCCTTGACTCCTGCTTCGCTGGGCAGGAGCAGGTGTTACCACCCCCACTGACAGACTCCGGGGAGGGCAGGTGCTGGCTTAGGGTCCGTCAGCTGGAGAAAGGCAGGAATGGGTTCAAAGAAGGCTCTATCCGCATGCCCTGAGTTGCTCTCCCCCTCCTCTCCGAGCCTCCATCTTTCTGGGAGACATGGGGAAGTGGTACCCATCCTACTGCATCTGGCCCTGGATGACTGAGTGCCCCTTTCTTTCCTCGGCCTCCATTTGTCTTCCCTCTGGAAGGACCCCCGTGCGTCCAGGAGCTTCCAGCCCCGCAGAATAGAGCAGGGGACTAGGAGAGCCCCTTCCCTTCCTGGCCGGTGCCTGCACGCCCTCACCCAGCGGGAGCCACCTCCAGCAGGAGCACACAGCCTCCTGGATGTCACCCCCATGCAAAGTCTGAGCTTGAGAGAGGGAAACGGGAAAAGCTGGCCTCAGATTCTATAACAGGCTTGGTTTGAAAGAGCAGAAGCCATTGTCCCAGGAACAGACAGAGAACCCAGGGCCCTCTCCCTCCACCTCCCCCGGCCCGGCCCGGCCCGGCCCATCCGCTGGCCATCAGTCCTGCAGTTGTCTGTCATCTTCCTTTGCTTTCTCCCACTGGTCTGCAAGGTAGTCCTCTGTGTGGATGGCCGGCTTCCATCAGCCGAGCCCCACTAGGTGCCAGACACCTTGCTGCCTGATCTTTTTAACCCTCTCAGCCATCCTGTGCTGTTGGTTCCATTTTACAGATGAGGAAACTGAGACTCAGAGCCCAGCGCCTCCTCTTTACCCAAGTGAGATCTGAGGCCCTGGCCGCCGTGCAACCCCAGGTGAACTTAGCAGGGCTCAGGGCAGATTCCTTTCGCCGGGCAGAAGGTTCTTGAATCCCAGTTGTGCCTTGATTCCTTGACTTTTTTTTGTTCTGTTTTTTTTGTGTTTTAGGGCCGCATCAGCAGCATATGGAGGTTCCCAGGCTAGGGGGCTTAATCGGAGCTACGGCTGCTGGCCTACGCCACAGCCACAGCTACACAGGATCCTTAACCCACTGAGCAAGGCCAGGGATGGAACCCAAAATCTCATGGTCAGATTCGTTTCTGCTGCACTGCTACAGGAACTCTGATTTCCTCGACTCTTAAACTGTAGTTGATAACAAGAGGGCCTGCCACACGCGGGCGGCTGTCGTGAGAATTCAGGGAGTCAATCAACAAAAACCACTTTGACCAATGGCTGTGTGTAGCCAGCCCTCAGAAAATAAACACTGTTGTTCTGAGGTGGGGGTTTGGTTGGCCCTGTGGCATTCGGAAGTTCCTGGGCCAGGGATCAAACCTGAGCCACAGCAGCAACAACACGGGATCCGTAACCTGCTGTACTACAAAGGAACTCCCTACTCTGTTGTTGTTATTAAACCGTGTAACTCCATGCCTGACAGGGAGCTTTTAATAAATGTTAACTCAACCACGCCCACCCCTTCCTGTGATGAGAGGATGGGAAGTCACGCCCTGGTGCTGGAGAGAACTTGAACTTTTTAAAAGCCTCCTGGAGACGTGAGTGATCGGTATCTAAAACCTTAAATTACATTTCCTTTGACCCAGGCAGCTCATTTCTAGGAAGCAGCCCTGCAGAAGGAATTTAGGATGTGTTGAAAGATGTAAGTGTTAAGATGCTCACCACGGAATTGTGTCTAAAAGCAAGAAAGACAGAAGCCACGGTTTCCAGCAGTCAAAACTGGAAGGAGATGAAATGCAGGACAGTGCCGCCAGATGATGAGACAGAGGGTAGCCTGGAAAGTTCGGGCGTGGAGGTGTGTTTATTGACATAGTAAGAAGGGCATAGCATGTAATTCCAAACGGTTTTATGGTTTTATGCAGGTGTAATTTACACCTCGTTGCACGCTGAGAGTTTTAGGAAATGGGTCTGATTGTGCAACTACCACCGCCATGTAGTTTTAGAAGACAGAGGCCCCACCAGTATTTCACAGTGAAAAATAAAACAAGGAGAAGAACAGTGTCTGTAATAGGATTGCCTTTTGTCCATGGCTCTGTGTAAACACTGTTCCCTGTGACTGCAGGCGTCAGAAAAGGACTGGAAAGAACACACCAGAAGGCTGACACGTCACGCGCTCTGGCCTCACTATCTTTGAAAAAGAGGAGGGAGTTCCCGTTGTGGCCAAGCAGTAATGAGCCTACTCGTATCCATGAGGTTGCAGGTTCAATCCCTGGCCCCGCTCAGTCGGTTAAGGATCCGGCGTTGCCATGAGCTGTGATGTAGGTCACAGATGTGGCACAGATCCAGCGTTGCTGTGGCTGTGGTGTAGGCCGGCACCTGCAGCTCCCATTCGACCCCTAGCCTGGGAACCTCCATATGCTGCTAATGCGTCCCTTAAAAAAAAAAAAAAAAAAAGATAAAAAGCAAAGCAGGAAGTGTCACTGCAGGGTGGTGACTAGACCTCCCCATCCCACCCAACCCAGTGCGTGCACACACACACACAGAGTCATCCAGAAAGCGTCCTTGTGTACGCGATGTGGAAACATACAGGCAAAACTCAAAAGGTGTGAAGAAAACCCTAACAGCATTTTGGGGGATTCTTGGTTAGGGGCAGGCGAAGGGACGTTCAGGGAGAAGGGAGGTGCCTGTTTCTGAACCTTGAAATTACCAGAGGGGAGCTGGTTTCCTTCCAGGTTTCTCCCCTCATTTGCAAAGGATGGGCGGGTCGTGACACCTGATGGCGCCCCTGCTGTGTGCCAGGCTCTTGCTAATTTAAAGTCGTTCATAGTCTCAGGCAGGTGGGCAGCCTCTGCCTCAGGGCCCACCTCTCTGATCCCAGTTCACTCCAAGGCCAAATTCACTCTGGTCCTTCCCCGTAGGACCCCCCCTCCCGCCCCCAGGGCAGTGAAAATCAAGGCGATGGGGGAAGCTCCTCAGGCAGGCGCTCCTTTTGACGGTGGCCACGAGCTCCTACTGTGTGTCAGTGTGTGCGGCGCTGGGCACCCAGCCCACGACCCACAGTGGGAGCTGGGCCAGAATCCTGGAGGTGGCTGCTCTAGTCTCTGAGTCAGGAGAGACCTAGGAAGGAGGGCCTGAGACCCGGTGTTGGTCCTGCCCTCCCACCTGCAGCGCCTTAGTTTCTCCCTTGTCAAAGCCGCTGCGCCAGTGGCTGTGGAGACAAGCAGTGCTTGGTCAGGTGCGTGACACGCCGTGCGTTCCTGACAAGTGGTAAACTTCCTGCCTTTTCTGGATAGGAAGTCCTGGGCAGGGCGGTGTGCAGGGGCCTTTTGGGAAAGAGGAAAAAGAAACCTGAGATTCCCAGGGCCTGATGGTTTGAGCAGTAAGGGCCGCTTGGCTAGCCTGGAAGTCGCGGGCCTGGGGCCGGGGAGGACGGGCGGTGCCCGCAAGGCCTCAGCGTTGTAGGGTCTGGGGGCCTCCTTGGGGCTGAGGACAGAAGCCGGGGGTGGGGCTGGGCTGGTGGGTCCCAGGACCAAGGCGTCTGTTCAGAGAGAGGCTGTCCCCCTACCTCCCTGTCCTGCACGCTCCCTCTCTGGATCGTCACAGTAGCCCCTCAAACGCTTTCTTGTTGCCACACGTCCCCTGGGGTTTAGTCTCCAAAAGCAGCCAGATCGAAAAGATTTCTTTAAGATGAAAGTCACACTATAGCCCTTTCCTGGCCACCATCTCCCAACGGCGCCCCCTTCCAATCAGCAATCAGATCTTCCCAGCGCCCGCCTATGCCCCCCCCCCCCCCCCCCCCCCCCCCCCCCCCCCCCCCCCCCCCCCCCCCCCCCCCCCCCCCCCCCCCCCCCCCCCCCCCCCCCCCCCCCCCCCCCCCCCCCCCCCCCCCCCCCCCCCCCGGCCCAGTGGCCCCTCATCTCCCTGACTCCCTCTCCTGGGACCCCGGCCTCCCACCTTGCTTGCTCTGCTGTTCGCTCAGCACCTCAGGCACACAGGCCTTAGGGCCTTTGCACTCACTGCTTTTCCCCCCTGGATACCCATTCCCCAGATATCAGCCCTTCACTTCCTTCTAGTCTCAGCTCCAACGTTAACTTTTCAGAGAGGCCAGCCCTCACCATTCGGTATAAAGTGGTACCCCCCCCCAGTCCTGCCAGTCCAGTTTCCCTGAGAGCAAATGTGGGGGTGCCCAGAGTCCTGGTGACTTATATTCCCGTGAACTGAGCAGAGACCTCAGGGCCTGTGACTTCACCCTGCTCCTGGGAAGCCTGGGTGCCACTAGAGAGTCGGAGTGACAGTGGGGTGTTGGGGGGGGGGCTTGGGGAAGAAAGGAGGGTCTGAGACTTGCGTGGGGGCAAACTCTTTGAAAAGCTCACCTTTCCTCTGCTGGGACAGGTAAATACTCAGGTATTCTACACCCGGGAACCAGGGCACGTGACCTTGCGTGTGCCCGCAGTTGGCGAGGCAGGACGTGCCGTTTATACTTCCAGCGAAATTGTAATCTGCATCCGCTCTTACCGTTTTGCAGGTGCTCCCCCAGGTTGGTCACCACACTCAGTCCTGGCTTTCTGGGCAGTTTAGGGATCATCCCGCATTCTTCCAGATCAGATGTGCTCAGCACCTAATATGTGCTAAGGGCTGCGCTGGCCGCTGGCCGTGTGTGTGGGAGGAGACGGGGGTCAAGGTGGCCCCGGCCCCTGCCCTCTGGGAGCTGACGTTCTTTTCCTTGGTGTTGGCCAGCATCGCTGTGTGTTTATTTATTCAGCCCCTTCAAGAAAGACCTTTCTAAACGTTTGGAATTGCAGACAAACCTGTGACCAAATATCACGTATCTGTGACATAAATTCATGGATCGGGATTGCATGGCACAGGGTACCGTGTGTGTGATTTTGATAGATGCCGTTCATTTGCCCTCCGCCCCCTGGAGCCGGACCATTTGGCATGCCTACCAGCGGGACAGGGCACCCATTTCCTCCCTGCCTTGCCAGGAGAATGTGTTGTCAAAAATTTGGATACCAGCGGATGTAACAGGTGAGAGATGTTAGCTGAGTGTTTTGGCTCACATTTCTCTTACTTACAAAAAAGCTCTTCGGTCTTGCTTACTTGTTTCAGCATCATTTTTTTGCACATGTGTGAGCTATCCTTGGCCCATGTTCTTTTGGACTGTTGGCTTTTTTTTTTTTTTTTTTTTTTTTTTTTTTTTTTTTTTTTTTTTTTTTTTTTTTTTTTTTTTTTTTTTTTTTTTTTGCCTTGATTTGTGAGATCTCTTTATAAGGTAGAAAAATTAGACTTCTGGAAGCTGAGAGGCACAAAAGTTACTCCAGGTTGTCACTTGGTATTTTGGTTTTCTTGGCATTTGGGGGAAGATGTGGAGAAGTTTGTTTTTTCAAGGAGTCAAATTTATTCATCTTTTTCTTGGTTTCAATGACTTCTGGGTTTCACACATAGGAGAACCTTCCCCGAGTTCCCGTCGTGACTCAGCAGAAACAAATCCGACTAGGAACCATGAGGTTGCAGGTTCGATCCCTGGCCTCGCTCAGTAGGTTAAAGATCCAGCGTTGCTGTGAGCTGTGATGTAGGTCGCAGATATGGCTCCAATCCTGAGTTGCTGTGTCTGTGGTGTAGGCCGGCAGCTGTAGTTCTGATTGGACCCCTAGCCTGGGAACCTCCATATGCCACGGGTGCAGCCCTAAAAAAAAAAGAGAGAGGGAGAACCTTCTCAACTCTAAGGTTATAAAGGAATTCACTCATGTTTTGTTCTAAATGTGAATTATTTTGCATTTGGAGTTTATCCTGGGGCACATTCTGAGATATGAACCCAGCTATTGTTTTTCCCTAGTAGCTTCTTGTCCAACAACAGTATTAAAAGACACATTTCTGCTTTACTGGATATGCAAGAACCATGTTATTTCTGTGATTTCTTTTGTTTCATTGCCCTCTCTGTTCAAATGCTAAGACTAGGTTGTTTTCATTGCTGGTACTTTATAATCTGTTTTGGTATCTAAAGGGCCAGGTCTTCCTCATATGTTCCTCCTTCTAAAAGTTTTCCTGTAGGTTCTTGCCTGTTTATTTCTCTAGATGAACTTAATCAATTTGTGAAATTCCAGAATCACTCGGAATTTATAAACTGGCTTAGAGAAAATCGACATCTTTATGAAGCTGAATCTTCTATCCCAAAACAGCACAACTTTCCCCATGTTCGAGTTTATTTTGTGTTTTCAGTGGCTTTAAACTTTGGCTCACATAAATTCTGAACATCTTGTGTTAAGTTTAACCCTAAGAATTGTGGTGGTGGTTTTTCATTATATCTTCTGCTTCTAACTGCTTGTTGTCGGTGTGTGTGTGTGTCTCCTTCTACTTACAATATGCTTTTAATAGTAGTAGTTTTTCTTTTTCTTTTCTTTTTTTTTTTTTGGCCACACGTGTAGTATGCGGAAGTTCCAGGACCAGGGATCAAACCCGAGCCACAGCAGTGACAACACCAGATCCTTAAACCACTGAGCTACCAGGAAACTCCTGTGTAGTTTTTCAGTAGTTTCTCTTGACTTTTCCAGGTGTACAGTAATATCATATGAAAATAGCAGTAGTTTTAACTTTTTCTATTGAGTTTTTTTTCCTTCTTCTTTTTAGGGCTGCACCTGCGGCATATGGAAATTCCCAGGCTAGGGGTCGAATTAGAGCTATAGCTGCTGGCCTACACCACAGCCACAGCAACGCTAGATCCGAGCCACATCTGTGACCTACACCACAGCTCATGGCAACGCCAGATCCTTTAGCCCACCGAGTGGGGCCAGGAATGGAACCCACGTCCTCATGGATACTAGTCGGGTTCATTTCCACTGAGCACACGTTGGGACTCCTCTGCTCAGTTTGTGCACCTCTAATTTCTTTCTCTTGTCAAATTGCTTTGATGGGTACCTCCAGTGCCTGTGGTGGTCCTAGGCATCAAAGCAATTTGACAAGAGAAAGAAATTAGGACTGCCCTCATGTGTGAAATATGAAGTATGAGTATGAAGCTGCCTCCTGACTTTGATGTTGATATACATAATTCTGTTAAGGAAGTATCCATTGATTCCTAATTTATGCAGAAAAAGCGTTGAAAATTTTGTCAAAATTTTTTAGCAGTTCTGGGGCTGATGGTACGATTTTTCTTCTTAGATCTATGAATATGATGAATTATATTAAGGAGATCCTAATATTGAACCATCCTTGCATTCCAGGAATAAACCCCACTTAGTTTTGACATTTCATTCTTTTGATGCTGCGGAATTCTCTTTGCTTGTTTTATTTAAGATTTTTACAACAATACTCACAAGGGATATTGGTCAGTAGGTTATCTTACTATTTGTCAGGTTTTGGTGTCTGTGTTATACTTTACATTTTTTTAAGCTTTCCTTCTTATATTCTGCTGTTGAACACATTAAAAAGTATTGGATTGTGATGGAGCATGATAATGTGAGAAAAAAGAAAAAAAAAGCATTGGAATATTCTGTTATTTAAGTTTGCAAAATTGCCCTCTAAAAAATGCTTTGCCCTGATGCTTTTGCTTCTTAACGATCTTTTATAATTTTGTTTCTTATGTGAAAGTTGGCCTGTCTAGACTGCCTGTTCCCGGAACAGTCTTGATCTAGTACATTTGTCTAGAAATTTTTTTTTTTTTTTAGATTTTAAATTCTATTTGCAAAGTGCTATCTTATGATTTAAAAAAAAAGTTTTCCTCTGCTTCTTTGGTTTCTTTCCCATTTGGCATTTCTTCGTTTGCATTGGATGTTTTCTCTTTCCACCCTCCCCCCTTTTTCTTAATTAGGTTAATGGCGATTTATCTATTTCATTGAATTTTTTCCAGAGAACCAGCTGTTGGCCTTATTTCTTAGTTCTACTGCTTACCTGTTTCCAACTTTTTTCTGCTGCCATCTTTCTTTCCTTATTCTTTCTGTTTATTTTGTTGTTCTTTTGCTGACGTTTTGAGCCTGGTGCTTTCTTTCTTTATTTTTAGCTGCACTGTTTTACTTTCCACATGTATTGAAGGCTATATTTTTCTGATTATTTCTGCAGCTGTAGCCAATAGCAGATTCATGGTATTTTGATTTATGGTTGTTTTCTAGAAATCCTACAAATTCAGTTTATATTTTCCTTTTTGACTCAAGAGTTATCTGAGATGGTTTTTTTTTTAAATTTCCTGACTTTTAAATTAATTTCTGGTCATACTGCCATGTGATTATACAACGCCTATGAATATTTTTTCATATTTTTGGATGTTGTTGAAGTTTTCAATTCTTAATTTTTTTTTTACTTTTTTTGACTACATCCATGGCATGCAGAAGTTCCCAGGCCAGAGACTGAACCTGAGCAACAGCAGCAAGCCAAGCCACAGCAGTGACAATGCCAGATCCTTAACCTGCTGAGCCACCAGGGAACTCCGAGTTTTTTTTTTCTTTTCCTTTTTTGGCTGCCCTGCCACATATGGAAGTTCCCAGGCTATGGATCGAATCTGAGTTGGAGCTGTGATGTACCACACAGCTGTGGCAATGCTGGGTCCTCAACCCAGTGCTCTGGGCCAAGGGTCGAACCCATACCTCCACAGAGACAAGCCAGATCATTAACCCACTGTGCCACAGTGGGAACTCCCAAGGCTTTCAATTTCTTGGGCTGAGAGAAGTGAATTAAAATCTGTTACTTATCCTAGGAGTTCCCGCTGTGGCGCGGCAGGCTAAGGATCTGCAGCATTGTATCTGCAGTGGCTCAGGTCACAGCTGAGGCACGGGTTTGATCCCCAGCCCAGCACAGTGGGTTAGGATCCAGTGCTGCCATAGCTGTGGCATAGCACAGGTCATGGCTGCAGCTCGGATTTGATCCATAGCCCAGGAACTTCCATATGCCATGGGTGTGGACCAAAAAATAATAATCTATTTATCCTAATATCCTGTAATTTCTTCCTGCAAATCGCCACAGTGTTTTTGGTGCATTGTGAATTACACCATTTGGCATTGCAGATGGCCCTTCATTGGCGCATCAAATGATGTTTGGCTCTAGTTCCCATTGTCTGATACTAAGATATGGCCCCGGCTTTGTTTTTATTTGTGTTTATCTTTAAAACTTTGCTCAATCTTTTACTTTCAACCATTGTAAATCACTTTTTTTGTCCTATGGCTCTTGAATATGGGATTGAGTTAGGTTTTGTTAGAGATCTAAATTAAAAATCTTTTTCTTTGGAAAGATAAGTAAGTTAAATCTATGTATATTCGTTGATAGAAAAGACATCAATAAAAATCTGTGATCTTTGGAGTTCCTGTCGTGGCCCAGCGGAAACGAATCCGACTGAGAACCGTGAGGTCACAGGTTCACTCCCTGGCCTCGCTAGGTAGGTTAAGGATCTGGCGTTGCTGTGAGCTGTGGTGTAGGTCACAGATGCGGCTCAGATCTGGCGTTGCTGTGGCTGTGGGGTAGGCTGGCAGCAACAGCTCCGATTCGACCCCTAGTCTGGGGACCTCCATATGCCGTGGGTGCGGCCCTAAAAAGGAAAAAAAAAAAATCTGACTAGGAGTTCCCGCTGTGGTTCAGCGGGTTAGGGATCTAGAGTTGTCTCTGCGGTGGCCCAGGTTCCACCCCCGGCCCCACGCAGGGGGTTAAGTGTCTGGCATTGCCGCAGCCGCGGTGTACATTGAAGCTGCAGCTCGGATTCAGTCCCTGGCCTGGGAACTTCCACCTGCCATAGGTGCAGCCCAAAAAAAGGAAATGGTGATTTCTGTGATCTTAGCCCTTTCTGTTCCTCCCCGCCGCCCGGGCGTATCTGCTGGCCTCGGGTGCTTCGTGCCGCACTTACATGTGGCTTAGAGTTGGTGGGTCTTTTCTGTTCCTGGTTTCGCTAAGGCTGTAGCTTTTTGCGGTTTATTTTTCCTTTCCCCGGTTGCTCTGACATCAGAAGAGGGAAGACTCAGAACTAAGAACCTGCCTTCTTCCTACTGGGAAACGAGGTCTCCTCCTCTCTAATTTTTCTGTTTGTATTGTCCCCGGAGACCAAGCCACCACCTGCTTGATCCCCAACTTTGGAAAACCTTACCAGCTTTGAAGGAGAAACGTTTTGTAACCGCTACTCTGAAAACAGCCACTTTTACAAAGATCACTGCCTTCTAATAACTGTCACTCTTACTTCTTGAGTAGATACTGGGTATTTGGAGTTCCCATCATGGCTTAGTAGTAACAAACCTGACTAGAATCCGTGAGGACGCAGGTTCGATCCCTGGCCTCGCTCAGTGGGTTAAGGATCCGGTGTTGCCGTGAGCTGTGGTGTAGGTCAAAGACGCGACTTGGATCCCGCATGGCTGTGGATGTGGTGTAGGCTGGCAGCTGTAGCTTCAATTCTACCCCTAGCCTGGGAACTTCCTTATGCTGCAGGTTCAGCCCTAAAAATAGTGTCATGTATTTATGTCCTGAAGGAGTGGGCGTGGGGTCAGTGGAAGGACCCTCCAAGCAGGATTTAGAAGTTTTTGGCATTGGTTTTTCACACCCAGGAGGGTCTGGGTTCTAAGACCAAGGAGCCCACCCGCCTCGATTTTATGGATGAAGAGGATATGGGGCAGGCACAGGTCCAAGGTCACATAGCCGATTGATGGCAGAACAGAAGCTGTCAGAAGGGACCTGGGTTTGAAATCCAGACTCTGGTTCCTGTCCCTGTGACCTCCCCCCAGATACCTCAGTGTGCAGCCTGTGTATCTGCTCAGAGCTAACTTATCAAGACTGATCAGCACGTGCCTGTGTCCCCAGAGGTAGGACATTTGGTTAGTCCTCCTCATTGTGCAGAAGGCACCTGAGGCCCAGAAAAGGATAGCATTTTGCCTAAGAGCACATGGCAAGTCCAACAGGGTCGGGCAAACCTGGAAGCACACTCCAGCCCCAGTGCCACTAGCTATGGCCACTTGGACAAGTCACAACTTTGCTGAAAAATCAAACAGGGGAGCGGGGGCCGGGATTAGCTGGAATAAAATAACACCTGCAGCCCTCACCGATGGTCAGGCTGAACTGAGGTGACACATTGAGTTCCCGCTGTGGCACAGTGGATTCAGAATCCAACTGTAACAGGTCTGGTCTCTGCAGAGGTGTGGGTTTGATCCCTGGCCCGGCACTGTGGGTTAAAGGATTCACATTGCTGCAGCTGTGGTGTACATCGCAGCCGCAGCTTGGGTTCAGTCCCTGGCCCAGGAACGCCCATATGCTATGGTGTGGCCATAATAAAAAAAGAGAGAGCGAGGGCGATGACACACTGACCCCAGGTAGAGACGGACCAGGGCCTCCTGCCCCCTTAGATGCGTCCCCTTCAGGTAGAGCGATGCAGAAGTCTCTGCTGTCTCCTGTGTCACCCACTGGGTCCCCAGCTGTGAACCTGGTCCTGTGCGTGTCCTCTCCTGGCGAGCAGGTCTCTAGAATCCACAACACCTTCTCAGCTCTGAGCGTGGAGCCTGGGGCCAGAGGCATGTGATGCCGTCAACAGCCAGCCCTCAGTCGTGTGGATCGTGCCCCTGCCCCCAGAGCTGGGGAGCGGCGTCTGCAGCACAGGGGTGGTTTCCCCAGGGAAACTGGGGCGCTGTCACCAGAAATGGGAATGGATGCGGGGTGAGCAGAACCAGCAGGCAGCCGCCGCATCTCCCGTGGGGACCACAGTCACACGTGCCTTATAATCCCTTTCTCCTGCCGTGGGCTGGCCAGGAGCCCAGAGAGGGTGGGAGATGGAGCGCCCCTACTGTGGGGGCCGGCGTGGGTGTGGGCCATGAAGGGTGATGAGTGCCGTGCAGGGGAGCCGTTTCTAGGCCCTTGCTCCACCGCCTCTGGTGCTGATGCTCCTGGGATGGGGTCCAGACCTTTAGGCCTATCTGTACCCGCCAGGCACATCTCAGACTTCCTGCCCACCTGGGGGGTATCAGGGGCGAGTCTTTTTTTTTTTTTTTTTTGTCTTTTTGCCTTTATGTAGAGCCGCACCCGCGGCATATGGAGGTTCCCAGGCTAGGTGTCTAACAGGAGCTGTAGCTGCCGGCCTTCGCCACAGCCACAGCAACGTGGGATCTGAGCCGCATCTGCGACCTACACCACAGCTCACGGCAACACCGGATCGTTAACCCACTGAGCAAGGCCAGGGATCGAACCAGCAACTCATGGTTCCTGGTTGGATTCGTTAACCACTGAGCCACGAAGGGAACTCCAGGGGCGAGTCTTGATGACCAGCAACCATAGAAGGACTTAGAGCAGGGATGTGACCCCAGCTAAGTGCTAACTGGGGATATGCCGCCCCCCTGCCCCCCCCCACCCCCCGCGTGCGGCTGGAGGGGTCGACAGGGAGACTGGAGGAAGTGACAGTAATGTGCCAGGCTCGACTGACAAAGGCCAGCACTTGGGCTGCGGCTGAGGCCCATGCAGGGGACCGACGAGGATGCTTTGGGCCTGAGGTCACATACGCAGTTTCTATTCCTGGGCTTGGGCTCTGGCACCAAATATGGCGCTGCTGGCGTCTCAGTTCTGGCCAGCAAGGGCTCAGGCCGCACCTCTGCCTCCGCTCCGGGCTCTGACCCCACCCACACCGTGGGAGAGCCAGGACACCCCGGCACTGCGGGCCCCCAAGGCAGCCAGGGCCTCGCCCCGTGTGCCTGTCTGTGCTCTCATCAGTGTGGTTCACGGTGGATTAAAAATACTCGGCACCGAAATAGCCTCTTCCCTGCAGGGGAAAACCCGGGCCCGGGGAACACAAGGTTCTTGGCTTACATCACGGCTGCGGCCTGGGGGTGCCAGGCAGCGCAGCCTCCCTCTGACCCCCAGTTTCCTCACTCACACGCTCACAAGCTCATGTCATCGCTCATTGATGTGTTAACGCATTTATTTGTTCATTCATTCTTTCACGGATCATTCGTTGCTCTGCTCACTGGTCGATCTGCTCCTTCGTTCACACTCTTGCTTCTTATCTAGTCGGCCTACACTGAGTCACTCATCCACTCAGTATTCATTTACTGCATACCAAGAGCCCAGCCCTGTTCTAGATGCTCAGCAAAACACACCAAACACACCAAAAAACCCTGTCCTTCTAGGGTTATGTTCCAAACAAATAACCAGAACAAATACAAAAACATACGGCATGAGTTTGTATTAAGTATTAAGGAGAAGAAACTAAAGTAGGAGGCTGTAAAGTGTTGGGGGACTTGGAATTTTAGGGGGGCTGGGGAGGGCCCCGGGGGAAGATGCCTTTTTGTTTATGGCCACACCCACGATATTTGGAAGTTCCTGGGCCGGGGATTGAATCCAAACCACAGCTGTGGCCACACCGGATCCTTTAACCCACCGTGCTGGGGATCGAACCCGAGCCTCCCCAGCACCCTGAACCGCTTCAGTCGGATTCTTAACCCGCTGTGCCACAGCGGGAACTCCAGGAAGATGAGAGGGAGGTGGGGGGCATGAGCCAAGTGGGCACCTGCGGGAGGGAACTTGAGCAGAGGAAACAGCAGGTCTGTAGAGACCCTGAAACAGCATCATTGGGGGATGGGATTGAGAGAACAGGGAGGCTGGAAGCCGTGATGGGGAGACAAGTGGGTGTGAGGGGGTGTGGGGACATGTGGCCCCTGGTGAACCCAGGCCTCCCACGTCACCCAGGGTTCGAGCAGAGGATCAACTCCGATGCCGCGGGTGTGGCCAAAAAAATCAATAATTAACCCTGTGGCTGCTGAGAGAATCAGACAGTGAGTCAGTTTCCTGTGTTCCAGGCGCCGAGCAGGGCACTGGAGAAAGAGGTGTACAGGCCCCATGGTGCTCACAGAAGTCCATCTGGCTAACGCTCTTGTCATCAAGTGTCACCTCCCCCAGGAAGCCACCTTCTCCTGCTCCACTGGCCCCTTTGCTCCATTTCAGCAGTTTACTGTCCTTGTCCCTTTCCGCTCAGGCTGAGCGCTCCTCCAGGGCAGGGCCTTGCCTAATTCTCCCCCTCTCCCTAGCATGCTCCCCACCCGGAAGGGTCGAGAAAGTGGAAGAATCAATGAATAAATGAGCCCCAGGCCCAGCCTGCCTGGCCTGTGTGGCTGGGGGACCGGCCTCACTCTGTCTTGCCATCTTTTGCAGATGGATTCGCGGGCGCGGAAAGCATGTGGAGGGACCGAGTTCACGCTGGCAGAGAAGGCTGACTGCTGAGCCAGGGCGTGTCTCCAGGAGGCCTGCCAGGCTGCTGGATCCCCACCTCGCCGCCATGGGCCGCCCAGGCTGGTCAGTTTCCAGCCCATGACACGGTTGCGGTTCCCTGCCTCAGCCTTGGGGAGGGACGGGCCCAACTGAGCAAGTCACGGGCTCCTGGCACCACCCTGAGGCCACAAGCCCCCTCTGTCCTGGGAAGGGGTTGACTCCAGCTCCCCATGGCCCCCCAGGCTGCACCCAGCCCCCCGCTGCTGTGCACCCAAGCTTCCTGGCCTCCGAAGTGGAAACCTGAGCAGCCGCCTGCGGGGTCACTGAGAGCCGGAGCGGGTCCGGATGCAGGACAGTAAATGGTGGAGGGGACTCTGTTAACAGTGAACTGTCCAGGTCAGTGTGTATCTAATCCCCAAGCGCCAGGCGTGTTTGCACATCGGCGCCTTCTCTCTGCCAGGCAGGATGGTGCAGCGGTGAGAGCACAGACTTGGGAGCCAGGTGGCCTGGGTTCAAGCCCCCGCCCTTGCTGGCCAGAGGACTCTGCATGAGTTACCGGTTTCTCGGTACCTCGGTTTCCTCACCGTGTAGAATGGGGGATGACTGGAAGTGTTTAATGAGTTAATGTGAGCGAAATGCCCAGAAGGTCTCCTGACAGCTACGTCGTAGATGGTGTTCACTGAATGAGCTCCCTCGTTGCCGGCGTCCAGGCAGACCTGGGGTTCTGTGCATCCCAGGCATTGACAGCGTCCCATCGTAAGTCTGCTGCTGGCCACAGGCAGCGTGGGCATCACAAAAGAGTGAGGGTCCGAGGACAGCAGCACAAGTCAAGGTCACAGACGGTATACAGCACAACCTCCCTGGCCCTTTTCTCTCCAGGCGGGGGCTGGTGAGGCCAGGGGCCCGGGAGACCCCGACACGTGCCACATACCTAGAGCCCACCTGCCCTGCTTCTGAGCAGCTGCGTGCCCAGGTCCCCCAGAGCCGCAGGCCTCTCACAGGTACATCCTACTTGCAGTCTGCCAGCCAGCCTGGCAGTCTGATCAGGACAGGCCTTGCCAGGAAGAGAGGCCAATGTGCCAAAGCGCATGGTCTCTGACAACCGCTGCGCGTGCCAGACCCTGCCCTGGGCCTGTGTTGGCCGCATATCATAGATGGCACTGGCCCAGTCCTTGGGGAGCTCACAGCTAGGTCACGGAGTGAAAGGGACCCTGCCCGATCTCATCCCTGGCCCACTGCTGGCATTTTACAGACGAGGATGGGCGGAGATGGGCGCCGAGCCGCTGGCAGGCCCATGGGCTCTAAGCCGGCCTTGGCGTTGGCCGTGGCCATGGCCGGGGTTTGCGGGAAGTGTTTTTCCTGAGTCAGGGATGCCAGCAGCCTACCCGAACATGGTGCTGTCTCTTCCAGACCAGCCGATCCTGCTGGAGCTTCCCGGTGTCGCTGGGGGAGACGATGTTCAGGCCCCCCGAATGCCTGCTGCGGCTGCTCCCAGGCGCCCCAAGGCAGCGGGTCTGCACCCTGTTCCTCATCAGCTTCAAGTTCACGTTTTTCATCTCCATCATGATCTACTGGCACATCGTGGGAGAGCCCAGGGGCCGAGGACAGTTCTTTAACCTGCCCGCCAGCGTCCCCTGCCCCCACCTGGTCCCCCCAACGCCACCCTCGGGCCCCCCACCTCCAGGCAACATCTTCTTCCTGGAGACTTCGGACCGGACCAACCCCAACTTCCTGTTCATGTGCTCGGTGGAGTCGGCGGCCAGGGCGCACCCCGAGTCTCGGGTGATGGTCCTGATGAAGGGGCTGCCCGGTGGCAACGCCTCCCTGCCCCGGCACCTGGGCCTCTCGCTGCTGGGCTGCTTCCCCAACGTCCAGATGCTCCCGCTGGACCTGGAGGAGCTGTTCCGGGACACGCCGCTGGCGGCCTGGTACGTGGCCGCACGGCACCGCTGGGAGCCCTACCTGCTGCCCGTGCTCTCCGACGCCTCCAGGATCGCGCTCCTGTGGAAGTTCGGCGGCATCTACCTGGACACGGACTTCATCGTCCTCAAGAACCTGAGGAACCTGACCAATGCGCTGGGCACCCAGTCCCGCTACGTCCTCAATGGCGCCTTCCTGGCCTTCGAGCGCCACCACGAGTTCATGGCGCTGTGCATGAGTGACTTCGTGGCCCACTACAACGGCTGGATCTGGGGCCACCAGGGCCCGCAGCTGCTCACGCGGGTCTTCAAAAAGTGGTGCTCCATCCGCAGCCTGGGCCAGAGCCACACCTGCCGCGGCGTCACCACGCTGCCCTCTGAGGCCTTCTACCCCATCCCCTGGCAGAACTGGAAGAAGTACTTTGAAGATATCAGCCCCGAGGAGCTGCCCCGGCTCCTCAATGCCACCTACGCTGTCCACGTGTGGAATAAGAAGAGCCAGGGCACACGCTTCGAGGCCACGTCCAAGGCCCTGCTGGCCCAGCTCCATGCCCGCTACTGCCCCACAACGCACAAAGCCATGAAGATGTACTTGTGAGGGGCCTGCCAGGCCGTCCCCCTCCCCGCCACCCCCAAGGCGGGCGATCTGATGGAGAAGGCTCTCGGCCACCCTTCCTGGGGACAAGGCCAGATGGCAGGGCTTGGGCAGGGGAGACCTAAGCTGTCGCGTCCCCGGATCTGTGGCCGGCTGTTCGGAGGGCAGGGAACTGTCAAGCCCCCGACAGGTGTCACTGGAGGACAGGCCGCGGCCCCTCTGTAGTGTGAGGCTGGTGGCACACGTCCGAGGCCAGCGCACTGTCACAGTGTAGAGGCGAAAAGTGCCGGGGGAGGGTGCCCAGCCAGAATCAGCCGGAGAGGCCAGGTGAGCGCTGTGGGTCTTGGAGACAACAGGCAAACCCAGCAAACGGCGAGGCACCTTCCAGGGCAGCACAGAGAAGCCCGAGGAAGAGGGAGAGGAGGCAGCTTGTTGGGGAGCTGGGCTGCAGACCCAGCCGCAGGAGGCCAAGGGCTGGGGCGCTTTGGGTTCTTTTTCAGAGGGGCTGAGGCCGGCCGAGCCGGCCTGGGGAGCTCTTTGGGGGAGGCCCCACCTGCCCACCCGCTCCTTCTTCCCAGAGGTGGTACTGGAGTGTCATGGGCACGGGGCTGGAGTTCTCTCGGCTCAGGAAAAGCCTGTTAAAGAAAACAGCCCTCCCTGTCGTGATAAAACAGGAGAATAATAAATACAATAAAAGAGACTCAGCGACATACAGTGGGTCTTGGTTGATGGAATGCATCCATTTGCACAGCGCTCGTTTGCCCCCCCTCTGCAGCCCTGCACGAGGCTGGGGCTGGTGGTGACTTGCCTGAGGTCACACAGCTTGCCCATGTCAGAGGTCCCAGCCCCAGGGCCAGAGAGCCACCGCAATGGGGAATGGGGGGAGCCCGCTTTCCTATGTCACTTTTCAAGGCTCACAAACAGCCTGGGTCGGGTCCCACCAGCACCCGCACCCTCACACCCAAAACTGTTTTAACTTGAACTGAGCCAAATGAGGAGCCCCAGGGAGGGAGGTGTGAGGGTCCCTTATGCCTCACCCTGTCCGTCTGGCTAGGAGAGACAGAAGTGCCAAGCTGGCAGCCCCAGGGCTGGGCCAGGGGCAAGTCTGCTGCAGTCCGCAGCTGGCTCATGCAGAGGAAAGAAGCTGCTGTGAGAGGGGGACGTTCCGAGGGGCTGGAGAAGCCCCCCCCCCCCATGCTGTCAGGACCTCTGGGGCTCAGCAAGGCTGCTCCTTGTAACACAGTAGGGGCTGGTGTTGACGGGCCTCTAGATTCTGCCAGGAGGTCTCGGACAGCTTGGTAAGGAGGTTAGATTCCTGGCTCTAGATGATGTTTTTGATGAAAACAATGAACGTTGTGTCAGTTAATTCTCCAATCACAACATCATTTTACCTGCCATTTTAAAAAATTTTAGAGTGGTTCCCGCTGTGGTGCAGTGGGTTAAGAATCTGACTAGGGTAGCTCGGGTTGCTGTGGAGGTGCGAGTTCGATCCCCAGCCTAGCACCGTGGGTTAAAGGATCGGGCATTGCAGCAGCTACAGCATAGGTCATAGCTGTGGCTCGGCTTCAGTCAGTGACCCAGAAACCTCCATATGCCTTGGGTGCAGCTATATGAAAAAGAAAAAAAAAGAAATTAGAATGAATAGGTTTTACTCTAATAACACAAATAATATGTGCAACTAGATATGTACTTAAGCAAGTGGAAAGACCTTGTAGGGTGAAGCATTGTTTAATTAGTCACCTGGCCACCATATAGTGAGTGCCTACTGTGGGTGCCTACAGAGGTGAAACTGACACATGTCACTCCCTCACCCTAAACTCTTCCATTGCTCCCTGGTGCCTAGGGAACAAAGCCTAACTCCTGGGTTCTCAAGGCCCTCTGTCATCTGGCTGCACTCACAGCATGCAGAAGCTCCTGGGTCAGGGCCACAGCAGTGACAAATGTGGGATCCTTAACCCTCTGAGCCACAAGGGAACTCCTAGCCCACATTCCGGACTCCCGCCGCACCCCAATGGCCACGTGTGGTACTCTCTCTCTCCCTCTGTCTTTGCTGCTGCCTGCAAAGCCTTCCCAGCCATCTTCTCCAACAAACTCCTGTTTCTTCCCGTAAAGCCAGTGTCCCCTCAAGAAGCCGCCTCCTCCAGCCCCCCCGCCTCCAAGCATCCTCCATGCCGGCTGCAGCCTTGGCCTGTTCCCCCAGGATCCTGACCTCTCTCAGGGTCTTTCCTGAAGTTGGGCTCAGACTCCCGGAAGGGGGGCCACGCTTGGAGCTTTGCAGAAGCCTCAGGAGTTCCCATCAGTCTGGGCAGAGCTGAGCACCCAGACGGACCAGCTCCACACCCCCTCTCTCTGGGAGCTGCAGTTAGAGGTCCTTGGGTGCTTGGCCACCCTGGGCATCTTCTAACCCAGAGGGTCAGGCCAGGCCAGAGCAGCTGCAGCTCAGATTCCGTCCTGGAGGCGCAGTCGGCGTGGCAGCCTTGGCCCCGGAGTGCGCTCACATCATGTCAGGCAGGGCCTTGATTAGGAGACTCTCAGAAGCCCCCACATCCTTGTCTCTGAGAAAGTGGACAGAGGGGGGAGACAGAGGTTGGGGGTTGACTTTTTTCTCTTGCACGTTCCAGTAAGGACCTTCCGTGCATCAGCCAGCCGCCCAGAAGTAACAGCGGCATCCAGAAAAGAGCCGCCCCAGAGGCGGTGTGAACGGAGCTGAGGTAACAGGAGAGAATGGCTGATTCCTCTCCAGGCCGTGAGTCCAGAGGGTGCTCCTGGCTACGCTCACGAAGCATCAAAGACCCCAGCCTCCCCTGGGAGGGACCATCCTAACGCCCAGGGCAGGGCCGGGCCCCCAAAGAGCCCTTTTCCCTGCTTCCTGGCCTCTGGACCTGGCCAGAGCTGTGCCCGGGGCCTCTTTTACCAAGAGGAGGTGGGTACCTCCTAGCACGGCTGTGATGATCGATGATCCAACGCAGTACCTGGCATGGAACACAGCTCCGTTCCTGCACAAGGAAACAGGCTCAGCAAGTGCCGGGACTAGAACCCAGGCCTCAGCTGTCCCGGGGAACGAGTTCAGCACAGGAAGGAGGCTGGCTGGGGGGCTGGAGAGGGTTCCGGTGTCAGCCTGAAGCAGGAGCTTGGGTTCATCACCTCCCCATCCCCTCAAACACCCAGATCAGAGTCTGGGGCACGTGCGCGCACACACACACGCACACACGCGCACACGGGCTCTGCCCGGGCTGGATTCCAGAGAGACCGTGTACCTCCGTCTGCCGCATCCCAAGTGTTCCGTTATCCCTGGTGCCCTGGCAGCATCAGGCCGTCCCCCTGCCCCCACTTTGGAGTCGGAGCCAGAACATTTGCTGGGCAAGGATGTCTTAAGTTCTCGGAAAGGAGGAGGGATAGGCTCCTGTGGAAGGCTGACCCCGGGGACAGTAATCAGATCCTAGGAACCATGTTGTACCTTTCTTTCTTTCTTTCTTTCTTTCTCTCTCTCTCTCTTTCTTTCTTTCTTTCTTTCTTTCTTTCTTTCTTTCTTTCCTTCTCTCTCTCTCTCTCTCTCTCTCTCTCTCTCCCTCTCTCCCTCTCTCTCTCTTTCTTTCTTTCTTTCTTCTTTCTTTTTTTCTTTCTGCTTTTTAGGGCCACACCCGCGGCATATAGAGGTTCCCAGGCTAGGGGTCCAACAGGAGCTGCAGCTGCCGGCCAACACCACAGCCACAGCCACGCGGGATCCGAGCCGCGTCTGCAACCTACACCACAGCTCACGGCAACGCCAGATCCTTTAACCCACTGAGCGAGGCCAGGGATGGAATCCACTTCCTCATGGATCCGAGTCGGGTTCGATAATGGCTGAGCCACAAAGGGATTTCCGTGTTGTTTGTTTCTGGCGCGTGTGTTTACAGATGTTTTTTATTTGGGAGCTAGGAGAGAAGACAAGGACCCATCCCTTTGTTTGGGGGGCAGCGAGTGGCCCAGCAAGGGACGCAAAGCAGATTTGCTGTTGATTATTTAGTGAACCCTGCTGGCTGGCCAAGCACAGGCAGGCAAGGAAGTGGCTTTTCCAGCAGCTCTGGGGTAAGAGAATAATTCAACTTCTTGTTTAAATATTAAATTGGAATGTCCTCCTCCCTGAGAACGAGGATGAGGAGTAACTTAATATGTTCCTGGAAGTCTGGTTTCATGGTTGACTTGCTCTTAAAACTCTGTTTGTCCTAAAGTGGGCCAGCCGGTGCAAGGCATGCTGGGAAGCCTGCGGGGAGGTTGGGGGTCAGAATTGGTCATGGCTTCGGAAATTGACAACTGACCCTGAACTCCGTGTGATCTAGGCTACACTGGGGGGTGGGGAGGGCTTCTACTTCCCTGGAGGGATGGAGAGCACCCCCGAAAATAAAGACATTCCTCACAGTCATTGTTCACCACCAAAAAAAATCAGAACTCAGTCCCCATGGACGCCCAAGGAGAGAAGGAACAGAGAGGAGGCCCAGGCTACCAGAAACAACTCAGGTGGCCAAAACCAGGAAGGCATTTATTTTCCCAAGTGTTTTTTTTTTTCTTTGATTGTTTTTTGTCTTTTTAGGGCCGCACCCGTGGCACATGGAGGTTCCCAGGCAAGGGGGTGAATCGGAGCTATAGGCGCCGGCCTGCGCCACAGCCACAGCAACACGGGATCCAAGCCACGTCTGTGACCTACACCACAGCTCACAGCAATGCTGGAGCCTTAACCCACTGAGCGAAGCCAAGGATTGAACCCACATCCTCATGGATACCTGTCAGTTTCATTTCCACTGATCCACGATAGGAGCTCCCCAAATGTTATATTGGCTAAGGTACTTGGGAAGCTGCTGTAACAAAAAGTCCCCAAAATAGAGTCCCTTAAACAAGGTAGGAGACAGTTTCTCTCTTACATCCCAGCCCCAAGGTGAGTACTCTAAGACAAAATTTGACCTTATGAACTATTTCCTGATGATGGTGCGTGGTAGAGAATTTTTGTAGAGACACCAGTTTTATTATTCTACATTGAAACTGCATGTACATTTCACAACACCCTAAGGCTCTTAACAAAATCACCCTCTTATATCTGTTTTACTAGACTCAGCACACAGTTTTACTGTTTGGCTCTAGCTCCTTCCATGACTGATGGGTGTTGACCCCTGTTTGTTGTGAGGATTCATTTGGGATTCATTTCAATTGCAAATAGCAATGACAGAATAAAAGTGGCTTAAATAAGATAGAAGTTAAATTCTCACTTATGAAGAAGCCTAGAGGGGGCCAGCCCAGGGCTGGTGGGGCAGCTCCACAGACCGGGGACCCAGCTTCCATTAGCTTATGGCTCCACCAGCCTCAGCCCATGGCTTCCACCTTATAGTCCATGATGGCTGCTGAAGCGCCAGCATCACGTTTGCATTCCAGCCAGAAGGAAGAAGGAAGGATTGAAATGGGGCAGTCCCTGCCTATTAGAGGCAGTTCCTGAAAGTGGTATTTCTCTCTCACTTTCTTTGAGTGGGGGGAGGGACGCTGTACCCATGGCATATGGAAGTTTCCAGGTCAGGCATCAAATCTGCATCCTAAACACACTGCAGCACAGTGGGGAACTCTGACATGTGATATTTCCACTTCATATCATTAATAAGAACTTAGAGGACACTTAGCTGCAAAGGAGGAGTTGAACTGTGATGCAGTCCCTTTCCAGGTCTCAGGCAACCCCAAGGCAGCCCTGGAGCCGAATGGGCCCTGCAGGGTTGTCCTGAGCTGGGGCAAGGAGCTGGGTCCTTACAGTCCACGTTGATCAGTCAGCTGGACGCAAGATGTCCCCGGAAGAAGGCATGACTTTGAATGAGGCAGTTTCTTGAGCCCAGGCCTCTGAGGGTGGGGGACCAGTCAGCTGGTGCTATAGAGTCTGAGAAGCTGGGATGCAGAGCTTGGAGGAGAATTTGAAACCAGAACTAAGGGTCATTGCTACCTGAAGAGCCCAGAAAGAAGCCCTTACATGTACGGTCAACTGATTTTTTTACAAGGGTGTCAAGACATTTCAGTGGGGGGGGGGATATAGCTTCTTTCTTCCTTTCTTTCTTCCTATCTATCTATCTATCTATCATCTATCTATCTATCTATCTTTCTCACTCCAGCATGGGGAAATTCTCAGGCCGGGGATCAAACCTGCGCCACGGCAGCAACCGAAGCCACAGCAGTTGAAACACCTGATCTTTAACCTACAGAGCTACCAGGGAACTCCAAAAAGCATACGGTGTTAGAAAATTTGATATCCACATGCAAAAGAATAAAGTTGGATCCCCTCCTCACACCATATATAAAAACCAATTCAAAATATATCAAAAATCTTAATGGAAGAATTAATGCTATAAAACTCTTAGAGGAAAGCATAGAATTTAACCTTTATGATTTTGGATAAGACAATGGTTTCTTAAAAATGACACCAATAGCACAAATGACTGAAGAAGAAAATTGGAGTTCATTAAAATTTTTTTGTGTTTCAAAGGACACCATCAAGAAAGTGAAAAGAGGAGTTCCCATTGTAGCTCAGCAGAAATGAGCCCAACTAGTACCCATGAGGATACGGGTTTGATCCCTGGCTCCATTCAGTGGGCTAAGGATCTGGTGTTTTTTGAGCTGTGGTGTAGGTCTCACACTCGGCTTCCATCTGGCGTTGCTGTGGCCATGGCACAACAGCTGTAGCTCTGATTTGATCCCTAGCCTGAGAACTTCCATATGCTGCGCATTCGGCCCTAAAAAAAAGGAAAAAGAAAAAAAGGAATGTGAAAAAAGAAGCCACAGAATGGAATCAGTTATTTTCCAATCATATATATCTGATAAGGGGTTTGTATCTGGAATTTACAAAAAATGCTTACAACTAAAAGACAGACAGGAGTTTCCTTCATGACTCAGTGGTTAACGAACCTGACTAGGGCCCATGAGGTTGTGGGTTCAATCCCTGACCTAGTTCACTGGGTTAAGGATCCGGTGTGGCCATGAGCTATAGTGTAGGTCACAGACGTGGCTTGGATCCTGTGTGGCTGTGGCTGTGGTGTTGGCCAGCAGCTGTAGCTCTGATCTGACCCTTAGCCTGGGAACTTCCATACACATATATTGAAGTCATATATATATATATGAATGACTGGGTCAGTTTGCTGTACAGTAGAAATTGACAGAGCACCCTACATTAACTATAATGGAAAAAATAAAAATCATAAAATTAAAAATTAAAAAAATAAAAATAGGCAATGGGTTCGAAAGGCATTTCTCCAAGGATGATACACAAGGACGCAAAAGCACATAAAAAGATTCTCAACATCATTAATCATCAGGGAACTATGGGAGTTCCCGTTGTGGCTCAATGGTTAACGAATCCGACTAGGAACCATGAGGCTGCGAGTTTGATCCCTGGCCTTGCTCAGTGGGTTAAGGATCCGGCGTTGCCCTGAGCTGTGGTGTAGGTTGCAGACACGGCTCGAATCCTGCGTTGCTGTGGCTGTGGCGAAGGCCGGCAGCTATAGCTCCTGTTAGACCCCTAGCCTGGGAACCTCCATATGCCGCGGGTGCGGCTCTAGATTAAAAAAAGGCAAAAAGACAAAATCACCAGGGAACTATGAAGCAAAGCCACAATGAGATGTCACTTCACACACACTAGTTTGGCCACGATCAAAAAGACAGACGATGACAAGTATTAGAGAGATGTCACATTTCAGAAGGAATATAAGATGGTGCAGCCACTTTGGAAAAGTCTGGCACTTCCGCAAAAAGCTAAACATAGAGTTACCACAGAACCCAGAAATGCCCTTCCCAGGTATACACCCAAGAGAATTGAAAACATATGGCCACACAAAAACATCTACACAGGAGTTCCAGCTGTGACTCAGTGCTAACAAACCTGACTAGTACCCACGAGGATGTGGTTTCGATCCCTGGCCCCACCCAGTGGGTTAAGGATCCAGCATTGCCATGAGCTGTGGTGTAGGTTGCAGACATAGCTTGAATCTGGCATTGCTGTGGCCGTGGTGTAGGACAGCAGCTGCAGCTCTGATTCAACCCCTAGCCTGGGAACTTCCATATGCCACCAGTGCATCCCTAAAAAGAAAAAAGAAGTATACAAATGTTCATAGCAGTATTATCCTTATAACCAAAGGTGTTAAACCCAAATATCTATCAACTGACAGACGAATATATCCATACAATGGAATATTATTCAGCAATGAAAAGGAGTGAGTGAAGTACTGACACATGCTCCAACATGAACGAACCTTGAGAAAACGTACTAAAAAGCCAGATACAAAAGGCCACTTATGGTATGATTCCATTTACATGGAATGGCCAGAATAGGCAAATCCATAGAGAAAGAAAACAGATTGCCAGGGGCTGGGGGAGAGGGTAATAGGAAAGGCATTTTTTTTTTGAAATGATGAAAATGTTCTAAAATGAGTGATGATGGTTGCCTAAGTCCATGAATATACTATTTTTAAAAACCACTGGGCAAATTTTTTTTTCCACTTTGTTGGAATTTAGTTGACATAATGTTGTATTACTTTTGGGTGTACAGCAATGTGAATCAGACAGATCCACGGATCCCTAACAATACCGTTATTTTTAAATATATAATGTATATGTTATATATTTCTTTTTCTTTTTTTTTTTTTTTTTGGTTTTTGTCATTTTAGGACCACACCTGAGGCATATGGAGGTTCCCAAGCTAGGGGTCTAACAGGAGCTGTAGCCGCTGGCCTTCGCCACAGCCACAGCAACGTGGGATCTGAGCCACGTCTGCGACCTACACCACAGCTCAGGGCAATGCCGGGTCCTTAACCCACTGAGCAAGGCCAGGGATCGAACCTGCAACCTCATGGTTCCTAGTCGGATTCGTTAACCACTGAGCCACGACGGGAACTCCTGTATACTTCTTTTATGTATGTATTTGGGCCCCACGGATCGGGAGACTAACACGGCCTGTGGCAGTTCCAGCTTCCAACGCAGTGGAACCGCTGTCCTGGCCTCTGTCGGGAGCACTTCTCCCTGCAAGTTCAAGGACAGGACCCCATCTTTTCAGGTGTTGCCTCTCCTACTAGAGACTTACCTTGAGTCTTCAGTAAGTCTGGCCCCATTCTCTTGGACCAACTCTTTCTGGAGGGCCAAGCATCTTCCAGGCACTAGCTTGACAGAGGCCCTCTCTGTCCCGGAAGACTCCCTGCAGGGTGAGGAAGAAGAGTTCTCGCTGTGCGGTCGGATCTGCCGAGCAGGGCCGTTGGGGGGAGGGCAGGGGAAGTGGAGGGGTGACCTCAGCCTGGTCTAAAGTCACGAAATGTGACACCGCCTCCTCCCCAGCTGAAATATTCAGGTAGAGTTCGTTCTGCCGGAGTTTGGAAGAAAACAACAAGGACTGACGACAGCGAAGGTTTAGGGAGAAATCATTTTACCCCCAAGATCATATTCCAATGAAAAATGATCAGCCAGGGAGTTCCCCCGGGCCAGGGATCAGATCCAAGCTGCAGGTGCCTCAAAGTGAGATCCTTAACGCACTGTGCTGGGCCAGGGATCGAACCTGGGTCCCAGCGCTCCCAAGATGCCTCCGAGCCCATTGCGCCACAGTGGGAACTCCATGAGGATACGTTTTACGTTATGCATATTTTACTGCAATTAATTTTGTTTTCAATAATCATAAAAAGGAGACGGGAAGGGTCAGGAAGGACTATGGCAAAGTCCGTGGCTGAACTTGAAAGCCGTCCAGGGGATAGGTGTCAGTACTGACTGTGCTTAAAGGACTGAAATCCTGAACATAAAGTTCCCCAAATCTCAGGGAAACTGAATCACCTCGCCTCTAGCAATTCACTGTTTTAATTGCAACATGGAACTTTCTTCTGACAAAACCCTTCTTGGTCATGAGAGACCACAAGCGACTCCAGTCAATAATTGTCCACTTAAGTGGGTGGTGGGGGTGGGGGGGGAGCGATGATGATGGTGACGAGACAGCAGCTGGGGCAACTAGAATTTTCCAGCCATTATTCCCAGCCAGGTACTCTCATAAGCATTTCATACGTGTTCACTCATTTCATCTGCACACTCGCCCTTTGAGGAAGGGTGTGTATTGTCCCCATTTTGCAAGATTTCTAAGGCAGGACGAAACATTTGTGGGCAATGTCATTTTGACATTGGTCTTTAACCAACTTCTGCTTCTTTCATATTTAGCCAGTCTGACTCCTGACGAGGCATGTCAGGCGAGTCCCCCCACCCCAGACAGGAACACCCCATCACAGAGAGGCCAGCGTGGGGACTATGCCCCTGGGACCAGCCACCTGATTTTCCTGCCCTCAGACCTCTGTGCTCTGCCAACACCACTCTGTCACGCTCTCCGCCATTTCCCCTCTGCCTGAGTTTTGCCACCGCTGGGGCTCCAAGCCCCATCCCCTGGCCGCCCCACTTTCCCTCTCACTTCTGCTTTTGTCAGCCCCAGTCAGAGCCTCTCCAATCTGTCCCCCGTCCCAGGAAAGTCCCTATATTCTCAACAACCTCAGAGAAGCCAAATAAACTGAATATTTCTTCACCAGGAAACGCCACATCCTAGCCATGCTGGGAAATCAAGCATTAGGCGTTGTCTTTTTTTTTTTTTTTTTAATCAGAGTTTATGAAAACCCTGATGACTTCGTGATGTTTTGGCAGAGAAAAAAAAAGAAAAACCCAAAAGCATCATTTCACAAAATGGATTTCTGGCCGTTTGCGCAATATTCATAAACTGTCCCCAACTTCCCAGAGAGACTAAAAGGAAAATTCATCTGCAAACAGCTTCTTACTTTCCATTTGGGTTTTAAATGCAGTCCAACCCCCAGTTCCATTACAGAAGGTCAGAACTGAGGCTGAGGGAAAACAGTTCACAAGAGGAAAAGGAAAAGAGGAGCTTCCAGTCTAGAGCCTAGAAACAGCTGGAAGCCGTCAGCTCAGCCCGACACTCTCCTATCACAAAGCCACAGAATTTCAAGACTGAGAGGAACCATAGACTTACTGGCCCAGCTATTATATCCCTGGACAAGTTCTTTCCCTTCCTTTTGGATCCTCTATAAATCACCATACAATTTGAGATGCAGAAACAAACACTGAAATTAACAATGGCTTAAAGAAGGTAGAATTTTATTTCTCTCTTAGGTAAGAGGCCAGAGGTGGGCAGTCAGGGCTTAAGGATTTGGCGGCTTCCCAAAGTCATTCAAACACCTCAGGCTTCTGCCACCCTATGTGTCCCTCCACACTCAACTTTCATCTCATGGTCCAAAGCAGTTGCTCCAGCTCCTGCCATTGCACCCCTCGTCAGCCAGTGGACCCAACACAGAAATCACTACCATCACTTCTGCTCTTAACCCATTTGGCTAAACCTTACTCCCCTTAATTGCAAGGGTAACTAGGACAGAGCAGAGTTGATAGGTGGGAAGACAGGTGGCCAGCTAAAACGTCTATTGCTATGTAAGACAGAAAGATGGGTACTGGGGAGGAACTGCCATGCCTGACCCAGCGGGCTGTTGTGGGAAAATGCAAATCATTCTATGGCACACATTTCCAGAATGTGTTGTACTAAAGCATGAAGAATGTCGCATTTTGTTTTATTTGGAACTTGCTATTTTGGGCACAGTTCCACTGTGCTGTTTATGCCAAAATTGCATCTCAAGAAAAAATGTAATGGCTTTTGGATTTTGCTGCTGGTTCAGAGGGTGGGCTCTGGAGCCAGACAGCTCAGGTTTGATCCTGGGCCCTCTTCCTATATGACTCGGGGCACGTTACCTACCTGTTTGTGACTCAGTTTTCTCATCTGCAAAATGGGCATAATAATTGTTCTTGCCTCATTTGGTTGGAGTGAGACCACATGTGGGAGAAGCCTGTACAGTACTGGGCACATTAGGAAAAGCTGGATAATTTCTATTTCTATTCTTATTCCAGCTCCCGAGCCTCCAGTCCCGTGTCTGGGTCTGTTTCCTCATAGGTAAAATCAGAGGTTGGTAGCTAGTCTCCAAGGATGGTTTCAAGCCATCCTTCCCCTCTTTTATACACACGCCCCTCATCCTATCAAGATGTGGAGCGTACATCTAACCGCTTGAGTCTGGGCTGGGACCAAGAGCCAGCAGAAATAAGGGTGTGCCACTCTGACCCTGACCTTGGAGAAAACAGGCTGCTTCTGCCTTCTCCCGCTTGGAACCCAAAGGCCATGCTGTGAGGAAGCCCAAGCAGCTGTAGGGACAGGCCCACATGGAGGATAGAAGAGGCTTCTGGCTCACCCAGTCTCCACCGAGCTCCCAGCTCAGCCAGTCTCCACCGAGCTCCCAGCTCAGCCAGTCTCCACTGAGCTCCCAGCTCAGCCAGTCTCCACCGAGCTCCCAGCTCACCCAGTCTCCACCGAGCTCCCAGCCTGGTGAGCGAGCCCTCTGGGGAGTGGATCATCCAGGCAGCCAACTAGCCCAGCTGATGCCACATGGAGCTGAGCGATGAACCCACTGGGCTGAAGCAATTGCAAATTGTGAGCAAAGAAATGATCGTTGTTTTAAGCTACTACATTTGGGGGTGGTTTGTTAGGCAGCAATAGATGACCAGAAGGCATCTGATATGTAGAAGTGGGATGCTGTGAAATTACAAACTTTACTCACGCGGCATTGTTTTGGGAACCAGATGGTAGGAAGGGCCTTGAGGAAGCTATGTGTGAAAGCTTACAGAACAGTGAAGAGGGAGCTCCCCGTGTGGCACAATAGTATCAGCGGCATCTCTGCAGCACCAGGACACAGGTTCATTCCCCACCTGGATCCGGCATTGCCGTAGCTGCGGCGTAGGTCACAACTGCAGCTTGGATCTGACCTGGGAACTCCATAGGCTGCAGGGTGCCCAAAAGAGAAAAAAAGGAAATGAGAAAAAGGAAAAGAATAGCGAGGAGATTTCGCTACTGGATGCTGACGAATATAAGGGAGAGAAAGATCCCCTCTTCTCCCCCAGAGTTGAATCAGAGGAGATTAAAACAAACATCTGCTTTGGGGAGTTCCCATTGTGGCTCATCAGTAACAAAACCAACTAGTATCCATGAGGACACGGGTTTGATCCCTAGCCCCGCTCAGGGGCTTAAGGATCCAGCGTTGCCAGAAGCTGTGGTGTAGGTTGCAGACATGGCTCAGATCTGGCGTTGCCATGGCTGTGGCGTAGGCTGGCAACTGAAGCGCCAATTCAACCCCTAGCCTGGGAACTTCCATATGCCACGGGTGTGACTCTAAAAGGACCCCCCCAAAAAAGGTGTCTGCTTTTATCCAACTCGGGTTACATAGCTGGGGTGCTATTTCTTCTGGTTCCCACAAGCGTGGTGATGGTTGGTGTTTGTAATTCCATGGGCCACCAGGGGCCTGAACCCCGCTTCACGGGGATAAGTGGGAATTGTGCCTGGTCCACGTGACAAGGTGGGTTGTTCAGCTAGGAGACCTTATCCACAGGAGCGGAGTTGGGGCTCAGGGGACTTGCTGCTGGGCCATTCGAGGCCCTCCCAGTTTCCGTGGAAATCAAGGTGGTACATAACACTGGGCCTAAATTTTTTTCTCAGTTTTTTTTTTCCCCCACCGTTTTGAGCCTAAATTTTACTCTTTACACCACAATACTCAGCAAAAATCGGTGCCTGTGATGAGGTGGAAGATAGAAAAGTTCTCCAATGGCTGTGTAGTCTGGTTAAACTGACTTTCAGGCAGACTGTTGAAAATTCCGGGTGTCCTCTGTTAGCTGCCTGTGATAAAATACAGGAGGAACGAGGAGCCAGAAAGGAACTGTACAGGTTTTAAGTAGAATTAAGAGGAAGGAGTTCCCGTCATGGCACAGTAGAAACGAATCTGACTAGGAACCATGAGGCAGCGGGTTCGATCCCTGGTCTCGCTCAGTGGGTTAAGGATCTGGCGTTACTGTGGCTGTAGTGTAAGCCAATGGCTGCAGCTCCAATTAGACCCCCCTAGCCGGGGAACCTCCATATACCACAGGTAAGGCCCTAAAAAAAAAAAGAAATTAAGAGAAAATACAAAGGAGCCAGGGCTTGCTGTTTTCAAACATATAAACTCATGTATTTTATTAAGAATGATGTTGATTTCTTTTATAATAAATGAATCTCAGGATGAACGTTTAAAAAAATATATATTGGGAGTTCCCACTGTGGCTCAGCAGGTTAGGAACCCAACTAGTATCAATGAGGATGCAGGTTCGATTCCTGGCCTCGCACAGTGGGTTAAGGATCCAACATTGTTGCAAGCTTCAGTGTAGACTGAAGACAGGGCTCAGATCCTGAGTTCCTGTGGCTGTGGTCTGGCAACTGTAGCTCTGATTCGATCCCTAGTCTGGGAACTTCCATATGCCACAGGTGCAGCCCTAAAAAGTAAGAAAAAGAAAAAAAAATTTCTTTTGTCTTTTGTCTTTTCAAAGGCACAGTCAAGATCTGAACTCCACGGAGTTCTCTTGTGGCGCAGCAGGCATTGTTACTGCAGTGGCTCGGATTACAGCTGTGGTGCAGGTTCCATCCCTGGCCCAGGAATTCCACATGCTGCAGGTGCGGCCAAAAAAAAAAAAAAGGAGAGAGATTTGAACTCCTGTCTCTCAGGGGATAAAACTCAAGCTCTTTCAACATCAGGGAGTCCCAAGCTACCTCCCAAAGACTCTGTCCTGTGACTACTCAGGGGACCGAGAATAGTCCCAGGTCTCAGACCGGGATGAAAATACACTACTTGGGGGAGTTCCCACTCTGGCGCAGTGGGTTAAGAATCTGAATGCAGCTACTCGGGTGGCTGCAGAGGCATGGGTTCAATCCCCAGCCCAGCACCGTGGTTTAAAGGATCCAGTGAGCTGTGAGTCGGAGCTGTGAGTCGGATTCTATTCATGGCCTGGAATTTCCATAGTGTGGCCACTAAAAAATAAAAATAAAAAAGATATGCTAGGTGGCAAATCCCTTCCTTTGCACACTGCAGTGCAAAAGCCTGCAAAACGCATCTGTGTCAATGAGCAGGGGGTGTGGACACCCCCAGACCCCAGTCTGACTTGTGTGTTACAAAAGCTGGGCCAGAACTCTCTCCACAGGGCACTTTTTTTTTTTTAATTAGACTTGATGAAGGATTTATTTACTGATTTTTTTTTTTGTCTTTTTAGGGCCACATCCTCAACATATGGAAGTTCCCAGGCTACGGGTCAAATCGGAGCTGCAGCGTCCAGCCTACACCACAGCCACAACAATGCCAGATCCAACCCGCATCTGCACACAGTTCATAGCAATGCCCGATCCTTAACCAACTGAGCAAAGCCAGGGATCGAACCCGCATCCTCATGGATACTAGTTGGGTTCGTTACCACTGAGCCACGATGGGAACTCCACCACAGGGCACTTTGCAGTGTCACTCACTCAACGACCATACATCCTGGGCTAACATGCACCAGTCCCTGGCGCTGTGGACTGGGTCCAGATGGGCCAGACAGCCTGCGTCCGAATCCCACACAGCTGTGTGATGCTGAGTGAGTGCGTGGCCTCAGTTTTCTCATCTGTAGAATGGTGATGACACGAGGTCTACCTCCCAGGGTGCCAGGCACATAGCCAGTGCATTATCATCATCATCATTCGATGAACGGAGGAATGGAATCCACTGCAAAACTGTAAGGCAGACAGGAACGGCTGTAATTAATCCCATTTTACAGAAGAGAAAATTGAAGCTCAGAGGCATTAAAAAGGTTGTCACAGACAGAAGAGGGGTAATTACTTCATTTTACAGGTGAGTGAACTGAGGCTCAGGCTAACAAGCTCCAAGTCAGTGTTAAAGCTGACTTTGCCCAGGCTGCTCTGGCTGGCCCGGGCGCCCCCTCTTGGGAATTCTGCACTAACGCTGCAGGATTTCACAGGAGGCACAGGTGGCTCTTGTCCCCACTGACCAGGAAGACAGCGGCCTGAGATGGTGCACGTCTGTCCCGTAATAGCTTGTACCTTCCAGTCAAACTGACTCATGGCTTCACCTGCCCAGGCCTCACCTGCCCAGGCTCTGCAGGAAATCCCCTGTGAAATGTTGGCTCGGGAACCAACAGTCGGTCGTTCCACCCCCGCTCACTGTGGACCCTTCAGTGGACTGGATTAGAGGTGCCTGGCACTGCGCCTGAAATACTCGCATTAATGCTTCCTTTGGGGTTAGGGTGCATGTAGCCGGAATTTTCTCCTGAAACAGAAATTTCCCTGAAGGGAGACGATCAAGAGTTTTAAAAGAGTAGAATACAGAAAGGGAGGGGCTGGGTGTCTTCCTTGATTTCCAGGGAAAAGGAAGCAGGCTGCTTTGAAAGGAGGGAAATGGAAACGCATGCTAGAAAGTTCAGAGTGTGGAAGTCGGAAGAAGTTCAAAGGCACCTACAGGCGGTTTCGGGGAGGCTCCGACCTGTGCCTGCGCGCCCTCATTGAACCAGCCGGGTGGGGCGCCCAGGGGATGGGCTCTCCACGTGCCCCACGGACGCCAACTCGGCATCCAATCAAGCGCTTCATCCCGCCAACCCCTGGAGGCCCTGAAGAACTAGGGGGACAGGGCTAGAAGTGCTGAGTGCAGCGGGGAATAAACCGGAGAAAGGAAGATAAAGGAAGGAGCTGGAGAGGGGAAGGGAGGATTTTGATCGTGAGCGCTGGAGGCTCGGTGCTGCCGCCTAGAGGCCGCTGGGGGACCCAGAAGAGGAGGGCCCCGAAGGCTCAGGGGGCACTCTCATTCGCCAGGTGACTCAGCAGGCGCCCTGGACGACAGCCGCGGGGGCGGGGGCGCAGGCCTCGGCATGCAGACCCCCGACCCATCACCAGGGCCCTAGTTCAAGCTGTGTTCTCCGCCTGGCGCACCTCCTCCGCCCATTAAACTCCTCACCCTCCGAGGCCTTTCCAGGCAGCCTCTCTTGGCCGTGCCCCGCGCCCCTGGGCAGGGTTTCCGCGGAGCCCGGCAGCCCTAGAGTACAGAATCGCCCCCGCAGGGCCCCGGAGGCGCCGTGCAAGGCTTCGATGGACAAACGCCGAATGAACTGAAACATCTGGAGCAGCGCAGATGAGGGGCGCGGCGAGGAAGTCCCAGCGGACTCTCAAGCCCGCCTTCCAGGCGCCTCTGCTGGGATGAAGAGCCAGCGGGACCGCACGCGGGCGCAGGAAACCTTTTCCTGGCCCGAGGGCGCCCCCTGCAGGCCAGAGCCTCCGGCCCGCAGGTTCTCCTGCTCTGCGCGCCCCCACGTCTGATCTCCGGCCTCTGAGAGCCCCGGCCTCCCGGCCTCCCCTCGCCAGCATCGCTGTGGGCTGAGAGGACCGACTGAGGGTCTGCGCGCCTTCTTGATGAAGCTCTGGGGTGAAGAGAAGAGGGGGAGGACAGATCCGAATCCGCCAAGGGCGGGTCTCTCGTCCCAGACTCCCCTTCCTCTCCCCATGCTTGGTGACACGAGCCCGCCGCCGTGAGCACACGCACTTACCGAGTGCGCACACCTGACACACGACCCACCACACACATGCAGACAGGCGCTCGTGCACACACTGACACACGCGCACACCTACACGTGCCTGCGCACCTGCGGTAGACACACGCCTGGCCTTACGTTCTGTAAGTGTGGTCCATTCTCACCTCGCCTGGGTCATCACCGGCTGGTGCTCCCCAGGCCTTGACCCCCTCCCCATCCCTCTTGCTGCTCAGGTTAGTTGCAGGGCAGGGGTGGTATTCCCAGGATCCCCAGGTGGTACACACCTTCCAGACCTGGCCCTTCAACTCCCCACTCACAACCAACCCACTCAGGTGCCAGGCCCCGGGAGCAGAGGGCGGCATAAGCCAGGATGGGAACTCCTCCCTATTGTTTTAATTTGCAGTCACCTCATACATGATATTGGCCATCATTTCCTAGGCTTGTGTGCCATCTGCATATCTTTTGTTTTTTGTTTTTTTGGCTGCCCCGAGGCATATAGAGTTCCGGGGCCAGGGATCAGACCCGAACTGTAGTTGCAACTCACGCCTCAGCGGCGACAACGCCACATCCTTAATCCACTGTGCCTGCATCCCGGTGCTGCAGAGACTAATCCCCTTAGGCTGCAGTGGGAATTCCTATATTATCTTCTTTGGTGATGTGTCTGTTTAGATCTTGTCCATTTTAGACTGGGTCAGTCATCCATTTTCTTACTGATGAGTTGGAAGAGTTCTTTGGGTTTTTTGGATATAGTTTCTTTATCAGATATATGTTTTTCAAATATTTTCTCTCAGTCTTCTTATTCTCTTGATGGAGTTCTACTTTTAAAAGCCCATTGTTGGAGTTCCCTGCCAGTGCAGGGACCCGAGCCACACAGAAGGTTAAGGAATCTAGCACTGTCACTACTGTGGCTCAGGTCATTGCTATGGTGCAGGTTCGATCCCTGGCCCAGGAACTTCTGCGGGCATGGCCAAAAAAAAAACAGGAAAGTGGAAGCCCATTGTTGGCACCATCTACACCTCAGCCTCTAACCCAACTCCTATTAGTAACAAAAAGGATGTGTTGATCTCTGTGTCCTTGACTTCTTTGTCCTCCTTTCAGTGGGTTTGAACTTGGGCTGGGGAAAAGGTCCATGCATGGAACCCCTAAAACTTTAGTACTCACTGCCACAGGTGTTGTAATGAATGGCAAATAAGTTAGTCTTTATAAAGCCCTTGGAACAGGGCCTGGAACACATTAAGCACTCAATTACCTTAGATAATTATAAAAACAGGCATTACATCTTTTAATAGCTAACGGAGTCAATCCTTCTTCATTACTCTTCCTGTTCGGATTTTCCTAGCCCTTTTTACACATTTACTCTTCTGGATGAATCATTTGATTAATTTTTAAATATTCTGTTTGGCTTTTATTAAATGAACAACTAGCAAATGAATTTTAGGAAAAAAACAGACATTTTAGTATGTTGGGTTTCTCATCCAAGAATAAAGTCTGTCTTTTTACTTATGTCTTTCTACCCTTTTTCTTCACATAGAACTTATGTGATCCTTGCTAAAGAACTTTTTTTTTTTTGGCCATGCTTTTTTTGGCCATGCCCACAGCATGCAAAAGTTCCCAGGCTAGGAATCGAACCCACGCCACCGCAGCAACCCAAGCCACAGCAGTCTCCTTAACCCACTGCACCACCAGGGAACTCCTAAAGGACTTTTTCTTAAATGCCGTTATGAACAAGGTCTTTGCTTCAGAGACATTCTAATCAATTACTATGTATCTATACTTATAAATAGATAATAGCGTTTTTCTTTTTTATCTTTTTAGTTCTTTTTGACAATCGATTTTTTTTTTTGCCTTTTGTCATTTTAGGGCCGCACCTGCAGCATGTGGAGGTTCCCAGGCTAGGGGTCTAATCAGAGCTGTAGCCACTGGCCTACGCCGCAGCCACAGCAACGCAGGATCCGAGCCGCGTCTGCAGCCTACACCAACAGCTCACGGCAATGCCGGATCGTTAACCCACTGAGCAAGGCCAGGAATCGAACCTGCAACCTCATGGTTCCTAGTCAGATTCGTGAACCGCTGCGCCACGACAGGAACTCCAACAAATCGATTTTTTTATAGACTACTTTTCTGGGTTCACAGTAAAACTGAGTGGAAGCTACAGAGATTTCAGCAAAATTGAGTGGAAGATAGAGATTTCCTACAGTCTCCCTGCCCCCACACATGCACAGCCACCCCCGGATCAAGCTTTCTCACCAGAGTGGTGCATGTATTACAACTGGTGAACCTACACTGACACATCCTTGTCACCCCAAGTCCCTCAGGGTTCATTCTTGGTGTTGTACATTCTATGGGTTTGGACAAATGTATGATGACACGTGTCCACCATTGCAGTGTCAACAGAGCAGTTTCACTTGATTTTTTCGTTTGGCTTTTTAGGGCTGCACCCGCAGCCTATGGAAGTTCCCAGGCTAGGAGTCGAATTGGAGCTACAGCTGCTGGCCTATGCCACAGCCACAGCAACGTGGGATCCGAGCCACATCTGTGACCTACACCATAGCTCAAGGCAACGCCAGATCCTTAACCCACTGAGCGAGGCTAGGGATCGAACCCTCATCCTCATGGATCCAAGTTGGGTTTGTTAACAGCTGAGTCAGGAAGGGAACTCTTCACTTGATTTTTAAATACTATTTTTTTTCTAACCTCCTTAGAGTTTGTAACAGTTTTTTTTAATTGATTCTCTTAGCTTTTCTAGGCAACAATCTATAAACAGTGAAATTTTGTTTCTGCATTTCCAACACTTTTTCCTTTTATTGATGTGTCCTGTCTAATTGCATGGGTCAGTGCCCCCAGGGCACCATTAAACAGTGGTGGTGACAGGAAGTCCTTGCCTTGTTCCAGAAGTTAATGGAAACGCATCTGCTGTTTCACCAGCGAATATCATGCTGGTTTGGGGTGTCATATACTTATAGTCATATGGTTTGCTGTCATATCATCTTAAAGCATATAATCTGTTCCTGTATTTTTTTTTTTTTTGTCTTTTTGCCTTTTTTATGTAGAGCCGCACCTGCGGCATATGGAGGTTCCCAGGCTAGGGGTCTAACAGGAGCTGTAGCTGCCAGCCAACACCACAGCCACAGCCACGCGGGATCCGAGCCGCGTCTGCAACCTTCACCACAGCTCACGGCAACGCCGGATCCTTAACCCACTGAGCAAGGCCAGGGATCGAACCCACAACCTCATGGTTCTTAGTCGGATTCATTAACCACTGAACCACGAAGGGAACTCCAAATCTGTTCCTGTATTAGTAAAGCCTTTTTCTAAAATTGGGATCGACGACTGGATGTCAGGTTTTATCAAAGTCCCTCCTCAGCATTTATTGAGATACTTATTTGGTGTTTCTCCCTCAAACAGTACATCCGGTGAAAGACGGGATCCTCTACCAATCAGCAAAGGAGGCTCACAGAGGTCAAGTCAGTTACCCAGGGTCAGGCAATGGGCAAGTCTCTTTGTTTGAGCCCATGCTCTCTATCCCTGTCCCCAGCGCCGTCTGCTCTGAATGCCTGGGACCTTGCAGCTCTCGGGACATCCCCCGTCCCCGGTCCCCTGCCAGGCCTTACCCACCCCTTGCCACAGTCCACATAATCTCTGTGGCCTCCACCGCCCTGCTCTCCCCCAAGCGGGGCGGGGGTGGGGCTGGGGGCAGGGAGACACCAACCATTAGCTGAGGGGCTCCTGCGATGGAACCTCGCTTTACAAATGACAAAACTGAGAATCCCAGCGGCCTGCCTGAGGCCCGGAGCAGGGAAGTCAGGCGGGCTGGATTCGGAGGGGTTGCCTGATGCTGGTCCGCGGGGTGACTTCCTGACCCATCTGGGAAGTGAGGGCTGCGCGGCTTTCCTCGCTCCTTTTCCAGCGTTTCCGGCCATTCTCATATCATCCACCTGGGGGCGCTGGATAACCAGACTGCGGCAGGATTCTTGCAGCCTGATGTCCCCCAGAACCCACTGTTCCTTGCTGATCCTCCTCCGCACCCGCCAAAGAGCCCAGCAGACCCCAGGTGACATCTTTTGCTGGCCCTCCCAGCCCTGAGTGTGAGAGGCCAGGCCTGGGTTGCTCAAGATAACGCATAGGCAGTCTGGCCCCAGCTGACCAGCAGGCCCCGGGCCCTGCGCCCTCACCTCTTCCATCACCAGAATTCCTCCTTGTCCTTCTCCATCTTTGTTCTAAAGCCCAGGGGTCAGACACGTGGCCGTGACTTCCCGGGGCTGCTCAAAGGCTCACGGGAGAAGCTTAGCCTTCCCTCCTCCTGGGCGCTCCCCCATTTCCCTCTGGAAGCACCTGTCTCTGGGCCTGTGCCCCCTTCCTTCAGCTCCTCCAAGGGAGGCGCACAGGGGCCTCCAGGCCTGCCGTGTGCTGAGTGCACCGACAACACGAGTTCCCCTTGCAGGTCGACAGGGGTGTCCAGACATCACACAGGCTCTGCTGGACAGGAGCCCAGGAGCGCCACAGCGGGTCCTCTGCCTGTGACCTTCCCAGCAGGAGTGGACTTTCTGCTCACCAGACGCCAAGAAATGGACCAAGGACCCAGAGTGGCCAAGTCCTGGTTTACAGAGGGACATGCCTGCGGGGTGACCTGCCCAGCTGGCCTGAAGGTGAGCACATCTCACAGGGGTCAGTGGGTCCTTGGGTCATTTAGTGCCATGTGGATGAGGCATTAACTAGCGGAGAGAAAACTGCCGCCTTTTCAAGGAGGTGGAGGAGAAAACCTCAGTTCTGTGCCAGACACATGGCTACCGGTGTAACTCGTCACTCAGGCTGAGCATGCTTTTTATCCAGAGAAAGCAGGCCCCGCTCAGGCCTCTGGCCACAGCAACAGCTAGAACGCGGTCATGATTTCCACTGTGCTTATCTTTATGGCTACTTTCTATTTCTGGCAAATGACGCTTATTCTCTACTTGTAATGACATAGTCCCTTTCTTTCTTTCTTTCTTTCTTTTTCTTCCTTTCTTCCTTTCTTTCTCTGTCCTCCTTTCTCTCTCTCCCTTCCTTCCTTTCTTTCTTTCTTTCTTTCCTTCCTTCCTTCCTTCTTTCTTTCTTCTTATTATGGCTACACCTGCGGCATATGGAGGTTCCCAGGCTAGGGGTCGAATAGGAGCTGCAACTGCCAGCCTACACCACAGCTACAGCAACACAGGATCCAAGCCACATCTGCAACCTACACCACAGCTCATGGCAACACCGGATCCTTAAGCCACTGAACAAGGCCAGGGATCAAATCCACATCCTCTGCTGAGCCACAATGGGGACTCCCATAGTTTCTTTCTTAAGGAAAAAAGTGAATCGATTTAAGGACATGGAAGAAGTGGGGCTCAGGTGGAACTAACCTCCTCCAAGGACTAGAATGGCTGGAGTTTGGGAAATGGAGCGGGTGACTTTCTGAGCCCCACCACCACCACCTGGTAGGTAGTGTTGTCCCCTTGCACAGATGAGGAAACTGAGGTCTTGAGGTGAGAAGTGACCATGACAGAGAAAGCCCCTTAGCCTGGGTAGGAATCTGCTGCCCTCCCACTCCACCCTGTGCCCACACCTGACACCCCAGAGTCTGTGTCCCTTCCCATGGGGCCAGGAGCTCACACCTCAGCTGGCAGCTGGGTCTCAAGGGCTGCGATGGCAAAGCGCTGGGGTGTCAGGGCCCTGAGTACTCACCACCAGCCCTTGTGCGCCTTAACACAGCCCTGCAAGGTCCCCCGTCACGGAGCACAGACTCACACAAGAGGACTTGCCTGTCATCTCCACGCTGCAAATAGGGAAACAGACTCCAGCCTAGCCACGTGCCCAAGGTCACACAGCCAGTGGATGGAGGGGCTGGGACTTGAACTCAGGCCCATCGGACACCAGACCTGGGCTCTTTCCTGTGCCCAACCCCCAGCCGTACTGAGGCTCTGAACTCGGAAGAAGATGCCTCCAGGACCAACCCCAGGGCTCTCTTGGCACTCCTTTCTATTTACCGTGTTTGCTCCCATGATGCTCCTGTTGGAGCAGGAGCCAGAAGCACAGAGAGAGCCCTGCACTGCAAGTCCACCAACCCGGCATGGGGCAGCGCCCGCCCTGCCTTGGGCCTCCGTCACGGCCCCTGGGAAAGGGGGCTGTTAACTCTGCCTGTATCCGGCACTGGGCCACAGTGTGGGACCAAGGAGGTGCCAGGCAGGCTGAGACTGAAGCCCGGGCCTCAGCACATTCTCCCTCTCCCTGACACCGGGCTCTCTCTGATCCGTCTCCACGCACGGCGCCTGGGGCACAGGACCGTCCTAGCGTCAGTGTCCTCCGCACTTGCGACGTGGAGGCTCAGTTACAGAAGAATTCGTGGCCTCAGAGGCACACATGTGCCTGACATCGTTTGCTTCACCTCATCTGAGTGGACGTGCCCCCGGAATCTGCGGATGAGGACCCAGAACTTTCTGGAGACAGAGGCTGCTGCCTGGCAACAGGATCACGCTTTGGCCTAACCCTCCCTCATCAGGCAGCGTCTGGGACTGCCAGGCTTGGACAGAGCCGGAACCTTCAGAGATCTGAGAAGTCAAGTGCGCGCCAGAGCCCACCTAGGTCTGATGATTTCTTCTCGATGTTTAGCAGTCATTTCACTCACCTAATGTTAAGACAAATTTTAAGCAACTTGTCTGGATCATACTTTTCCATGGGATTCAAGCTGATCGTCACAGAAACCCCCAGAGTTTTTCTGCTTTCCCTCAAGTTTCAGTGGCTTACGTAACAATTATATTAAGGGGTTACAATAGTGAGGACTCAACAGGCACAAACTGGTTGGAAACAAACATTCTGGATCTGGCTCGGGGCGGGGCGACCTAGGGAGGAGCCCAGTAGGCACTGGAGGCACCGGGCCGGCGTGGAGGGCAGGGTGCCAGAGAAGGGAGCAGGTTCAGCCTCCGTTTTGTGAAACTGTTGCAAAGACAGATGCCCTGATGGGCCCGATCCCACTGTTCTCAGGGATGAAGGGTGCCCTCCGGCCCTGCCTCACGCCAGGACACCCACCCACCACCCACTCATAGTCAAGGCTCCTCATCCTTGTGGCTGCCACATTCTCAGCCCGCACCTGGTCACCGGAACCTCCCGGCACTGATGAGGTGCAGTTAGAACCATCCTGCCCTGTTGTGCAAGAACCCAACAGAAACGGGAGTGGAAACCCAGCTTGACACCCAGCGCGGCCACTCACCGAGCCCAGGATCCCAGCGTGGGACAGAGATGGGGGCAACGCCCAGAAAGGGCACCTTTCCCTTAACTTGAACAAAGCAAGCAGCAGACTCCTCGGCTTCAGGATCTACCCCCTCTGCCTCTCCCCACTTGCCCCAGCCCTGGGCCCACCTCTCTGGTCAGGGCTGGGAGCCTTTCCCCCTCAGGGTGTCCCCAAGGAGCTCGGTCCGTGCTGGGAATCCTCTCCCTGCCCCGACAGGCTACTGGCTTCCCGCTCTGCTCGCCCTCCCCCAGGGCAGCGAGCACAGGGGAAAGGAAGGAGGAAATACTGGGGAAAATAGAGAGAAAGCAGAGCTCAGATCAGCATCTCTGATTCTATCTCTCCACATAGGCAAAGCACCTGCCACGGGCACAGGCAGCCCTTGTCGGGGTGGCTCCCTTCCTCCTCGGTTTGCACAGAATCCCACAGCGTTCAGAGATTCCTGGAGCATCTTCCAGTCCTCCTCCTGCCCAAGTCAGGGGTGCAGGCTTTCCACCTCTAGGAGCCAACGGTGACTCCACTTGAGTGGCAGCCAGCTCACAGCTCACTTCAACTCCCCGTTAGTCACAGGCCGGCTGGCCCCTTATCTTGGGAACCCTCCCAAGCCCGGCTTGCACCAGCCCTTCCAGCCCCGCTGGTGTCACCAACCCCCCACTTCACTCCACCTCCCTCACCAGAGTGATTAGCTAAGGGGTACGCACGTGACCCAACCCAACTGGAGGGTGCCAGCCCTTTGGTGTCACTAATTGGTTCAAAGATGGGCAACTACCTGAAGCTAGGAGAGAGGCACAGGGAAGCCCTCTAGAGAGAACCAACCTTTATAGTTGTCCGACTGTTGTTATAACCAAGGTATAACATATATAAAGTTGAATAATATATATACAGTTGTATAACCAACCTTTAAAGTTGCATAACGATCATCATAACCTAATTTTATGGCATTTCCACCCCAAACTGTGAGTGCATCCCCCACCCCCCCAACCTGTCTCATTTGGAAACCTTAAGTTTTTCAGTCTGTGAGTCAGTATCTGTTCTGCAAAGAAGTTCATTATGTCCTTTTTTTAGATTCCCCATGTAAGTGATAGCATTTGATGCTGGTGTCTGTCTGACTGACTTTACTAAAGATGATAATTTTTGGTCCATCCATGTTGCTGCAAATGCAGTTATTTCATTCCTTTTAAGGGCTGAGTAATATTCCATTGTGTATATGTACCACATCTTCTTTATCCAATCCTCTGTCGATGGACATTTAGGTTGTTTCCATGTTTTGGCTATTGTATAGAGTGCTGCAATGAACACTGGAGTACATGTGTTTTTTGGAGTCGTGGTTTTCTCTGGATAGATGCCCAGGAGTGGGATTACTGGATCAAATGGTAATTCTATTTTCAGACTTCTGGCCTCCTGAACTGTGGGAGAATACATATTTGTTTATTGAAACCAGCCAGTTTGTTGTCATCTGTTATGACGGCCTAAGATAACTCATGCCCACTTATATAATGTAGTTATTGACAGTGTATTACTAGGAAGCTTTAACACTTTGATTTCTCTTTGCTCAAGAGATTCCACGTCTAAACATTTATTTTTAGGACATAATTAGAAGAGAGCAGAGATGTTCCTGCAAGCTCTTCCCCGCCAGGTTGGTCAAACTGGAGAAAAATTAGGAAAGAACTAAGTACCTACCGACGGGACTTGGTCAGATAAATGATCCCATTCCACAAAATGGGCCATTGGGCAGCTTTTAAACACCATTATGTGTGGCTTTTTTCTTCAGTTTTTTGGTCATGCCTACAGCATGCGGAAGTTCCTGGGCCAAGGACTGAACCCATGCCACAGCAGTGATAACACGGGATCCTGCGCCACCGAGGAACTCCACCCCTTTGTGTTTAACGTCAAAAGATATTACGTAGTCGTTTATGAAAAAGAAGTCTTAAAACAGTATATCTGCACAAAACATACGAATCATAGAAAATATTGACAGATTGGACTTCATTAAAATTAAGAATTTCTGTTCACTGGAGTTCCCACGTCTGTGGCTCAGCAGGTTGAGGATCCAGCGTGGTGACTGCTGTGGCTCAGGTCGCTGCTGTGGCTCGGGTTCATCCCTGGTTTAGGAACTTCCACATGCCATGGGCATGGCAAAGAAAAAATTCTATTCACCAACCTATGTTAAGAGGCCGATTTCAAATGCCAGTTCCCCCATTAACTGGCTGTGAGAACTTGGGTGAATTTTTCAACCCTCTATGCCTTAGTTTCTTATCTGTAAAATGGGGAGACTTTCTTTCTTCATGAGTTTTGTTCCAGTTAACTATTAACGTGTAACCAACTGGTCCAAATTTAGGGCCACAAGTGTGGCCCTAAAAAAATAGCAACCAAAACCCCCCACAACGGTCTTTCAATTTGCTCATGGATGTGAACTTTGAGCAAGGCTGCTGGGGAGGGGGTCATCTGCTCCACAGGGTGTCAGTTGATGGGGCGTCAATGGGGGCTAGAGGACCTGCTTCCAAGATGGCATACTCACGTGGCTGGATGTTGGTGTCGGCTGTTGGCTGGGGAGCTCAGCTAAGCTGAAGGTGGGAGATCTCAGTTCCTCTCCACGTGGGCCCCTCTATGGGCTGCTTGGGCTTCCTCACAGCATGGTGGCTGGGTTTCAAGAGCAAGCATCCTGAAAGAGAGGAAGCGGGAGCCACCTGTTGGTCAAGAAGTCACAGAACCCAGATCCAAGGAGAGGGGACACACAACACCATCTCCCGATGGGTGGAATGTCAAAGAATGCACAGGTATGTTTTAACACTGCTACAGGGTTGCTGTGACAATTAAGTCAAATCATGGAATCACAGCCTCGAAGGATCATCCCATGAATGACTTATTAAACACACAGAAGGAAAAGACCTTTACAGGGAGAAGCCTGGCAGACATGACTCAGCTAAGCGATCAAAACTGCCTTCACGGTAATGAAACAAACCAACATAATTGCCGCTTCTTGAAGAAGTCAAGCATCGTCCTGCCTCAGGACCTTTGCATGTGCCGCTCTCATGGCCTCAGACTCAACTGCCTCACCTCCTTATCCACAGAGCTTGCCTGTTGACTTCCTTCAGGTCTTGGCTTCAATGCCACCACCTCAGGAAGGTCCCTAGCCCCTACGTACAACAGCCACTCCCACTCTTACCCGTATCCCTCAGGCCCTGTGCTCTGCCTTTCCTCTTTACCCTGAAATTAACAGGTCTATTTTTAGAGTTCCCTGGTGGCTCAGGGAACTCTAAGGATCCAGTGCAGTCACTGCAGCGGCTCAGGTCACTGCTGTGGCTCAGGTTCAATCCCTGGCCCCGGGGACTTTTCCTGCCATGGGTGCGGCCCCCAAAAATGTCTATTTAAAAAAATTTGTTCTTGTTTATTCTTTCTCCCCTGCACTAGAATGTCAGCTCTTCAAAGGTGCTTTTGTCTGCCTTGTTCACTGCTATACCCGCAGCACCTAGAATAGTGCCTGGAACCGAGTAGGGGTTCAGTAAAGAGATGCGGAATGAATGAATGAATGGGGTGGTAGCAGCTCAGATGTCACCGCTTTGATGAGGTCTCCCTGAGTTTCACTCACACGTGAAGGGCCTGGACCAGAGGTTCCCCACCCCCACCCCCACTGTTTTCAGCTCGGTGCTTCCACGTGACTCTGGGGCCTGAGCCGCACTCATCGGCGACTCCCCGGCATACCACTGACATTCAGGTAATGGTCCTTCTAGATCTAATTTCCACCTGTTCTCGGGTCCCACTTTGTGAAGCAGGTTTACATCTGGCATTTCCGTTCATCCTCACCACATCCTCCGAGATGGGTGTGGTCACCCCGTTTACAGATGGGGTCCAGAGAAGAGTGACAGCTGACCCACCATCAGAGAGTGCCTGGGGGCAGAGCCACACCTAGACCCTCTCTCCTGCTTCTGAGGGACCAAAGTGCATGAAAATTACACTCCATGGGGGCAGCACAGGAGGATCGTAGAATCTGCTCTGCCAGAGGCTGCAAACCCAGCACCTGCAGGGCCCGCAGCTGGGAGCTGGTTCAGCAAGAGTCTCTGATTTGTCAAAGAAGCCAGAAATTCTAACTTGGCAGCGGACTCCAGTGAAGCCAAAACCCAGAACAGACTCTTCCGTGGGCTGGATGCCAACCTTCAGCCAGTAGTTTACAATCTTTGCTCTATTGGATGCTATCTAGATTCTAGATGGTCCTCCATTTTTTAGCCAAGGAAACTGAGGCTCAGAAAGGGGGGTACTTTGCCCAGGGTCGCACAGCAAGAGCCAAGAGTTTAAAATCTCTGCTCTGGAGGAGGCAGGATTTGGACCGAGTGACCAAGGATCCCTGTATCCCTAAGCCAGCACCTGAGATCCCCTGTGAGGTGGCTCAGGCCGACAGGGAGGAGGCAAACAGAAGCCTCATTTCAAGGTGCTGGTGGCCCTGGGGAGAGCTGAGCTTCAGAAGCAAACAGACCTAGGTTCAAATTCCAGCTCCCATCAGGCTTCCCGGGTAGCACAGTGGGTTAAGGATGGAGCGTTGTCACTGCTATGACACAGGTTCAATCCCTGGCCCGGGAACTTCCAAATGCCACAGGGGCAGCCAAAAAACAAACAAACAAACAAACAAAAAAACAACCAAACAAACAAATGAAAAACAAAAAAATTCCAGCCCCGACCCTCACCGGCTGTGTGACCTTGGGCCAGGCTCTTCCCTCTCTGAGCCAGAGCCTCTCCTCCGTAAGACGGTACAGGATGTCCTGGATAAGGATGGCTCACTCTCAGGCTCGGCTGGTCCAGGGCCCCTTCACTCACCCCAGGGCTCCTGGCCAGACTTCAAGGGCTCCATGGGTCTCGGATCTTGCACGATGGAACCGTAATCGGAGTACCCGGGAGAACTTCACGTGCGGTTGCCACATAGCACCAGCAACAGTGCCAATTCCTGTTTCATCAACCTCCCAGCTCTGCTCGCACACAGACTGTACCACAGCAGACGGCACGGCTGCTAAAAAGGCCTCTGCAGGACAGGTTTGGTGACCCCGGAGCCACCCTCCTGTCCCACCGCCTGCTCCCTGCTGAAGCCCTTTCCCAGCCTGAGCAAGTGCCCGACTCCACCATTTAGGGCCCATCTCCAGCTGCTGCTGCGCTTTTCCTTCTCTCTCTCTCTCTACCTTTTTTTTTTTTTTTAAAAAAAAAAAAACAAGCTCTGTCTTCAAATTGCAAATGCCCGCAGGCATTGACTATACTTTAGCTCTTAACAAACCCTTTCACCAGCCTCTCCAGGCACTTAGCTACAAGTGGGGGTGGGCAGGTGCCCTCGCTGGTTCTCCTCCCGCCCCCCGCCCCAGGAGGCCAGAGGTCCCCTCCCAGGGCCCAGAGGTCCAGCCAGTCCCTCCTGCAGCAGAAATGTGCTGGGGCAGGAATCTGGGCAGAAACGCCTTCTGGGAGGTAACTGCACAGCCCATTAGGCCGTCCTACCTCCTTCTCGGCCTCGGGGCCACTATTTCTTCCTCCTCGGGCCCAGCCCCTTCTGAACCCTGGACATGGGACCCCAGCGCCTCTCAGGCTTCCCCTGTCCCTTCCTTGAGTCCCCCGCAAACTCGCTCCCCCCGCACCAGGCCAGAAGCAACCCAGCTGGTGCCCCTCCCGAACACTCTTTTCACATCCCGACAATTGACTTGAGCCTCGTGACATATCTCCCCAGACTGGTCCCTGGCCTTTCATCTTGCTGCCCTCTGTCCCTGCTCCACAGCCAGAGGGAAGTTTCTAGAACTGTCTGGCAAGGGCCTCCCAAGCCGAAGTCCCTTCTTTCAGGGCCGTCAGCTGCTCTCAGAACAGCAGCTCATCCCAGCATTCAAGTCCCCACCAGTTTTACCTCCCTCGTCTGATGATAGACATTTCTAAATTCCAGACATTTTTAAATTCCCCACATCTGCATGAAAAAAGAGTATTCATCATGTCCCCGAAACTGAAATCGAACTTGGTGTCTTCAGAATTCTCTTCTGGCGCAAGGGGTAAAGGATCTGGCGTTGTCACTGCAGCAGCTTGAATTGCTGTCGTGGTGATGGTTGGATCCCTGGCCTGGGAACTTCCACATGCCACCAGCTCTGCCGAAAAAAAGTAAAATTGAACGAGGTGTCCTGTATTTTACCTGGCAACCCTAATGTCAGTTGCAGGTGTCGTGAGGTGTTAGTATGATTTTTGTGTATAGGTATGTTTAAGTGCAATATTTGGGACATACTTATACTAAAACACGATTCGTTGTTTACCTGAAATTCAAATTGATTTGGCATCCTGCATTTTTATTTGCTAAATCTGGCAATCCTTCATAGGTAATGGGGGCCAGGGGGACTGCTAGGGGTCGAAGAGCCCCGACTTGAACCCTGAAACTCTGTCCTGAAGTCGCCCTGAAAGACTCCTTTCCAAACTCCGCCCGGATCCCTGGAGAGGGCTGGAGCCCAGAGTCTCCTGGCAGGTGTTACTCCTCTGCCGCCAGCTTCTCTCCTCTCCCTGGGCCTCGTTTCTTCCTCCATGAATGGCAGCTCAAGGAGTTCCCGTTGTGGCTCAGTGGTTAACGAATCCGAGTAGGAACCATGAGGTCGCGGGTTCAATCTCTGGCCTTGCTCAGTGGGTTAAGGATCCGGCGTTGCCGTGAGCTGTGCTGTAGGTCGCAGACGCAGCTTGGATCCCGCGTTGCTGTAGCTGTGGTGAAGGCCAGCAGCTGTAGCTCCGATTCGACCGCTAGCCTGGGAACCTCCATATGCTGTGTGTGCAGCCCTAGAAAAGGCAAAAAAAAAAAAAAAAAAAGAACTGCAGCTCAGTGTTTCTCTGCCCCTTTTCCCACCCCCTCCCAAGGATCTAACACCTGAACTTGAACGGGGGAATCTCAGCTGGCAGGGCACACCCAGGAGGCAAACAGCCCTGTGGGAGTTTCTGCTGTTTGGCTCACCCAAAGAAGAATGATTAAGGCAAAGTTGTGTTTTTTGTTGTTTTTCTTTCTTTCCCCCCAAAGTACTTTGTAAACTGCTTAAACCACCTCAAGGACAATTAAGTCTGGGAGTTCCCACTGTGGCACAGCAGAAGCAAATCCTAGTAGCCATGAGGATGCGGGTTCACTCCCTGGCCTCGCTCAGTGGGTCAGGGATCCAGGGTTGCCATGAGCTCTGGTGCAGGTCACAGCTGTGGCTTCGATTCGACCCCTAGCCTTCCATATTTCTGGGGTGCCCCTAAAGAGGCAATTAATTCAGACAAGGATCACCAACAGATGCTAAAACCATCGGATGAAAGTTTTCTGGGAATTAGGACATTCACGGGGTATCAAAATAAAAGTTTCCTTTACAACAGAGAGACCAGGCAGGCGCCAACGGTGCTGAGGCCACCATTACCTGCCCCATGACCAAATCTGTCTACAGGTTAGAGACAAAAGACACCTCCCAAGTAAATGCTCTGCCTCACCTGGGCTTAGAGCCTGGGCCAGAAAAACAAATGGCAGGAAAGGACATTTGAAGCAACTGGGACAAGTGGAGTATGGACTGGGAATTAGATAACTGTGCTGTTTCAATGTTAAATTCCCCGGATTTGGTATTGCACAGTAGTATGTAGGAGAATGGCCTTGTTCTTGGGAGATATGTGACCAAGTATTTAGAGACAAAGGGCCACATATTTGCAATGAACTCTCCATAGTTCAGCGAAAGCAAACAGACAGATGAAAGGGAAGAAAGGGAGAAAAATGTCGAATGATAACAGCCCGTTGCGCTATTCTTGCAGCTTCTTTGTATGTTGCAAGAATAGGGCAATGAAGAGTCTGGGGGAACACCCACCTAGAATAAAATATCAGAAGTAGAAGGGGTCTTAAAGATCTTGTCCCCACCTCCCCTTACCCAGAGAGGGGAAGGCCTTGATCTGTGGTCCCACAGTGAATGGCAGCTAAACCCACTTGACTTGGTCAAAGTCCTAAGAGCAGGAAGGGGCCACTTAACCAGTGTCACCTCCCCCCATTCTTCTCCCTGCTCCCTCTCACCCCCCAACACTATGCGTCCTGAGGCTGCCCCACAGTCGTGCAGGAGGTGAGCAGCCCCCATGGAGCCTACGAGAAATCCACCCACCCCTCTCCAAAGAAACTGGGCCACAACTCCCTCATGCAACGCTGAGCCTGGCAGGTGGGTCACTTTCTAGGGAAACTTCCAGATGTAACCAGGAGTGAAGTCTTCTTTTCAGTGGGAGTCAGTCGAATGAGGTGTAAACAGCAGGATTTACTATATGAGAGCAAACGACCTTTTTTTCTTGTTTGTCTTTCTAGGGCCGCGCCTGCAGCCTATGGAGGTTCCCAGGCTAGGGGTCGAATCGGAGCTACAGCTGCCGGCCTATGCCACAGCCACAGCAATGCGGGATCCGAGCCGCATCTGCGACCTGTCACAGCTCACGGCAACGCCGGATCCTTAACCCACTGAGAAAGGCCAGGGATCGAACCCGCGACCTCAGGGTTTCCAGTCAGATTCGTTAACAGCTGAGCCAATTTCCTTTTTGAGTCTACAAGTGTGTATGCTGATTTATATGACAACGTAAGACAGAAAAATAGATTCCATCCTAATTGTGATATTGTAGGATGGTTTGTTAGACTAACATGTATAGCCTTAATCTAAACAGTATTTATGTTTCATTTATTTAACGCCATTTAGGCGATGAGTCTTTCGAGGAAAAGACCCATGTAGGAATTCTTCAAGACTTGTGAGGATGACTAACAGGAGAAGGCCAACTTAGTCACCTCCAAATTTCACACGGAGAAAAAAATCCGGCCTCGCACATTCACATTCATGAGAACCATCATCATTGATCCCAGTACAACCAAGAACACGAAGAGAATCAAAAGTGAAGGGGGGAAATGCAGAGTTTTGGGGTGATGCGCTGCTCCCCCGGCCTCCATGGAAGGTGTCTCTGGAAAAGTCACCTGTGCCATGGGTGGCCTAGCAAGCACCAAGCCACTGGAACTTACTGGCTGCATAGGCCAAGGTCAAGCTTTCCGATTTGATTACTTGTTTTGTAATATTAAAATTGTGATTATTAAAACTGAAATACTACCTGACTGATCTGCTGTGACATTTGTCCTCCCGGGCTGTGGTAACAGATGTCTCTCCCTCCCTCCATGCTCCAGTTTTCCTTTAAAAACCAGCTGGTCAGGAGTTCCTGCTGTGGCACCACAGAACTGGGGGCATCTCTGCAGCACCAGGACGCAGGTCGGATCCCTAGCCCAGCACAGTAGGTTAAAAGGAAAGGATCTGGCATTGCTGCAGAGCAGTGGGATCTGAGCCCTGGCCTCGGGAACTTCACATGCCGCAGGGCAGCCAAAAAAAAAAAAGTCAAACAAACAAACAAACAAACAAAAAAACCCCAGCTGATCAGAATTCCCTTGGGGTGCAGTGGGTTAAGGATCTGGTGTTGTCACTGCTGTGGTTCAGATCACTGCTGTGGCATGGGTTCAATACCTGGTTCCGAACTTCCACATGCTAAAAAAAACCAGCTGGTTCCTGCCCTGCCTGCCTAAATCCTCCAGGGCTCCTCACATTCCCCCATCCCAGTTTCCTCCACCTGGGCCCTCACACCTTGACCTCACATCACACCACTGTCCCTCCAGCTCCCTTTAGCCCTGCTGACCCTGCATCTGTCCACCTCATTCCCACTTCCAGGCTCTGCCCAGTTCGTTGCGCCTGGAAGGCCCAGTTGTTCTCTGCCTGGCCAGCAGCACACTGCAGGAACACACTGCCTGCTGCAGGCTGCTGATCAGAGTACCAGGAGTTCACATTTGGGTCCAAGACAATTCCAAAAAAGCAGGCCAGAGAGCCCCCTGGGGCCAGCATGGGCCTACCCAGGGCAGGTGCTCCCTGTCTGTGGAATTCACTCATTTAACAAGTATTTATTGAGCACCTACTATATGCTAGGCTCTAGGCAGGCAGGGGACTTCAATGCAGAGTCCTGCCCTCAGGGAGCCCACAGTCCACTGGGATGGGCAGACCCTCCCTGAGGAAAAACACAGGATGACCTCAGCTAATGCTAAATGCTAGGGAGACCACAGGGGCTGCCTGGGGAGGTCAGGCCTTGCCGAGCAGGGATCATTTGACTAATGCCCAAGCAATAAGCCAGTGCTGACCCTGAGGCAGCTGGGGATAGCGTTCCAGAGGGAGGGAAAGGCCCGGGGGTGGGACCGAGCTGAGCGCTTTGGGGAACAAGAAGGCCTGTGTGTCACCTCAACGTGCTCAGGGTTGAGACCTGAGATCAGACCGCGACAGAGTGTCCGGATTGTATTTTAGATCCCATCTAATGGGGGGCGCCATCTCTCTCCTTTGGGATGGCAAACGTGGCCCAGAGACCGCAGCGTCCCACCCCGGGCCACGCAGCGGTGCGGAGCCCCGATGTGGGCTCCCGGGATGACTGCGGAGGCCGGTCCTCCACTCCGCGCGCCGGAGTCCAAATACCGCGGGGTCCCCCAACCTCTCTCCTCTTTCCGGGCGGACGCAAGCCGGCGGGGAGGGGCCTCGAGCTCAACCTCCCGCACCCCTCGCTCCGATTGGGCCGCGCTTGGACCCGCCCCTCCTCAGACGATGACGCGACCGGGGGGCGGGCCCGGGGCGCGGCAGGCGGGCGGTCTCGGAGGCAGCGGCAGCGGCAGAGCGAGCGCAGAGCGGCACCACCATGGGGGCCCAGCTGAGCACGGTAGGCGGGGAGGACGCGCCGGCCGCAGCGGGGCGCGGGCCCGGGGCGTCGCTCTAGACGGGCGGACGCCGAGGCCTCCTCCGCCGGCAGCGCCGACTGCGACCGTGCGGGGGGGTCGGGCGCAGGATCCCAACCCCACCCACCCAACCCGGCCCGCCACGCTCGGCCCGCCACGCCTGGCGGACACCAAGGGGCGGTGACTCACGCCTGGGCCTGGGGCCCCGGCGCGGCGGCAGAGGGGCGTCACCCGGAGGCGGCGGCCGAGCGTTCAGGGCGCCCCGCCCGCCATCGTCGCCCTCTGCCCGGCCCGAGCGTTGAGCGGAGGAAGAGTGCGGATGTGCGCGCGAGTAGTGAGCTAGAACGGAACGAAGGCGACTTGCGACCGTGCGTGTGAGCTGGTATGAGTGTGACTGAACACGTGTGAAGTGTGAACGAGTGCATATGTGTGTGTGTGTGTGAGCGTGTGACCAGGTGTGTGGGTGTGACGTGTGCGTGTGCAGGAGTGGATGTGGGAGTGAGAGACTGAGAGTGAACATGTGTGAATGAATAAGTGAGCAGGTGTGCAAGAGTGTGAACGTGTGACTCTCTGTGTGCATGTGGAGTGAGTGTGTGTGTGTATATGTGTATGATGTTGCTGGAGTGCAGTTTTGATCTGGAACCACCACGGAGCCCTCTCCATAGACTGCAGCTAGGCTCTGGCTCTCAGCCCAGCAAACCTGGGGTCTGGCTCTCAACGCTGCTGCTGGCTGGGTTCTACAGATGAAGAAATGCCACTTAGAGGTGGCCACCCGTTGGGATGGCAGGGCCTGAACTTGCAAGGCTTCAGAGTCCACTGTCATGCTGTCACTTTGGTGTGGCCCAGGGCTGCCCACCCCTCCCCCAGGGCTACCTCCTTGCAGATGTCTCAGAAGCCACAGTAGTGACCAAGGGCTTGTGTTCCATGTTGAGACTATGGCCAGAGGGCAGGCCAACCACCCCGGCCCCCACTCTGGTCCCTGGATACTGGCTGGGCATGTGGGGAGGCCTGCCCCGGGGAAGGTTAGGCCCAGAGCCTCTGGCCTAGCTGCCTCCTCCACCTCCACCCACGGGCTTGGAACTTGGACGGGCTCACTTCCTTCCCCTGGCTCTGTGAGGCCACCCTCGGGGACTAGGCAGAAGGCCTCGTGGCCTGGGTGTTTGCTCCTGAGTGGGTGGCCCAGCCCAGGCCTTGCGGGGACATTCAGACCAAGGGGCAGCCTTGCCCAGGGCAAACCGGCAGACATCACCCGGCTCCGTATAGCAGTGTCCTGACCGTGTTCCCAGAAACCACTTCCTCCTTCGCTGCCCGGCCTCCTGACTCCATCCAGACCCCCACCCCTGCCGTTTTCCCACAGTGCTTCTCACCTAGCCGTGCCGGTTGGATTTCTTTCTGCGTCCTTGGGATGTGACTGCTTGATATTTTTGCCGAGTAACCAAGGACTCCTTGTAGCCCTTCTGAGAGGGCAGAGCCCTGTCTGGGCATCAAGAGACCTTCACCAGCTCCCGAGCCTCCTCTGTCCAAGGGGTGGGTGCAGTTGCCCCTTCCTTGGGGGGCTCTGCTGGGATCCCCGCTTGGCCCGAAGTGCCCGCAGCAGACCCCAGCCCTGCCTCCTGGCACAGAGACTCCACGCTGTCTGCGCGAGGGTCTGCGCGAGGCCAGCCCGGGCCCTGGGCCCCAGGCATCTTATCTGAGACATGCAGGCTGTGAAAGAGGCCTCCTCCCACACACAGTGGGGACAGTGCTGAGGGGTTGGCCCTTGAGTCTGCCAGCCACCCGAGGCCACGTTGGGGGCTTAGCCTGCCGTCTGCAGCTCTGGCTCCCCTGTCCCCAGCATAGCTGTGTTCAGTGGACCCTGACAGGCTGCCACCAAGGTAGAGTCCAAAGCTCACCCGCTGCCCCAGCAGCCCTGTACCTTGTCTGTGGCCCGGGCCCTCAGCCCCTGGGAAGCAGGGCTGTGTCTCCCCTTGGAGGGCGGCCCCGCTGTCCACCTGCCCCTCCTTCTGCGGTCCCTTCCCTCTGCAGTTCAGTTTGGCCAGGAGCCCCTCTCTGCAGAACTTCCTCTGCTCCCTCCCACTTCCTCCTACTTCCTGAGAAGGGGTCCAGGAGGGAGGTGGACACTCGGATCCCAGCGGGGACAGCTGGCGGGCGGGTAGCAGGCAGGTAAGCCTCAGCAGAGGGGGCTGCACCTGAGGAGGGATGGGGGGTCCTGGCCGGTCCTTTGACCCACCCAGACCGGACCTGGATCCCAGTGGGAATTCCAAGGGCGACCAGCTGGGCAGGGTGCCGTGTGGGGGTGTCAGGCCTCCCCAGCCCCGCTGCTGCAGTGGGTGATCCGGGGGCATCCTGAAACTGGGCACCCTGTTGCCCTCTCCCCTCCCTGTGTCGTCAGAGGTGGGGAAGGGCAGGTGGTGGGTCCCCTGGTGGGGCCGAGTGTGGCCTGCGGGGCATCAAGTCAAGGCCTGGGAGGCAGCTGTGCCCTAGAGCTCCTGGGTGGCTGGGGTGTAGTGGTGTGTGTGTGTGTGTGTATGTGTGTGTGTGTGTGTGTGAGCAGCACAGCTGAGGAGGAGCTGGGTTGGGCCTTGGCCTCGGCCGTCTGCCTCCTGTTTACTCTGCCCGCTGCCTGCAGGGAGGGGAGCGGTGCCTTGGATGGGGATCGGGGCACCCCAAGCCCTCGCGAGTCTCGTAAAACCTCCAGTTTTCCGGCAGCGAAGCCTTGCCTTCCCCCTGCGCCCTTTTCTCTGCCCGTGTCCGTCTCCCTGCAGGTTTGAGCTCCTCGGGGACAGGGTCCCCTGGCCTGTGTCCCCCACATCCCACATGGGCCCTGGCGGCTGAGCCCATCGGGGTTTGTGGCCTGAAGGACTGGCCGACAGTGAGGGTCTGTCCACGACTGCCTCCCCAGATAGGAGTCTGTCCCCGTGCAGAGTCCACCTGTGCTCTCGGCGGGGCCAGACTGTCTGCGGCTGGGAGAGGCGGTGTGGGGCTGGGGCTCAGTGGGGACGCCTGGCTCCCACCCTGGCCCTTGGGCCCGTTCTCACCCGAGCCCCAGTTTCCTCTCCTGAAATGGAGCGCCGGTGGCTCCCGCTTCCCACCTGAGGATGGGGTGGGACGCGAGGGCATCGCAGCCCGACCCTCTGCACGGCCTGGGTCGGGCGCAGGGGCAGAAGGAAGACCTCTGACCTTTCTGGGGCCCATCGCTGTCCAGCAGCGGCTCCACCCAGCACACCTCTGGGAGCAGGTGTGCCCAGCAGGTGAGAGAAGAACCAGGAGCTCAGGATCCTAGCCAGCTCCCGCCTGTGCTCAGAGGAGGGCTGAGCCCTGCCCTCACCTGGGAGGTGCCTGGCCTCTTGTCCTGGTTCCTGAGATTTTCAGACACAGTAAGAAAGGTCAGAGACTGCGGGGTAGGGCTTGTTCTCGTCCCTTCTTGCATTCACCCACAAATATTTACTGTCCCTGCTCTGAACGCTGGAGATGACACAGAGGTCCCGCTGCTCTCCTGGGGCCTCGCTCCAGGGTCTGCCATTGGGTATTATATGCATGGGGAGCTGGCCAGCTGTTCAAGCCCAGGGCGGGCGTCCAGGGCACACAAAGCTGGGGCCTGGGATCTGCAAGTTCTGTGGGAGGGCCGAAGCCAGTGTTCAGAACTCGCCTTCAGAGCTGTTGAGTCTTTTTCATGACCCAGCACTTACCACGGGCTGGCATCTGGGGGCTTGGGGCAGGCCAGCGATTTGGGGTGAGTGGCAGAAAATTAGGAACTGGAGCCCAGACTCCACCCTGTTTTCTCACTTGTCCAACGAAGAATGCAGCCGGCCGGCGTCCCACCCGAGCCGTGTGTGATGAAATGCAAAGGAAGGGGCTTTGCAGACTCTGAAGTGAGCTGCAGGCCTGGAGGTCTTAGTTCTTAAACTTGGCTATGCACTTGAACAGCTGTGCTGGGGGAAGATAAAACTCCCAGGGAGCACCAAGCACAACTCCACTTGGCTCTTAATGTCGTTTAAGTTTATTTCCAGAGCTCCTAACAATGGTGATTTCCTGCAAATGTAACTTCACTCAACTTTTTTCCTAAGCAATGTTCCCCTTGGCTGCGGCTTCACTGCCGGGAGACGTGGGAGAGGCCCAGAGCAGAGGAATCATGAGTAGCTCTCCTCGCCCTGGAGTTTGGCCCTGGAGTTTGCGGGGGCCGGGGGCTCCAGAAATCTGCCCAGGGCTTGATTAGCTAGAGAGGCGCCAGTCAAATTTGACATTTGAGCTGGTCTCCGGAAGATGAATAGGAGTTTGCTGGTTGGCTGAGGGAAGAGAAAGGACACTCGGAGCAGGAGGGAGAGGGTGCAGAGGCCTAAGGCAAGAAAGGCTTGTGACCGGAGGGGCTGTTTGGGGGAGGGGAGCTGTCCTTTGGTTTGGGCAGCTGGGCCTCACTGCGGGCGGCGGGCAGTGGGCTGTTGGTGGAGCAGGGGGATTTGGGCGGTGGGCTCCATGACTGGGGCACAGAGAGGGCGTTTGTCCTGGGACGTGGCTCGGGAGGGGCCACATTTGGGGCTAGACTGGCCTCAGTGGCGTGGCCATGGCCAAGTCACCGAACCTCTCCGAGAAACGGGGACGACCGTGTCACTGGGCGTGAGTGAGGATTGACTTTTCCTTCTGTGTAACCCGGTGACAGTTGCAGCTCCTGCAGCCCAGGGCTGAAGGCAGGATTATTCCAGAGCGTTCACGTCCCACTCTTGGAGCAGTGCCAGCCTGAGACACGGGCTGCGTTTGCTCTGTGCGTGGCCGTCTCTAGCCTCAGTTCCTCCCCCGCCCCGGGTGGGCCCGTCCTTATGAACTTGGGGAAGGTGCAGCCTCAAGGGAGGAGGATTGTCTGCCGAAGTCCTGAGCTGGGGCTCAGACCCGCGTCTCCCGACCCCAGAGTCCAGGGCTGCCAACGGGCCGCAGAGGAGACCCAGGGTGTGTGAAATAACGCTCGGCAGCCAGGACATGGTAGCTGCTGGTTAAATGGGCAGGTGGCCGGAGACCCTCTGTGTGGCCGTGTTCAGGCCCGGGGGTACATGCTGGGCCTCGGGCCTTCCCTTTAGACCCTTTGGTCTCAGACCAGGGGCCCCGCGGGGCGAGGCCTTGGCAGCAGCAGCCTGGAGGCCCTGTCTGTGGGGATAGAGGCACAGTGTTCTGAGCCCAACAAAAGGCCTGTAACCAAAGCTGCAGCTGAGCAACTTGAAGCCGCTGGGCCAGTTTGGAAGGCAGGGCCAGGCCTGGCGTGGGATCTTGGTGTCTCTGCCTTCCTCCGCTTGGGTCTTCCATCTCCCAGGTGGGTGGTGGGGAAAGCCCCTGTGTGTGTACCCACATCCGCCAGGCTAGAGACCCCCTCCGTGACTGTAGCCCCCCATCGCATCTCGTATCCCAGATCCCCTGGGCCACAGACCAGGCAGTGGTCCTTACCTTCCTTCCATAGACAAGCACAGCAGGGCTGAGAGAGGCCTCAGGTACTCGGCCGGAGTGTCCTCCCGGTTGATGGAGTTGGGGATTCTGGCAGTGCTTCTAGGAAGGGAGGGGACAGTGGGCTAGGCCTTGAGAGGGAGGATCGTCTCACCTAGCCCTGACCTGAAGAGGGGCCACTTCCAGGTCTGTGCTCTGCAGAACATGTGGCCTCGAGAGGCCTGCAAAGGAAGCAGAGAGGCCTCCATGCAAGTGAGGAACTTGGCTCGGGCAGCCAAGGCAAAGGGGAACTTAGAGAGTTATGATAAGAATGCACCTGGTGGAGTTCCCGTCGTAGCGCAGTGGTTAACGAATCCGACTAGGAACCATGAGTTTGCGAGTTCGATCCCTGGCCTTGCTCAGTGGGTTAAGGATCTGGCATTGCCATGAGCTGTGGTGTAGGTCACAGACGCGGCTCGGATCCTGCGTTGCTGTGGCTGTGGCGAAGGCCGGCGGCTACAGCTCCTGTTAGACCCCTAGCCTGGGAACCTCCATATGCCGCGGGTGCGGCCCTAAAATGACAAAAGGCAAAAAAAAAAAAAAAGAATGCACCTGGCCATGTGCTGTGAGCACTAGGTCAGAGGGGTTCCTGGGGGGGGTGAGCGAACAGGCAGTGAGGCGGCTCTCTTGAGAACCGCTGTTTACTTTCAGTTCTCCCCCTCCCCTTTTTATTTTGAACTAATTTCAAACTTAACAGCAAAGTTGGGAGAATGTATAAAGAACTCTGAGATACCCTTCACTGGGACACACCAGATGTTAACCTGTGCCGCATCTACTTTATTTTTTTATTTTTTATTATTTTTGTCTTGTTGCAGAGCGGCACCCATGGCATATGGAGGTTCCCAGGCTAGCGGTCTAACAGGAGCTGTAGCTGTTGGTTTTCACCACAGCCACAGCAACGCGGGATCTGAGCCGTGTCTGCAGCCTACACCACAGCTCACGGCAACGCCGGATCGTTGACCCACTGAGCATGGCCAGGGATCGAACTCGCAACCTCATGGTTCGCAGTCGGATTCGTTAACCACTGAGCCACGAAGGGAACTCCAGCTACATCTGCTTTATAGTGTGTGTGTGTGTGTATCTTAAACTATTTGAGAGTAAATGACATACATGGGTCTTTAACCCTAAATACTTTGGTGGCTCTCTCCTAAAAACAAAACATTCCTTTGTGTAGCCACAGAACAACCATCAGATTGGGACCGTAACATTGCTACAGTGCTATTTTCTAACCCATGGGCCTTAATTCATATTTCACCGTGTCTCAGGATTGCCCTTTACAACTGTTTTGTTTTGTTTGTTTTTTCTTGACCCAGGATCAAATTAAAAACCACACATTACATTCAGTTGTGTCTCTTTATCCTCTGCGTTAGTTTCTTAAGGCTGCATATAAATTACCACAAACTAGGTAGCATAAAGCTGCATATAAATTACCACAAACTAGGTAGCATAAAACAATCGAAATTCATTCTTTTGTCATTTGGAGGCCAGGAGTCTGAAATCAAGATATTGGTAGGCTTGTGTTCTCTGGAGGTCTAGGGGAGGGTCCTTCCTGGCTTCCTGCTTCTGGTGGCTGGTGTTTGACATCTCTTAATGAGACCAGGGAAATTGACTAAAGGAAGGGAGGGAGGGCAGGAGCACAGGAACATATTGCTCAAGATGAAGCACAGGTACTTGTGAACTTTATGCAGAGCTTCCTGGCAGCCAAAGTGAAAAGGGCTACCTGATGAGTTATGTATGTAGCTTTCTTTGTCCCCATTCCTCAGGGGAAATTGAGCTTGTCCAGCAACTCAGCATTGCGGTGATGGGTTTCATCAGCCTGGGTTTTGTAGCTTCTCCCAGCTGGCACAAAATGGAGCTGGGGTTTGCTGGATGATGATGGTGGTGAGAGGGCCTTCCTGGAAGAGGGGGACCACATGAGCAGAGGCCCAGAGATGTGAACCACACAGTGGGGGTGGGGAGGGGCAGGGGGCAGGCCCTTCCCTCTGCCTGAGCTGACTTTGTGGATCTGTCCTGTTGTTTCAGTTGGGCCACGTGGTCCTGTCCCCAGTCTGGTTCCTGTATAGCCTGCTCATGAAGCTGTTCCAGCGTTCCACCCCGGCCATCACCCTCGAGAACCCAGACATCAAGTACCCACTGCGGCTCATTGATAAGGAGGTCAGTGCCGGGGCCGGGGGAGTCACAGGATGTGGACGGCGCCTCTCTCTCCTTGTCAGTGTTACAGCATTTCTCAGGCCCCTGCTGTGTGCTCAGGGCATGGCCCCTCCTCGGAAACCGGTCCTATTATCTGCGCATTTGGGGAAAATGAGAGGATGTGGCTTTCTAAGGCTGCCCGTGGGTGACAGAGGGATTTGAACCCAGGTCTCTGAGCACAGAACCCGTTCTCTGAACCACACTCACTATCCCACAGAAGGACAGAGTGGGAGGGACCCTGTGTGGACTTTTGGGGCCAAGTGCCCATTTCACAGATGGGAGGCGAATAAGAGAGGTCCCCCTGGGAGTGAGGGGTAGGACCGGGACTCAGGCCTAGGCCTCGTGTACATCCCAGGGCCCCTTCCTTAAAGATGAGGACTCCCCTCCTGGTCCCCCAGCCCCCGGCTCACCTGCTCAGACCCCCCCAGAGTCTTCTGCATCTGGCAGGTTCTCTGGTGACCTCATCCTGGCCAGCGCGGCTCCGTCTGCTCCTCCAGCAGGCTTCCCCCTGCCCTCTCTGTTTGGCACTCTTCCTTTGCAAACCTTTGACCGTGATTTAAAACCACCCGCTCCCTCCTTTGCCCGCCGCCCACCCTGCGGGCTGCTTCCCTCCTCACTCTCCCCCATCAGAGCCCCTCCTGTGTACTATTTCTGGCCGCTGCCTCGAGAGGGGGAAACCGAGCCATGGGGCAGAGAAAGCCAGCCTCCTGCCAGATGCCCGAGTGCCGGGCTCCACAGGAGAGCTGGGCCCCCGTAACTGTAATTGCACCAGGAGTTCATAGAAGAGCCAAAAAGAAAAAAAATCACCGCTTCCCAGATAGGACTACACCCATCCATTCAGTATGTTTTCGGTGTGTTTGTTTATGGCTGCACCCATGGCATAAGGAAGTTCCCAAGCCAGGAATTTCATCAGAGCTACAGCTGCAACAATGCCAGATCCTTCAATCTATTGCTCTAGGCCGGGGATAGGACCCACGCCTCTGCAGTCATTGGAGCCACAGCAGCCAGGTTCTTAACCCATTGCATCACAGCAGGAACTCCTCCATGTATATATGTATGTGTGTGTGTGTGTGTGTGTATATGTATATATATATATATATATATATTTTTTTTTTTTATGGCTGCACCTGCAGCATATGGAAGTTCCCAGGCTAGGGGTCAAATTGGAGCTGCAGGTGCCAGCCTACACCACAGCCACAGCAACACTAAATCCAAGTCGCGTTTGCGGCCTACACCACAGCTCATGGCAACTCTGGATCCTTAACCCACTGAGCGAGGCCAGGATGGAACCCACATCCTCATGGATACTGGTTGGGTTCGTTACCAGTGAACCACAACGGGAACTCCCTCCATATGTTTTATACATAATTTTCTCTTACTGAAACTAAATCATTATGTCTTGAAATCTTTTTCTTTCTTTCTTTCTTTTTTTTTTTTTTATGGTCATGCCCACAGCATGCAGAAGTTCCTAGACCAGGGATCAAACCTGTGCCTCATCAGTGACCCGAGCTAATGCAGTGACAATGCCAGATCTTTAACCCCCTAGGCCACCAGGGAACTCCCCTTTTCATTTTTGAAAATTCTTTTTCCTTGTTTTTTTTTTTTTTTTTTGTCTTTTTGCCTTTATGTAGAGCTGCAGCCGCGGCATATGGAGGTTCCCAGGCTAGGGGTCTAACAGGAGCTGCAGCTGCCGGCCTTCGCCACAGCCACAGCAATGCGGGATCTGAGCCGCGTCTGCAACCTACACCACAGCTCAGGGCAGCGCCGGATCCTTAACCCACTGAGCAAGGCCAGGGATCGAACCCGCAACCTCATGGTTCTTAGTCGGATTCGTTAACCACTGAGCCACGAAGGGAACTCCTGCTTGTTTTTTAATTCTAGAAGCGATTACGATTTTTCTGTGCCTGCTCTGTTGTGAGGGTGAATGTCCCCTCCCCCACGCCCCTTGCTGCGGGTCGCAGTCGCAGGTCAGCACGAGCCTCTTCTGGTATCATGTTCATATGTACATGATATGTGAAGGTACGGGTATGTGTACATTTAGTTTTTTTTTTTTAATAACCTGATTTTTTTACCCAGCTGTATAACATGGATACCTTTTCTTGTCTAACCCAAAGCCAATTCTTTCTTCCTTTTTTTTTTTTTTTTTTTGGACACACCTGCAGCGTGTAGTTCCTGAGCCAGGGACCGAACCTGAGCCCAGCGGTGACAACGCTAGGTCCTTAACCCTCTGCACCACAAGGGAACCCCCCCAATCCATCATTTTTGACGACTGCCTAGTATGTTTTTTCATCAGGATGTCCCACAGTGGACCCTCCCGGCCCCTTTGAGCAGGTGGCAAAAGTCCCGGACGTCACCCTCCCCCATTGTAGCCTAGAGGGGGCCTTGCAAGGTCGGCAGGTGGGCCTGCTCTTGATACTTTTCTGTGGCCCAGGGAGGGCCCCCGGTCGCCTGTCCTGCCCCTCTCTGAATTGAACCGGACCAGGTGATTCACGAGGTTGCCCAGAGCTCTGAGTCTGCTGCTCACGTCCTCTGGGCCAGCAGCCTCCCGGACGCCAGCACCGTGCTGAGCCCCCTCAGACACTAGCTTCGTGAATTCCGCTGTGCTGGGGTAGAGGTTGTCCAGCACAGCAATCGTCAGTGCCTTTCCCTGATTTTCTATTCTCCCTCCAAAAACGTCTGACATGTGGGTTTCTGACCTCGAGCCCCAGGACCAGCTGATCATCCTGGAATCCACTCGCAGGAGGCCCTGGGGCTCCATTTGCAGCTTCAGGCCTGGGCTGTGGGTCTGAGAGGCCCGCTGGCCACCCACAGGCCCCGGGTCCTGACCGGTGGCCAGGCACCATCTTTCCCGAGGTCCAGGCCACCTGCCTCTGCTCACACCGCAGTGCTCAGAGAGAGGCTCTGTCCCTTTGGAGCAGTCTGTTGTCCCCTCCAGGTGGTATCACTGTCCATCGCTGGACCTTGCGTTGTGTGGGCGTGAGCACGTGCTGGGCGGCTAGCTGCCTGCTTTCCCTGTCCTGCTGACCTGGTCTGGGGGACACCCGACAGGGGCCTTCTGGAGCTCGGTCGGAGTCAGGGCGCAGGTTTGGTGCCCGGCTTCGACCACAGCTGCCTGCCTCGCTGGCAGGCGAGGACAAGCACTCGCTGTCCTTGGCCCGTTAACCAGTCTCCTTCCCCAGCTCAGCCTCGCCCTTCAGCAGCCTCTGCCCTGCCCTGGAGCGGAAACGGCCCTCCCCCACGGGCCACACCCTGGTGCGCATGGCTGTGCTGTGTGGGGATGAGGCCTGGCTTTGGGCGCTGGCCAGCCCCAGGGACCGCCCAGGCAGCAAGGCCGCCACGCCTCCTGCCCTCTGCAGGCCAGCCCCGTCGTGTCATGCTGTCCCACTGCTGTCCCGCTTCTCTCCCAGAGGGGAGCTTTTAGCCTAGTGGCTTTAGAGCCCCTCTCTTGAGTCCCAGGCCTTGTCTCAGCTCTGCCGTGCGCTGCCAGCCCAGTCCCCGAACCCTTCCTGCCAGCCCAGGGGTACTCCTCAAACTGGGGCAGAGGTGGATCCCTCCCTTCTGCCCCTGGAATGTTCTGGGTCGTCTGGCAGCCTCCCTTTGGGATCCTGAGCTCACTCCCTGCACCGACCACCGTGCGACGTGGCCCTGGGCGGGTCCCTGCCCTTGTCCGGCCCAGCGAGAACAGAGACACACCCAGTGTGTGCCTGACCTCTGTGCGCTCACACATGCGTGTACAGGTTGTGTGTCCACGTGGGGCGTCAGTGTCACCTCTCACGGTGACGCTCGGGTGCCGGAGAGGGGTGGGGGCTCTAGGTCTGGTGGCTCCTCTGCCCTGGGTGCCATCCAGCAGCTCGGGCCTCTTTGCAGGTCATCAGCCACGACACCCGGCGGTTCCGCTTCGCCCTGCCGTCGCCCCAGCACATCCTGGGCCTCCCCGTCGGTGAGTGCGGCCCCGACCCAGCCCACGTGGCCCCAGTGCTGGGACAGAGAGGTGGGGGGTTTCACTTAGATCAGGGAAGGCTTCAAGGAGGAGGTGACAGCCACCCTGGGCCTTCGAGGGTGAGTGTCAGTGTGAGAGGACAGCGGCCCCAACATAAGCAAAGACGGAGAGCCAGGGAGTTCCCTTCGTGGCTCAGTGGTTAACGAATCCAACTAAGAACCATGAGGTTGCAGGTTCGATCCCTGGCCTTGCTCAGTGGGTTAAGGATCCGATGTTGCCGTGAGCTGTGGTGTAGGTTGCAGACGCAGCTCAGATCCTGCATTGCTGTGGCTGTGGTGTAGGCCGGCAGCTACAGCTCCTGTTAGACCCCTAGCCTGGGAACCTCCATATGCCGCGGGTGAGGCTCTACGTAAAAGGCAAAAAGACAAAAAAAAAAAAAGACGGAGAGCTAGGACGCGATGGCGGTCCCGGGCGGGTGAAGGGGACAGTGGGAGCGGGGCCACGTCAGGCCCTGAATGCTGGGCGGGGGCAGGAAGTGGGTCGACAAGACCCAGGGGACCTGTGGGGATAGTCCCCAGCCCAGATCCGCCCCCGCTGTCCCGCAGGCCAGCACATCTACCTCTCGGCTCGAATCGACGGGAACCTGGTCATTCGGCCCTACACGCCCGTCTCCAGCGATGACGACAAGGGCTTTGTGGACCTGGTCATCAAGGTGAGGTCTCGTGGCCACCGCTGCAGGGGGGCGCGGGTGACCACGTCCCCGCTGGTCTCCAAAGGCCCTGTGCTCGCCTGTGTCTGGTCTCCAAGTGCACAGCAGATCACGGTTCACCAGCACAAGCGCGTGGAGGTCTCGGCCAAGGGCAGGGCTGGGTTCAGGCCGAGCATCTTCAAACAAGAAGAGGAACCTGAAGAAAAGGAAACAGGAAGGCCCAGCAGCTCGTGCAGGGCTCACTGTCCTGCTCTGGGCCTGGTGAAGGCTGGGGAGCTGGGCGCCCGCTCGTCCCCTGAGAGCCATCCCACAGGCCCAGTGGGGGCGCCGTGTGCGGGGTCATGGGGCTGGGAGCTGCGGTGAGGGGCTCTGTGGGGTCCGTCACTGGTCACGGGGTGGCCGCACACCGTGGGGAAGAGGGAGCCAGTAGAAGCAAAGGCCAGAGAGACACAGCAACCAGCAAGGGTCTTAAAAAACAAGATGCCGAGCGGAAGGGGAAACGACAGCTTCAGCCTAGTATATTTTTATGAAAATGACAAGCTTTCTGGAGTTCCCGCTGCGGGGCAAGAGGAGTGATGGCATATCTGCAGTGCCAGGACGCAGGTTCGATCCCCCGCCTGGCACAGTGAGTTAAAAAAAAGCATCCAGTGTTGCCGCAGCTGTGGCGTAGGTTGCAGCTGTGGCTCAGATCTGACCCCTGGCCCGGGAACTCCATCGACTGTGGGACAGCCAAATGACAAAAAAGAAATCTAGCAGTGATCCACATCCTCTGATTACATGTCCGGCAGGTGTCAATGAGCCCAGGCTGGTAGACATGGTCCCCTGCAGGGCCCCGCCTCCCACAGCCACCCTGACTCAGGGCCCCCGGGACCAGGCTTCCTGTCCCCAGCTCCACTGTGCGCGCCCCAGGGCCCTCCCTGGGCCCTTTGTGGATGGAGGGACCAAAGCAGAGACATCCCCCTGCCCTCCCGCTGGGCCACAGCCTTAGCCCTGGATCTTGCGGGGTCCTGGGTTGGACGTGGGTTTGTGAAGGCAGAAGAGAGCTGGGCCTGTTGGTCCTGGCTCTGGCCTGGGTCCCTTCGCTGGTCCCATTTAGACCCTGTGCTGGATGCCCAGGCCCATCCAGCCTCAAGAGCCTGTCACTGGCTGGAGAGTGGACACAGAACAGGTGGTCACGCAGAGTCGGTGTTTGTTCCAGGGCACAGGCCCAAGAGACTGAGTGCCTGGAGCAGACAGAGCTGGGGTAGGGTGGGGGGGGGTGATGGGAGCCCCCCGGGTGGGGGGGGGTGATGGGAGCCCCCCCCCACCAAGCAGGCAGCAGTGACGTGGTGGCGCCCCACCCCGGGGCAGCCACCAGATGGGGTGGGAGGATGACCTTTCAGGTGCAAAGGTCTGGAGGTCACAAGGCGACTTGACGGCTGAGAGGTGGGAGGGGTCAGCAGGGCGGGGCGGGGCCTCGGAGGTGCTGGTAGTTCGGGGCTTTGCCCTAAAGGAAAGGGAAAGTGCTCAGGATCGAACCATCTGTTCTTATCAAAGTCACTTCAGCCAGATGTGGAGGAAGGGTTGGGGCGGGCATTCCAGCCAAGGATGAAAATCTCACAATGACCAGGCCTCTCCTTGTTTGGAGACCTCGCTGGCCCCCTGGGCCCTGGATGAAGGTCAGAGCTGCGGCCTGGCACGCAGTGTACCCACCCCCAACCCTTCCTTCGCCCTCCCCGCCCCCACCGCAGACACACAGACACCTCTCCTGTGCTGTTGCAGCCGTGAGCTCTTCTCCCCGCCCCACCCCGAGGCCCCAGCCCTGCTGGGCCCCCTGGCCTTTGCACATGCTGTCCCTCCTCAGCCACCTCTCCCCGGCGTCACTCCTGCTTGCCCTTCCAGGCCCAGCGCGAATGTCCCCCCAGGGTGGCCACTCCAGCCCTAGGCAGGGCGAGCCCTTCCTCCTCTGTCGGCCAGTCTCTGTACGAGGGTTGGAGGGCATTCCTTTTTCCAAAGCTGAAATCCCAAAGGGCACAGGGAAGGAAGTTTTCCCAAGAGTGATGATTTTTACGGCAGCGTGAAGTGGAAAGAATTGGACATCTACCGGGAGGAGTGCGGCTGAGCCGGCCTCCCGGAACCTCTGCGGAGCTGACAGCCGCGGGATTCTCCTGCCATCAGAGGTCCCAGAGATGGCTTTTTTTTTTTTTTAATAGGTTTATTTATTTATTTATTTATTTATATTTGCTTTTTAGGGCCTCACCCGCAGCATATGGAGGTTCCCAGGCTAGGGGTCGAGTTGGAGCTGCAGCTGCCAGGCTACACCACAGCCACAGCAACGCAGGATCCAAGCCACATCTTCGACCTACACCACAGCTCACAGCAAAGCCAGACGCTTAACCCACTGAGCGAGGCCAGGGATCGAACCTGCAACCTCATGGTTCCTAGTCGGATTCGTTTCTGCTGCGCCACGACGGGAACTCCCTAGAGATGGTTCTTGACAGAACATTATACATCAAGTCCCCTGGTCGGCTGCCATGGACACCAGGCTGATGCTGTGCCTTCCGAGGGGACACTGGGGGAGGGAAGACCCCTGGGGGGCCAGCACATAGAAGGGTAAGTTTTCGTGAGTGGAAGGGGCTCTGTGTGAGGCGGCCCCACACGGCCGCAGAAGAACCCCCACCGGCGACATTTCCTTCCCGCCGTGGCCCAGAGCGCCCCCCACAGCCCTGGGGACAGGGGTCTGAGGACGGCGGGTGTGTCTTGCAGGTGTACTTCAAAGACACCCACCCCAAGTTTCCCGCTGGAGGGAAGATGTCACAGTACCTGGAAAGCATGAAGATCGGAGACACCATTGAGTTCCGGGGCCCCAGCGGGCTGCTGGTCTACCAGGGCAGAGGTGATCCGGGGTGGAACCCCAAGACCCGGGTGTGGCGGGTGCCGGTGCAGGTCCCCGTCTGCTGCGTCTGCTGGGTGGCTCGGGTCAGGGTCAGGAAAGCCGTCTCTCCAGGGCCTCGGGCTCGCCGGCTGTTACAGATGAGTTGTTCAACACAGGGGTTGCAGACGAGCCACCCTTGGGGGCCAGGTCCGGCCCACAGACCAGCTTTGTTTGGCTGAAAACAATCCCGGGGGAGGGTTGAGCTGGAACACCCTGGCTCTCCAGCCTCCCAGGGTCCCCTTGGCACCTGCGCTGGTCCTGGTCCCACCCTGACTGGCTGAGGCGGGGGTCCGCCTCCAGCCCGGCCCGTGTAAGAGCCTCGCTCCTTCTCCCCCAGGAAAGTTTGCCATCCGTCCGGACAAGAAATCCAGCCCCGTCATCAAGACAGTGAAGTCCGTGGGCATGATCGCAGGAGGGACCGGTATGTGGACCCGGAGCCCCTCGCGGTGTCCCCGGTGGGCGGAGGGCAAGGGGCAGGGTCGGGGTGGGGGACGTGGCGCAGATTATGAGTGACCGGGAGCTGCCCGAGGTCAGGGACCGGGCCCAGTTGTCCTGGCGCCTCTCCCTGGGCGTCTGCCTGGTGCTGGGCCTGTGTGTATGCAGCAGGCGCTCACTCAGCGAGTGCGGGCGGCCGCTTTGCAGGCATCACCCCGATGCTGCAGGTGATCCGCGCCATCATGAAGGACCCGGATGACCACACCGTGTGCCACCTGCTCTTTGCCAACCAGGTCAGTGGGTGTTCCTGAGCCCGTGGACCCGACCTCTGCCCGCTTGTGGGGTGCCCGGGGTGGCTGGAACGTGAGGGGTCAGGCCTGCCCGTGCAGGGCTCAGAGCACTGGACCCTCGTGGGGCTACATGGTGGGGGTGGTGAGGCACCTGGAGCACCCCAACCCTGAGATTTGCTGCCTCGGAACCGCAGAGGCACCTTCAGCACAAGCAGAGTTGGGGTTGGGACCCCCTCAGGGAAGTGGAAAGAGCCCAGAGCCCAAAGGGTTGTTTTCCCAGGTGGGGTCCCTGTGCCGCGGGGGAGGGTGCAGGGTTGGTGCAGGGTTGGACCCGGGCTCTCTGACTCCTGAGAGAGTGTCGTCCCCGCCATGCCCGCTGGCGGCCTGCCCTGACCTGCTGTGTGGCCTTGGACAAGTCACTTTCCCTCCCTGGGCGTTGCCTCTTCACTGTGGAACGAGCTGATGAAACCAGGTCATCCTCACAAGGACCTTTCCAGGTTCAGTGTTTGATGATTGAACTTGCAGATTTTGTGGTGATGTCCCTTTGGCGTGAGACTAAGGTAACAGCGCCCGACTGCGTGGGGGCTGCGCCCAGGCCCCCTGTGCCTCTCAGCTATGGCTCAGGTCAGCTTGTCCCAGCGTCCGTCTGTGAGGAAACCGGGTCTGGAGGGAGAGGGGCTGGACTCCCGCACGGCTGCAGAAAACTGCCCCGAGGCCAGCTGAGGTGTCCTTGACTGGGCCCGGGGTGGGTGGAAAGAGCCAGAAGCTCCAGGCAAGCTGATGGGGTGACAGGGTGGGCAGTGGTCAGCCTGGTGGTGCTGGGTCAAGCTCCGTGAGGCCTTTGGCCCTCTGTCTCCGGGATGGGCGTCTTGTCGCCTGTTAGCCCGTCAGCCAGCAAGGTGGAGTCCGTGTGTGTCTGTGCCTTTGTGCGTCGGGGCAATATTGCAGGTCGCTAGCCTCTGGGAGTTACACTCCACGCTCATGAGGGAGCGAGAGTGAAAAATGCAAGCATGTGATGAAAATCGTTGTCACCCCAGGGTCCCTCTGAGGGTCTCGGGGACCCCAGGGGTCTGCAGGCCACACTGGGGAGCCTCTGCTTTGTTGAGTTGTCGCCCCCACCCCCCTCCTCCTCGTCAGGGACCTCGGCACTGGGCTTCGACCACGGCCCCTCCGTTTCCTCATCTAGACTGTAGGGGCAGGGGACCCACCTCCCGGGACAGCAGGGAGGATGAGGTGGCCCTGGATGGGAGAGCCTAGCCTCTCAGACATGCATGTTCTCTCTGGAGTGACTGGGAGTGGAGGCTGGCGGGGAGGCAGGGCGAGGGCGGCGTCCCGCCTGCGGGGGAGCTCAGGGCCCTGCACCCGGCCTCGGCCTGGGGGAAACATGGCTTTTCAGAAGGGCGTTAGGGAGGCTTCATAAACTGCAGGTTCTTGGACATGAAGACTGATATTCTAAAGGTTCTTCATAAAGTGATACTCAGACTCCCAAGCAGGATATTAATTTACTAATTTACTTATTTTAATTTATTTATTTGGCTGCACTCGCAGCACATGGAAGTTCCCAGGCCCAGCCTCAGCTCCAAGCCACAACTGCAACCCGTACCACAGCTGCAGCAGTGCCAGATCCTTAACCCACTGCGTCACAGTGGGAACTCCCCAAGTGGGATATTTTTCTCCCTTTGACATGACAAAGTGATGCAATATGGCCTGGAAGATAAAGTGTACATGCACAGCCAAGAAAGTTTCGAAAAAGAAGAATGCCAAGGAAGAGCGTGGAGCGTTGGGTGTTATTGCATCCTTAAAGGATCAGTGATGAAAGCAGGGTGGTTCTAGAGCCACACGTGAGACCTGGGCTTACTGAATTTACTGCATTTCTGGGTGACACAACGGGAAGTCCAGACTGTGCCGGAACATGCTAGAACGTGTGGCTGTTTACATCTAAATTAATTAAGATTAAATAAAAACTCATTTCCCAGGCTCACTAGCCACATTTTATGGGTTCCACAGCCACAGGTGGCTCGTGGTTACTGTATTAGATAACATAGATCTAGAATATTCCCATCATGGTAGAAAGCTCCATGGAACAGCCTTGGTCTGGAAACAGACCCAAGCATAGATGAGACTGGATACAACGCAGGCGACATCCCAAACCTGAAAAATGGGAGGAGGGGTGTTGGGTTAGTTGCTATGCACTTAAAAAACACTGAGTAGACGGAAGTCCCATCATGGCGCAGCAGAAACGAATCCGACTAGGAACTATGAGGTTGCAGTTTCAATCCCTGGCCTTGCTCAGTGGGTTAAGGATCCGGCATTTCCCTGAGCTGTGGTGTAGGCCATAGACGTGGCTCGGATCTAGCATTGTGGCTTGGTGTAGGCTGGTGGCTGTAGCTCTGATTGGACCCCTAGCCTGGGAATCTCCATATGCTGTGGGTGCTGCCCTAAAAAGCAAAAAAAAAAAAAAAAAGAAAGAAAAGAAAACACTAGATCCATACCTTCCTTATAGAAAAATGAAGTTTAAGGAGTTTCCATCGTGGTTCAGCAGTGATGAACCCAACTAGTGTCATGAGGATGCGGGTTCGATCCCTGGCCTCGCTCAGTGGGTTAAGGATCTGGCGTTGCCGTGGACTGTGGTGTAGGTTGCAGACATTGCTCAGATCTGGCATTGCTGTGGCTGTGGTGTAGGCTGGCAGCCACAGCTCCGATTTAACCCTTGTCCTGGGAACTTCTATATGCCGTGGGGCTGGCCAAGTGAGGTCAGTGGGGTGGAGTACGGGGAGCTGTGGGCCAAGCAGAGGGGTCGGCGTGGGCAGGCCTGGGTGAGGCGCAGGCACGCTTTGGGAGCAGCATCCGTATGTCCTAAATTATGGCCGTGCAACCGGAGACGCCAGAATGTAGAAAGCCTTGGACTTGCCCTGGAAGCTTCGCCAAGCGCGCGGCCCCCTGGGTGGGCGGGTGCCGCTGGTCCCCCAGGCAGTCCCCTGGCCCGTGCCTCCGCCCACCGGGCCCTGTCCCCCCGCAGACCGAGAAGGACATCCTGCTGCGGCCCGAGCTGGAGGAGCTGAGGAACGAGCATTCTGCGCGCTTCAAGCTCTGGTACACGGTGGACAAAGCCCCAGAAGGTGAGAGCGGCACCCAGCGGGTGGGCTGGGGTGGCCCACGCTCACCTGTGCCGAGTCCTCGCGGGGTGGAGCCCCCTGCTCGCGTGGTCTGCTCGGATGCTCGCTGTGGGGCTGTGCGAGGAGGCGGTGAGGGGAGAGGATCAGAGAGGGGCGAGAAGACACCACTGGGGCTTGAACTCACATCCTCCTCCTCCAGGGCCCCAGGCTTTCCCCTGCCCGCGCTGCCCGGCTGGATAGAGGAGGCCAGGGTCCTCCCGTGAGCCTGGGCTCTCTGTGGGGCGGGTCTCCAGGGCCAGCGCAGGGGGTCACACGTTGCAGTTTGTACCTCGTAAGGCACTTGACACCCATTTCCTCCTCAGTCATCAACCCCATGGGCTAAGATGCAGTTACCTCCGTTCTGCCTATCCAGGTGTCTAAGCTGTTTACTAAGGTCATGTAGGAGGCCGTGAATGAGGGCTGCCCTCAAAATTTAAAACAAGGTTCAAGTTCTGGGAGCTAAACTCTTCTCGGGTACCAAAATTACTTTTTTGGGGGGGCCACGCCCCATTACATATGCAGTTCCCGGGCCAGGGATCAGAGATCCAGGTTGTAGCTGTGACCTAAGCCGCAGCTGGAACAACCCTGGATCCTTAACCCGCTGTGCCAGGCAGGGGATCGAACCTTCATCCCCAGTGCTCCAGAGACTCCGCTGGTTCTGTTGCTCCACAGTGGTAACTCCCAAGAAATGTTTTCTTTGAGAAAAGCAGCAGCTGAGGCTTCTTGGTAGATACCGGTGATGTTTGGCTTTGGGATCAGGAGACTATAGGGAGTGGTGGGGACTGTGGCAAATTGGAGAGCATCTGCCAGTCTGGGGCGCGACCCCCTCCCAGCTGCAGGCAGTCCTGCTGTGTAGGAGGCTTTCCACTCTTCAGAGGAAGTTGTGGCCCCTGCACTTTTATGGGAAATTTCTAAATATCAGAAACTGGACGTTTTCAAAGCATCCATGTGGGCACCAGCTTGTGATCTAGTTCACGTCCTGCTCTCTGCCTTGTGCTGCCTTCTGCTCATCACACAGTCCCACGGCTCCCCGGGACTCAACCACGGCGTGGGGAACACGCCACCCTCGGAAGTGAGCAGATGGGCTCTGGGGAGCCACCCTCCTGGGTGGACCAGATTGGGTCCTCGGCCTCCTGGGGCGGGTGGATCCATGGACCTGCTGGTCATGTTCTGAAGCCTCTGACAGTTCCAGCCATCCTGGGCCCACTCAGGTCTTAGCACCTCTCTTGGTCGGACCGCTCACTGTGTGTTTTCCTGAAACCAGCCTGGCCCTGCGAGCCCATGTTCTAGTTGGGGAGGATGAACAGGAAACGGGCTTATGAGTAATCACAGAGCATAGTAAGGAGGTGGTTAGTGAGACCCAGGAAAGACAAAGTAGGGACGTGGGGAAAGGAGGTCGGGCCGGAGGCACTGGTTCTGGGAGTCTGAGCATCCAGTGAAGGAAACATTCATCTCGGACCCACGTCTCATTCCACAAGGGGGAGATGAGTGATGGCTTAGCCCCCCTCTGGTTGCAGGTTCTAGCAGGGGGGTGGGATGGGCTCACTGGCCGTGACTGGAAGGTCCTTTCCCGGCAGGGGCCCCTTCCCCTATTGCCACAAGAGGAGGGGCAGGCACTGCCCTCTGGTGGTGACACCTGGCCACACCTAAACCAAAGAGCCTCCTCCTAGGAACAGTTTTAAGAGTAACCAATGGCCAAGGAGAGATACGGTTGGGTGGTCTCCTAGCATTTCACACTTTCATTTACTATTGCCCTGAGCACAATTAATGAGTAGTTGGATGTATAACCAGTATAATATTAGGTATAAGCTGGGGAAGGTACGTGCTGAGAAAGGAAAGGGTGGCAGGCAGCCTGGCTGCTGTGGAGCCAAGCAAAGGACCAGGGGAGAGGGGCAGCTCACACAGCAAATACAGCCGACCCCGTTTCTCCCAAAAGTCACCTTCAGTGTCTGGGTAAAGAAAATACTATCTGTAAAAAGCCTTGTAAATCTCAGATGTGTCTTACAAACTGGTACCTTTCACACACTAGCGAGTACAGTTTCATAACATGCAGTTTTTTACAAAGTACTTTGAGATCTGTTGATATGACAGTATCTACCTAGCTAGGCCCCGTCTCGTTCCTGAGGCATCCTAGGCAGCTTGCAAATACTCACAGGGTGAGTCAGAGTGGAACAAATGGAACATGGGAGTGAAAGAAAAACAAGGGCAGGGCCATAAAATGGGATCAGGAATGAGGTTTGCACAAAAGCCTGAACTTCGATGCCCACTTTCCATGGCTGGCCATGTCTTTCACTCTGAGCTTCCCAGCAGCCAAAGTGAAAAGGAAGACGTGCTCAGGTACTTAGCTCAGTGTCCATGAGATGAAGAAGACCCCATTGCTCAGCACAGCAGACGCTTCCTCATCCCAAGACCAGCTGGGACTGTCAACCTCCCAGGGGACCCCCCCCCCCCCACAGAGAGCACATGACGTGATGTGCTGAGCGATGTCTGTTTGGGCAAGGTCCCTCAGTGACCTTCTGATGCCCTTGGACTTCCACAGCTGTATTTCTGTTGGTGCCAAGGGCTTTCGTAGGGTTCTTTCCGATTGTGAAAAACCAGAGAAAAGCCAGACAACTGGGTGTTTGGAGCTGGAGGGACTCAAGGTACAGGAAACCATCCCCCGGCCTCAGCCAGGCCTGGTGACACACCGGTCACCTCTGACGGAAGCAGAGTTCCTCTGTCTCTTTTCCACCTGGTACCCACACCGCTGCCCCCCACCCCGGAGCCAGGAGGACCTGCCCGGGCGGTCCCCTCACCCCCTGGCTGGGGCTCCGAGGCTGGCCTGGGGCCGGGCGCCCACAGTGGGATCAGGAGGGGGCCAGTGGTGACTCCTCAGAGGAGAGGGAACGCGCAGCGGGTGGCAGGCCCCTCTGTTTGTCCGTCCCTGCGGGGCTGAGGTCCTGCTGAGCTGCCCCGCCCAGGGGTCATTTGAGAGGCCAGGGTGTGCCTCGAGGCCCCAGGCAGTGTTTGTCCCAACTGTCTGTTGAGGAACCGCAAAGGAAGGTAAGCTTCGGACTAGGTTCTCTCCTCGCTCCTCCCTCAGGGGAGTCAGATCGAAGGGCAACACATTCCAGAGAAGAGGGGGACCCCCTCTCCCCGGGCCCCAGGAGCCCGTGAGGGGGCGGGAAGGCTCGGTGCGGAGCGGGAGCCGAAGCTGGGACCAGACATGGCTCCGGGCGGGTTGACGCCCAGTGTGGGGGAGAGCCGGCCAAAGGGCTCAGGGCGGGTAGGTAGCGTGGAGAGCAGAGGGGCGGAAAGTGTCACCCTGACCAGCCTGGCACTGGGCACTGGCTGGGGGACCGCTGGGATGGTTGTCTGACCTGGGACAGCTCAATTTCGGGGCCTCAGTTTCCACGTCTGTAAAATGGTCAGTAATCCCTGCCCTGTCCGCGCCCCGGGATGGTTCTGAGGGCCACAGAGAGGCCAGGGGAAGCGAAAGGCTGTGCAAACTGTAAAGTGCGGTGGGGGAAGCCGGAAGGGCCCGCCGTGGTGCTCCGGGTGAGCCAGGCCTGGGGGCAGGGCCGGGCTTTGCTGGGCTCACCTCCTCCTCCTCCGTCGGTGTGAGCTGAGGGAAGGCACCCGCGGGACAGGGAGGGGCGTCCCCCCCGCAGGCCCCCGCCGGGCTCACCGGCTGTCCCGCCCGCAGCCTGGGACTACAGCCAGGGCTTCGTGAACGAGGAGATGATCCGGGACCACCTTCCGCCCCCCGACGAGGAGCCGCTGGTGCTGATGTGCGGGCCCCCGCCCATGATCCAGTACGCCTGCCTGCCCAACCTGGAGCGCGTGGGCCACCCCAAGGAGCGCTGCTTCGCCTTCTGATCCTTCTGGTGGCCGGGCCCTGGCCGCGCGCCCGCCCCGCACCCACCCCGCTGCGTGATCATTAACCTCACTGTTGCCCGCACCTCCTGCCGCGGCCGGGTTCAGCCTGGCCTGCCCGTGCCTGGGAGGTCGCCCCGCTGGGCTGGCCCCCGGGGGGGCCCCGTGGGGAGCAGGGCTCTGTTACAGGTGGGCCACCGCCTGCCACCGTCAGGGCAGATTCCTGCCCCGGCCTCACTGGTTCTTCCCTGCGACGCCCAGGCCCCGCCCTGTCCCTCTAGCCTCCCCCACCGCCTGCACACCAGCCAGGGCTGAGGCTGCCAGCACCACGCTCCCCACCCTCCCCAGAGCATCCGCCGTTCTGGATATAAAGCCAAATGTACTGGCAGCCCAGAGCTGCAGGCGCCAGGCCCGCAGCCACTGCCCCTGTGGCCTCAGCACCCAACACTACATGACAAGTAGCAGCCCGAGTCCTCTTAGCAGGGACTGCCGTGGGAGAGAGGCTGCCCCCACCCCAGGGCCCAGCAGGCCCGGCCAGCAGGGAGTTGGGTGCTCCCAGGGCTGGCCGAGGGCCCTGCCAGCTGGCACACGGGTGCCCGCGGAGCCACAGCGTTTCCCCAACACACCCAAACATCCGGGTAGCTTGGGGTCCTGGGCTGCCAGCCCTGCCGGCAGATCTGAGACGACGCGTGTTTATTTGTCTGTCCCTCACCGCTCCTGCTGCCCTCTGCCGGGCACCGGGAGGGGCCCAGCGAGCCTCTTGGCTGAGGGACAGTCTCAGTGGCCTAGATGTTGCCTTTAGACAACAGCGTGTCAGCCTCTTGCGTATCGGCTTTTTTCAGAGTCATTTATGAGCAGACAAAACATTGAAGTAAAACTTTGCTAATCTGAACACTTTTGCAGCTCCTGGAGGCTCTGTGACCTGCGTCATTGTCTGGGGTGGGGCAGGGCGGCTGGAAGGGCCTAGCATTTATTTCTGATGTTGGTTTGTGTTGGTTGTAGAAAATTTGGAGAGTACAGGACAGTATACATGGGGCGGCAGGTGGGAATACGAGACTTCCAGAAGCCAGCGCGGATGGATCCTGACTTATTGCGTGGCCAGTCCCTATGGCCGGACAGTTGGGCTGTTTCCAGTCTGTGGATTCTGTGACAGCGGTCGTCTTCACCCTCCCTGCAGATGGATTCCTGAAACAGAAGCCCGGGCCAGGGAGAAAGGGCTGGGAGTTAGCCTTTAAACCTGCCCTCTAGCCTTACTTTAAACCTCCAGCCTTACTCAGACCACCTCGGTCATGTTAAAACGTGTCCCCAGCCCTAGCTTTGTTTGTTTGGCAGTGCCCCTGGCATGTGGAAGTTCCCGGGCCAGGGACCAAACCGAGCCACTGCAGTGACAAGGCCGGATGCTTAACCGACTGCGCCACAATAGGACTCCTTTTTGTCTTTGTTTTGTTTTTTTTCCCAGTCCTAACTTTGGACAATCTCAGTGTCCCCAGTGTTTTCCTTTTCACTCCCTCCTCTAAACAGCCCTGAGAGAAGCCGGGAGGTGTCGGTAGCCCCGCTTTCTGTAGGAGAAGCTGAGCCCCAGGACACTCCTACTCCTGGGGAGAAAGACAAGTGACACAGGCTGGGAAATGCCAAGATGGAAGTTGAAGCCGGGCAATGAGACGGTGTGGACGTGAGGGCTGTTCTTTTTTTTTTTTTTTTTAGATTTTGATTTTTTTTCTATTATAGTTGATTTACCATGTTCTGTCCATTTCTGCTGTACAGCAACGTGACGCAGGTATGCAGAGATAATACACATTCTTTTCTTCACATTATTCTCCATCATGTTCCATCGCAAATGACCAGATATAGCTCCCTGCGCTGTACAGCAGTATCTCATCGCTTATCCAAAAATATGGGGTGCTCCATGAATTTGCGTGTCATCCTTGCACAGGGGCCATGCTAACCTCTGGATTGTTCCAATTTTAATATATGTGCTGCCGAAGCGAGCACATGAGGGTTGTTCTTGAAGCTGGGCGGCAGGAAAGCCTTCTCTGAGGAGACGACACTTGTGCTGGGGTGCAAAGAGACGGAGGTGGCCCTGCTGGGGCAGGTGTTCAAGGGGGAACAGCAAAGGCCAAGGTCTTGTGGTTAGAACAAGCTTGTGGAAGAAGCTTCCAGAAACAGGTCAACGGAGGCAGGGGGCTGAGGGGACCGAGAGGAGGGGACTGAGAGGATGAGGTTTGAGAGGGAGGCAGGACGAGAGGAGTGTTCCAGAGGGCGTGACCAGCAAGTGCAAAGGCCCTGGGGCAGGGGCCGGCTGAATGGAACACTGACGGCCAGTGTGGCTGGAGTGAGGGGCAGGGGACCGTTCACGGAGGAAGCCTGGGGGCCACTTTCTCCTTTCATCTCTCATCTTCCATTCTGTCCCCGGGCCTCACACATCCTGGGACAGGCCTGGAGGTTCTGGTGGGCAGGGAAAGGACTCAGCCTGGGACAGCTAGGCCCTGATGGCCCTTCTCTACACCAGGGACTCTGCTGACGTTAGGCAGACGTGGCACACATTAGGTCTCCTCCTTCCTGTCTGACGGGGACAGAAAGACGAGCAGGACTTGCTGCACATCTGCCCGAGCCCACGAGAGGCTGTGTTCTGGAGCTGGTTAGAAAGGCCTGACTGGAAGTGGTCCGTGGTCTGTCTCCTCGACTGCAAAATGAGTCAGTGACAGTGATTCTCCACCCTCTCAGTCCTGAAGCCATTTAAAAATAGTATTTATAAGAGCCCTTTACTCTTCCAAAGTGAATTCAGCGATCTCACCTCCCTACACAGAATTTAAAAATCAACAAAGCTCCTTCGACCTTATAAAAGAGAGAAAAAATAAAAAGGGAAAGGAATTTCTAAAATGCTGCACATTTCAGCATGTAAAGGCCCCGGATGGGAAGTGGACACAGGTCCCTGGGCTTGTGGCTCTGAAAGCAGCGGCGCCTCCGGCTCGTACCCAGGGTGCGGTCCCTCTGTGCGGGCGGGACACAGTTCTTGGTTAGTTTCCAAATAAGGTGGGACCCCAAATTCCTTCAGCTGCAGCACAGCTGCTTTGCTGGCAATTTCATGTTTGTTCACACCAGGCAGAAGGTCCTGCACGTTCATACAAGAAATGGAACAGGGAGTTCCCTTGTGGTGCAGTGGGTTAAGGATTCCATGTTGTCACTGCAGTGGCTTGGGTCGCTGTTGTGGTGCAGGTTCAATCCTTGGCCTGGGAACTTGGATGGCAAAAAAAAGGGGGGGGAGGGGAGAAAGAAAGAAAGAAATGGAGTGAAGCCCTGGCTCAGAGAGCTGTAAGGGGCCCGCCTTCCTGGAGTGTCGCAGTGTTGGGAGGGCCAGAGAGATGTCCCACCCAGTCCCCGCCTTCACGTGACTGGGTATGTCCTCCAGACAACCAAACAGGACCCCACAAAGCTCTGAAATGCCCTAGGCAGAGGGACACCCCGCTGGCAATCACAGAATTAAATGATGGTAGCTAATGACCCTACTATTGTGGTAGTTCAAGAAAATTATTTAAATGACTTTTTGGTCTTTTTTGCCTTTTCTAAGGCCACACTCGCAGCATATGGAGGTTCCCAGGCTAGGGGTCTAACAGGAGCTGTAGCTGCCGGCCTTCGCCACAGCCACAGCGACGCGGGATCCGAGCCGCGTCTGCAGCCTACACCACAGCTCACGGCAATGCCGGATCCTTAACCCACTGAGCGAGGCCAGGGATCAAACCCGCAACCTCATGGTTCTTAGTCGGATTCATTAACCACTGCGCCACTACGGGAACTCCTAAGTGACTTTTTTATACTTTATTTCGTGTGAAGGCATGACAGGGACTTAACTCCTCTCAATTCCGAGTTCTGGTTCTTGGTCTCTGCACCTCTGGGAGGAAGCAGTTAACGGTCCTGTTTTACTGCTGAGAAAAGGAGGGCCAGCCAGCACCCAATCACGGCTGCGCAGGGGGACCCAGTCCCAGACCCTCTGTCCTTGACCCGCTCCTTTCTCCGCGGACTTTTTGATGCCAGATTTTTAATTATGGCGTGATATTCTCTCAAGAGCATGTAACTCCACTCGCGGTGTTGGATTTAGAAAACAGCAGCAGTAGTAACTCATCGGGCACGAAATCCATGCCTGGCACCGTTCTAAAGGGGTTACAAGTATTTTTATTGATTTGACAAATACATCTTGAACACCGACCTCATGTCAGGGTCAGAACCGGAGGCTGAGATTGCATCAGTGAAAAGGCAGTTCCGCGTGTCGAGCACTTCATTTAATCCTGGCAACCGCCTGTTACTTGCCTGATCATCCAGATCAGGAAGAGGCACAGCGGTGAGGCGATGAAGGTCGTACAGCCAAGAAGTGCGAGTCATTGAAAAATAAAGCAAAAAAAAACATTATTGATGACAAAAAAAGTGCGACCCACGGGACGCGGGCCAGGATGCTTTCTAGCTCTCAGCTCACCCCCACTGTTGGCATCCGCCCAAGACAAGCCACCGGAAGCGCTTACTTGTTTCTGCCTTTACCTGTCTTTTCGCGCAACCCCGAGCTAGCAAAATATCAGCTAAATAACGACAACTCCCGATTTCTAATCATTAAAACTATAGCTGATAGGCCTATCGCAGATACATCTACCTAAATAGTTTTCTCAACAGTGTCTAATTTTTAAAGCGTAAGGGGGGTCGGGCAGATCGCAACTCCCAGGCATCCCGCAAAGTAGGCGGATCACCTCAGGGGCAACCTTTACCCGCTCAAAAATTCGTCTCACATTAGCAGTGAGGACTCGGGCGTCACCCCGAATCGTTATTTTCCTTACTCATAAGTTTAAGGCATGAAGTTAATGATTACTACGCTTCCTAGGTAATGAATCTCATTCTCATTAGCCATACGGTGAATATCAAAGTTGACCGTTAAACTGAGAACCTTATCCCTTTGAAGTTTGTCTTACTCATTTAGATTTTCATGTCGCTTTGCATTTTATTTGTTCTCGGAGAGAGTAGGAAACGGCAGGGACACGACACGCCGTATGCAGATAAGCACCCGGCTTCGCAAAGGCTCACGGGGAGAGGCCCGCCCCTTCCGGTCCTTGCTCGGTCTAATCTGTCGCGAGAGTTCATCAGCCGAGCGCCGGAAGCCGCTACTTGTTCCACAGCGGCCGAAGGGGCGGGCTCGAGGGCCGAGGGACCCTGAGGTGCTCGCGGCTTGCTCGGCGGTGCAAGATGGCGGACATCTCCCTAGACGAGCTCATCCGGAAGCGCGGTGCTGCGGCGAAGGGGCGGTGAGTGGCCTTTTCTCCCTTCGGATTTCGGGGCCGGAGTCCTAGCGGGGTTCGCGCTGAGGAGGGAGCGGCCCGGGAGCGGCGCGGAGGGCCGTTTGCGCCCGCCCCCTGCCGCAGCCCCGCTCCTCATTGGCCCGGCCGCCGCCGCCGCCGCCGCGGGCCCGGCCGCCCACTGGCTGGAGGCGCCGTCGCTCCGGCCGGCCCGGGGAGGCCAGTGGGGCCGCAGCTCGCCGAGGGGCCGCACTGCCGGGCTGGTGGGAGCGGCGCGGGGCCGGAGGGGACGGGCCGAGCCTGCGGCCCGGGATTCCCAGGGTCTCCCCGGCGCGGCCCCCTCCTCTGAGGAGCCCCGCGCTGCTCCGTGATCCCGGCGCGGCCTTGGAGTTAGAAAGACCGAAGTTTCGCGGGGCAGCGACTTGCTCAGACTCCGCGGGTCTCTTCCGCCGAATCCGAGCCCCAGACCCAGACCCGGCCCACATTTCCGAATCCTGCGCCAGGTTCCCGTCTGTTTACACTTGCTCCCCGGTCGGTGCGGCATTTCCGATTCTCTGAGCGCTCTCGGGCCCAGGCGGCCTCTTCAGCTCCTCTGGCAGCCCTGTCGGCCAGCCTTTCATGTTTTCCCCGTTCAATAGAGAAGGCGCCGGAGGCTGGGAGAGGTGGAGTGACTTGCCCGAAGTCGTGGAGAGCAGGGGTCGGGGCCGAAGGCACGTTATGAGCTGGCCGAGGTCGCCTCAGGCTTGGGCAGAAAAACAAGGGGGACGGGGCTGGAGGTTGGCTGTTTGTTGCTGGTCCTCCGAAAAGGCTGTTCGGCGTCTGGGTGGGGAGCCCCGGAGATGATTTGCATATCTGTGCCCCAGCCCTTCTCTAGACAAAAGCGGGTCGTTTCCAGCCTGTATGAACTCCAGTTCACCCGTATGGAAAAGTGGGAGCTTGCGCCAAGAGTTTTCCAGCACCGGGTAAATTAGTTTGGATGCCCCTGTAAACAGCCAGGCTGTTCAGTACTGTCTTCTCAGTCATTCACTCCGTAGATGTTTATGAAAACCTGTGTGCCTGTGGCCAGAAAGTAGTCTCTCTTTTACTGTCCCCCACCTTCAACACGTCCATCCATTACGTTTGCCCTCCAGCCCCACACAGGTCACCAGCCAGCATTACACCTGGTTTCGGGTTCATAACAGGCACACAGACAGCATCAGTTTCCTCTCCCATTATCTGTGAGTAGTTCTCTCCTAGGCCTGCCCTCTAAGAACTGGTGTGGAATCAGTGCTGGTCCTCTGGCCACTTCCAGACCCATCCAGGTTTCACAGGCTTGCTGGACAGATGCTGCATGAGCCAGCTTCCGAGGACAGGCGCTTCCTGCAGTCACTTCCCTCCGTTCCTGACTGCAGGCGGTCTGTACTTTGGTGTTGATGTGTGCAGTCTTATGTTGGCCTTTGGGTGGGAATGCAGGGAAGGGAAGACGTGTGGATCCGTGGGAAGAGCAGGGCGTGTGCAGCCAGGCACACCTGTTCTCATAGCAGGCCCCACTATTGGGTTTCGTGCCTTCCTGGGATGACTTCTGAGCTGGTCAGTCTCATTTGTAATAATAGTTCCTGGTAGGTGCTTGAGAGGATTACATCTGAGAATGTAAGACAAGTTTGTACGAGATTGTAAGTGTTCAGCAGATGACCTTCCTTTAAAGAAGCCCAAATCCCTCCTCCCGGGGGACAAAATAGGTAAGCATTGAGGTCCTCGAGTCAGACTGCCAAGTTTCAGTCCCAGCTTCTCCCATTTTTCATATGATCTTATAAAAGTTGCTTAACCATTCCACGGCCCCTCTTTCTCTATGAAACACGGATATTTGCTTCATTAAATGTTGTCAGGACTAAGTGAAGTAACGAATCTAAAGTAGTTTTAAAAGCATCTGATGGATATTAAGTGCTCAGTAGATGTTAGCCACCATCATCATCACAATTGAAGGTTTTTAAGTAAAGAAATAACATGCAGTCTTTAGTGTGAAAATATTGCTTTGTTAGTATGTGAAGACTGGATTGGGGAAGTGTAGGCAAAGAGACTAGTGTAGAAGAAACTGGACTGCATGCTGTGTTTGGGTTAAACCTATCGGAGACACCATTTTTATTTTACTTGCGCAGCCAACGGAAAACTAGATTGGGGCCGGTGAGGGTGGGGGGTTCCCTGTCAGGGACCGTGAAAGATCTGAACAAATTTCAGTGAACAAGTGTCATTTCCTACAGTATAAAATGCCATTCTAGGGGAGTTCCCGTTGTGGCTCAGTGGTTAACGAATCCACTAAGAACCGTGAGGTTGCAGGTTCAATCCCTGGCCTTGCTCGGTGGGTTAAGGATCCAGCATTGCAGTGAGCTGTGGTGCAGGTTGCAGACGCGGCTCGGATCCCGCGTTGCTGTGGCTGTGGCGAAGGCCGGCAGCTACAGCTCCTGTTAGGTCCCTAGCCTGGGAACCTCTGTATGCCGCGGGTGCGGCTCTAGTTAAAGGCAAAAAGACAAAATAAAATAAAATGCTATTCTATATGCTTCATAGAAGAAGTCTCCTTACTAGAAACTTTGGTTTAATGTTGCATAGATGTCCCAGGAAGAACTTTGTGCTTCATAATTTAGGAAGAACCTGTGACCATCTTAGAAAACTTCTTTCCTCTTCTTGGTGGAAATAGCAAAAGACTGAGCCTGTGGAAATGTAAATAACCTCTTCCCACAGATCGTGGAATGTGCTTGTTCTTCAGAGCAGCCTTTCTGTTTTGTGTTCATCACACTGTGTAAGTCAAGAAAGTTGTCTTTATTGTCTTTATTACCTGGCCCCCAGTTAGTTATCAGAAGGTTGATAATTAATGCAAAGTTGGGGGGGTGATTTTGTGGTACTTCAGCCAGGTCATGATGAGGTGCTGTCCCCCCCCCACACACATAGCACATTTCTAGTGGCTTTAATTCTTCAAGACCCGTAGATGACTCTCCCCAGGGCAGCTCTGGGCACCAGCAGCAGTGTGAGCCTGCCTCTCCTGTTGACTTCTTCCTTTAGATATGTAAGTATCACTGATTTGGTTAGTCAAGGCACCCCTGCTTTGGTTTGCTGAGTTTAACCTTCGAGGACAGCTGTCTGTCCACTGCCTCCATGTAGTTAAATGAAGGTGACAAGCTCCTTGTGTGCTGGAGGTGAGTGGCTCGGCCAGATGCCTATCTGGAGAGTCCTTGGAGCCATGGGGAGAGGAGGTTAGGGAACTTTTCAGTTCAAGCCAGGGCTCTGGGCCTCACTGTTGGTTTCCTTATTGAAATAAGGTAAAGGAAATTAGACCTAAAACAAAGACGAAGGCAATGAGTCTTGACAGTAGCTTGGAAGGGAAGAATTACAATTTAAAATGAAACATCTGTGAGTTCCCTTCATGGCGCAGAGGAAACAAATCCGATTAGGAACCATGAGGTTGTGGGTTCAATCCCTGGCCTCGCTCAGTGGGTCTGGGATCTGGCGTTGCCATGAGCTGTGGTGTAGGTTGCAAATGTGACTCGGGTCCTGCATTGCTGTGGCCGTGGTGTAGGCCAGTGTGGTATAGCTCCAATTCGACCTCTAGTTTTGGAACCTCCATATGCTGCAGGCGTGGCCCTTAAAAAGCAAAAAAAAAAAAATCTGTTCAAGACTGTCTTGGAAGGTAAGAGGATAGATAGTGTCTTGTTTTTCTTTGTGTCTCTAAAGCGCCTAATTCAGAATGGACCTTCAGTAATTGTTAGAACTGAACTGTGTTTTCTTCTTAAGGTGACCTCAGCACATACATTTTAACCCAGAAACCTCCTTAGATTAAAATCCACTTTAGAAAAACCCAGGGCTTCTCTTGTGGACCTGAATCCTTTGGACTGGACATCTGTCTAGAGCTAGCTGCCTCTCTGTCCTTCATATGCCGATCCAAGAGGATGAGGCATTCCTAGGCCCAAATAGGCCCTCCCTGGTCATCACGTATATACTAAGCTCCAACAGGGGGTGAGGGGAGAATGAAGGAGAGCTCAGGCTCCAGGGGGCTCTTTGCCCTCTCACCCACACCACTCTTCTGGGACTTGGTGGAGTATCTGGTGAGGGATTGGAAGCAGTGCACAGTTGCCTGTTTCAGGTGTGTGTGGGGGTGCAGTTAAGGGACTTGCTCAGAACCTCCCCCTCTCCCTCTCCTAAACAATTACTGAGGCCAGAAGGGCAGAATGTGTTTGGGAGACATCAGGTAGTCTGCAGTGGGAAATGAAGCTGCAGGCAGTAGGGGCCAGACTAGAGGTTCCACTGAGGGGTTGGGCTTTGTTAGGGAGCCTTTAGCAGTCCTTGGAGCAGGAGGATAACATAATTGGCTCTATGTTTTAGAGACCTACCCCTAGCAGGAATGTTTATTTGAAAAATTCCTGATGACTAATGCCTGCCTTATAACTAGTACTGCTGCCTGCTGGGATGAATAGCTGTTTTTCATGCATCGAGAGGAACAGTGATTATAAAAAGCCTGAACACTGGAACTCCTAAAGCAGCTCATGAAAGGAGTTGAAAGAACTGGTGTAACCAGGGAATTGAATGTATGGAGTTGAGGGAAGTAAGTAGCTTTCCTATGCTCCTACATCCACAACTGTGTCACCTCCCTCCCCCAAATGTACCTTTTTTTGCTGTTCAAATAGATAAAAATACCAGCATGAGGCATCTTGGTTGGCTTTTTTGCCAGACCAGCATTATTGTGTGTGGGGGGGCCCTGGTGAGTACACTGTTCTGTCCTATGTGTGTGTACTCACCCTCTGGTCACTAGAGGGTGTGCTATGTCCCTGATGTGACTGGAGTCCTGATTTTTTCCTTAGCCTGGGGACTGTACTCGTCCTTCCTTAACTCTTCAAGTTCTCTTCTCTGATTTTGACCCATGTTTGATTTATGATTTATTGGTATTTTAACTAGTATTGGTATAGTATAGATCCAGCCTTTCCGTTATAGCTCTGTGTTTTGAGACAGTTACTCTCCTTGAATCTGTAGTTTCCTCATCTATAAATTGTGGGCAGTAGCCTAATAATCCTCAAAGTTGTGAAGTTTAAAGAGATGTGTCAAAGTTTATGGATATGTAATAAGTGCTTAAGTCTGTAAGTTGAGAATGATTGTAAAAATCTTCCATAAATTCTTCTCTTTTTTTGGTCTTTTTGCCTTTTTTTTTTATCTAGAGCCGCACCCGCGGCATATGGAGGTTCCCAGGCTAGGGGTCTAACAGGAGCTGTAGCTGCCGGCCTTCGCCACAGCCACAGCAACGCGGGATCCGAGCCACGTCTGCAACCTACACCACAGCTCACGGCAACGCCGGATCCTTAACCCACTGAGCAAGGCCAGGGATCGAACCTGCAGCCTCATGGTTCCTAGTCGGATTCGTTAACCACTGAGCCGTGACGGGAACTCCTTCCATAAATTCTTATAGCCAGTTGCCCCTTATGTGGCCTTGGCAGACCTCACTTACCAACTATCGACTTCTATAAATTCTCAGTGCAACACTTCAGCCATTACAGATTATGGGAAATTATTGAGGAATATGAGTAAATTAATGTTTCAGAGGCCTCCTCCTCCAGAGGTTTACTTTTCACACCCAATTGGAATGAACAAGAAAACTTTTGAATCTGCCCCTTTCTCCATTCTCTGTTCAGGGATATGAAATTTGTTTTCAGGAACCTCATTGTTCCTTTAATTATTCAAAATAATTGCTTTCAATAGCTTTTTCTTTCTTTTTGCTTGACAGTAATATTTAATTGCGTGAATGATTGGTGAAACTGTGTAATTTGACTTTTTGAAAGTAATTACTGCCACGGAGATCTAGATTTGCCCAACTTAATGGTATTATAAAATCATGGTGGAGTTCCTGCGGTGGCGCAGCGGTTAACGAATCCGACTAGGAACCATGAGGTTGCGGGTTTGATCCCTGGCCTCACTCCGTGGGTTGAGGATCTGGCATGGCCGTGAGCTGTGGTGTAGGTCGCAGACGCAGCTCAGATCCTGCATTGCTGTGGCTGTGGCGTAGGCTGGGGGCTACAGCTACGATTTGACCGCTAGCTTGGGAACCTCCATATGCCTCAGGTGCAGCCCTAAAAAATAAAATAAAATCCCTGCATATTGCGTAGTAAGATCATCCTAGCTCTTGTAGTTATAAATATCAGGAACCTTTGGTAATGAAGCGTACTCCGGAATTTGAAGGAGACAAAGACAGGAAGTCTTCGTTCAGAACAGGCTCAGGTTTGGGTGAGGATGTGTCACCTGTGCTGTCTGGTGGACGAGATCATCAGTAAAGTCTTCCACTGTCGATGTTTATGCAACCTGGTTTCCTCTGTAATGTCCACTTAGTCAGAGATCAGCCACTTTCTCTTCCAGGAGGCCTTTCCTGAAATTTCTGAAGCTCCTAAAGATCTTTCCTTGTGGATCCCACTCTTAGAGTAGGGCCAGAGTGGCCTTTGTGCCATGGCTGTGTGGGTGCCCCTCTCAGCTGGGAGAGCATTTGGTGGCCAGGATCCTAGCAGGGTACCGGGCTGGTTGGTGAGGGCTCGCTGGCGGGCTGCCCTTGCAGAGGCAGTCTTCTCTAGGAGAGGCCCTTCCAGGGCAGCCATCCCTTCTGTCTTACCTCCCCTGGGGCTAGGAGTAGAAAGGAGGGAAGCCTGGAACCTCTTATAATGGAAAGATTCTGGAGTCTGGGGTCCAGTCCCAGCCATGCTACTAGCTCTTTGATTTGGTTTCTCCTCTGTAACGTGGAAGTGATGGCAACTAACCTCAGAGATTGTGAGCCTTAAAGCAGAAGGTAAAATAGGAGCCCTGTAGGATCCCTGACATAGTCATGCCCCTGGGGTAGGGTTGACATGGGCGGGGAGATGTAGGGTGTGCCCCTAGGAAGTCTTTGGTCCTGAGGGAGTTGCAGGTTTTGTGAACAAAGCATCGTGATGCTCCCTGGTAAGTGCTTTAATAGAAGTTTTGTCCAGTGCTTCGAGAGCTCCAAGGAGGGAGCCTTCAGCTGGGGCAGTGATATGAGAGGAATGAAGGCATGCTCTTGAGGGTGGGGAAAGCTTAAGTGCTTCGTGGGCTCCCCACCTCCACTCCCCACCCCCGACACATGAGCCAAGGGGCACTTTCCACATGTCGTCTGACTAGGTTGCTCTTTGATACTACTCTTCTCAGAAACCCTGGGCCACCCCTAAGTCCTCCCACAGCTCCGCAGACTACAGACCTCCCTCTCCTGGAGCAGGAGTTTGCTGATTATTTGGTTGGCTGTATGTCCTCACTACCATCCCTCATTAGTTTGGAGACCTGTTCCTCACCATGCTCTTTTTGGTACCCAAGACCTCTGACAGCCTGTTGGCTGTTCTTTGATGGGCATCATCAACAAATGTAGGGAGTTGAAAGCATTTTAAAAAAAGAGAGAAGAAAGAAAAAAGAGCAGTGGAGGCACCTCACCTGCCAGTTGGTCCTGGGGCCCTCAAATACTTAGGGCTCCTCAGTGTAGCCGTAGGTTTCTGTGGTCACCATGAAGGATAGCCTCTCTGTTGCCCATGGTTTTGCAGGCTACAAAGCGGGGCAGCCTAGGTCAGGGAAGAGTAGATGCTCTCTGCTACACACAGCTGTTTACCTCCCTGATGGTGCGTAGTGGCCTCCCTGAACACTTCGTCCCACTGGCCTTGCTTTTTCCATCACGCAGTCTCCCAGGGTCTCTACATGAGAATATAGAGCAGGGATGGACAAGCAGCCCTAGAGCTTAACCTGCACTAGAGCAAAGCCTGGCCTGTCTTCTCACTGCTGTAGCCCCGATTTTTTGTGGAATGAAAAGCTAGATGGATGAACTCCATGCAGGGGCGGCAAGTACTGAACAGCTGGTCTGTGCCAGCTTCTGTGCGGGGTGCCGAGGCGGCACATGTGAACAAGACCTCCCGCCCCACCCACAGACACTGCAAGGAATCACAGAGTGGGTGGAATGGGGTGGTATCCGGGAGTGAGCTCAGAGGAGGAACTGGTCCAGCAGGTCGGAGGGAGCGTCCTGAAGGAGGGGGCGTACGCAGGGCAACTTGGAAGATGAGGCAGGAGTTGGGCAGGAAGGAGATTGGGTAGACAGATGGGCAGTTTGCTCCAGGGGCTGAGGACGGGCCTGGTGGGTGTGGGTGACTTTTTTTTTTTTATCTGCACCCATGGCATGAGGAAATTCCCAGGCCAGGGATCTAACCTGCACCATGGCAGTGACCAGAGCCACAACAGTGACAAAAGTTTTAATCCACTGAACCACCAGGGAACTCCTAGAGAGCTGTAGTTTTAAGAAGCTCCTTAGGCCTTTCTGATACTGATCCAGGCCTCAGCTATACCTACAAAGCATTGAGCTCTGAAACCAGAAAGAGCCTCATCCGATCCTTTCCTCCTAGTCCAGGGTGGGGAAAGAAAAAAGCACAAGTAGATGTAATAACAGGCTCAAAGAAGGGGTGTCCTGAAAGAATCAGAGAGGGTTTCCCAAAGAGGAGACATTAACGTGGGAGTTGGTGTCCCCAGGCATGGCACCTGGCACAGGAGTAGTACTCGTGTGGCTGGAGTGGAGAGGCCTCATGGTGGGTGGGCAGGTGGGGTGAAGTGGAAACCCATAGACCCCAGATAGGACTTCCAGGATTGTACTCAAAGGGGTCTTCTGTTTACTCACAAGCTATTGAAGAACGAGGGCATTCTCACTGTGGCACAGTAGGATAAGGATCTGGCGTTCCTGCAGCTGTGGCATAGGTCATGGCTGAAGCTCAGATTCGATCTTGGTCCAGGAACTTCCATGTGCTGTGGGTGTAGCCCAAAAAGGAAAAAAGAGAAAAAAAAAAGAGCCAACAGAGGACCCCAGAAGAGAATGGGCTTGTTTAATGGAGTTTTCATTCCTTTCCAACTTTAAGTTTCTGAATTTGACGTTTTTGTTGTTGCAGAGTGTGTAAATATGTATTTGGTCCTTGTTTCTGGCACACAGTTTCTAAAATCCTTGGAATTTCTTGAGTGACAAGGGTGATAGGAACATCTTTTGTTCCAATAAAGCGGCTCTTGGTGGGTTTCTAGTTAGCTTCATGATGGTGGCTGGTTGCCAGAAAGACTTAGGCATGGTTAGCCTGTTGGAACTTGCAGCTCCACCCCACTCCCCAACCTGGAACTCCAGTGAGAATTGAGGGGCTAGAGATTGAGCTTATTATCAGTGGTCAGTGATTGAATCAATCGTGCTTATGTAATAGAACCTCCACAGAAACCTCTGTGCAATTGAGAGAGATTCTGAGTTGGTGAATACGTCCATATGTCAGGAAGGTTGTGTTCCCCGAGAGGGCATGGAAACTCCACACCTCCACCGTACTTGCCTCATACATCTCTTCTCTTTGGCTGTTCTTGAGTTGTATCCTTTAAAATACACTGGTAGTAAAAAGTAAACTGTTTTCCCAAGTCCTGTCAGCTGTTCTAGCAGATTATTAAACTTGAGGAAGGTGTCATGTGAACCCTCCATCTAGCTTGTCAATCAGATAAGCAGGAAGCCCAGGACTTGGAACTGGCACCCTAAGTGAAGGCAGTCTTGTAAGACTGAGCCTTTAACCTGTGGGGTCTGTTCCAACTCTCGGGGGTGTCAGAATTGAGCTGTAGGGCCTCCAGTCCATGTCTGTAGAGTTGGAGAATTGGTTAGTACGAGGAAAAAAGCTATGCCTTTGGAGTCAAAAGCGTTGTGATTAGAAACAGTTCAGTGATTCTTTTTTTTTTTTACCAAATCTTTATTTCTTAGTTTGCTAGTCCTCTGGCTCCAGGCCAGAGCCATGTGTTGGCTTTCTTGGTCTCAGCCCAGTAAGGGTGTCCGCCTGCACTGGAAGTATGAGGCTGCCAGAGGCCAGCTGCGTACCTTTTTTTTACTTATTTAACCCCTACATGTCTGTTTCTTCCACTGTAAAATGGGCCTAGTAATGCCCACTTCATGGGATGCTGAGAGAGCTGATTTAAAGCATAGGTGTGGGAGTTCCCAAAGTGGCTTAGTGGTTAACGAACCTGACTAGCATCCATGAAAACGTAGGTTCAATCCCTGGCCTCGCTCAGTGGGTTAACGATCTGGTGTTGCCATGAGCTGTGGTGTAGGTTGCAGATGTGGCTCAGATCCAGCGTTGCTGTGGCTGTGGCGTAGGCCGGGAGCTACAGCTCTGATTTGACCCCTAGTCTGGGAACTTCTGTGTGCTGCAGGTGTGGCCCTAAAAGGCAAAAAAAAAAAAAGCATGGATGTAGAAGAACTTTGGAAACTGAAGTTGCTCTTCAGATGTACAGGATTATGATATCTGGGTAATATGTTTATTTTGTTCGGTATTATTTGGAAGTTACTGTCCAGAATGGTGTCAGAACACCTGGTCTAGGGATCATAAGAGTCTGACTTCGTGTTAGAAACTGCCAGGGTCTCCTTCCTAATTTTGTTTACAATGCGAAGTTAAAAGTCATAAAACTATAGGGAAGAAGTCTCTATATAGGGAGGAGCAGCTTTCTGGTTCCTCCTTTATGGAGGAACCTTTGTTCCCAGTGTTACCATGGCTCTATTTCCACAGCCTACTGTTGATATCTGCATCCTCTTAATATTGGAGTTTTTATTTGCAGCCTCAACACCAGACCAGGAGTTGGAGGTATCCGATCTCGTGTTGGCATCCAGCAGAGCCTTCTCAGCCAGCCAGCACGCACCGCCACCTTCCAGCAGAGATTTGATGCTCGGCAGAAGATTGGCCTCTCAGATGCCCGTCTCAAGCTGGGAGTCAAAGATGCACGGGAAAAGCTTTTACAGAAAGATGCCCGGTTCCGGATCAAAGGGAAAGTGCAAGATGCCAGAGAGATGCTGAACTCCCGCAAACAGCAGTGCACCGTGCCCCAAAAGCCCCGCCAGGTGGCTGATGCCCGGGAGAAGATCAGCCTGAAGCGGAGTTCCCCCGCTGCCTTCATGAGCCCACCCATCGGGACAGTGACCCCTGCTCTAAAGCTCACTAAAACTATCCAGGTAGGTTGTGGCTCTTGTCATAAAATCCTGGAAACTAGTAACAACTATAGATTTAACAACTGTAGATTAAGGCAGGGACCGGGGACTAGGAGTATTTAGGCAAAGCGACATTTCCCCAAATATGTGTATAGTAACCATATGAAGAATGCAAAATGTCATTTCAGTTCTGTGTAAAAGGGGTAGGGGTGGGGGTCCAGAGAAATTTTGTGACTTTCCAAGTGAGATAGTGACAGAGGAAAGAGGGGAAAGAATAAAACATTTGTTGCACATGTGCTGTGTGGCAGGCACATAGTATTTATTCCTCACCGCAACACTGGATGATTACGCTAGTTTTACTGAAAAAGCATCTAAGTCTCAAAGATGTGAATAATTGTGTCCAAAGTTAACACAGTCAGTGGGAGAACCAGGATAAGAGCCCAGTCAGACCTGCCTCTTAATGCAGTGTCCTGGCCATCTGCACAGCCGCCATCCCAAAGGGAACACAAACAATATCATTTAATTGTCACAGCAACTTTGGTAATAGGAGCAGCAGCAGCAGTGAACGTTTATTAAGCCCTGCACATGCATTGCGTTGCATTGTGGTTCATTGAGCCCTGCACATGCATTGGTCACGTGGTCTCTGGGATGATGGATCTTCCCCTTGCTCTCTTGCATTGGGCATGAGGCATTCTGTAGGGCCTTTTCCACAGACCAAAACTGAGTGCCCACTGCATTTTAACTCCAGTGATCCCCTACTCGTAGGAGAAGACATGTGGGCCCTGTGGGATGACTACTGACTGTTTCTAGGTTCCACAACAGAAGGCCATGGCACCAGTTCATGCCCATCCTGCTGGAATGAGGATCAATGTTGTCAATAACCACCAGGCCAAACAGGTGGGGAGAGAGAGAGTGTGTGTGTGTGTTTTTAGGTTTTGTTTTTGTTTTTTTAATTAAAGTATAGTTGGTTTACAATGTTGTGCCAGTTTCTGTTACGCAGCAGAATGACCTGGTCATACATATGTGTACATTCCTTTTCTTAAATTATCTTCCATCATGGTCTATCCCAAGAGATTGGATATAGTTCCCTGTGCTATACAGCAGGACCTCATTGCTTACCCATTGAAAATGTAATAGTTTGCGTCTACTAACCCCAAACTGTTCCACTCCCTCCTCCCTCGGCAACCACAAGACTGTTGTCTATGCCTGTGAGTCTCTCTGTTTTGTAGATAGGTTCATTTGTACCATATTTTAGATTCCACATAGAATTGATATCATGTGGTGTTTGTCTTTATCCTGACTCACTTCACTTAGTATGATAATCTCTAGTTGCATCTATGTTGCTGCAGGTGGCATCATTTCATTCTTTTTATGTCTGAGTACTATTCCATTGTATATATGAACCACATCTTTATCCATTCATTTGTTGATGGACATTGAGGTTGTTTCCCTGTCTTCACTGTTGTGAATAGTGCTGCAGTGATCATAGTGATGCATGTATCTTTTTTTTTTTCCTTTTTAGGGCCGCACCTGCGGCATATGGAGATTCCCAGGCTGAGGGTCTAATTGGAGCCTCAGCTGCTCTCCTACACCACAGCCACAGCTACGCAGGATCCGAGCCACATCTAATGGCAATGCAGGGTCCTTAAGCCACTGAGGGAGGCCAGGGGTCGAACCCACAACCTCATGGTTCCTAATCAGATTCGTTTCCACTGTGCTACGACAGGAACTCCGCATGTATCTTTTTGAATTACAGTTTTGTCTGGATATATGCCCAGGAGTGGGATTGCTGGATCATATGGTAGTAGTTTTCTGAGGACCCTCCATACTGTTTTCCATGGTGGTTGTACCTGCATGTGTATGTTTTGATATGGCCTACAAAATGGATTAACTGCGGCCTGGCCCAAAGGTTCCAGTTTGAAGAGTTGGAGGAGAGATTACATTTGACTTTTTGCAGTTTGTGAGTTTTGAGAAGAAACTACTTTTTTTTTTTTATGGCTGCGCCCGAGGCACACGGAGGTTCCCAGACTAGGGTTCCAATTGGAGCCACAGCCGTCGGCCTACACCACAGCCATAGCAACACCAGATCCAAGCCACATCTGCAACCTACACCACAGCTCATGGCAACGCCAGATCGTTAACCCACTGAGCGAGGCCAGGGATTGAACTCGCAACCTCATGGTTCCTAGTCGTATTCATCAACCACTGCACCACGACTGGAACTCCAAAACTACTTTTCTTTTAATTAATTAATTTTAAATTGAAGTATAGGTTGGTTTATAGTGTTGTGTTAGTTTCTCGTGTATGGCAAAGTGATTCAGTTAGACATATATATACATAATTCTTATTTATATTCTTTTTCTATTATGGTTTATTACAGGATATTGAATATAGTTCCCTGTGTTATACAGTAGGACCTTGTTGTTTATTTTATATAGTAGTTTGTGTCTCTTAATCCCAAACTCCTAAATTATCCCTCCCCCACCCCCTTTCCCTTTTGGTAACCACAACTTTGTTCTCCATGTCTGTGAGTCTGTTTCTGTTTTGTAAATAGGTTCATTTGTGCTTTTTTTTTGGTCTTTTTAGGATTATACCCATGGCATATGGAGGTTCCCAGGCTAGGGGTCGAATTGGAGCTGTGGCCAATGGCCTACGCCACAGCCACAGGAACGCCAGATCCAAGCCCCATCTATGACCTATACCACAGCTCACAGCAACGCCGGATCCTTAACCCACTGAACGAGGCCAGGGATCAAACCTGCATCCTCATGGATATTGGTCAGATTTGTTTCCACTGAGCCATGACGGAAATTCCTGTGCCATAATTTAGATTCCACGTATAAGTGATATCATATGGTATTTGTCTTTCTCTGTCTGACTTACTTCACTTAGTATGATAATCTCTGGGTCCATCCATGTTGCTACAAATGGCATTATTTCATTCTTTTTTATGGCTGAGTAGTACCATTGTATTTATGAACCACATCTTTATCCATTCATCTGTCAATTGGATATTTAGGTTGTTTCCATGTTTTGTAAATAGTGCTGTTGTGAACACTGGGCTGCATGTATCTTTTCAAATTAGAGTTTTCTCAGGAAGAAGAAACTTCTTAAATACACCAGGGCAGAGAGGCAACTTGAAAGTTGTATTGTTTTTGTTTTTGTTTTTAACAAAAGGAGTATGTTCTTAATACAGAAAATTTCCAAAATAGAGAAAAATTAAAAAGTGGGGAGAAAGGTTGTCATGCTCTGGCTCTCCACAGCCAACCCCTGTTGAAATTCTGCCCTAATTCCCTCCTGTGTTATTTGTGGGGCTTTGTGTGTGTGTGATTATTATTTATGTAATACCTAGTTGTAGTTGTGATTATGTTACTCAGTTTCGTGTTGTTCTGTTTTCACTTTGTAACTTAAGCATTTTTCTGTGATTCACATTTATCGGAAACATTTTTAATAACTGCATTATCCATTGAGTTTACTTTCTAGTTTATTTCAGCCATTTTCCTGTAACGTTTACTTTTAGAGATCCTTCTATGAATTCTTTATAGATGAATCTCTTTCTAGGGTTTGAGTTCATTTTCATATGTCAGATTGCCTGAGACAGACTTTCTAATTCTAAGCTAAAGGATATAAATACATTTACCCTTGATAGGTATTGCCCACTTGTGGAAAGGTGCTTCTGATGTACCTGGAGTTGCAGCACTTTCACTGCACCCTTGTGGTCAGGGAAGCAGCCTGCCAGGACTTAAGTCCCAGTCTCTAAGCTGGTCTCCCCAGGCACTCGCCCTGCACCCCCTTCTCCCTTCAGCTCGCTCCAGCCCTTATCTCCCTGCTGCAAATGTTTGTTGAGAGCCTGCAAGCCTTATTAACTTACATTTCTTTATTTTCAGAATTTATATGACCTAGATGAAGATGATGATGTTGTAGCTCCCATTCCTAGTAAACAGATGAAATTTGTAGCCTCGGGCAACTTTCTCCACCATGTGGTATGGCATTTTGTGTTTTTCCCGTGCTCTCTGCGTGTTTCATCAGGTGCATGGGAGAGGGGGTGGAGAGACGGGCCTGTCAAAGCAGCAGTACTTCTTCATTCAGGTCATAAGATTATCAGAACCGGAACTGGTCCAACACCTGGTTTTTATAAATGCTGAGACTGTTATGTCCACCGACTTGTTCAGGTTCCCACAGATAGTGACGTGCAGGGAGGGCTGCAGCTCCCAGTCCTGTGTTTAAGGTACTTCCTGCATCTCCAAATCCAGATTCATCCTGGATCCCACAGATTCATCCTGTGATCCTACAGGATGGAATCCCGTCTTACTTGCTTTGCAGCCGGACAGTCTGCCTGTTCCCCTTCCTTCCATGGTCAGCAGCTCTCCTCCCATTCTTGAATCTGGATTCCCTTGGTTGGTGTGTTAGCAAGAATAAACTGAACCTTGCCTGAGGGTTCCACCAGATGCAACCTGGATGTGGGGAAAACTTGATGGACTAGGATGCTCAAATACCACACAGAGAAGGAAAGAATGCGATGTCTGGGAATATCCAGGAGGTCTGCACTGCTCAGCACAGTAGATATGGCCCAATTACATGTAGGGAGGCAGGTGGGGTCCCAGGCCAAGTGCCTTTATTTGGCCTTCAGAGACTGTTTTGGTCACTGCACTGAATATGTGGACCAATTTCCTGGTTACCATTGGAACCTTTTTTTTTTTTTGCTTTTTAGGGTCGCATCTGAGACATACATGGAAGTTCCCAGGCTAGGGGTCAAATCGGAGCTATAGCTGCTGGCCTACACCACAGCCACAGCAACACTGGATCTGAGCCATGTCTGCGACCTGCTTTACAGCTCATGGCAACACCAGATCCGTAACCCCCTGAGCAAGGCCAGGGATTGAACCCACATCCTCGTGGATACTAGTCGGGTTCGTTACCACTGAGCCACAACAGGAACTCCATGGTTACCACTGAAGCTCTTAAGGTGATGTGTAAAGCTGCATGATGCCAGTTTGTTACAAAGGGGCTAACCCTAATTGGAAAAACCCCTGTTTGTGTTAACTCATGAAAGACTTCCTTTCCCACCTTATGAGATAAGTACTATTATTACCCCTATTTTTACAGGTGAGGAGTTAGGCAGAGAGGTTAAATAAATCTCCTGAGTTTGTAGCTAGTGGGTCTAGGATTTAAGGCTAAGCAGTGTGGCTCGCTCCCATGCTATGTGTTTAACCGCTACACTATACTGGCTCTTGAGACTCTGAAAACAGCATGAGGAAAGTGGGATCCAGGATGAATCTGGATTTGGAGATGCTGGTGAATTGGCCCTGTCCCGTAATGTGCTTGTCTGGCTGCTGCATTCCTCCTTTCTCCCTGAGTCAGTGCCTGGTAGACACTGTCCTGAATGGAGAGGACCACCTGCTAGTTCTGCCTCTTGCATCTTTTACCTCAGATACATTAAGTCCAGGGAGTTTGCTGGTTTATATTTCCAGAGGACCCACATCCCCAGTCAGGGCTAGCAGGGGAGGGAGGGAACTGTTCCTGCTGGTCTGCGTGTACCGACAATGCCAGCATGTCCCTGACAGTCTGGGAGCTGAGGTGGCAGGGCTATACACAATATCTCTGTATGGCTGAAACAGGGAGGGACCTAAAAGCTGGGAGCCTGGGCCTTCTTAAGAGTGAGTTCCTGTTCCCAGCCAGCACATTGTTTTTTGGTTTGGGGTTTGTTTTTTTGTTTGTTTGTTTGTTTGTTTTGGCTGTACCTTTGGCGTGCAGAAGTTCCAGGGCCAGGATTCAAACTTGAGCCACAGCAGTAGAAACACCAAATCTTAACCACTAGGCTACCAGGGAACTCCCCAGCTATCCCATTGTGGTAGAAGCATATCTGGAAATGAACTTGAGCCCAAGTTTTTGGCCTCTGACTAGCCTCAGACTGTAGGGTTTTTATGAAGTCTTAAAAGTGTGGGTAAACTTACGGCTTCTGTTCAGGACCGTGTGGAAGCATCTTTCCAAGGATTTCTAACACTGGAAAGTGGCTACTGTGAGCACATGTGCAGGCTGTTTTCTCTCCTCCTGCTCCTCCCTTGGCAGCTGACCTCTTTCTGACTTTTGACCAGTAGTATAATTGGGGAGGTGGGAGGCCTTGGGCTTGGGGGTTGTGAGCCCCACTGGGTGTCCAGGTTCCTAGCTTCTCAGATTCCTATCTGCCTCTTTGTTTAGGCCGGGCTGAGCAGTTCCAAGCTTTCCATGTCCAAGGCCCTTCCTCTCACCAAAGTGGTTCAGAATGATGCATACACAGCTCCTGCTCTCCCCTCCTCTGTTCGAACAAAAGCCTTGACCAACATGTCCCGGACTCTAGTGAACAAGGAGGAGCCCCCCAAAGAACTGCCGCCTGCCGAGGTGAGGTGAAGGTGAAGGAGAGCAAGTGACCGCACTAGTTGAGAGTTAGCCTGTGCTGGGTGGGCGATGTGCTGTGTGTACCCCATCGGGTCCTCACAGTGCCTCTGTGAGATAGGCATTGCCACCCCCATTTTACAAGATCCAGTGGCCCCTGTGTCTGGTGATACAGGGGGCTACTTGGAAGAGGGCTGTCCAGAGTGCCAAGAAAAGAGCGTCTTATTCCACTGGAGAGATCTGAGGAGGTTTTAAAGAGAAAGTGCGGTCTGAGTTTTGTGGACCTTGAAACATGGGTGACATTCCAGGCATATTTAGGAAATGATGAGATATTCCATCCCTTAGCATAAGGTGATAGGGGCATGATTAGAGGGGCCTTTCTGGTTGTTTACATGCAATGAGTTCTGCTGTTTGAGCTCCGCTCTTTTCTGACTCCAGTAATGCTCTTTTGTCTGTGGCAGCCTGTCCTCAGCCCTTTGGAAGGCACCAAGATGACGGTGAATAATCTGCACCCTCGAGTCACCGAGGAGGACATTGTTGTGAGTACCGTGGCCTACCAGAATTTTAAATCTCAAGCCACTTTTGTTTCCAGGTTCCCCAAGACCACCCCCAGTTTTGCTGATTCTCTAAGCAGACATGCTGGCCTTAGCTCAGAGTTGCGTTGGAGCTAAGATTCATTACAGGAGACAAAGCAAAATCAGCAAGGGAAAAGGCTCATGGGGAGAAGGCTGGAGGAAATCAGACACAAACTTCTGAAATCTGCCTCAGTGGGGTCACATAGGATTCACTTTATTCCCCTAGCAGTTGGCTGTGACGATGCGTGTGAAACCAGGGGAGCCTGGTGGAGACTCAGTGCCCAGGGTTTTTATCAGGGACTCGTAGTGTAGGCACCCTGTGCTAGCACCTACCACAACTCTAGACTCCAAAAGGAAAGCAAGTGCTTAGCATACACCACGTTGCTTGCACAGTTTAGGTACAGTGCACCACTCTTAGCGGTTAGGGCGGTGGGAGCCCTCCCAGAATCCAAGGTCCCAGATGCCAGCCAAAGACCAGCCTTGGAAGCAGGCTGCCCAGAGGGTAGCAGTCAGGCTGGCTGTGTTAACCCTTTTCCTCATTGCTTCTAAACCAGGGCCAGGGAGTTGTGCTGGCTTAGGTCTTGAACAGGATCCTTTAGTCCCACTGTGAGAAATCCAGTGGTTCATATTTTCCCAGGAGTCTTTGGACTCTCTGCCTCCTTTAGGGGTTTTCATAATGACTCCAGAGTAAACAGAATGAGATAGATTGGTGTCGTCTGGTGGTTGGCCCCTCTGGATTGCCCTCCTGGTTTGTCCTGTCCCACCCTTAACAGTCATGGGCAAAACCTAATTCAGGTACCTGTGAAGAGTGGCCCCATTGCAGCCAGGACTTCTTCTCAACCTTATTTTCATTCAGGCATTAAGAAAACCTTTTAGGAGTTCCCGTCATGGCTCAGGAGCTAACGAACCTGACTAGCATCCATGAGGATGCGGATTGGATCCCTGACCTCGCTCAGCGGGTTAAGGATCCAGCGCTGCTGTGAGCTGTGGTGTAGGTCGCAGATGAAGCTCGGATACCACGTGGCTGTGGCTGTGGCTGTGGCACAGGCCGGCGGCTACAGGTCCGATTGGACCCCTAGCCTGGGAACCTCCATATGCCGAAGGTGCGGCCCTAAAAAGACAAAAAAAAAAGGAAAGAAAACCTGTTAAAGAATCCAGGTACCCTTTTGACTCAACTGTTAGGTCACAGAATGAATGCAGCTGGATGCCAGCCTCTTCCTGCAGCTGAGTCCCAGGTTGTAGAACAGTACACACTGGCTACCACATTTGTTAATGGTTGTATACATGAGTGCTATGTGATTGCTTTGTGAATGGTGCACACAAGAGTGGAGATTGTAGCCTACTTTGTGTAATACTTGACAAATTATAAAGAATTAAAACAATTTTTTCCTGATTATAAAAGCAATAATAGCTATTATTGTTTATATACTTACCAGGTGGCAGGCACTTTGTATGCAGGATCTTTGAAACTAACTATAGGGTAGTCAAAAACTAGTCACCTGTAACAGATCACTACTCATAGTAAACTGCCAATAGTCACCATTCCCTTTTCTGTCCAAATAGGTAATGTTAGAAGAAAAACATTAATAACATTACGGTCACACTTAGTATTCATTTTTGTGTCTTTTTTTTTGATGTGTAGCATTTTCCCTTTTATCATTAGAAACAAATCATTTCAACAGCTTTTTCATAAATCTTGTCCTCTTAACAACCTTGTGAAAGACAGTTACAGGTGGAGAAGTGCCCTGGGTGCTAGTAAGTCTTTGCAGTCCTTTTCCACCTTGTGTTCCTTTCTTTTGTTATTGTTGTTGTTTTCTTTTATCTTTTTAGGGCTGCGTCGGAGGCATATGGAAGTTCCCAGGTTAGGGGTCGAATTGGAGCACTAGTCGCCGGCCTATACCACAGTCACAGCAATGTCAGATCCAAGCTGCATCTGCAACCTACACCACAGCTCATGGCAACGCTGGATCATTAACCCACTGATCGAGGCCAGGAATCGAACCTGCATCCTAATGGATACTAGTCAGGTTCGTTTCCGCTGGGCCACGACGGGAATTGCGTGTTGCTCCCTTTCTGGCTTTAGTTTCCTGGTCTGTAGGAGGCATCGGAGTAAATGATGATGGTGCACATGTTTGCAGAGCACTGCCTTAAAAATGATTTCAATTGAAACCCCTCAGTCTAGTCAAACCAGGGTGGTTGGTCACCCTGTAGAATTCCAGAATTTGTATTTCTCATGGATTCCCAGGTGATATATTAGCCACAGTTTTTGATGAGCCTACGTGTCCATCCTCATGACAGAGCGCTCTGAGAGAAATTCTGTGTTGCATAACTCATACCCTTGTTGAGGAAATAGGCACTGAGGCGGGAGGACTTTGGAGGTGACTTGGAGTCACGGGACTCCAGGGTTTGTAAGCCCCAGATCCGTGCTCTCATCTGGTGCCGTATTCAGGCCTGTGGATGTCCCAGGAACACCACCTAAAATGAAGCCTCCCTGGAGTCTGGGGTGCTGGGCAGAGTCAGAGTGCAGCCACCAGTCAGCCCAGAGCCATATTTGGACTGTGTGAATGGCAGGCAGGCAGGATGACTGCCCCAGATTCTCTCCCAACCCTAACTCCTCTTGTTCTTCGCAGGAGCTTTTCTGTGTGTGTGGAGCCCTGAAGAGGGCTCGGCTGGTCCATCCTGGAGTAGCAGAGGTGGTCTTTGTGAAGAAGGACGATGCCATCACCGCGTATAAGAAGTATAACAACCGGTGTCTAGACGGTAAGTCAGGGAGAAAGCAGCCACCTCCTGCTCCTTACTGCTTAGAGCAGGCCTTCTGGGAAGGCCCTCCCCTGAGATGGACATCCTGGTGCATTAAACCCTCTGGGGCCTCCTGCGTACCAAGATCAGGCAGCAGTGTGCAGTCATCTTGTTCCACAGGGCCCTGGGTTTCTACCTAGCCTTAGCAGTTAAGTCTGGCTAGTAAAGAAACAGCATTTCCCCATGGTGTTTCATAAGAGGTCTTGCCACAGAAGCTGAGAGCCATAGCCTCCCCTTTCCAGATATCAGATATTGATCAGCTTACCAGTAGGACACAGGTGCCTCAAAGGCCTGGAGTTTTGTCTCAATATTGGCACCTGGGTGAGCCCTGCTCCTACTGAGTAAACTGATTTTACTGAATTCAGATTTCTGTTCTTCTCAGGATAGCCTGTAGAGAGAACTCTCTGTCGTGCCCCTTCTGTTCACTTCTTTCCGTGTTTATAGAGTCCACTGCGGACCAAAGCCCTGTGCTAGAAGTAGAGATGCAGAGACTAATAAAAGACGGTTGGTGGTGTTTTGATTTGCATTTCCCTGATGGCTGATGATGTTTTATGTCTTCTTGTGCCTATTGGCTGTTTGTATATCTTGGAGAAATGTCTATTCAAACTACTTGGCCACTTTTTGAGTTTCAAATAATTCTTTATGTAATTTTTAATATGTCCCTTAGTCGATTTGCCAGTATTTCCTCTAATTCTATTAGGTTGTCTTTTCACTCTAGTTTTTTGGGGGTATTTTTTAGTCTTTTTTTTTTAGGGCCACACCTGCGGCATATGGAGATTCCCAGGCTAGGGGTTGAATCAGAGCTGCAGCCACTGGCCTACACCACAGCAACACCAGATCCAAGCAGCGTCTGCGACCTACACCACAGCTCATGGGAACGCCAGATCCTTAACCCACTGAGGAAGGCCAGGGATCAAACCTGCGTCCTCATGGATGCTAGTCACATTTGTTTCTGCTGAGCCACAATGGGAACTCCTGCACTCTAGTTTTTGGGGTTTTTTTGCCTTTTTGTCATTTTAGGGCCGCACCCGCGGCATGTGGAGGTTCCCAGGCTAGGGGTCTAATTGGAGCTGTAGCCGCTGGCCTAAACCACAGCCACAGCAACGCAGGATCCGAGCCGCGTCTGCGACCTACACCACAGCTCACAGCAGCGCCAGATCCTTAACCCACTGAGCAAGGCCAGGGATCGAACCCGCAACCTCATGGTTCCTAGTTGGATTCGTTAACCACTGCGCCACGATGGGAATTCCTAGTTTTTAATTTATGTATTAATAGCTATATATTTCTCTTGGAGCACTGCTTTAGCTGCATCCTGTAAGTTTTGTGTGTTGTGTCTTTATTCATTCATTTCTTAAGTATTTTTAAATTTCCCTTGTGATTTCTTCTTTGCCATATTGGTTATTTAGGATTTTTGTTTAATTTCCATATAATTGTGAATTTACCAAATTTTTGTTTCATGAGCATTTAAGGAGAATATGTATTTTGCTATTGGGGAGGTGCTTTTTAGGCCTACTTGGTTTTGTTTTGTTTTTGGCTGCACCTGTGGCATGCAGAAGTTCCCCAGGCCAGGGATCAAACCTGTGACACATTAGTGACTGGGGCCACAGCAATGACATTGTTGTATCCTTAACCTACTGAGCCACCAGGGAACTCCTTTGAGTCACTTTCTTAGTGGTTGCTCAGGGGTTTACAGTGTACATTGTAGGCTATCAGAATTATTTCAGATTAATATTAATTACAGTGAGATACAGAAATGTTACTCCTCTAGGACTGCATTTTCTCTTCCCCTTTTCCTGGGTTGCTATTGTTACACTTATCACATGTTATATTAAGTGGTAGTCCAGTGCTTGTAAGCTTAATCCTTCATGGACCTAGAAAGTAGAAATCTGAACATACAGTTTTGAATCTTCTTTTAATTTAATTTCATATCATAAACATTTTCCCCTATGACTTACTTCACAAACGTTTGGATTGCTTCGTGCTCAGTCCCCTTGCTCCCTTCCTTCAGCTCTGACTCCTGCACAAAGCAGGGTCTGTTGCCATTTTGCTTCTTGGTGCTGTCACTGCCAGGCTTTCTTAGACTTCACACCCTAGGGTTTTCTTAGTCTCTGGGCTTATGCTGAAACCCGACAGCCCCATCTCTAGCTGTGAAGCCAGGGCTGCCAGTGGTGGGTGCCTTGACCCCTAGTAATGGAAGTGGCAGTCCTTGTCCTTTTGTGTGAGGAGCTGAGGTCTCATAGCAGAGCCTTTTCTTTCTTCGTTTTTTTAGGGCAACCAATGAAGTGCAACCTTCACATGAATGGGAACGTTATCACCTCAGACCAGCCCATCCTGCTGTAAGTTCCAGAGGCAGAGGTGCTGGGGACTGGGTGGAGCTTTTTGGCTTGCTTATTACTCTGCATGGTCATCTCTTTATTCTGAGGGGTAAATTGTCTGCATTGCAGTTCCACTCCATTTTCCTCTGCTCTGATAGCAGGCAGTCAATTGGGAAGCTTAAATTTGTACAAAGTGGCTTGTCACATCATTTCTGCAGGGGGTTGACCCCATAGGGGCTAACTTAGAAACACCTGGGAAGGAAGTGGAGAGCAAGTCAGTTGTGTCCCTCTTTACATAACTATGTGTGTCTTGTCCAGTGAGCAAGCAGAAAATCCTCACCTCCTCAGGACTGATTCTCATGGGACAGTGCTGGGTACTACCATTCATTTTATTACCCACAGGACTGAGGACTTTTAGAAAGACCAGAATTTGAACCCTGGATATTTGAAATGTATGATTTAGATAAGTTTCTTAAACTGTCTTCCAGGAATAAGTTGTATTTTGAAAAATATGGGTTTTATGACTTCGTAAGTTTGGGAACCACTGGGCTAAAGCCAGTTGAATCTATAAGACTTATCAGAGTGTATACTATACTGATATGTATTTGGCCATCCTGGAGCGTTTCCTAAACTTCAGACCCAAAGATTATGGCAGGCTGCATCTCAGGTTTCTCATCAGCAGATGTTAAAAACGATAGATTTGCCGTACGAAATGAGTTAAAGAAGGCATTATGTTTGGTGCTCAGCTTGTAACAGATCCTCAGTAAACAGTGGGCCCACTCTACAACCTAAGGGAAAACCACAAGGATTCTCACTCTTCTCTGCCCTCTCCAGTCGGCTGAGTGACAGCCCCTCGGTGAAAAAGGAGAGTGAGCTGCCTCGCAGGGTGAATTCTGCCGGCTCATCCAACCCTCCTGCCGAAGTGGACCCTGACACCATCCTGAAGGCGCTCTTCAAGTCCTCAGGGGCCTCTGTGACCACACAGCCCACAGAATTCAAAATCAAACTTTGAGCAGGGCCACAGCTCAACCAGAAGCAGGGGCAGAGGAGGGTGGCTCTGTTTCCCAAAGTAAAGATTGTGACCAATGGGCCGTCGAACTGGAGGCCCCTGAGCGTGGGAAGGGTCGCCCGGGGTAAAGAGCTTCCTCACTGGACGGTACCTGCCTTTCTGTGTTGTGTTCTACCCTGTGCTCTTCTCTATGTTAACATTTCCTGTAGTATGTTTTTTCTCTCTCCACCTCATCACCAAGGTAGGCTTGTGTTGCTCAGAGTGTTCCCCTAACCTCCACCCCAACTTGATTTTTTAATCTGGAAATAGTGCCCTAAATTCTCTGGGTGGCTTTCTTGTGACACCATGGAATGCAGGGCAGGGGCTGTTGGAAAGACACTGCTTTTTTCAAGGGTGAGGGGTTGACCCCCTTTCTCTTTTTTTGAACTTTTCAAACAAAGCAGGGAGTGGAAGCTCCCGCGTTGTAATGGGAACCAGGTCAGCTCAGGAGCTACGCTGCTCACTCTTCTGGTCAGTGGAGGTGGCCTAGGTGGGGATCAGGCCACAGGCCCCTTGTCCTCTCACCTGGAGCTGGCTCCAGACCAGACTGGTGTAGAGAGGGCCCTATGGCAAAGTGAAGGGAGGAGTGCTGTGCTCGGGAAGGGTGCACCCCTAGCTCTTGGTTTGGGAGGCCCATGTTATCTCAGGCAACCCAGAGTAAGTTCTTCGAATTCACATTTCCTTCTTCCCTCGAGTTATGCCCAGGTCTCCACCCCAGCTCGCTTGGCCTTCTGGGTATCACTGCTAAAGGGGCTTGCACTGTTCGCCCTCCCGTTTGTCTGTCACCCAGCACAAACACTCTGGTTTGGGTGCAAATGCCAGCTCTCCTCTAGTTGGAATTTTCAGTGCGTCTCCCTCCTGTTCTCTGACACTGTGGATCGCGGAGGTTATTTGAAGGGAAGACACTGACTTGCTTCTAGATTTTTTCTGGCCTCAGGTGCATACAGGGCAGTAGTCCGGGATCCTGAAAGGCGGCGTATATCCAGCAGCCACCAGGCGGCGCTGTCTCCACTGTTGCAAGTGACCTGAGGGGTATTTTCCTACTTTGGCAGTTGGGGAAGGGGAGCGGTGGGGTTGGGGGGGGAGTTGAGAGAGCAGAGCAGCCTTTCCAGGCAAGCTGGTGGGTTGTCCCCTCAGCAGGGTTCCAGGCATTGTGGTAGGTCCCAGGGGCAGCCCCTGAATAGCAGGACGGCATTGTGCCAGCCTCATTCTCTGATTCCTGCTGGTTTGGGGGGAGTATAAAGGGAATCCAGCCTGGCAAAGCTGACGAGTGTTAGGGAGCAGGATTCTGGGAGGGCTACTGGTCAGTAGCAAGTGGTATGAAAGGCACAAGCCTAGAAAGTGTGAAGAGGGCCTGAGACACTAAGAGCCTCTGGTGACCTGCTCGGGGCCAGCCCAGTGAGGAAAAACCTGGAACCTCATGTTGCCGCAGTGTTAAATCTGTCAAGCAGGAGGGACCCAGGGTTGAGCCCATTTCAGTCCCCCCGCTCTGAGGTTGTCCAGGCCTGGGAAGTCCAAGGAATGGGCCTGATGGTGCTCCACTTTCTGGTCCTTTAAAGAATGCTGCTTTTGTTTCTGTCTTCCCCTTTGAACTTGAGCAGCTGGAAGACATTCCTCCTACACTTTCCCCTTCTTGGCCCCAGAGAGCACCCACAAGACAGCAGGACCTGGTTTCTCAGGTCAGGGGACAGTCCAGTCGCTGCTTGGGCTCTACTTCCAGTAGGGACAGTAAGTATCCTACCTGCATGGCTTTACCTTCCCGTCCCCCTCCAGTTCCGTGCCAGGCCACTCTGGTTCTGACAGGGTCTCACTGAGCCCTGCCGCAGCTGCCTGGCCATCTGGACCCCATCCTCTGGATGGCCACATGGTACCTTGCAGGGTAGGGCCTGCCTGCCTCCCCGGTTGTACAGGGTGTCATCATGGGGAACAGAAGAGAAGGTGGTGGGCCAGTCCTTGTGTCCCTCTCCACCTCCCACTCCCCTCCATTCCCCATCTGTGTCTTCTCTTCAGAAGGAGAGGAAGAGGCGTTAAGGGATGGAGGAGGCTGTGTTACTTACCCATTTCTGAATAAACGTTTGTTATTCCTACTTTTGAGCTGTCAATTCACTTCTTAAAAGATTATGCTAAGAGGCCTCATGGAACTTGGCACCAGAAAACAGATTTGCCTCTGCTTTACTGCTCAGCAGATACGACCTTGGGCAGCTGCTCACAGACTCACTGAACTTCAGCCTCCACGCTGAGAGAATGTGAGCAGTAATGTCTCGGAAGCACCTGCACAGTAACTCAGCACCTCCTGGGCCTGCATTGCCTCGCAGGTGGTCAGCACCATCAGCTCCAACGTAGAGTTAGTTGGGTCTGTTCATAGGGAACTGGGGAGACTGACGGGCAGCATTTGCCTTGAAGAAGTTACACTTACAGGTGAAACTTACCTCCTAGATCAACTCTGCATTAGAGGAAAAAAATTGTTGATATGTTTTTGCGGTGAAGTGCACATAAAATGTATCATCTTAACCATTTTAAAATGTCTAGTTCATAGGTATTAAATACATTCATATTGTTGTGCAACCATCATCACCATCCATCTCCTGAACTTTTTCACCTTGTAGGGCTGAAACTGTCCCCATTAAGACCAGTTCCTCATTCTCACTCCCTCATTCTCATGACCCCTGGCAACTACCATTCTGCTTTTATGATTTTTTTTTTTTTTTTTTTTGCTTTTTTGGGCCACGCCTTATGCATATGGAAGTTCTCAGGCTAGGGGTCCAATCATACCTACAGCTGCTGGCCTACACCACAACCACAGCAATGCGGATCCAAGCTGCATCCACAACCTACACTACAGCTCACAGCAACACCAGATCCCCAACCCACTGAGCGAGGCCAGGAATTGAACCTGCATCCTCATGGATACTAGTCGGATTTGTTTCCGCTGAGCCACGATGGGAACTCACTCTGTTTTTATGATTTTGACTAATCATGTAAGTAGAATCATAGAGTAATTGTCTTTTCACTTAGCATCATGCCTTCAAGGTTCAAAGTTTCATCCATGTTGTATGTTAGAATTTCCTTTTTAAAGCTGAATAATAATCCACTGTGTGCATGTGTGTACTATATATATATATATATATATATGTATATATATACTTTTTTTTTTCTTATCTGTTGTTGGACACCTGAATTGCTTCCATGTCATAGCTGTTGTGAATAATGCTATGAATGTTGGTGTACAAATATCTCCGAGACCCTGATTTCAATTTAAGAATCACCATTCTGATTTCTACAGTGGCTGTATCATTTAACATTCCCATATGGTTTGCGTATTGGGATATTAAGAGTGGAACACTTCCACTCTGGGAAGATAGAATGGAGGTACTTACCCCTGTCCTTTCCACTGAATACAACCCTGAATATTCCATAGAAAACAGAAGACAAAGTCGGAGAGGACTGGCTGGGGACCTTGGGACCTACTGAATGATTGGCAGAGTTCCCGGGTTGTCTTTTTGCTTCATACATGCCAAGCTGGTGCTGGAGGAGCAGACCCACAAACCAGAAAACCCAATTGAGGACTGGAAAGGGGTTAGCTTGACAAGACTGAAACAAAACTGCAGCCCCACCTTAACAGTGCAGGCCAGTTTGGGCTACAGACTTTCATCCTTACTATGTTGTGTTAGGGGCACCCCAAAAATCTGGGGTGGTGTCAGTGGAGGCCACAAAAGACGTGGGGCACCCCAGCCCCTCCAAAGCAGGGTACTAGCAGAAGTGTAGTGGATGCTGGAACTCCCTGCCACCCAGCAGGAACAGAACACTTCTGCCCACATGTGAAAAGGCAGTGATGAAGTAGTGCCTTCTCATGCCTGTCAGAGGAGGTGTGTTAGACCAAAAAATTGAAACAAGATCCAGAGTCCTCATAATATCCAAAACGTCCATGTTTCAGTCAAAAATCACTCCTGCCAGAGATCAGGAAAATCTCAAAGGAGAAAATAATTAACATCAACACCGAGATGACAGATGTTAGGATGATTGACAAAGATTTAAAAGCCATTAGAAGTTCCCGTCGAGGCACAGTGGAAACATCCAACTAGGAACCATGAGGTTGTGGGTTTGATCTCTGGCCTCACCCAGTGGGTTAAGGATCCAACATTGCCGTGAGCTGTGGTGTAGTTTGCAGACACAGCTTGAATCAGACGTTGCTGTGGCTGTGGTGTAGGCTGGCGGCTACAGCTCCAATTAGACCCCTAGCCTGGGAACCTCCATATGCTTCGGGTGTGGCCCTAAAAAGACAAAAAAGAAAAAAAGAAAATCCAGCAATTCGGAGTTCCCACTGTGGCTCAGTGGAAACAAACACAACTAGTGCCTATGAGGATGAGGGTTCCATCCCTGGTCTTGCTCAGTGGGTTAAGGATCCGTCATGGCTGTGGTGAAGACCGGCCGCTGCAGTTCCGATTGGACCCTTAGCCTGGGAACTTCCATGTACTGCAAGTACGGCCATAAAATTAAAAAAAAATAAGTTCCCATCATGGCTCAGGGGTTAATGGACCTGACTAGTGTCCATGAGGACTTGGGTTTGATCCCTGGCCTTGCTCAGTGGATTAAGGATCTGGTGTTGCTGTGAGCAGTGGTGTAGGTCACAGATGGGGCTTGGATCTGGTGTTGCTGTGGCTGTGGTATAGGCCAATAGCTATAGCTCCAATGGGACCCCTAGCCTGGGAACCTTCATATGCGCAAGTGCAGCCCTAAAAAGACAAAAAAAATAAAATTAAATAAAAAAAAATAAGGGCTTCTCGTGGTCTGCCTGATCCTCTCTCTGAGCTGATAAGACCCCTGGCCTCTCACCAACTCTTCTGGCCCACTGTGCTTCCTTCCTGTTTCTACAGTGACAGGTAGGCGTCAGTGGTCTCTTGCCAGTTCCTTGGGCCCAGGATTCTCTTCGCTGAACACCTTGCTCCCTCACCTTCCTCAGTATTTGTTCAAATGTCACTTCAAATGAGGCCATCACCTTGTTTGTTCGTTTGTTTTGGGGGCATACGGAAGTTCCTTGGCCAAGGATGGAATCCCAGCAGCAACACTGGGTCCTTAACCCACAGCTCCACAGCAGGAACTCCCCTCCCTTATTTAAAATTACAACACCTCTCTTTATACACTCCCCATTCCTCCTTCGGTTTTCTCTTCAGCACTTTGCACGACACCGGATACTTTATATTTACTTCTTCATGTGTTTATAATTTCTTTAAAATGTAAACTCTGAGAAGGTTGTTTTACGGTTTGGGTTTTGTTTTTCAAAGATTTGGGGTTTTTTTGGCCGTGCCTGATCCCCAGCCAGCAACTGAACCTGAGTCACAGCAGGGATGATGCCGGATCCTTAACTCTCTGAGCCATCGGGGAACTCCCCGGAGTGTCAGGAGCATTCACTGTTATTTGTGGAATGGATGAAAGAGTAAATGAGTTGAGATCGCACCTGTGTACGGCCCTGGTCTACGCCATTTACTCTCACATTCATGCGCTTTTTTCCAAGCCAATGAAGCTTGGGTCCTGAGAGCACAACGGGAGGGAGCTGGGGCGGTGCTGGGTGGGGAATAGAGGAGTGCGGGGTGGGGAATAGAGGAGTACGTGAGAGAAGTGCTTGCATCGAGAGGGCGGGGCCACGCGCGGCGCCGTCGTCGTGGAAACGCTCCGGCTCCCAGCCCAGAACTACAACTCCCAGGAGCCCCCGCGGCTTTCCGGTCGGCAAGATGGTGGCCCGCGGGAGGAAGCGTGCAGCGCGGGACTCTGAGAAGGAGCTTCTGAGCCTGCCAGGCTATTCAGGTGAGGGGCTGCGGGACGCGGGGCTAGGGGATGGCTAGGCTTCGCCGGTAAGAGGCCCAAGGGATCGGCAGTGGCTCGCGGCCCCAGGAGCAGCTGCATGTGAGCCCTGGAAGGTCGTAAGGCCGCGGCCGCACAAGACCCACGCGGCGCCGTGTTCTCTGCTGGCTCCACTCGCCCGGGACCAGTGTAGTTTGGTTAACGCTTCCCTTAAGTGAATCCACCTCTATCCACACGCTCCCAGGGCGAACCTGTGTCTGTCTACACTCTGCTCCTTAGGTGCGCTCTTCCCCTTCCTGCGCTTCTTTGCAGTTCCTAGATCTGTCCCCTTCGGCTCTCACCTGGGCTAGTATGCGTTTCTGTCCTTGTGCCTGCCTTCTCTTCTCCACCCAGGTGCCGGAATGTTCTTTTTGAAGTCAGATCCCCCCCGCCCCCCTTTGACGGAGCATACACCATGTGGAAGTTCCCGGGCCAGGGATCGAACCCACGCCGCGGCAGTGACACACGGATCTTTAACCCGCTGCGTCACAAGGGAACTCCCTTAAAGTAAGATTTAAATCAGATCTTGTCTCACAAACCCATCTATGCCCCACATGCCCACTGTACCCCCTCCAGTGGCTAAAGTTAGTACCTAAAACAGAATCCACACTTCACACCATTGAAGGTGTGGCCCCCTCACGTTCTGGCTCCTGCTAACCTGCAGCTCTTTCTGTTTCTCAGAGGCAGCAAGCTCTTTACATCCTCAGTTTTTGTACTTACTGTGACTTCTTCAGAGCTCCTCAGCTCTGCCCCTGTTAAAGGGCTCCATGTCATTCTGGTCTGTGCTTTACTGTTGCTTCCTGGAAGAGGCGATCCTGATGGCAGGTCTAAGGGCCTCTGCTCTCCTTCACTGCCCCCCACCCCCACTACCTCACTCTGTGTTTGTTTCTCTCTTGATAAAATCTTGTTATGTGCTTACTTGCTGTCTTCTCACTTTTGCATGGAGCTTTCTGAGTGAAGGGATTATGACTATATCCTTATTTGTGCTCTGAAGAAGGTGGTGAGAAAAACAGAACAGCTCTTAACTTATGGGGATTAGAATTTATGGGAATGCCAGTGATTATCGAAATAACCATACAACAATGAATATTATACAGCAGGCAAGAATAGCATATAGCTGACTCATCAATTAGGATGACTTTATTTTTTTTTTTTTTGGTTTTCTTTTGTCTCTTTAGGGCTGCACCTGTGGCATATGGAGGTTGCCAGGTTAGGGGTCAAATCCAAGCTGTAGCTGCTGGTCTATGACACAGCTATAGCAACACAGGATCTGAGCTGCATCTGCAATCTATACCATAGCTCATGGCAATGCCAGGTCCTTAACCCACTGAACAAGGCCAGGGATCGAACCCTCATCCTCATGGATGCTAGTTGAGTTCGTTAACCACTGAGCCACGACTGGAACTCCAAGGATGACTGTTGGCAACGTAATATGGAATAAAAATGCTGAAAGATTATATATAACTGAAAAATGCTTTATTAAAATTAAAAGACAAAAAAAAAAAAAAAAAAAAAAAAAAAAAAAAAAAAAAAAAAAAAAAAAAAAAACCCATGCACACAAATAGAGACTTAGAAACCATGAGAGAAGAAGGCACAGAGCAGGTGCATCTAACCTGGCGTGTAAGACTTTCCCGAGGAAGAGATGTGAAAACCTAAAGAATGGGCGGAGGGACGAGGGTTGATGTTTCAGGTAAAGGGAGCAGCATGTGTGAGGCCTTGGCTTACGGGGGAACAGAGGAGGCCTGAGGGGCCGGCACGTGGTGTGTGTGTGTCAGGGGGAGGATGGTGTGAGGAGAGGCTGCAGAGGTGGCCAGGGTCGCACAGGGCCTGTGGCCCCAGTTAAGGATTTTGGTGTTTACCCCACGAGCAGCAGAATTTGAACTCGTCTCACTTCCCTCCCTAATTACATTCTCTCTCCCACCAGCTTGGGAGCCCCTCCTGGGCTAATTTTCTGTTCTGTTCGCTCACAGTCTACAGAGCCCTTGCCTAGGGGAAGGGTTCAGTGAAGGGTAGATGGACGGACAGACAGACACACAGAACTAGAAAGGGACAGCCTGAACCTGACTTTCGTGCTGTCCCTCACCACCCCCCTTTTCCTTCCAGCCATTCCCATCAAGTTCTCTGAAAAGCAGCGGGCCTCTCATCACCTGTATGTGAGAGAGCACAAAGTTCGGGAAGGCACCAAGTCTTCCTGGCCTCAAAAGCGGACCCTTTTTGTCCTCAACGTGCCCCCATACTGCACAGAGGTAAGCCAGTCTCTGAGAGGGAACCTGAGTCGTGGGTGGGGGCTCCAGGCAGGGCTGGGCTCCCGCAGGGCCCCCACCAAGTCCTTAGTGGTGAGATGGAAGCAACTAATTGGAGCCCTAGGGGATGGTATCTAGAAGGCTACCTCTTGTGACCGGAAATTGGTTTTTTAAAGACGTTGTTTTTAGGAGTTCCCTGGAGGCTTAGCAGGTTAAGGATCACTGGAGTTGTCGCTGTAGCGGCTTGGGTTGCTTATGGCGTGGGTTCCGTCTCTTGCCCGGGAACTTCTACATGCCGCAGGCACAGCCCCAAAAAAGATGTTTTTAAAAATATATGAGTTCCCAGGAGTTCCCCATCGTGGCTCAGTGGTTAACGAATCCGACTAGGAACCATGAGGCTGCAGGTTCGATCCCTGGCCTTGCTCAGTGGGTTAAGGATCCGGCGTTGCTGTGAGCTGTGGTGTAGATTGCAGACGCGGCTCGGATTCCACGTTGCTGTGGCTGTGGCAAAGGCCGGCAGCTACAGCTCCTGTTAGACCCCTAGCCTGGGAACCTCCATATGCCGCAGGTGCGGCCCTAGATAAGGCAAAAAGACAAAAAAAAATATGAGTTCCCGTCGTGGCTCAGCAGAAACGAATCTGACTAGTAACCATGAGGACGCAGTTTGGATCTCTGGCCTCGCTCAGAGGGTTAAGGATCCAGCGTTGCCATGAGCTGTGCTTTAGTTCGCAGACACTGCTTAGATCTGACGTTGCTGTGAACTGTGGTGTAGGCCGGCAGCTACTGCCCTGATTCGACCTTTAGCTTGGGAACCTCCATATGCCATTGGTGTGGCCCTAAAAAAGAGAGAAAAAAAAAGTATATATACACACATAATTTTAAGGAGCCCAGAGCTTTTTATATGTTACCCGGAATTGTTTGAATTACATGATTTTCCCCGATTAGGTACCGTTACATATAGCTAAAGTGTTCTGTTGCTTAAAGCAGTTGACACATAACTGTTCCTGTCCAGCATGGTTCCATACTAACAGACACTTGGTCCCAAACATTTCTTCTTGATTATTGTGAAAGTCCTGTTAACTGCTTGTGTGATGTATGACACATAACGGTTATCTTTTTTTTTTTTCTTTCTGCCTTATCTAGGGCCGCACCCACGGCATATGGAGGTTCCCAGGCTAGGGGTCCAACAGGAGCTGTAGCTGCCAGCCTTTGCCACAGCCACAGCAACGCAGGATCCGAGCCGCGTCTGCAACCTACACCACAGCTCACGGCAACGCCGGATCCTTAACCCTGATCAAGGCCAGGGATTGAACCCACAACCTCATGGTTCCTAGTCGGATTTGTTAACCACTGAGCCATGACGGGAACGTGGCTCAGTTCCCACATAACGGTTATCTTTAAAAAAAGAAAAACTGGGCATTCTTGTTGTGGCTCAGAGGGTTACAAGCCCTACTAGTATCCATGAGGATGCAGTTTTGATCCTTGGCCCCATTCAGTGGGTTAAGTACCTGGCGTTGCTGTGGCTGTGGTGTAGGCCAGCAGCTGCAGCTCTGATTCAACCCCTAGCCTGGGAACTTCCATATGTCTTGGGTGTGGCCCTAAAAAGCAAAAAAAAAAAAAAATACATGTCCATGGTTTAAAAAAAGGAAAGAAGAAAATAAAATTACCTCTGAGTCTACTATCCATACATTTCTATTAATTTTTTTTTTAATTTTTTTTAGGGCCGCACCGTGGCATATGGAGGTTCTCAGGCTAGGGGTCGAATCGGAACTACAGCTGCCGGCCTACACCACAGCCACAGGAACGTGAGATCCGAGTCGCAACTGCGACCTACACCACAGCTCATGGCAAGGCCAGATCCGTAACCCACCAAGCAAGGCCAGTCGAATTCCTAGTCGGATTCGTTAACCGCTGTGCCATGACAGCATCTCCCACGTATTCTTGTAATAATAGATTTTTTTAAAGTTTAGAATCCAGAGGTTCTCTGGTGGTCTGGTGGTTAGGATTTGGTGGTTTCCCCACAGTGGCCTGGATTCAGTCCCTGGTCTGGGGACCGAGATCCCACATAAAGCTGCTACACGCCATGCCCCCCCCCCCAAAAAAAAAGCATTTTAGAAGCCGCTCCTACTTTGGGGATTATTCTCTCAGAGAAATGGATAGAGAAAGAACTTTCGGTGAGAAGGCCTTTCAAAGGGAGAGATCCCTTTCTGGAACAAAACAGGCACCCTCTGGGCATGTATTTCCAGCGGGGTCCTGCCCTAAAGCCCAAAAGCCGATACCCGAATTCCATGTCACCTCTGTCTCCTCCCTCCGAAGTCCCCCTACTCCCAGCTTTGTTGTTTGGCGGCGGGGGGGCCCTTGGCACTGGGTCAGGGATCAAACCTGCGCCGTGGCAGCGACCCAGGCCCCTGCAGTGACAGTGCTGGATCCTAAACCTGCAGTGCCACAAGGGGACTCTACCCACAGCACTGAACTTGAAAATACAAGGCTATAGGGGGCCAGGATTGTGATATCTGTGCTGAGGAGGTTGTGGCTTGCCCGGGCCTTCTGTGCATGCCCCCAGCTTGGACTCTGAGACCTCAGGGGCCCCAGTCCCCTGGTAGTGCTGTCCCGGGTGGAGGGAGGCCCTGTAACCCCCCACCCCCACCCCGCTCACCCCGAGCTTCTCTCCCCGGCAGGAGTGCCTGTCCCGCCTCCTCTCCCACTGCGGTGCCATCCAGGCTGTGCAGGTACAGGAGAAGCCAGACCTCGCCGAGAGCCCGAGGGAGCCGAAGTCAAAGTTTTTTGACCCCAAGCCGGTTCCTGTAAGCCTCCAGCACCAAAGGGGGGGCGCTGTTCGAATGCGGGCACGGTGTGGGGGGCGGCTAGGGCAGGGTCCCTCGCGGGTGACGGGGTGGCGGTGGGGCCTTCAGGCTCCCCTGCGGCCAGGCCGGTCCTGGCCTGTGGTCTGGGAGGGCTGTCAGCTGAACTGCCTCCTCGCCTCCCCCGATCGGCCCTGTCCGTCAGCGTCCCGTCTGGCGCCTTCCACTCTCCTGGGCGGAAGCTCAGCGGCGGCTGCCTGCTGCCCCAGGGACCTCGCCGAGCTCCCCGCGGCTTCCCCCACCAGAGCCGATTCTCAGGCTCAGTGACACCAGTCTCCTTTCCCTTGTCCCTTGAGTTTGAGCAAGTGTGTGCCCCGTCTGCCGTCCTCTCCCGGCCCCGGGAGAGCTTGCTCCCACAACAGGAAGAAAGGCTTCTGGGGAAGAGTGGGGTCGGGTCACTTTTAGCAGAAGTTGGGGAACTAGGAGTGTGGGCGCCCCGCCCTGGGGCTGGAACAGCCCGCGCATCTGCCCTGGTCCAGCGCACGCTGGCCTGAGGGCTGTGGGAGCCCTTGGACCAGGCCTGGGTGGCTGGGAGGGCGGGGAGCCTCCTGGCACTGACGCCTGTCCCTCCGCACAGGGGTTCCGGGTGGCCTACGTGGCCTTCCAGAAGCCAGGTGGGCTGTCGGCTGCCTTGACCCTGAAGGGCCCTTTGCTGGTCTCAACGGAGAATCACCCTGTGAAGAGTGGCGTTCACAGTCAGTACCAGCGCGGCTGCCTCCCTCCTGGGCCCGGGTTGGGGAGGGAGCGTGTGGGCAGCGTCCGCCGGGTGACGCCGGCCCTGAGAGCAGCGTGTGGGAGGCCTGCCTGAGCTTGGTGCCCACCCGGGGTGAGTGGAGGTGAGGGCCCAGCTTGCCACCACTAGAATCTTCCTCACCACCTGAGCCCAGGCTCCACGTCGCCAGCCTCTGGCCTGCCAGGTCCTGGGGGCAGCCCAGAGTCCCCCTCCCCTCACTCCCTTCTCCTTCAGAGTGGATCCAAGACTACACGGACTCGGTGCTGGACCCCGAGGCCCTGAGGGTGGACGTGGATGCCTTCATGGAGACGTACGACAAGAAGATAGCTGAGGTGGGGCTTCCGCACGGCCGACTGAGCGTCACCGGTGTGGCCGTGGGGCCGGCGGTGCCATGGACGCCCTGGGGTGGCTTCAGGGGGGCAGGTGACAGCCCGTCCTGTCACCGTGTGGAATCCAGGCTCCTTTTCTCCTCTGCGTGCTGGACCTCCTGGCTGGGTCACATCTTGTCTCTAGATGGTCTGGGGGGGACGGTGGAGTCGAGGGCGGAGGAGGCAAGTCTGCCCCCCATGCCCGCGGGTGGTTCCGGGTGTGGAGGCGGCGGGGGCTGCCCGTCACTCGGCCACGTTCCCTGCAGGAGGAGGCTAAGGCCAAGGAGGAGGAAGGGGTCCCCGACGAGGAGGGCTGGGTGAAGGTGACCCGCCGCGGCCGGCGGCCAGTGCTCCCGCGGACGGAGGCGGCCAGCCTGCGGGTGCTGGAGAGGGAGAAGCGGAAGCGCGCCCGCAAGGAGCTGCTCAACTTCTACGCTTGGCAGCACCGCGAGACCAAGATGGAGCGTAAGGCCGCTTCCCGAGCCCTGTCCTTCGGGCCCTGCCCTGGGCGCCCAGGCCACGGATGAGGCCTTGTGGCTGCTGCTGCTGCCAGCCCCGCCAAGCTTGAAGCTCCCGAGGGCAGGCGCTGGGTCTGCGGGCGGGTGGGGCATCCCTGGGCACAGACTTCCCAATAGCCTCTGGGGTCAAGGCCCCAGCCTGGCAGCATCCTTTTGTCATGGTCCCCATGATACTGCCAAGGCAGCTCTGGGTGCCTCTGGGTGTTTCAAGGCTGCAGAGGCACCAGGGCCCTGGGCAGTTTGTGCTGGAACCTGTCAGCCTCAGCAAGGAGCTCGCTGTGGGTGTGGTGAGAGAGCTTATGCAGGTTGTGTGTGTGTGTGTGTGTGTGTGTGTGTGTGTGTTCTGCTTTCTTGGCAGCTTTTCCTTGACCTGGTGAGTTTTCTATCTGGAACCCCAGGCCCGCGGTCTTCTCCACTTCAGCCTCTGCCCTCTTGACTGGGCTACAGTCCAGCTCCATTTCCCTTCAGTATCCACACCGTTCCGCACAGCGAGGCCAGGGAGGCTGTGCTGAGCTCCCCCAGTGGCGGGTGGGGACCGAGGGGAGGGCCGGCCCTCTCGAGTGGGGCCAACGGGGTGGCTCCTGCAGGGCCTGCTGTCGCAGCCCTGGCCCATCTCTTCCCCTCTCGCCCCAGATCTCGCGCAGCTGCGCAGGAAGTTTGAGGAGGACAAGCAGAGGATTGAGCTCATGCGGGCCCAGCGCAAATTCCGACCTTACTGAGCCTCGCCCGCCCGCGGGCCCCGTGGAGTAGATGGTGAATGAGTGGAAGCATGTGGCCGACGAGGACATGAGGGCCTGGAGTGCTCATCTCAGGGTCTCTGGCCAGGCCGAGGGGCCGTGGTGTCAAACAGCCCTAGCAATCCAAGGCTGCAAGGGGTGGGTTCCTGGGCTCCGGCAGTGCTGGGGCCAGGAAGTGGCTCCCTCCCTGCTCTGGGCTCGTCCCCAGCCTGCGTCTGGGTTCTCTTCGGGGCGGAGTGTCTGCCCTGGTCCCCTCTCCGCCCCAGTGAAACAGCCTCAGAAGCCGGATACAGGAACGTTTTATTTTTCATCCAGTTGGGCACCAAGAAAAGGCTACAAAAGCTGGTGCTTCTCTCTACCCCGCCCCGCGGCTCTGCCACAAGATTCTATGCTGACCGAGGGTCTTCGGCACCAGGGAACCCCAGGCCACAGCTACGGCGGGGCGGGGGTCTCCTTGCTCTGTAAAAAGGCGCTGATGACACCAGCCACGAGCTGGGGCTGGTTCAGGTGGACGTAGTGATTTCCTGGGACTTCCATGTACTGAAACCGCTGGGGAAGGCAGGGAGCTGCGGTGAGGTAACCCGGAGGCAGGCTCCTCAGGCCCCGGGGGAGCCCTGCAGTGACACCCACAGCTCTGCCAGCCCTAGTCAGTCACAACACACACACACATACCCCCGTCACCCAAGTGAGTCTGGGCCTGGCTCTGGAAGGGAAGAGCCCAAACCCTGTGTTTCTGGGGCGTTTTGAGCTGAGGCTGGAGAGCTGGGGTGGGGTGGGGGGCTAGCCAGGGCTGCTGCTGATTCTGATTGTCATCTAAAGGCCATTTGAGAAAAGAATGAGCAGCCTCTCAAACTTGCCCAGGAGAAAGAGCAATAAAATAAGAAGGCACCGCCACTCGCCGGCTGACTGCACACGGGCTTCCGTTCTGTGAAGGCGCCGGGTTGTCTGCGCAGCCCCCCCAGGGTTAGGTGTTTGTGGGCAACGATGGTCATAAAGATCCAGGTGCTCTCAGGAACCCAGACAAGGGTCAAAGCCACAGCACACCCCAGCCCTCCAACCCAGCGGCCAGCACCCACTGATGGGACCAGTCACCTGTTCCCACTGGGGACCCTAGGAAACTGGAACTGTTAGTCTTGGTCCCGGGGGTATGTGAGGACAGTAAAACCGGGAGATCCCACCAATGGAAAATCTGCTGTGGGTGCTGATTTACATGCGACTCCAGGAACCACAGCAGGGAGCGAGGCCTGGCAGGTCCTGGGGGTCACCCGTTAGACCAGGGGTCCCAGGGCAAGAAAAGAGATGGGTGAGATGGGGCCCTGAGCAGCTTGGCAGCCCCTTGAGGACCCTGGCCGCCGCAGCCCCCACACACCCACCTCTCTCAGGACCGATTTCAGCGTGCTTCTTACGAACCGTAAGTCCTCCCTGTCGGTGTGGCTCTCTCTCACACCATAAAACCCTTGCGTCGCTCTGGAAAACAGGAAGGTTCATCTAGAGCCACTTAGGCTGCCCTCCCCGGCCCTGGGCTCCAGGCACTAACAGACCAGCCTGGGCCTCCCTCCGATTTTCCCACAGCTCGGTCCCTGTGGGCCCAGATTTAACTGAGGACTGAATCCCCCACCGGCTCAATGGGCTCGGCTCACCGTGGCCTGTGCGGACGAAGCGTTTCAGGTTTATCTCGGGGGACCTGCCCACGGTCACGGACCTGAATGGGGCCAGGATCTAAACTGGCTCTCTGGTACGTGCCTGCTTTCTCTTTTCAACAGCATTACCGAGATAATCTCGCCCATTTAAAAGGTGTGATTCTGTGTTTTGCTTTGTTGTCTGGTCGTGGTATGCGGTGGCTTGATGTGGAATCCCAGTTCGCAGCGCAGGGGCTGAAACCAGGCCACAGAGGGAAACAATCCTAACCCTAGACCAGCAGGGGACTCCCGACTCCGTGGATTGCAGTGTGTTCAAGAGTTGTGTGACCATCACCAGTCAGTTTTAGAACATGTTTTATCACCTCCAAAAAAATCCCAAACCTATAGTTTTCCCGCACAGCTCCCATTTTCACACAGCCACGGATGAACTCTGTCACTTCCCCATCCGGATTTGCATGTGAACGTAGTCACACTCGGTGGACTCCTGTGACTCTGGCCTTGCCTGCGGCCTGTGGAAGTTCTGCCCCAGAGCATTGGTCCAAGCCACTCTAGTGACAATGCCGCTGCACCCCAAGGAAACTGGCTTCTTTCAATTAGCTTAATGTTTCCAAGATTCATCCCTGTTGCTGTGTGTGTCTGTGCCCCACTCCATCTTGCTGAAAACCAGCTCGTCGTGTGGCTAGAGCAGGTTCTCTGACGTCTGCCTGGTGATGGACCTTCAGCCCGCCTCCGGCCCAGTTCCCTCTCTTACGAAGGATGCTGTTATGAGCCATCGGTACAAGCTGTGCTGTGGACAGATGCTGGAATCACACCTAGGAGTGGACCTGCTGGATGTCATGGTAATCTAACGGCCTGAGAAACTGCCAGACTCTTTCCGAGTGGTTGCACCGTTTCACCATCCCACGGCAGCGTGCAAAGGTTCTGGTTCCTCTACATATCCGTCTTACTTTGAGAGTCTAGCTGTGCTAGAGGGTGTGCAGTGTGTCTCACTGTGGTCTGGATTAAGGGTCAGGGGCACCTCGCGAGTCCACACCTTCTAAGCCCGGTGCTCGGCACCAGAGACACAGCCGGGTCCTCAGACCTCACAGTTCCTGCCACACCAGTGCTGTGGGACCCAAAGGCTTTTCTGCTGGGGGTGGAGGAGGGGAGGCCAGCAGATGGAGGAGCAAAGTAGGCCTAGAGGAGTGAGGGGTCCAGGGTGGCTGGGACGCAGCAGGGTAAGGGCCAGGCCGCAGTGTCTGCCAGTCTGCCTTACTGGGCGTGCCCTCTGCAGACCCCGGTGGAGGGTGTGGTGTAGACTGGTCAGTCCCAGCTGCCCCGCCCTCCCATCGCTTTGCCTGCCTGCCTTATGCCAGTGCTGGGGGGCCACCCAAGAAAGCTCACGCTGGAGGTTCCTGGCTTTCGTGTTTACCTGGGGCACTTGGTTCAGACTTACTTGATGAGCAGAACGCGGGCCTGCAGCTTCCGGATGAAATGTACGAACAGCTCCCTACTGATAAAATCCAAGCTGTGCTCCGGCTGCAGACACAAAACGACAGTGAATTCTCACCACAGGGCAGCCAGTGTGACGCCCGCCTCTCCTGGGGGCGGTGGCGGCCCCTCCGGCCATCTAGGCCAGGACCAAGCCCAGTGCCCAACCACACCACCACCTCAACAGAGGGCTCTTTGTCCCCCCAAGATCAGTTCTCTCTCTTCCTGGGCTCACGGCTGCCCAGCCAGAGGACATTCCCAGGTTCTGCTCAGCCGGGTGTGGTCATGCGACTAAATGCAGAGAAGTGACCCAGGCTTAGGTCTCAGGACTGAGGCCTGGGCCCTCTGCACCTCCCTTCCCGGGCCATGGGCTGCCCCGCAGTGCTGCCCGGCCAGCCTGGGCTCTGGCCTCCGCCAAGCAGAGCCCATCTGTCCCCACCAACCATTTACAGGAGCATGAAGTTCACTTGAGCCACAGTGCAGGGTACACCTTGCCGTCTCCATGGCCCCCGCTGGCCCTCATCATGACCCTGACCTCCCTGACTAATGACCATTTAAGAGGGCCCAGTCTGTGCTGTCCACACGGTAACCATCACCACATGTGGCTATTAAGTGCCCGAAATGGGGCTAGCCAGACTCAGATGTGCTCTAGGCATAAACTGTGCACTGGACTTTGAAGACTTAGTATGAAAAAAATGTCCAACAGCCCAGTAATTTTTTATGTTGATCACATGTTGAAATGGTAGTATCTTGGATATGCTGAATTTGTGTGTGTGTGTGTGTGTACGTGTATGTATATATATATATACACACACTAATAATATATATATATATATATATATATATGTGTGTGTGTGTGTATTTTTTTGCACCCCTCCCATGGCCTACGGAATTCCCGACCACGGATCAGATCCAAACCACAGATGTGACCTAAGCCGCAGCTGTGGCAACGTCGGATCCTTAACCCACTGTGCTGGGCCAGAGACCTGCATTCTAGCACTCCCGAGACACCACTGACCCCAGTGTCGCAACGGAAGCTCCAGAATATGTTATTAAAGTTGTTTCTTCTCACTGTCTTCGCATGGCCTCGAGAAGATGTGAACGTAACACGCTCGCGTTACACTTCTCTTGGACTGTGCTGCTCTGGCTCCAGAACCCTCTGAGCGCAGGAGCTCTCGGCACGCGGTGCAGCGGCAGAGGAGCTCAGTGTGTGCCGAGCGGGTTAATTCAGGAAGCTCCCTAGGGATTGACTGTGTGACCTGACGCCCAGTCCCTGCACCATGGTGGTGAATGCACAGTTCCCGTGCAGACACACTCACACACACACTCACACAGCTGTCTGGTCACAGCCACGAAAACCCACTGTGCTTGTTCCACCCTGACCGCCCCCGGCCGTTTCCTGCTCCTCAGGCCACAATGACCTTGGCTACCTCTTGCGGACACAGAGGTCACCCTATCATCCACAAGGCCCCATGAATGAAAACATCCTGAGGACCCCGACAGGCCACGTTTGCTCTTCCCCTAGAGGGTCCAAGAGTAACAGTGTCATGGCCAGCAGCCACCAGGAGGTGGCGCCAGGACCCAGCTCAGGCGCAGCTGTTCCCTTCCCGCCAAGCCTCTCCGCTCGGCTTTAATAAGCTTCTGCGCCAGGACAGGGCCTCTCCGCCTCTAGGTCAGGCCCACAGCCTAACTCTGGGCGGGGAGGCGGAGGCGGGGAGACTGCCCCACTCCGGGTGTGAAAATGGCTTGTGCTGCATTTTCCTCAAAGGCGGCTACAGGAGGGTAGTTCCCCAAGAAAGCCTTTGAGGACAGCCGCCTGGACTGCCTTTTCATTCTCTTAATACTGTCTTTTGATGAACAGAAATTCTAAATGTTAATAAAGTCCTATTTATCAGTATTTTAATTGACTCACAGGGTGTGGGTGTTGTTCTACTTAAAACATATTTGTGGAGTTCCCATCGTGGCGCAGCAGAAACGAATCCGACTAGGAACCATGAGGCTGCAGGTTCAATCCCTGGCCTCGCTCAGTGGGTTAAGGATCCGGCGTTGCCGTGAGCTGTGGTGTAGGTCACAGACGCGGCTCGGATCCCATGTCGCTGTGGCTCTGGTGTAGGCTGGCAGCAGTGGCTCCGATTGGACCCCTAGCCTGGGAACCTCCATATGCCTAAAAAAGCCAAAAGACAAAAAAAAAAAAAAAAAAACCCTATTTGCATAGCTCAAGGTGAAGAAGCCATTCCCTGGCTGTTCCTCTGGGGAAAAGATGAAAGTGGATCCCTACCTCCCCATACTTAAGAACAAATCCCAGCTGGACCGGAAACAAACTCAAACATTCCCATGTGTTTGGCTGATGCCCTGGTTCAAGCCTCACGTCCAAGCGGGGGCCCAGGCGACAGCTCAGTGCACACCTGGGGCCAGGGATTCCCACCTCACATGGCAGCATTTCACCCTTTTAAGCAATCAAAATAAGAGCGTCTCTGTAAGCACTTGAAGTGAGAGGTCACTTGACACACGTGACCTCAGCTGGTCTTCACAGCAACCCTACCAAGGCAGGCACAGGGGCCGGCCCCTCCTAGCTGCTCATCAACCAGCTGCGTGAGTGAATAAACAGATAAGTGAATACACTTCCTGCATGCAAGGCAACCAAAGCTCAGAGAGGGTAAGCGCCTCGCCCAAGGTCACACAGCCTGTATGTGGCAGAGACAACTGGGTTTCTACGGTGCTCCTGTCACATACCTCCAGACCAACTACTGTTTTTTAAGGCCTTTTATTGTTTTCTGTTTTTGGTTTTGCTTTTTATGGCCACACCCAAGTCACATAGAAGTTCCCAGGCTACGGGTCAAATCAGAGCCTATGCCACAGCCACAGCCACACCAGATCTGAGCCATGTCTGCGACCTACAATGCAGCTCACGCCAACACCGGATACTTAACCCACTGAGCAAGGCCAGGGACTGAACCCACATCCTCACGGACATTATGTCGGGTTCTTAACCTGCTGAGCCACAATGGGAACTCCTAATACGTGTACATCTAAGAGAATCAAAAGCAGAGGTTTGAACCGACATCTGCCCACTGGCCTTCCCAGCAGCACTGTTCACAGTCACCCCACCCAGCGTCCACCAACGGACAGGGGGACACCCGTTACTACTCAGCCATTAAAGGAAGGGAATTCTGAACCAGGGCAACACAGATGAACCTGGAAAAACAGCCAGAGGCAAAATGCCACAAACTGTATGATTCCACTTATGTGAGGTCCCTGGGAGTCAACTGATGGAGGAAACAGAAGGCTGATCATCCGGGGCTGGGGGAGGGCAAACGTGGAGTCGGTGTTCAGTGGGGACGGAGGTCCGAGGGGGGATGATGAAAAATCTGGGGGAAGCGACTGCTGCACAACATCATAGATGTGTGCAAAATAATTATTATATTATTACTATTATTTTATGGCTGCATCCGTGGCATGTGGAAGTTCCCAGGCCAGGGACTGAATCTGAGCTGCGGCTGCAACAACTCCGGATCCTTTAACCCGCTGTGCTGGGCCGGGGATCAAACCCACACCTCTGCAGCAACCCAAGCTGCCGCAGTCCAGTTCTAACCTACTGCTCCACAGCGGGAACTCCTCGTAAATGTGTTTAATGCCGCTGGGTGGTACACTCATGAATGGTTAGGTAGGGTGCATATTACGCTATGCACATTTTACTACAATAAAACAGGAGGATGAGGGGCAATGGCGGACGGTCGGGGGGGCCAGCAGTACTCACCCAAGAGATCCTCCGGTCTCTGTTCATCACCAGGCCTGGAAGGAAGCACACAGACGTGGCCTCAGTGCCGCCTGCCAGGGTCCGGGGACTCAGCTGCCCTGGGGACCCTGGGCCCTTCTGGCCGGGGCTCGTTTCCTCAGCCTAGACCGGTGGGGTTCGTCCTCAAAGTCCTCTTGTGGTTCAGCTGGAGCAGAGCGTGCCCACAGCTGCCTGGCCACGGACCCGATCCTTAACCCACTGAGCAAGGCCAGGGAGCAAACCTGTATCCTCATGGATACTAGTCAGATGCTTTTCCACTGAGCCAGGACGGGAACTCCTATTATTGAGATTTTTCAACTATATGATCTAGCGCCTGTTCAAAAAGCAATATTAAGAAACAAATAACTAGGTTGGCATCTCTGTCCAGCCCCTTGGCCACACCATCAACCCCCCGGGGGAGGGGTGTTTTGGGGAGGGGTCTGCTGGGGAAGGCCGTTAGGTCTCCCTGCTGGAAAACTAGCGCTGGAATACAAAGTGGCTTTCCGAGAAAGGAACAATTATGGAAACATTAAGGAGAGCTATTTGCCGTTAGTATTAGGTTTCCCCCTCTAACTAGAGATTATGGAACTTGCAGATGAAAAATTTTGATGACCGATTGTTGACAGAGATTCTTAGGCATTTGTAACTCAAAATACTTAGGACCACGTAACTGGAAGCTTTTCCGGTCACCGCACCACTAGGGTCATCACAGCTTAATGAAACCAAGGCTGAGGCCTCTGGGCCACCTTCGGCCCTGGCCATGACCTCCGTGCAGAGATAACCAGTCCCCTGCCCCCAGGCTCGCCGCCCTCCCCCTTCCTCCAGGCCTGGGCTTCAGCTGCTCAGAGGTGAAAAGACTTTAAAAAGAGGCTTGTCTTAGGAGTTCCCGTCATGGCCCGGCAGAAACAAACTGACTAGTATCCATGAAGACGTGGGTTCAATCCCTGGCCTCTCTCAGTGGGTTAAGGATCTGGCATTGCTGTGAGCTGTGGTGTAGGTTGCAGATGTGGCTTGGACCACGCTTTGCTGTGGCTGTGGTGTAGGCCAGCACCTGTAGCCTCGATTCCAAGCCTAGCCTGAGAACTTCCATATGTTGTGGGTGCTTCCCTAAAAAGCAAAATAAATAAAATTAAAAAAAAAATAAATAAATAAAAGAGGCTTATCTTAGAGTTTCCACTGTGACTCAGTGGGTTAAGAACCCAACATAGTGTCCATGAGGATACAGATTTGATCCCTGGCCTCGCTCAGTGGGTTAAGGATCCAGTGTTGCCACAAGTTGTGGTGTAGGCCCCAAATGCAGCTTTGATACAACCCCTAGCCTAGGAACTTTCATTTACTGCAGGTGCAGCCATAAAAAAAAAAAAAAAAAAAGAGTTCCCATTCTGGCTCCATGGTAACGAACCTGACTAGGATCCATGAGGATGCGGGTTCAATCCCGGGCCTCGCTCAGTGGGTTAAGGATCAGTGTTGCCGTGAGCTGTGATGTATGCTGCAGATGAGGCTCAGATTTGGCGTTGCTGTGGCTGTGGCGTTTCAACCCCTAGCCTGTGAACTTCCATATGCCATGGGGTGTGGCCCTAAAAACAAAAAAAAAGAAGAAGAAAAAAAGTGGCTTGCTTTGGGGGTGGGTGATCCCCAAGTACTGGTCACCCCTTGGGCGCTGAGGCCCTGCCCCTCCCCTTGGCCAAGTCCTCCAGCTCTTCCAAGTTTCGCTTCCACCTGACTCTCCCTGACCTGCACACCCACAGCTGGCTGCTTTTCTGTCCTCCTCCACAGTGACAGTGACCTTTGTGAGGGCGGGGACTGCATGTCTCAGATCAGTGGGCCGCTTAAAGAAGGAGTCCAAATATCAAAGCCAAGAGCAAGTGGCCCTGGTATTCCTGGACGTGGAAGAGTATTGGTATTTTCTCAATTAGATTCCGATCCCACAGTCACCACGGCCAGCAGCCGTAAGCGGGGCTTCTGAGCCGATTTATCTCATTGAATCCCCTCAACAGCCATAAAGAGCAGGCAGGCTTCTGCTTTACTGGGGAGGAACACCAAGGAGGCACGGGGCCAGGCTTGGCCCAGAGGGCTGTCCTCCTCAGGCCAGCCCACCAGCGAATGGCAAGAGACACCCCTCCATGGGTTTTGAAATCCCTGAAAAGCTGCATGAAACATACATTTTATAAGAAATGCAGGAGACGGTCTCAAAACCCTAGGCTCCTCCTTTCCTGCCACAGTCAATGGAGACCGTGATATAATAAAACCCATCTTTTAGTCCTGGTCCTTGGCTCCTGGCCAGAGCTCCTAAACCTGTGTCACATCCTAAACGTTAAAATGCTAGAAGCATCTTTTGTCCTAATATTTCTTCTCTAATCCGGCACAGAGGTCCTAAATCCCTTGGGATTTCCTGGGTGAAACTGGTGTGCTCTCGGGTGGCTTCAAGATGGGGGCTGGTCACCAGAAAGGTCAAGCCATCATTAGAAGCTTGGAACTTTCAGCCCCAGCCCTGGTCCTTCCAGGGGCTTGGCGGGGAGGGGCGTGGCCGAGGCATGGTGAGGCGGGCCGGGGGCGGGGCTTGGAGGGCGGGGCTAGAGACTGAGTTAATAATAGATCGCGCTGACCTGAAAAGGCCCCAGTAAAAAGCTCTCAGTGTGGAGTTTTCGGTTGGTGAACACCACCCTCTTTCCACTGCTGGGACCTGCCAAGGTCACGGACTCAAACACCCGCTGAGGCTAGGCAGAGGGGGTGCAGCGCCTGGTCACACAGCAGCGGGGTCCCCGTCCAGCGCTGTCCACAGGGAATACAGGATGTATGGCCAGGTCTCTCCATTTTTCAAAAGAAACTGGAAATCTCCAATTTTACATAAAATCTATTCTCAAGAGAGGAACCTATTCACACTCCCCTTCATGCCAACTTTTGTGTTTAAACCGTACAAGTTAAAACAAATCCCGGCGCGGCTTGGGACGGGGTCTGAGCAGCCCCAGGGGGCCGGCTGGTCACGGAAACTGACACAGGACTGTCCTTGGCCATTAACCCCACCTGGAGCTGGACTCTCCCTCCTTCACGCCAATTCCTCAAGCCTGTTTCCTGAAGGCCCTGGCCAGGGCTGGGATGGGAACACAGCCTACAAGGCAGAAAAGAGAGCCAGCTTCCCCCTCCGCCCTGGCTTGCTGCCTGCTGTTTCTCCTGCAAGGCCGATCAAGGTCAAGCTGGATCAAGTTCAAGTCTCAAGGCCTTTCCAGGGAGCTCACCTGCATCGCTTAGGTCGGAAGACACCTTCTCCACGAGACCAACACAGATCCTTCAGTTTTTTTTCTTTTTGGCACTGACGATGCCAATCCTTAAACTGCTGGGCCACTAGGGAACTCCCAGATCTTTCTATTTAAAAGCTCAACCACACATCCCGACTCGCTCACTCAACCCTCTGTGAGGACGCCGGGAGGGGGCCACACAAGGAATGCCTTGGCCACCAGAAACCAGGAGAGAGGCACAGCCCTGTCAGAGCCCTGTCACACTCCCCTTCTGGGTTTCTGGCCTCTGACACTCTGAGAGCAAATGCCTGCTGTGAGCCGCCCTGTCTGTGGGCCTCTGTACAGGCAGCCCGAGGGAAGGCACGGATCCGGTGGGGAGGGTCGGGGTGGATGATGGCGCGTGTCCTGCTCCAGAATGCGGTGGAGTCCGTCAGGGGCTCCGGGGGGCCCTGGAACACGCGCCTCTCCGAAAGCACGCTCCCTGGGAGCCCGCCTCGTCCTCTTTTAGGTTAACCTCAGGCCTCAAAGGGCCACGCTGCTGTGGGTGGCGGGCTGGTCCCGCCACAACGATCCAGCTACCGGCCCACTGCCCCAGCACCCCTCCCTCTTCCCCCCACCCCGTGACGACCAGCTCAGCACCTGGGCTGTTTCTGTGACCCCAGCCTGGCCTAATCAGCTTCCCCAGCCTGGCCAGGCATGTGCCTTATTCCAGATTAGCCTACCTCTGCACCAAGGGCCCCCTGGCCTGCCATCTGTGCCAGCACATGGGGGAAGCTGGGCCCACAGCCTCTGCCCTCAACCTCCCTTCTCCAAGATGGATTTGGGGGAGAAGCAGATAAAGAGACGGTAACTAAGACAATCCCCATTACAGATCACAAAACCTCCTTAGCTTCACCCCATCTGACTTCATCGTGTGCTGGCAACCTCGGGGAGAAACACAGCAGATCTCTGGCTTCTTTTGAGAAACTGGACATTCTGGGCATAGGAGACCAGAGTTCCCGTGCAATGAAGCGCTAGGGGCCGCCCTGCAGGGCATGCAGTCTCGGTGCCACGGTCCCCACCGCTTCCTTCCACCTCCACTCCCAGCAGCTGAACTAATTCCTCAGCCTGTTCTGCTCCCAGACACTGGGTTTTTGACCTCTGCCACGTTCAGGTCTTTGTAAACCTGAGGCCAGGTTTGCTTCCTGCACCCGAGCTCTGAGCCGGCAGAGACGCCTCCTTGCTCAGCCCCCAGGCCACTCCCTGCCAGTGAGGGCACCTGCAGATGGCACCCCCTGGAGCTGTGTCAGCCAAGCACTGGGCCAACAGCAGAGGGAGGCTCATCACGGCCCCTGCAGCCTCCTCGTGGCTGGGCACAGAGCGGACTCTGGGTGAAGGTTTCCTGAATGAACACATCGGGAAACAAAGTGTAGAAAACACAGGCCCGATGCTGTCCTGAAGCCAAGGTGCCACCAACTCCACTTCACTCTGAGGAACCTCTTCAACGTCACCCGCGCTGTGGGAGTCCTCAAATTCTGGCCGCAGACACTGGGCGCCCACACACGTGGTTGGCACAGCAGGGCTGCTGTGCCTGGCACTGAGTCCCAGACCCCTGCCGAGCTCTATGCAGGATGTGGCTTCCTGGGACGTGCAGCAGCCGTCTAACCTGGCGCAAGTCATTGGACCCTTTCGAGCCTCAGTTTCTCCTGCTTTAAATGGGATGAGCGTATGGCAATAGGAGCATAAAACAAGTGACTTTTTTGCAAAGCCCTTAGTATCATGCCTGATCCAGAGCAAGCAGCGCTAAAGCTCAGCCACGACCACGCCCCAGAGAGGACAGTTGCCGAGAAGCAACAGCCGCGGACAGCAAGTCGCTTACCTGTGGCCACCTGGGTGGTTCCTCTCTGCAGGAGGAGCGCCCCACACTCCTCGCCCACGTGACTGTTGTTCTTCAGCAACCTGGGGAGACAGAGGACCGGGTGCCTTGGGGCAGGGAAGGCCCAATGAAAGGAGAGGAGGGCAGGGACGGGGAGGCCACCCACAAAGGACACAGGCCAGTATCGATGGAGACGCTGGCATCAGTGGTGTGTGTGTGGCGGGGTGGGGGGAAGGGCACAGCTACAGAGAGGGGTGAATGAAGGCAGATAAAAACCCCGCTGGGCCATCTGAAAAGCGCCAGGAGGCCTGACGCCCACGTGAGCGCGGACAGAAAACAGACTTGCTGCGGATTTGCGAGTAGGAGTCAGAAGCTGCCAAGGTGCCCCAGAGACTTCCTCCCTCGGTGTCCACATCGCCTCCGGGGCCCCAGTGGCTCAGCTGCCAGCACCCACCCTTGCAGCATCTCCTCCGGGCTGACCACTTTGGACGGCTTGTTGGAGGCTTCCACCTGCAGCGTGTGCTCTATGGCTTTCCGCTTGTAGCTAGGCATATTCTCTATTTCCTAGGGATTCATGGGTTCTGCCGGGGGGCCAGGCTCCAGGCTGCACACAGAGGGGCTCAGCCCCTCCCCAGCCTCTCCCTCTGCCCTCAGCAGCCCCTCAGCGGGGCCCCTCTTAGCCCAAGATGCATTCTGACCCTGGGAGGGGTGGCTCGGGGTCAGCCCCTGCTAGTCAGCCCTGTGATCCTGAGCAAGTGGTCACAGCCAGCCCGGCTCTGCCCGTGACCAGCGACAGCTGGAGGGACCTGGCCGAATGACGGAGGAGAAACGAGGGACCTCTCTGTCAAATGTCAGGTGCCTGGCAAAGATGCGCTATTACCGACCGGAAGTCACGGACCATCCAGGTTGGCAATTTCACTTGTTAATTAATACTCTCACTCCTCGCGTTGGAGAAGAGATGGCAGAAGGGGACAGGTCGGGGGCTTCCAGGGTACCCACTGCCAGCCCAGCTCATTCAGAGAACAGCCTGGCCGTGTCCACAACCCACTACTTTGAGTACAAGTGCAGGTGGGCCCCCAAACTCTGCCCCCAGAGCTTCCTCCACCGGCTGCTCCTATTGCCCCCCCATCCCTGCCACTTCGCGATGGCCCTGGCGTTCTGCAGACCCCAGGCCACACACAGGCTTTCCAAGGATGACACAGGCCCGCCCCGATCTCTGCCCACTCCTATGGCATAAATAGCATAATCCTGTCCTCTGTGTGTGTTGGGGGGGGTCCCCTTGTCCACCCCTTGACTCCTCCCCCCACATCCCTGGTATCCACCAAGGGCACGCCCTGGGACCTGGTCTCCCCCAGTGACAGCATCCACCAAAGCCCTGTTCTTACATTAGTGTCCAGGGTAAACGGGCTGGTGTCCAGCAAGACAAGTTTATCCACCATCTCCGGGAAGATACAGGAAAACTGTGATGTGACACACAAAAAGGGAAGAATGAATAGGAGAGGAAAAAGGAAGTGGGGCTCCGTCTTTCCCCAAGAACACCGGCATTCTGGGCTGGGGGAAGGCTCCTGACCAAGAGGCCAGCAAGAATCTCCCAGCCAGTCAGGGCGCCTTCCTCTCCCCGCACCTCCCGCAGTCTGCACCCAGCACCAAGCTCCTGACCCCGGGGATGGCTGGACCCCAGGGTTGCCTGGGACAGGGGGGTGGGCAACGCTGAAATGCTTAACCCCGTCAGGAATCTCCCATGACAGTGATTATCGCGGGGTCTCCAAAGTAGACAAGCCGGAGCCCCTACAACACTGCTTGAGACTTCTGATCAGAGGAGGACGAACTGTCAGTTCTGGGTACCTTCCCCTCCTCCTCCTGCTCGCCCCGCCCCGCTGGAGGCGTGGTCAGGGGTGGTCCGTGCAAAGCCATCTACTCACCATTCCACCCACCAAGCCACCTGGGGGACAAAAGAGTAGTCAGTTGGATATTCCCCAGCTCTCAAAATCCTACCAAAACCCCTCCCCAGGGGCTGCCCCACCCCCCGAGCTAAGGGCCTGGCTCCTGTCCCCCATCTGCAGGTTGGGCTCTGTATCCACCATCAAACGACGCTCCCCCTCTGGGACTGCGAGGCCCCTGCATCAGATCTGACCACTCAGAAGGTCAGGTTTCCCTCATCACATTGGTAGACGGCCATCTATAGGTTCATGTGTTCCTTTAAGGCGCTGCCTGGGACCAAAGGGCACAGTGGCCAAAGATCAAGGCGCAATGAACCCTTTCTTCTCTCCCTGCAGTTCCCAGAAGCGGGGCGGGGGGGGGGCACCTTTGCACCAAGTCCTCTCCCTTCCTGGTAGCCCTGCAGCCAGGTCCGAGCCAAAGTGCACTCACCAAAACTGTGGCCCAAGAAGGAGAAACGGTTCCATTTCAGGGCTGAAAACATAGGGAGCCAGGTCTGGATGGGCCCTGCTCCCGCCCCTCATCCTGTAGTCCCTGTGCTCTGGAGAGTCCCTCCCCAGCATCTGGGATGCCCCACTAAGGAAACCAGTTTGGGGGGGTCCCCAGCTCCACTGCAGGGGTGGAACCCCCAGGAGCAGGCAAGCTCTTCTTGGCAGCTCTCTCCAGCTTTCCCAAAGGCACCCATGAATTCCTGGCAGAACTGAGGCCACACCCCAAGCCATTCCCAGGTTAGCACTGCTTCCTGACCACGACACCCCACTCCAAGGATGAGGGATGTGTCCCAGAGACCCCACCGTCAGCGCACACACACACACACTCCACCTCTTACCTGCCACGACCCTTCGGACCTCACTCACAAAGTTTTGGTGATAATACGGGAAACCTGGGCCATAATGGGACGAGAGCCCATGACCCCCAAAATCCATGGCGACGTAGTGAAAGTCTGAGGCAGCGGTAAGGGCAGGGGAAGACATCTAGGTCAGCTGTCTCCCCCTCCTCACCCTCCAGCAACCCTGCAGCCTTACCCCTTGGCTCCTTTTCAGCCCCAGGCCCACCTTTCGGGAGAAGAGGGATGAGCCTGTCGAAGGAGTTAGCATTGTCCAGCCAGCCGTGAAGGCAGAGAACTGGGGAGCCCTGCTGGGGGCCCCAGATTTTGGCGGCAATGTGGCCCCAGGGCACAGCTAGCTTCAGCTCTGACATTAGACCTGAAATAAAATGACCATGAAGCCGGCACTTCCTGAGCCCCTCATCTCTGCCCTAACGTGTCCAGCGCAACAGCACTACCCAGGGGCTCAGACTCCTGTGCCGGCCCTGGGGGCGATGGGGGGAGCCAGGTGTCTGTGTGGGGGACACCCAGAGGAGGGAACAATAAGCTGAGTCCATTGGGTGGAGTAAACCTTGGCAGGGCTTCTTGGCAGAACTTTCTAGAATAGGTTGGGGGATTGGCTAGGCCTGGGCTCTGCCACTTGCTGGCTGTGTGATCTTGAGCAGGTTACTAAAACCTCCGATTTCTATAAAACTAGAGTAAACAGCGTAATAACAACCGCCAACATTTTCTAAGCCTTCACTGAGGGCCGGACGGGCTGGCCCCCTCTCCCCACATCCTCACAGTAAGCTCGAGCACTACCACCCTCCCTTCCAAGTCCAGCAACTGGGGCACAGGGAGGTTTAGTCCATGCCCATGGTCAGACAGGGAGAATGAGGTCAAGTTAGGATGAGCGCTGGCAGCACGACCCCAGGCCCCTGCCCCCGACTGCCCGGCACTACGCTGTCCCTCGCCTGCTCTGGTCAGGGCGGCCTCCTCCACCGCCCAGGGCCCACCTTTTCACCCCGCAGCCTCTCCCCACCCACCGCGCAAGAGTCCTGCGTGCCCCAGACCCCCGTGAGCTTGCTTCTCTAACTTGGGGACTCCTGGAACCCTGAGAGGCCAAGTGCAGCGGGTTCCCGGAGACCCCCCACCCTCCCGCGGGTGGGGCCCTGTCCCCAGGCTGAGGACCGAGGACTTGGCTACAGCCAGGGGGGCGGTGACACCGCTCCCCCACTCCCCTTCCCCTCCGCCGGCCCAAGTAGGTGAGTGGGCGGGTGGAAGTGCACGCCTGGCCTCCCCCAGCCCACCCAGTCTAAGGGGACTCGGGACCCGGCAACTTCACCCATCGCTCGCATCCCCGGGTCTCAGGGTATCCGCACTCCAACTTGCTAAGACACGCCGCACGGGAACTAACGCGGGAGTTCCGCGTCCCGCCCCGCCCCGCCCCGCCCCGGCCGGGCCCCGCCTTCCCGCCTCTCTGCGCACGCGCTACACGTGCGGCGGGCTGGCGGGATCCTAGCAGCCGGGGAACCCGGTCTTCCCTCTTAGCATCCCCTCACCCGGGACTTGCGTCCGGGAGGCGCCGCCTGCTCTGGGGAACTGGTCCGCGCCCCGCCCGGCGCTCGCTGTCAGCAGAGCGGCTGGGGAGCCCGGGAACCGTGACCAAACGACCTCCAAATATCGGGCTCCCCGATCACCCCATGGGTCCTCATCGTTGGCCAAAGGTGGGATGGCTCTTTTTCACCCGCCCCCCCCCGTTTTTCTTTTTCTTTTTGGGCAGCTCCACGGCGTATGCACTTCTCCGGCCAGGGATCGTATTCCAGCCGCAGTTGCCACAGCTGCAGCAACAGCTGGATCCTTAACCCACTGTGCTGGGCTGAGGAGCAGACCCTGCGTCCCAACACCACAGATCCTGTTGGGCCACAGCGGTATCTCTGGGATGGCGCTTTGTTCAGTGGTTTAATGCCCCTCTGGAAGGCTAGGCTGCGTCCACGGTGTGCTCACTGTGTCCTGGGGTCCTCAGCAGTACCTGGCAGGAGCCAGACTTAATATTTATTGCACAGGTGAATGAATGAATGTGTACTGTGAACTGAAGTTTGGCACTTGCCATCAGGCTCTACATGGATTAAACCATGAGCCAGTGCGGCTGCCAACCTGCAGCGCAGTTGGAGGGGGCTGTGCCCTCCCAGATCAAAGGGATGGAGGTGTGCAGCACAGCCAACATCTGTACAGGCATGCGTAGTTCTGTGGTCCTATAGCATAGCCTATATCCTTGAGCACAGGTGCATCTATAGCTATCTGCCTAAAATTTATAGTTTATCTGTAAGGGTGACAGAGAAACTTAGATGTAAGGCGAAAAACAAGCAGGGTATATAAGGTGGCGCTCCACTGCGTTCCTGGCCGAGCTCAGGGCAAAAATCAAGAGTGGCGCACACTTTGTGCTTTGGGAAAACTGGAAAAACTGTTCTTCAGATAGTCAAATATTTTTAAGAGAAGGTTTTATGTGCCCAATTCTTGCATGGCCTCATATCTAGAGAAACACTAAAATCCTTCATGGTGTGGTCTGCTCCTTGTGACCTTCAGAAGATCAGCAACAAACTTTTGTAAAATGTGCCTGGCTCACACCATGCACCTCACCTCACCTTTATCATATCCTGATACCCCTCCTTACCTCTTTGGGGCAGTATTTCAGAGCCAGCCAGGTCTGCAGTTAAGGATAAAACAAAGACTGTCACGGTCATCTGTGAATTGCAGTCTCTCCAAGGGTGAGAGCTGTGAGTCCTGCACGCTGTGAAAAATCAGGATACTGGCCCAGATAGTGGAGGTGTGTGTAAAAGGAATGATTTCAGTGAACCCAGGCCTGTTTTGTTCCTGCTCCCTGCGCTTTCTTGCAAAAACTCCCGTATATCCTAGCTCCCCCCTCGCCGCCTCAGAGTGGTTTCTCAGGGCTCCCTGAGATGCTGGCTCCCAGGCTTCCGTTCTAATTTTGCCCCCAATAAAACTTAACTCTCAACTTTTGTTGCTGGAATTTGGCCTCTGTCTGCAGGTGCCGAATTGAAATATAGAGACAGAATTTGGGGTAAAGGAGAACAAAATAGCTTTATTGTTTTGCCAGGCAAAGGAGGGTCACAGCAGGCTAATGCCCTAAAGACTGTGCCCCCCTTCGGGAAGGATTGCGAGAAGTTTTATAATGAGAAGGAGAAAGACAGGTTTCTGGATAAGAATCAGGGCTGGAGGTGAGTACACTGTCTTTTCATTCCTTTTTTGGAGGGTGGAATCTTTAGTTATTGCGGTTAGTGACATGAGATCTCAGCATGACCCCTGGTGATATTCTGGTTATCATGTCTGCATCTTCCCTAGAAATAAAAATACTTTCGAGAAGGGCATATTTGTCGGTGAGAAGGGCAGCTTAGGAAGGTCCTCAAAGAAACACCCTGTGCTTCTAATACGTGACTCATGGGCAATTGTACTCTAAGCTGTTCGATGGTGGCGTATATCCTTCAAAAAGAAGCGTAAGGTTGAGTTCCCTTCGCAGCTCAGTGGTTAATGAATCCGACTAAGAACCATGAGGTTGCGGGTTCGATCCCTGGCCTTGCTCAGTGGGTTAAGGATCCGGCGTTGCCGTGAGCTGTGGTGTAGGTCGCAGACGTGGCTCGCATCCCGCGTTGCTGTGGCTGTGGCGAAGGCCAGCGGCTACAGCTCCTGTTAGACCCCTAGCCTGGGAACCTCCATATGCCGCAGGTGAGGCTCTAGATATAGCAAAAAGACAAAAAAAAAAAAAAAAAGAAGCGTAAGGAATGTAACTTTTCTCTCATGGGTATGACGTGCCTGCATCACTTTCAGGTTATGCATTTTTTTAAGTCGACAATACATCAGGAACATCTCTCCCTAGGTGAGAAAGGATTATAAATAATGACACTGAACCTGGAGAGGATCAAGAACCCCAAGTCACGAAGGGAGTTTTGGAACACTAAATCCTATAGGCACTCAAGTGCATCCTTTGGGTCTCTGGAAGTGGCAAGTGCAGGACAAATAAGGACGAGAACTTCCTATTCATTCAGCACTCTTTGCTCATTGAAAGACCTAGGGGTGGTCCCAGAGCCCCCCCAGCTCATGAACCAGCTGCGGGCTGGAGAGAGAGATGTATCTCCCTGGGGGCGAGGGTTGGGGGGGTGATCAGAGAGACTCAGGCCCTGAACACAGGGCTGCGGGGGATGGAGGGGTGCTGGGCGGAGTCACGGTGCAGAGGAAGTTGGTGGCGGCTGGGAAATGTGGGTCAGGGTGAGGATGCGGCTGAACGTGGAGCCAGGAGTTTGGACCTTACTGAGTGGTGGGGGTTTGGGGAGCTGGGGTTGATGAGACCATCTCCTGGGGAGGGGGTACATGCCCAGTGGAATCCAGGAAGCAGGTGCAATGCATCCTCCCGTCTCTTGTTTTTGTTCCTGGCGTGCTGCCTCTTACCCTGCCTGCAGTTGTTCTCAACTTTGTCTGCTCCGTGGACGTCAGCTCCTAAAATTAGAAAAAGGTCTTGGGAGATCCTGTCTTGGCCAATCCTGCCAATTGAACTGGTTGAGAATTACAAAGAAGTTGCCTCCCAGCCTGTCCCTCCAAGCTCAAAAAGGAGCAGCACATAGTGGGCAAAAGTCAGGGAGTATTCCCTAACACTTTCGGTCCTTACCTCCTTGGTTCTGTTCCTCAGGTTAGAATAGCACCCACATCCAGAGGTGGGAAGTTATTAATACTTGAGAGAGAGAAGTATTTCCAGGAGATCCTATTTATCAGCAAGAGGAAAACCCCTTGGTTAAGCTTAAGAAATAAAAGAAATCCCTAACATAAATGAAGTGTGGGATCCTGGATCCTTGAACCAGAAAGAGCCATTCTTGGAAAACCTGGAAAATTCTAATGTCTGAGGCTTAGTTCACAGTAATGTACTGATATGAATTTCTAGCTTTGTATCATGGCTGTGCAAGATATTTACTATTAAAGAACTAGTTGAAGGGCATAGAGGAAATTCTATACTTTTCAACTTTTTCTGTAAGTTAAAATTATACCGAAATTTGAGTTTCTTTTTTGCTTTTTAGGGCCACACCTGTGGCATATGGAGGTTCCCAGGGTAGGGGTCGAATTGGAGCTGCAGCTGCCGGCCTACACCACAGCCCCAGCAACCTCAGATCCGAGCTGCGTCTGCGACCTACACCACACAGCTCATGGCAACGCCAGATCCTCAGCCCAAGGAGTGAGGCCAGGGATCGAACCCGCATCCTCATAGATGCTAGTCAGATTCATTTCCGCTGTGCCACAAAGGGAACTCCCATGTTGCAGTTATTATTAACAAACCTATTTTGCTTGTTTCCAACTTGCTTCAGCTCTAAAAAAAATTTTTTTTTCCTTAGAGTTCCCATCGTGGTTCAGAGGAAAAGAATCTAACTAGTATTCATGAGGATGCGGGAATTTTTTTTTCTTGTATTCTAATCAAAGTTTTTAAAGCTTTAAACTTTTTTTTTTGTCATTTTAGGGCCGAATCTGCAGCATATGGAAGTTCCCAGGCTGGGGGTCAAGTCAGAGCTGTAGCTACCGGCCCACACCACAACCAGAGCAATGCTGGATCCTTAACCCACCAAACGAGGCCAGGGATCGAACCTACATCCTTATGGTTACTAGTTGGGTTCATTACTGCTGAGCCAGTAACTGTAACTCCAAATTTAAACTTCTAAAGATCCTTTTAGCTGTGTTCCATATAAATTGGCAAGAGATTTTTTTCCTTCATACTGAGTTACGCATATTGATTTTTTTTTTTTTTTTTTGGGCCGTGACTGTGTCATGCAGAAGTTCCCAGGCCAAGGCTCAAACCCACGCTACAGCAGTGACCCCAGCCACTGCAGTAACAGTGCTGGATACTTAACCTGCTGTGCCGCGATGGGAACTCCCATATTTAATTTTTTTGATGAGACAGCACACTCATACAGTTCAAAGAAACACATATAAGTGAGGTATCTTGTTTTCACCCCATCCCTGGCCAACCTGCTCCCACCACTCACTTCAGGAAACTTCCAATAATTTCCTAGTGTTCTCCAGGTTATTATTGTTATTTTTTTTTAATGTACATGCAGGCAAATCTTCCCGCTTTTCTGGCACCAGAAGTAGCTTGTTACACTCTGTGCCTTAGCTGTATACCCCTGTGCTTGGTTGCTGTTCATTAAAACTTGTTTCCTTCTGCTTTGCACACACCTAGTCTTCTATTGTGGGAATAAGCCACACTTTTATTTATTTGTCCCTTACAGAGGCATAACCGTGCGGGTTCCCATGTTTTGTGTTACATAATCAGGGATCACTGTAGGAAAATCTCCCAGAGGAGAGAGAGCTGGAGCAGAGGCTGGACGTTTCCTCATTGCCATTCTGCGCTCCACCTGTGCCGGCCCAGTCTGCCTACCCCTCCGGGAACTTGACAGAGGAGGTCAGTATCCAGCTTTTGAATCTGTCAGTCTGATAGATGAGAAATTGTATCTCAGGGCATTTTTCTTTTTTCTTTTTTTTTCTTTTTGTTGTTTTAGGGCCGCACCACAGCCTATGGAGGTTCCCAGGCAAGGGGTCTAATCGGAACAGCCACAGCAACGCCAGATCTGAGCCGTGTCTTCAACCTACACCACAGCTCACAGCAACGCCAGATCCTTAACCCACTGAGCGAGGCCAGGGATCAAACTCGCAACCTTGTGGTTCCTAGTCAGATTCGTTTTCTATGTGCGCTTTGACAGGAACTCCCAAAACCCCTTCTTTGAGGGGCTAAACGGCAAGCCCTTTCTGAGAACACCCACAGCTCCTCTTTTAGTTCTTTTGCCTTTGGATTTTCACTTCATTTAGTTTAAAAGTCACAAAACAGAGTTCACCCAAACCAACAGATCTTGACTCACTGAAACTAATTCTCCTCCCCAACTCACCCGGGAGTATTTGAAAGAAAAGTATTATAAAGCTCAAATTGAAAAGCACAGGAGTTCCCCCTTTGGCTCATCAGAAATGAACCTCATATCCATGAGGTTGCGGGTTCGATCCCTGGCCTCGCTCAGTGGGTTAAGGATCTGGTGTTGCCGTGAGCTGTGGTGTAGGTCGCAGACGAAAGATGACGTGAAGACACAGACAACACCATGTGAAGATGGAGGCAGAGATGGGAGTGATGCACCTACAAGCCCAGGATGGCCAGCAAACCCCCAGAAGGATCTGATGTGGCTGTGGCTGTGGCGCAGGCTGCCAGCTGTAGCTCCAATTCAACCCCCAGCCTGAGAATTTTCATATGCCTTGAGTGTGGACCTAAAAAGCAAAAAAAAAAAAAAAAAAAAAAAGTTGAAGAGAGAGTTCCCTTGTGGCACAGAGGGTTAAGGACCTGGCATTGTCACCCCAGCCACCTGGGTCGCTGCTATAGCACAGTTTCGCTCCCTGGCCCAGAAACTTCCACATGCCACGTGTGGTTTAAAAAAAAAAAGTTGAAGAGGAAAGGCAATGTTCAGAAAAAAAGGTGACGTGAGGTCATAGTGCTGCCAACCGGAACTGCTGACTTTATTCCAGTGTAAACTGAGTAGAGTTTTCCTAGAGATGGTGATGGAGAAGGAAGAGGAGGCGTCTTTCTTCAGTGCTCGTGGTGTTGCAGTTCTGCATTCCTAGATCCTCCAGGCTCGAACAGGTGCAAAGATTCAGAGCACAGTTAATAAGGCTCGGCTTGGGCCCCGCAGTGGAGAGGACCACCGTTCCCAAGGAAGGGCCTGTCCAAGCCTATCTCCTCATCGCTAAAACAACTGAATGCTTCCAGGTCTGGGGCACATCCCTCCCAGTCGGCCCCTGGGACTACTGTGTCCCCCCACCTACCCCCAGCCCCCCCACCCCACCCCCAGCATAGGCCTTGGCAGAGGGCGACTTCCCCTTGAAATATCTCCTCCTTACTTCTGCCTTTAAAAGCATCTGAGGAGGAGAAGTGGGTATGGGTGGAGATGAAACTTGGTGAGGAGTTGTACCCGGCTCACCTGGGTACAAAAGTTCTGCTGGGAGGAGTTCCCATCGTGGCTCAGAGGAAACAGATCTGACTAGCATCCATGAAGACGCAAGTTCGATCCCTGGCCTTGCTCAATGGGTTAAGGATCCAGCGTTGCCAGGAGCTGTGGTGTAGCTCACAGATATGGCTTGATTCTGGTGTTGCTGTGGTGCAGGCCAACAGCTACAGCTCTGATTCGACACCTAGCCTGGGAACCTCCATAGGCCGTGGGTACGGCTCTAAAAAGCCAAAAAAAGAAAGAATGGAAGGAAGGAAGGAGGGAAGAGAGAAAGAAAGAAAGAAAGTACTGCTGGGACAAAGTGCCACAAACTGGGGGACTCAAATGGCAGACATCCATGGTCTCACAGTTCTAGAGGCTAGAAGTCCCAGATCAGCGTGTCAGCAGGTCTGGTTCCTTCTGAGCGCTCAAGGGAGAGTCTAGTCAGGTCCCTCTCCCAGCTTCTGGGGGTTTGCTGGCCATCCTTGGTGTCCTCGCCTGCAGATGCATTACTCCCATCTCTGCCTCCATCTTCACATGTGTTGTCTTCACATAGTCTTTCCTCTGGGTGTGTCTGTCTCTGCGTCCAAATTTCCCCCTTTTGTTTATTTATTTTTAGGGCAGCATACACGGCATATGGAGGTTTCCCAGGCTAGGGGTCGAATCAGAGCTGTAGCTGCCAGCCTATGCCACAGCCACAGCAAAGCCAGATCCCCTACCTGAGGGAGGCCAAGGATCAAACCTGCCTCCTCATGGATACTCATTGGGTTCATTACTGACGAGCCACAATGGGAACTCCTAACTTTCCCGTTGTATAAGGATACCTGTCATACTGGATTGGAATCCACCCTAATGGCCTCATTTTAACTTGATTATCTCTCTAAGGACCCTGTTTCCAAATAGGGTCTCACACTCACGGGTGCTGAGGACTAGGGTTCCAATACAGGTTTTGGGGGCACACATTTGAACCCATAGCGTGGGTATATGGGGGTTGTTGTACTCTTTATGTGTTGTGTGTGGTCTCTGCTTTCATATATGTTTAAAATTTTCCATAATAGAATGTTAAATAAGCAAAACACAATGAAAGCGCCCCCCATCCCCTTTCAGATTTGGCCCCATTTCTCAGCTCAGCTTTATATCAAAATTCCTTCTGAGGTGTCCCCTCTTGCTGACTCACTCCCTCTCTGCCCATCTGTCTTGTACCTCCTTCAAACAGGCTTTTATTTCCACCAGTATCTCTCTATTAAGGTCCAGGAAGGGGACAAAAATCATAAAAGTAATTTGAAGAGGAGAAAAAAATTTTTTGTCTTTTTTAGGGCCACACCTGAGGCATATGGGACGTTCCCAGGCTAGGGGTCGAATGGGAGCTGTAGCTGCCGGCCTTCGCCACAGCCACCGCCACAGCAACGCCAGATCCTTAACCCACTGAGCGAGGCCAAGGATCAAACCTGCATCCTCATGGATGCTATTCGGGTTCATAACCCGCTGAGCCACAACGGGAACTCCCATTTCTCCTAGTTCTAAAGTTAGCACCCCCCTCCCGACCCCAGTTAGGTTCAGGGCAGGTGAATCCTGCATCCTGCCTGCCATGTCTCCATGGTAAAGGGGGCCGGGCTCGTCATGGTTTGTTAAGCAAGCAGAGCAACAGAGACTAGAATTCTTCAGCTCCTACCACACAGTGGAAGATGTGGGTTTCACTTTCTTCTCTTTTTCTTTTTTTCTTTCGTTTTGCTCAAAGACTGTGGTAAGGGTCAACTCGACCTATGCTACTTTATTTACTCAACATCTCACCAAAACATTTTCTCCGGGAATTACTGTGGTAGTTCTACATTCAGCACTGCTGGGAATTGCTCCGGAGCAGGCTGCTTGACGTCTCTGTTGTCAGTTTCCCAGTTTCTTCGCAGTTGTATTTCTAGCCTGAAGTTGCATCTGGTACATAGCAGGTGCTCAGTAAATGTTTGTCCAATGAATAAATGCATGACTTATTTGAAATGTCATATTTTTTCACTCTCCCATGCCTCGGCATATGTTAATTGCTTCGATCTAGAAGCTCCTACTCCTTGCAGCAGTTACCTTTGGATGTGTGCCTAACTCGCCGTAACTCTCCTTTGGGGAGATCTGTCTCCCTCCCATCACAGAGTCACCAAGGTGGGTCCTGGAGAGCCCTATCCGTATCTTGGACACTGCTCCGAGGCCATAACCAATTCCTGGTGTGGGGCAACCTGACCCAAGTTGGACCAAGGTCTCTGCCCCAGCCATTTGGAATTGGGGTTTGATATTCCAGCCTTACCCTGGGCTTGTCTTCAGAATGGGACACATTAAAAAAAAAAAAAAAAAGCATTCAGGTGTGCAGAGAGGAGAGGCGAAAGAAACAGGCTGCTGCCAAGGAGTAGAGGGCGTGCTGGGATGTGCCACCCTAGCAGGGCCAAGGCACCGTTCTTCCAGCCAGCGACCAACGTCAGCTCTGACAGTTGAGTTCTTCCCTGAGACTCGCCCTTTGCTGAAGGGACATGCCATGCCTGAGGACATGACCTCCCCAGGGCAGTCCACTGCCACTGACTGGTCCTTACACCCCGGTCAACGACCCCGCCAATGTACAAAGGGCTGGTGACCGTCATCCCAGCCCCTGAGCTCCCTATGGAATTGTGTAAGACTCCCAGCTGAATCCAGGTCCAACTTCTGCCCGGCGCAGCTTCTCTGATTTCTTAAAATGCTGCTTCCAGAGAGGCTGAGTGGTAAGTTTTCTGTATGCACGAATAAGAGATGCAGCTGTTTCCCAAGGCACCTAACCTAAGGCACGAGGCTTACAGTGCAAAGGCACTGGTGGTGAAACAGCTGCTGATTGTTAGGACGATCCAATAAGCATCTCTGCTTCCTTGCTGGCCCTAGCGCTGGGACTCCCTAAATTAACCTCTACTAAATGAAACATAGTTTGCCGGAGGTCAGGGTGGTAAGCATTTTGGCCTCCAGCATAGCAGGTTAGAGGGCAACTTGGAGCGGGAGGTAGAGTTTGGCCTTGGCGTCTAGTTCTTTTTATGAATCTCCCCCATCCCCGTCCCGCCCTAGGGCGCAGATGTGATGCCCTCCACCCAGCCCAGCCCCGCTTCTCATTCAGCCTGGACTGAGGGTCCACGAGGTCCGGGCTCCTTCTCTTACCCATCTCGCCGTCATAGCGCCCTGGACCGGCTCCCCTCTCTGATCCCTGCGGTGGGCGAAGCACAGGTGCATTATCTTCCACCAGCGGCATTTTTGTCACCGTGCTTCGCCTCGGTTCCTGTTTCTGGTTTCAGGGAATTTCCTCCTCTGGTGAGACAGCAGCTCAGTCCCTATATATAGAATCTGCGGAAGTCTCCAGGCTGAAGGCGTCGGCGTCATAGACACTCGGAAGTGCTCAGATGGCCCAGAAAAAAAAAGGTCATGCGAGCCCCCCCTTGTTGCAACCGAGGGAACCGTGTTTTAACCACTCCTGCAACCCAGGACAGGCGGGTGGGGAAATGCTTCTCACCGACTGAGGTTATGTTCAGTTCGCGACACTCAGCATTCGCCGCCTCCCGCCCTTTGGAGGGTTTCCAGGAGCGAATCTGATTCTTGGTGTGCAACGGTCGCGTGGAAGGCAGGTGCGCCCGGGTACCGTGGGGAGGGGAGCGCGGGCGCGCGGGGGCTGCGGGTGGTTCCAGAGCCGCTCTGCGGCCAGGAAAGCCAAGAAGAGAGAGAGATTCGTCTTCACCGCGCCCCCCCCAAGTCCCCTTCTCCCTTCTTCTAGAAGCCCTTCTTTAACCTGGCTGCGACTTGCGCGACTCTTTTTTGGCGAAAGAAAGCTTCCCGAATTGAGGGCAGTGGGGCGGCAGGACCAAGGGAAGGCAGGGTGGTGTGTCTGTTGGAGGCTTTTATCCTTGGAGCGTAGAACGAGGGGAAGACCCTGAATTCGGGCCGCGCGGGCGGCCGCCCGGTGCGAGGACCGCGCGTGGGCGCTGCGGAGTTTCGGGTGAATGCGGGCAGAAAGGGGGAGACTTAGCGAGGGGGCGCTGGACGGTCCCCGACGGCCCGGGCCGTGACGGGACCCCAAACACCCAGCGCCGCGTGGACCTTGGGCGGCGGGGACCTCGGACGCCTGCGGGCCCCCAGGAAGCCCCGCGGCGCCTCTCGAGCGGGGCCGCGGCGCCCCCTGCCGGCCCCCCCGCCTTACCGCAGCCCCTGCCCACGATCCTCCCCGGGGCAGACGCGGGGACCCCGGCAGGCGCAGGCGGCGCGAGTGTCCAGCGGCGTCCTCCCAAGCCCCCCATCCCTTCGCACTTAAGCTGCTACTGATTTGGTCTTTTTAAAAAGAAAAAGGTAAAAGGGTCTTTCCCCAGACCTCTGTGTGAGAAAATGGAGAGGAATACACACATACTCCGGTGGGTTTCTCTGAACATTTTTTGGTTCAAGGACCACTTTGGGGTCAAAGATTCCAAGGCACACCTCCTTTTACAAGGAGCCGCCTTAGAAGGTCTTAAGGAGCTTTTGGTTGGACAATCACTGAAAAGTTAGATTGGACACTTGGGAGTGGGGCTTTAGATATGTAGGACAAACAAGAGCGGTATTCGTTTTTACAAATTTTTTTTTTAAATTTCCTTTTTAGGGCTGCACCTGCGGCATATGGAAGTTTCCAGGCTAGGGATCGAATCAGGGTTGCAGCTGCCAGCCTACACCACAGCCACAGCAACGCAGGATCCTTAACCCACTGAGCGAGGCCAGGGATCGAACCCACAACCTCATAGTTCCTAGTCAGATTCATTTCCACTGCGCCACGATGGGAACTCCCGTGTTTTTTGTTTTTTGTTTTTGCTTTTTAGGGCCACACTTGAGGCATATGGAAGTTTCCAGGCTAGGGATCAAAACGGAGCTGCTGGCCTACACCACAGCCACAGCAATGTGGGGATCCAAGCTGCATTTGCGATCTACACCACAGCTCACAGCAGTGCCATATCCTTAATCTACTGAGCAAGGTCAGGGATGGAGCCTGCATCCACATGGATGCTTGTTGGGTTCTTTACTGCTGAGCCATGATGGGAACTCCACAAATTATTTCTTTTTAAATTTTTTTGTTATACTTGAATTATAATGTTCTGTCAATTTCTGCTGTACAGCACAGTGACCCAGTTATACATATATATAGATAGATAGATAGATAGATAGATATATGTATATATGTATACATTCTTTTTCTCATATTATCTTCTATCATGTTCCATCACAAGTGACTGGATATAGTTCCCTATACTATACAGCAGGACCTCATTGCTTATCCATTCCAAATTCAGAAGTTTGCATCTACTAACCCCAAACTCCCAGTCCATCCCACTCCCTCCCCATTGGCAACCACAAGTCTGTTCTCTATGTCCATGAGTTTGTTTCTGTTCTGTAGATACATTCATTTGGCTGCACCTGCAGCGTATGGAAATTCCTGGGTTAGGGGTCCAGTCAGGCCAACTAACGCCACAGCCACAGCAAGACCAGATCCGAGCCACGTCTGTGACCTATGCCACAGCTCACGGCAACGCTGGATCTTTAACCCACTAAGTAAGGCTAGGAATCGAGCCCATATCCTCATGGATACTAGTTGGGTTCATAACCTGCTGGGCCACAATGGGAACTCAAAAGCTGAAATTCTTATAGGCCAAGGTTGAGGTCCAGTGAAGAAGAGGACTCAGATGAGACTGACTAGTTTGGTCAAGGATAGTCTTTGTCACTTTCCGTAGCAATGGTGAAGAGTTGCTTTGTCCTTTTCACAGCCGATGGTCCCTGTTGATGGACATTTGAGGGCAGTGTGGTGAAGGTCTCACAAACCCAGGATACTTTCAAGAAAACAAATATTAAATGGAAATTACTTTTTCAAAAATGATTAATGTAGGAGTTCCCGTCGTGGCTCAGTGGTTAACGAATCTGACTAGGAACCACGAGATTGCGGGTTCGATCCCTGGCCTTGCTCAGTGGGTTAATGATCCGGCATTGCCATGAGCTGTGGTGTAGGTTGCAGATGAGGCTCGGATCCCACGTTTCTGTGGCTGTGGCGAAGGCCGGCAGCGACAGCTCCTGTTAGACCCCTAGCCTGGGAACCTTCATATGCTTATCTAGGGTATGGCCCTAGATAAGGCAAAAAAAAAAAAAAAAAAAAAGATTAATGTAGTATATAAAGAAATAGTATAATAATCTGAAGTTTTTTTTTAAAGAATTCTGGGAAATTGGCACAACATTGTAAATCAACTATACTTTAATAAAAACAAAAATTAATTTAAAAAAAGAATTCTGAGTGTTCCCTTGTGGTGCAGCTGGTTGGGAATCTGGCATTGTCATTGTGGCAGCTGGGTTGCTCCTATGGTGAGGATTCAATCTCTGGCCTGGGAACTTCCACAAAAAAAAAAAAAAAAAAAAAAAAAATTCTGAACTATTATCCCTCTTCTAGGACTAACCTTGTAAAAACATGTGTGATGGGGAGTTCCCATTGTGGTGCTATGGAAACGAATCCAACTAGTATCCATGAGGATGCAAGTTCGATCCCCGGCCTGGCTCAGTGGGTTATTTGGCATTGCCATGAGCTGCGGTGTAGGTGGCAGACGCAGCTCGGATCCCACATTGCTATGGCTGTGCTGTTGTGGTTTAGGCCGGCAGCTGCAGCTTTGATTTGGGCCCTAGCCTGGGAACCTCCATATGCCACAGGTGTGGCCCTAAAAAGCAAAAAAATAAATAAAAAATAAAAACATGTGATGAAGTGATTATTGCCTAAGATGCCATGGCTTGCTGCTTGCATTTAAATCCTGGTTCTTACACTGATAACCTACATGGTTGTGACAAGTTACTCTTAGCCTCTCTGTAACTCAATGTCTGCATCCGTAAAATGGGATAATAACCTCATAGGGTTGTTGTGAAAATTAAGCTCACGGATCTATGTAAATCCCTGTATAATTTTTAACTAGTTTAATCTAACATTCTCTCACCTCCCACACCCAGGCCTAGAGGAGTCTTGGAAAGAATCAAGGATGTTGTGCTTTTGTGCCGTCAGTCTGTAGTATCTGTCAGATTCCTATATCTTAAAAACCTCTCTGGAGCTCCTGTCATGGCTCAGCAGTTAACAAACCCAACTAGCATCCATGAAGATGTAGGTTCGATCCCCGGCCTGGCTCAGTGGGTTAAGGATCCAGCGTTGCTGTGAGCTGTGGCTGTAGGATGCAGACGCAGTTTGGATCCCGCATTGCTGTGGCTGTGGTGTAAGCCTGTAGCTACAGCTCCAATTCAACCCCTATCCTGAGAACCTCCGTATGCCGCAGGTGTGGCCCTAAAAAGACAAAACAAACAAACAAACAACAACAAAAAAAACTCTCCTACATTCACTGATGATTTCACAGGTAATTGCTCCCCAAACCTCTTGCTGATCCCATTGGCTTGCCATTAGCATCCTATGTAGATTTTCCATTACAGAATTCCATTTTCCCTAACCTGGGAACCTCCATATGCCATGGGTGCATCCCTAAAAAGACAACAGAAAAAAAAAATTTTAAGTAATAAAAATAAAAAGCAAGAAAGAAAGGAAGAAAACTGACATATATAAACACAAATAGAATAGCCCAGCGGTTTGCAAACTTTTTCTGTAAAAAGCCAGATAGTAAACACTTGAGGCTTTGTAGTTGCACAGTCTGTTCAGCTCTGTCATTGTGGCATGAAAAGCAGCCATGGATCCTAGCTAAGTACATGAGTGTGGCTGTGTTCCAATCAAATTTAATTATGGACTAAAATTTAAACTTCGTGTGATTTTCATGTGTCATGAAATATTCTCCTTTTGATTTTGTTCACCTTTTAACAAAATGAAATAGACGCTTAGCTCGCAGGCCATACAAAAACTGGTGGCAAGCCAGATCTGGCCCATGGGCTGGAGGTTGTTGACTGCTGGATTGGGCCCTGATAGACCTCGCATGCACAAAGTGCTACAGAATACAGCACAGGCAGAAGTTTACTATTTCAGGAGTTCCCATCCTGTCTCGGTGGTTAACAAACCCGACTAGGAACCATGAGGACGCAGGTTCGATCCCTGGCCTTGCTCAGTGGGTTAAGGATCTGGCGTTGCCGTGAACTGTGGTGTAGGTCGCAGATGCAGCTCGGCTCCCACATCTGTGGCTGTAGCTCCGATTGGACCCCTAGGCTGGGAACCTCCACAGGCCGTGGGTGCGGCCCTAAAACAAAAAAGAAGTTTACTATTTCCACGGGTTCTGAGGATGCTTCCGGGGGAGGGGAATTTTATACATGCTTTGACAGTTAAGTTTCTGTTTGCCTGCGGTCTGTTGAAGGAGGTGGAGGATAAGGACCAGCGCAGGGCTGATTCCAGGCTCCTTGAACAAAGGCATGCGGGCAATAGGGCCCACAGAGTGTGGCATGTTCAGAACCCTGAACGGTTTAGTGCGACTTGAGCTTGGTTAATGGGAAGCAGAGTGGCCCGAGGTGGGTAGGGAAACCGGGCCAGATTTTGCGAAGAGCCTCTATTGCCACGCCAGAGAGTCTGGATTGTATTTCGTAGGCAGTGGAAACCCTGGACGTTTCCCAGCCGAGAAGTGATTGAAAGCGTATCAGTGTTTGAGACGTTCCGGGGTGGGGACACGGGGCCGGGTTAGAGACAGGGCCTGGCAGCAGTCAGTGGTCCGGTTAGGCTGGAGGGGCAGGATCCGGGCGTGAGGGCTGTCCCCAGATGGCCGGTTGTGAGCGCTGCCGGCCGGAAAATAGGCTTTAATGGAGTCCAGGGAGTGAAGCCAAAAGTTGAGAGCCAGAAACAGCCTGGCAGGGCGCTGCCTGGCAGGACTAGGGGCAGGATGTTGGCAGAGATGAGAGCAAGAGATGGACAGCGTGGGAAGGAGCAGAGATGGCCCCAAGAGCTGGACAGGACCTTGAGGGAAAAGATCTCATTTTTCATTACAAAAACAACACAATACTTGTAAAAAAGCAGAGCTCCCACTGTAGAGCAGTGGGTTAAGAATCCACCTGCAG
>PVHT021183617.1:2846592-2866977 GCA_004024745.2 Catagonus wagneri
CGGGAGCTCTGTATACACATTTTTTTTTTTTTTAATTTTCTTTTTACAGCTGAACCTGCAGTATATGGAAGTTCCTGGGCTAGGGGTGGAATCAGAGCTGTGGCTGGCCTATAACACAGCCAACAACAACACTGGATCCAAACTGCTTCTGTGACCTGTGCCACAGCTTACAGCAATGTCAGATCCTTAAAACACATCCACATGTACACTACACTGGGTTCTTAACCCGATGAGCCTCAACAGGAGCTCAACAATGCCAGGTCCTTAGCCCACTGTGCCACAGCAGGAACTCCTATGGTAGCTTTTTAAAACAAATTTGCATTTAAGCACTGAATTATTCAACTCTGTGTTCATCTACAATACCCATTCGTTGCTACAGACGGATGAATGGGTGGCTGTGGAGCCCTCACGAGCTGTGGCTTCTTGGCAGAAGAGAAAAGCTCCTGTGTCCACGGCCAGCTCTATCACTGGCTCAGTGCACGGCCTCTGCTCCAGTTCTTCTGTCTCTAAAACGAGTGTTGACCAAAGGACTTTTCAAATAGGAAACAAACGAACCAGAAACACACCCCGTGGACAGTTAGATACTGAGGGATGAATTATTCCGTAATCTGTATCCAAAATGTCTTTCAAGGTTAACAGTTTTATGCGCTTGGGCCTACATTTTCTGTAATCGCACATTACTAGGCATAGGATTCTGGAAAATATTTCTTTTGTGTGTGAATATTTTTTAAGTGAGAAAAACACAAACATATTCCCCGTAGAGACTGTCTGTGATGCATGATTGAGCAGACTTAGGGATTTTCCCTTAAAGGTATTTAATAAACGTTGCGACTGGCGGAGCGAGCTCAAGCTCAAGCTCGGTCTTGGTGAGAGTCTGGCTCTTAATTCAGGACTGATTTTTGCCTTGCTGAACCCTTCTGAAGAACCCTGAATAACACCAGTTAGGTCCAGATCTAAACATTCTCAGTCCAGGAGTTCCCGTCGTGGCGCAGTGGTTAACGAATCCGACTGGAAACCCTGAGGTTGCGGGTTCGATCCCTGGCCTCGCTCAGTGGGTTAAGGATCCGGCGTTGCCGTGAGCTGTGGTGTAGGTTGCAGACGCGGCTCTGATCCTGCGTTGCTGTGGCTGCGGTGCAGGCCAGTGGCCACCTCCGATTAGACCCCTAGCCTGGGAACCTCCACATGCCGCGGGTGCGGCCATAAAAAGGCAAAAAAAAAAAAAACATTCTCAGTCCAAAATGATTTTTCTGGTATTCGGAACCGTATTTATGGTCTGGGTAAGGATATTTTGGCTTCTAAATAGCCAAATACTGATTTTTTTTAAAAAATCGATTATTTGGTCATTTTTTTCACAGATATTTGCTACTACTCTTATTTATTTATTTTTATTGAAGTATGGTTGATTTTTTTTTTCCTTTTGTTGTTTTAGGGCCGCACCTGCGGCATGTGGAGGTTCCCAGGCTAGGGGTAGAATTGGAGCTGTAGCCGCTGGCCTACACCGCAGTCACAGCAACGCAGGACCCGAACCGTGTCAGCACAGCTCACGGCAACGCCGGATCGTTAACCCACTGAGCAAGGCCAGGGATCGAACCCGCAACCTCATGGTTCCTAGTCGGATTCGTTAACCGCTGCGCCTCGAAGGGAACTCCCGAGGATGGTTGATTTTATTTTACTGTTTTATAAGCTTAGTTAATGAAAGAAAAAGCTTTACTTGTCTTGTGTGATGATAAATCCTGGGTAGTGACAGGAGGTTGAAATGATTTTGCTTTGGTCCTCAACTGTGTTTCCAGCAAAAATGAAACATGATTTCACTCAAGTGAAAGGCAAGGGGCCTGCCCCACATTTACTCTAATGAACCCTTTTTTTTAACAGTACGCATGAATAGTTTGTCAATAAGATAGCAAACATAATTTAAAACACTTATATTTTATGACATTTTGTCTAATTTAGAACTTTCACTGATTCAGACTGGCCTTTCCCTCAAGTGGAAAGACGGGGCCACACCGTCATACGTCATTGTCACCACCTCTACCACCTTTTGGACTGGCTTTGATTCCTGACCCAGCAGGTTTGCAAATCAATGACTAGCAGTCACTCTGCTGGTTTAGCCATAAGTTCGGGGCAGGTTATTTCCAGCTCTCCATCTAAAGTTCCTGCAATGGGCTGGCCTCTTTGGTGACTTTCAAATTTTTTTCAAGAGGTTGGAGTTCCCATCGTGGCGCATGAGGTTGCAGGTTCGATCCCTGGCCTTGCTCAGTGGGTTAAGGATCCGGCGTTGCCGTGAGCTGTGGTGTAGGTTGCAGATGCAGCTCAGATCCTGCGTTGCTGTGGCTGTGGTGTAGGCCAGTGGCTACAGCTCCGATTAGAGCCCTAGCCTTGGAACCTCCACATGCGGCGGGTGCGGCCCTAAAATGACAGCAAAAAAAAATTTTTTTCAAGAGGAAAATATTATTATTTTTATTGTTATTATATTACCAAACCCGGGGCATATGGAAGTTCCTGGGCCAGGGATTGAACCTGTGTTGCATCTGCAGCACAGATCCTTTACTTGCTGACAAAAGAGCACTTCTACAAGAGGAATTTTTAAAGCCTAAGAAATGGATGTTCCCCTGAGAACCTCGCGCTGGAGACAGAGCAGGGATCGAGCCTTAGCGGGGATCACCCCTGAGCCCTGTCCCCTGCGGTGCCCCAAACGTTCGCGGAGCCTTAAGGGTCTGTCCAGTGGAGACGGAAGAGCGGAACAGCGCTCCGGGACTTTGCCATTCGGGGCCTCCCCTGTGGAGGGCGGTCCAGTGGGAATAGAGGCAGCTTCAAAGCAAAGAGACTCGAGCGACTGCGTTTTGTGAGCACGTCCCAGCTGCACAACCGCGGCAAGCCTGCCCTGGCGGCCCCGCCTCTGCGACCTCGGGCGGCGGCGACCGACCTTGGGCGGGGCCTGAACGGAGGGGGCGCACGGGGCTCTCACCGCGGGGCCAGAGACGCGGAGTCTCACTTTCTTTCTTTGTAAAGTGAATTCCCCAAGGGTTCCCAAACCTTTGCTTGACAGAGCACTGGGGCGGGACGGGGGTGGGGGTGGGGGTGGGGAGAGACGTTTAAAGCGTGTTCCATTGTCCTTCCCGGTGACAGAGCGGTCTCCCGCAGCAGGTGTCCAAGTGTCTCTTTGTAACCGCGCTAGAAAGTTCCTCCCTTCTCTTAAAGCTCGGCAATAATGAGTAGGAAGAAAAAGTGCTTGTTGCATAGCGCGGATTATTATAGGTCTCTGAGCATTCTGCATTCACCTGCTGCAGAAATCATGGCTTGTCCCGTGGGGGATTTATGGCGCAGGTCAATTGCAAGTTTAGAAGCCCTAAAAGATGGGACCGAGGTGCCTGAGGCTGGGTGCCGGAGGCTGGGCTCTGGAGGCAGAGCGAGCAGAGGATTGGAAGGGGTGCAAGGTGGCTTAAACATCTGGTAAATTCTTCCTCTCGGTTGCCACTACCCACCCCAGGGCCCATAATAGCTGACATCCCTTAGCCGTGGCCCTGTGTGGCACAGTGCAGTTGGGGTGTCTTCTAGAATGTGACCTAGCTGGAGGTGGGACTCCTTGGCTGTGACAAGCTCCACGTGTAGCTGCAGTCCTCTTACAAGACCAGCTGGTGGGAGATTGAGAAGAAAGTGGAGGTGTGATTCCAGAGTCTTCCTTTGATCAAATACTTGCTGCTGTGGCTTTGGGAAGTCCCGGAAACCTCCAGGCCCCAATTTCCTCCTTTTCCAAATGGAGGACGGCCAGTGGCCTCCTTGTGTTCTGGGCCATCTGACTCACAGGACGCGGCAGTGAGGGGTCCACCAGGGGAAGATGGGAAAGAGTGATCTGCCTGCAGGGTCACTCAGCTCCTCCCTCCCTGAGCCTGCTTCACACTGAGGCCCGATGCAGGCTGGCAGCTCAGGGTAGCTGCACCCATTTAGTAGGGTGAGCCTGTGTATGCTAATGAGTGGGTAGAAAGCTCAAACTCAGATTCTACCCAGATTTTCTAAGATTGGTAGTTTACAGAGAGAAATGGACCTGAAAGGAGGAAGCTGGAGGATTTAAACTGCGCTCAGTCTGCTAGGCAACTGCTTTGTAGAAAGACTTATCAATAAAAAAGTAGTTGTGGAGTTCCTGTCGTGGCTCAGTGGTTAACGAATCCGACTAGGAAACATGAGGTTGCGGGTTTGATCCCTGGCCTCGCTCAGTGGGTTAAGGATCCAGCGTTGCGGTGAGCTGTGGTGTAGGTGGCAGATGCGGCTCGGATCCCGCGTTGCTGTGGCTGTGGTGAAGGCCAGCGGCTACAGCTTCAATTAGACCCCTAGCCTGGGAACCTCCATATGTTGCGAGTGCGGCCCTAGGAAAAGGCAAAAAAACAAAAAAAATAAAAAATAGTTGTAGTTGCAGTTAAAATCTGGGGGCAGAGTGATAGGGCTGGAAAGGAGAGGTAACTTGTATACAGACACACAAATAAGAAAAATCCATCTGAGAAGGTGGCGCCAGGCCAGGGCAGCTGAAGACTGGGGTGGCCTGGAGAGGCTTAGTAAGGGGGAGCCTTATGGAACTGAAGCTGTCCTGGGCTGGACAGTGGCCCTCAAATGTTTGTGTCTACTTGGAACCTGTGGATGTGACCTGACTAGGAAATAGGGTCTTTGCAGATGTAACCAAGTCAAGGTGGGGTCCCACTAAATAGGGTGGCCCTGAATTTCACAACGGAGGTACCTATAAGAAGAGGAAGATTTGGACACAGACACATGGATACAGATGGCAGATGGACGTGTGAAGATGGACACAGAGATTGGAGTGACACAGCTACAAGCCAAGGGCCACTGGTGTCATAGTCGGCCCAGATTGATATAACAACATACCCCAGACTGGGTGGCTTCAACAGACATTGATTTCTCAGAGTTCTGAAGTTAGGAAGTTCAAGATTAAGGTGCCTCTGGCAGATCTGGAGCTACAGCTGCACACATGGCATATGGAGGTTCCCAGGCTAGGGGTCCAACTGGAGCTGCAGCTGCCGGCCTACACCACAGCCACAGCAATGCGGGATCTGAGCCATGTCTGTTCCATGCAGGGCGGGGGTTAAGGTTGCAGATGGAATTATGTTTGCTAATCAACTCATTTAATGAGATTACCTTGAATTATCTGGGTCCTTAAATGGGGACAAGAAAGGCAGAGTTGTGACATCGTGAAAAGGGAGGCAGTTGCCAGGAGCCAAGGGATGTGGATGGCCCCTGGGAGCTGGAGAGGTCAAGGGTACGTCTCCCCTGGAGCCTCTGGAAAGGAAGGCAACGCCTCGACGTTTGGCTCAGTGGGATGCATACTGGACTTCTGACCCCCAGAACTGTCAGATAATAAATCTGTGTTACTTTAAGCCACTACGTTTATAGTACTTTGTTACTGCAGATGTAGGAAGCGATATAGATCTCAAGTTCAGTGCCGGCCCCTCAGAGAAGCCTCCTCTGAGACCACCTTATCCAAAGCAGCACCCCCGCTCTCGTCAGGTTACTCTTTTGGGCACGTCCACGTGCTGAGCACTGTCTGAAGCATGAGGGACAGAATAGAGAACAAGATATTAAAAGTCCCTGCCCTGGAGGTTCCCTTGTGGCTCAGCAGAAACGAATCCTGCTACTATCCATGAGGATGTGGGTTCGATCCGCAGCCCAGCTCAGTGGGTTAGGGATTGGGAGTTGCTGTGAGCTGTGGTGTAGGTCGCAGATGTGGCTTGGATGCTCTGTGACTGCTGTAGCTCAGGTTAGACCCTAGCCTGGGAACTTCCATATGCCGCAGGTGTGGCCCTAAAACACAAAAAAAGTCCCTGCCCTCACAGAGCCTGCCTGCGGTGTGGGAGGGTGGGGTTTGCGGTGGGAAGACACAATGAATAAATAGGAAAGATAACCGTATGGTGAGGGAGTTCCCCTTGTGGCTCAGCAAGTTAAGAACCCCACTGGTATCACATGAGGATGTGGGTTTGTTCGCTGGCCTCTCTCAGACCTCACCCAGTGGGTTAAGGATCCAGCATTGCCACAAGCTGTGGGATAGGTCACAGATGTGGCTCAGATCTGGCATCGCTGTGGCTGTGGCTGTGGCCGGCAGCTGCAACTCTGATTCAACCCCTAGCCTGGGAACTTCCATATGCTGCAAAAAAAAAAAAAAAAAAAAAAAGGCGCCAGTATGGTGAGAGGTTCTAGGGAGGAAAAGGAGATCCAGGAGGATGGCAGGCATTGGGGGACTGTGCTGTGTCAATTGCAAGGTCACAGAATACAACAGGTGGGCAAAGACCCAAAGCAGGTGAAAGAAGGGGCAGGGCCAGGGCACGCCACAGAGGGGACACATGATGGCAGGTAAGCGGCCCGCGCAGCTGTCTGATTCATCATCCAAACCAGGGCCTCTGAGAGTGAAAGTGGCACTGTTAATAATCTTGCCCAACCAAGAGGCATAAACCTGGTCACCTCTCAGCAAAGGGTCCCCTGGCCGCCAGGACAGGGGTCACGGTGGACGAAGGAGGGAGCAGGAATGAGGTCTGAGAGGAGAGGGGTGGGCTTTGTACAGCCTTGCAGGTCATTGTGAGAACAGTGGTTTTTACTCTGGAAGAGGTGGAAAATCGTGGGAGGATTTGGGGCAGAAAAATACAGTTGGGTTTATGTTTTGAAAGGATTGTCCTGGAGTTCCCTGGTGGCTCAGCGGGTTAAGGATCTGGTGTTGTCACTGATGTGACTCGGATTACTGCCGTGGCTTGGGTTCAATCCCTGCGAACTTCTGCATGCTGTGGGTGTGGCAAATAAATAAATAAAGACTTGCCCTAGCTGGCGTGGTGAGAGCTAAACCTCGGGGCAAGAGAGGAGAGGCAGGAGGCCAGTAAAGCTCCTGGGATCCTGGGGACCATGGCAACCCCAGATCCTTAACCCACATCCTCATGGATACTAGTCAGGTTCATTATTGCTGAGCCACGATGGGAACTCCAAAACTAAGTTTTAAAAGAATATTTAGGAGTTCCTGTCGTGGCTCAGCGATAACGAACCTGACTAGTATCCATGAGGATGCGGGTTCCACCCCAGGCTTCGCTCAGTGGGTTAAGGATCTGGAGTTGCCATGAGCTGTGGCGTAGGTGGCAGACGTGGCTCAGAACTGGTGTTGCTGTGGCTGTGGTGTAGGTCACAGACGGCTTGGATCCTGCATTGCTGTGCCTGTAGTGTAGGCCAGCAGCTACAGCTCAATTCAACCTCTAGCCTGGGAACTTCCATATGCTGCCAGTGTGGCCCTAAAAAGACAAAAAAAAAAAATAGTTTTACTTTGCCAATGATCCAATTTTATTTTATTTTTTAAATTTATTTTTGGCCACGCTGGTGGCATATAGAAATTCCTGGGCCAGGGTTGGAATCCGAGCCACAGCAGTGACCCAAGCCACTGCAGTGACAACGCTGGATCCTTAACCCACAGCACCACAAGAGAACTCCAACTCAATCCAATTTTAATTCCAGGATTCTTCAGTAAATATCTAAGTAAAAGTGTGTCTAAACAAAATGCAGGCGCTTTCCTAGAAACTACTTTATCCAGAAGGTCATGGTTCTAAATTTGCAGAAAGTATCTTATTATTTTTATTATTTGTCTTTTTAAGGCCGTACCCGCAGCATATGGAGGTTCCCAGGCTAGGGGTCGAATTGGAGCTATAGCCACTGGCCTACACCACAGCCACAGCAACGTGGGATCTGAGCCACGTCTGTGACCTACACCACAGCTCTGGGCAAAGCTAGATCCTTAACCCACTGAGAGAGGCCAGGGATCAAACCCTTGTCCTCATGAATACTAGCCAGATTCATTACCCCTGAGCCACAATGGGAACTCCATGTAGAGAGTTAACTTAAAACTGTGACCTCGGAGTTCCATTGTGGTGCAGCGGAAATGAATCTGACTAGTAACCATGAGGTTTCAGGTTTGATCCCTGGCCTCACTCAGCGGGTTAAGGATCCGGCGTTGCTGTGAGTTGTGGTGTAGGCTGCAGACATGGTTCGGATCCTGCATTGCTGTGGCTGTGGCGTAGGCCGGCGGCTACAGCTCCATTAGACCCCAAGCCTGGGAACCTCCATAGGCCGTGGGTGCGGCCCTACAAAAGACCAAAAATAAAAATAAAAACAACAACAACAACAAAAAGCAAAACAACAACAAGAACAAACCTCCCCCCCCCCCCCCCGTGACTTCTATTCTGGTGGAGAATAGGTGGCCAAGGCCTTGGGAGGGGCCCCCTCCAGGCCCACTCTTGCCCTGAGATGGTGAAACTAGGACAGCTCCCCACCCGCCAACACCAGCACGCTTCAGGCTGGAGAGGCTGCCGATTCTGGGTAGGGCAGATCTTTATCTGTTCTTAGAAAAGGCTGTGACAATCAAAAACCGCAGGTGGATAGAAACACCAAAGGCTCCAGGCACCACTGGAGGAGAAATGCAGGGAGGGGCCCTGGGGTCAGAAGAGGACAGAGGGGGTTCTGTGAGGCTGCCGCCCGGTGAGGGAGGGAGGAAGTCATCAACCATGAAAATTGAGTTGGGCCCCCATGGACTGAAAGAAATTAAGGTAACCTTCAAATAAATCAGCTACAGCCGAGTGTATCACATTTTTATTAAACATTTAAATCTAGGTACGAGGAGATGGACGAAGTGGACTCATAAAACCTTATCCTGAAAATATCTACCTATCTGACTGTTCCGTCAGTCCTTCCAGAGCACACAGGGCCTCCCTCCTGCTCTCCAGCCCAGCTCCACCCAGGGGCTGCACGGTCGGCAGGGGCAGCCTACACCTGCGTGATTCGATTCCCGCAGAGGCAGTGGGCGAGTGCCCGTCCCGTCTCGCCTCCGGCCTTTGGCAAAATCTCCCACACAGAATGGCCCTGGCCCTGTGTGGCGGGGGCTTCGGGGACCAGAGAACCTGACCTGCTGCAGAAGCAGAGGACGGCCTGTGAGGAGGCGGGAACTCAGCCGGAGCAGGAATTCCTAAGGAACGGGAATTAGCCCTCGTGGCTCAGTGGGCTAAGGAGCTGGGCATTATAACGACTGTGATGCAGGTTCAATTCCTGTCCTGGGAACTTTCGAATGCCACGGGCACGCCCCGCCCCCAAATTTAAAATCTCACCCTGGCTTCTAAACCAGCCAGGTTTAGCACAATGGCTTTCTGTGACTGGCCTTGCTAGACTAGAGTTGGGGTCTGGGGGTGTCATGCGGTGGAGACAAGGGCAGTTCCCCCGGGTTCTGTTGCCTTGGAATCCTCAGGTCCTGATTCGGGCTTACAGATGTATCTGCACCACCAAATGTCTGACACCCCCTGAGTCCCACCCCGTCATGGTCCTCTGTCCCAGCCACCCTCTCCATCCTTCTCCACCATAAGGGGACGCCCAGCCTCATGGAAGCTCTCCCAGCTGGGTGCACTATCATCATCAGGTTACGAGCCGATGTTGCCTTTTTCCGTGTAAAATCCTTTCCAGCAGGTTAAATGCATGTTCAGTACTGCATTCAAGTTTCCAGCATGCCATCTCAGGTGTTTGCGACACCTTTTTTTTTAAGATTTTTTTGGGGTGGCTGCACCAGTGGCATGTGGAAGTTCCTGGGCCAAGGGCTGACCTCGTGCCACAGTTTTGACCTGCACCACAGCTGTGGCAACAACATATCCTTAACCCACGGGGCCAGAAGGGATCTTCCAAACCTTTTGTTTTATCCTTCCATCACCATCTCTTTCTGCCTGAATCCAGATCCTAACCCCAGCCCCTACTCCATTCGTGTCCTCTGTGCCTCCACAAGAAAAAGGCAGTGTTGGTACATACTGGGTTAAGGATCCAGCGTTGCTGCAGCTGTGCTGTAGGTTGCAGCTATAGCTCGAATTCAGTTCCTGGCCTGGGAACTTCCATATGCTCAGGGTGTGGCCAAAAAAGAAATAAAAGATACTAATGTACACGTTTTCCCTTTTTCTGAGGCCCTGCCATGTTTTTCATTTGCTACTTAATGTCGTGTTTCCTTGGGCATGAGGACATTCAAAGGGAAGGTGCAGATCCACAGAGCCCTCCAAGGTCCTGCTCCCACCGGCTACGGGACCAAGTGGCCTGGCGGCGGCAGGAAGTCAGTCCTCCCTTCCCCCGGGCCTGCCACCTGAGCTCATGGTGCTGGGGCATCCCAAGGGAATGCAGCTTTTGTGCCTGGATAAAGGGAAGAGCCCCTACGGGTCACCTGCTCAAAATGCCATGGTCCAGCCAGCCGGGGGCCAGGACGGCTGCTCTGAGGCCCCTGCGGGGAGCTAAGGGTGCCAGCAACACGCTCCTCTCTGCCCACCTGCCCACCAACACCCAGTCGCTGGCCTGCGCTGAGGGCTGTAGTGGGCTTGTGGGGGGTGGGGAGCAAGGCTGGGGAGCAGGTGCTTGAGAACTGTCTTGTCACTAGTCCTGGGAGGTAGTGCGAGGCGGGGGCCCCCAAGTCTCCCGCCTTCCATTGTCCCATGAGACTTCACTTACAAAGCACAAATTCAAAGGTAAAATTATTAAGCATGTCAAGACCTTAAATACGGGGTCCTTCAAAGTGTGGCGCATTGTACAGCTGTCTTGGATGCCAGCTCGTGGCCCCCTCGACGCCCCCTTTCTGTCCTCTGGCTCCTCAGCAGCCCATACAGACCTCCATGCAGGGATGAAATCTGCATGCTGTAAGCAAAGGCGCATGGAAATGTAGCTGAAAATGATCTATAATTGATGCTGTCTTGCTCACAAGTCCCCACTCCTGCTAAGGGCAGATAAAAGAAAAAAAAAACCTTAAGCACCAGGAACTTGCTAATTAAAGCTAACTCAGTCGCTTCAGGCTTCAAAAACCCCTTCTGAGTTAACTCAGACACATAGAGAAGAGTTCAAGTACATTCAGGTTTGGGCTCCCAGTCGGGGCTCCTTCTCCCTCCTCCCTCCCCCCTCCCAGACAGGCTCCAGGCTCCTGCCTTGAAGGCATGTGGCTGGGGTGGTTCCTGGGCTGCCTGCCCTGTGTCCCCTGAACAGCCGTCCCACCTGCTTTTCAGGTTCTCGCCCAGGGCTCAGGTCACACTGTCCTCGAAACCACCGCCCAGCAGCCTGTGCTCTGCAACCACGTTCACCTTGGCCTTCCCGCTGCTGTTCTGACTTGGAGCAGGGACCCTCTTCAATCTCATGGGAACCTCCCCGAGCCACATCCTCTGACCCTGCACCCTGCTCACAGGTCCAAGTCCACGAGATTCAGGCATTGTTTCTTAAAGCAGACCCCCTGGAATTGAGAAAATCCCTTTCTTCCCTGAACCAAGCTCACGTTCAAGATTCTCATGTGCACTCAGAGTTGGTTCTTCACACTCAAAGGGAAAAGCACCTTTTTTTTAACTCTTGTGGTGTTGCTATTACTAAAATCACAATCCTACCCTGAGGCAAACAGGTGCCTCTGGTTAAATAAGAGAACGAAAAGATATTAATACATTAAAATTGTATTTCTCTTTTTACCTCCAGCGTAGCACTTACCACAAATATATTGAAATTGTTTCCTTATCTGTTTTCCCAAATAAAGTGTAGTTACTCAAAGGCAGGGGACAAATATCACTGATTTTTCTAGGTCAAGTGCCTAAACAGGGTTCGATCCCTGGCCTTGCTCAGTGGGTTAAGGATGCGGCATTGCCATGAGCTGTGGTGTAGGTTGCAGACGCGGCTTGAATCCTGTATTGCTGTGGCTGTGGTGAAGACCGGCAGCTGTAGCTCTGATTTGACCCCTAGCCGGGGAACCTTCATATGCCATGGGTGTGGGCCTAAAAAGCAAAAAAAAAAAAAAAAAAATTAAAAAAAATGAATAAATAAAATTAAAAAACATTTTAGGGAGTTCCCACCGTGGCTCACAGGTTAACAAATCTGACTAGCATCCATGAGGACACAAGTTCGATCCCTGGCCTTGGGTTAAGGATCTGGTGTTGCCGTGAGCTGTGGTGTAGGTCGCAGATGTGGCTTGGATCCTGTGTTGCTGTGGCTGTGGCGTAGGCCAGCAGCTACAGCTCTGATTCGACCCCTAGCCTGGGAACCTCCATATGCTGCAGGTGTGGCCCTAAAAAGACCAAAAAAAAAAAAAAAACACACACTTTAGGAGTTCCCGTCATGGCCGAGTGGTAACAAATCCAATTAGGATCCACGAGGACTTGCGTTTAATCCCTGGGCTTGCTCAGTGGCTTAGGGATCTGGCACCGGCAGTCCTGTGAGCTGAGGTGTAGGTTGCAGACTTGACTTGGATCTGGCATTGCTGTGGCAGTGGTGTAGGCCAGCACTACAGCTCTGATTTGACCCCTAGCCTGGGAACTTCCACATGCCTCGGGTGTGTCCCTAAAAAAAAAATACTTTAATGCTGGAGTTCCTGCCACGGCACAGTTCAGTGGGTTAATGACCTGGCTTGTCTCTGTGGAGGCACCGGTTCAATTCCTAGCCCCTGGAAGTAGGTTAAGGATCTACTGTGGCTGCAGCTATGGCGTAGGTTGCAGCAGCAGCTTGGATTCAATCCCTGGCTCAGGAACTTCCATATGCCACAGGTGCAGCCAAAAAAAGAAAAAAAACTTCAATGTTAAGAAAAAAAGCTAAGCATCATTGGAGTCTTCAGCAAGTCCTAGTAGTAACACCACAGATCACTGTAACAGATACGATAATAAAGGAAAAGTTTGAAAGGCCATGAGACTTACCAACATGTGACACAGAGCCATGAAGTGAACAAACGCTGTTGGAAAAGTAGTGCTGAGCGATTTGATTGACGCAGGCTTGCCTAAGACCTTCAATTTGTGGAAAATGCAGTATCTGTCATGCACAATAAAGTGAAGCGCAATGAAACTAGGTATGCCCGTATGGGGATTTGATATTGTGAGCACATCTTTGGAGCAGCCTGTTTCTCCTGTGAGAACTTCCTGCTACCTGAGTTGTAAGAGTGTCCTTCTAAAGCCACTTTGCATCTGCTTTGTCAGGTGGTCCTGAGTTAGCAGCCTGGGACCATTTCTTTTCTTTTGATGTAAAAATCTCAAACCCTGGAGTTCCCGTCACGGAGCTGTGGATTAAGGGATCCAGCATTGCCGGAGCTGCGGTTCAGATTCAATCCCTGGCCTGGGAACTTCCATACGCCGTGGGTGTGACCATAAAAAAGAAGAAGAAGAAGAAAAAAAAAACCAGAATCTCAGATCATGCATGCAAGTTTGGACCTCAAATCCACTGAAAACAGTCTGTGCTTTTGTTTCTTACTTGCAATTAAAAGAAAAGACAAAACAAAACTAACTGGGGCTCTTTTGTGTTTGAAATTTTCAGAGGATCCTTTTTCTAAGCCGCCCTATTGCTCTTGCTTGCGCTATGATAGATAAGACATGCTTCCTCTTATCTCCTCGTGCCCGGATGGGGGCCGGTGCGGGGAGCTGAGCTCACCCTCTCACTGAGAGAGCAGCCTGCAGAGGAGGCTGGCTTTGCAGAGTCTGTTTCCACTCTACCTCCTGTCAGCTGAAGATCTTACCTCGCATCTCCACATCTCATCTTAATCTGGAGGCCAATGCCAAGGCCCCGGGGTTACTGGCTCTGTTATCTTTCCACCTTCTCGGCATCCTTTCCCGAGCGGCAGCCGCGGGGGACCAGTCCTGTGCTCACCACTCCCGGCTTTCCTTCTTTGCTTTGCGCCCAGGGACATCCTGTTCTTGCTTGCTAACTCAGCCGTGCGCTTAGAGTATATTTATGCAGTTTTATTTTTAATCATGCATTTCTATGTTTTTGTAAGGAGAGTTTTTTCAGTTTACCCTGGTCCAAGATTTTGTCAGAACCGACTGAGTCTCCTTTATTGTGAAAGCTCGTTTAATGTGGTTTTTGCTTTTTTTTTCCCCTGATCTTTTTAGGGCCGCATCCACGGCATATGGAAGTTCCCAAGCTAGGGGTCAAATGGGAGCTGCCACAGCCACAACAATGCCAGATCCAAGCCTCGTCTGAGACCTACACTGCAGCTCTCGGCAATGATGGATACTTAACCCACTGAGGGAGACCAGGGATCAAGCCTGCATCCTCTTGGATACTAGCTGAGCTGGAACAGGAACTCCATGCTTTTGTTTCTTACTTGCAATTAAAAAAAAAAAAAAAAAACTGGAGTTCTTTGGTGGTGCAGCAGGTTAAGAATCCAGCATTGGCACTGCAGCAATGCCAATTGTGCGTGGCTATTGTGGCATGGCTTTCATCCCTGCCCTGGGATCTTCCATGTGCCATGGGTAGGGCCAAAAAACAAAACAAAATAAAGCTAATTTACTCCTAGCATCATGCTCAGATCAAACCTACCTGCCCCTGCAGTTCCTGTCGTGGCTCAGCAGAAATGAATCTGACTAGGGACCATGAGGTTGCGGGTTCTATCCCTGGCCTTGCTCAGTGGGTTAAGGATCCAGCATTGCTGTGAGCTGTGGTATAGGTCGCAGATGCGGCTCGGATCCCGCATTGCTGTGGCTGTGGCGCAGGCCGGCAGCTATAGCTCCGATTGAACCCCTAGCCTGGGAACCTTCACATGCCGCGGGTGAGGACCTAAAACGACCAAAGACAAAAACAAACAAACAACAACAAAAAAATACCTGCACCTAAAGCCACTGTAGGGATGCACGCATTGTCTCCGGTCATTGCCTTGCTAAGGGTCTCAGTGGGCCACCTGCGCTACACAGAGGCAGGCCCACTCCCAACCCTGGTTCATGAGCCCACACTTCAGTCACCTACAGAGACTTTGAGGACAGAGCCCTTGCCCTTTTTTTGGTACAGCCCAGCTGTGGTTTCTGCTGCATGAAACACAGGGACAGCGCTCTGTGCTGTTCCCATTCGGCAAAAACCTCAGAATTCTGGATTTTGCTGTGATGTGGCCTCTGTCCATCTCTCTTTGTAAACAGGCGACATCTGTCTATATCACTGACTGGTATCACCACCACTAAATAGCCAGCCAGCAAAAAAATGGCCCAAGCGTTCATAACCCAGTTCTTTACCTGTCAAGGAAGAAGAATCTTAGAGATGGAGTAAATTTCACCTGCCGCTGCCACCAATCTTTAGTCCTGGTGCTCAGTCACTGCTGTGCGCCTTGCTTACATTCTGGGCTGGACGAGGAAGGGGCGGGCTGGCCCCCCCAAGCCCCTCTCTGCTCTGCCACCAAACTGATACGAGGAATAATTTGGCCAGAACCCAATCAAAAACCCCACTCAGAAGGTTTCTTTTGGTGAGGATGAAAATGTTCAAAAATTAGATTATGGTGGTGGGTACATAACTCTGTAAATAGACAAATATTACTCTTTAAATATACAAAATTTTAAAAATGATTGAATTGTACACTTTAAGCAGTGAATTTACGGAGTATAAATTAAATCTCAGTAAGATTTTTTTTTTTTTTTTTTTTTTTTGCTTTTTAAGGCCACAGCCTCAGCACATGGAGGTTCCTAGACTAAGGGTCGAATCAGAGCTACAGCTGCCGGCTGATAGCACAGCCACAGCAACACAGGATCCAAGTCTCTGAGCAAGGCCAGGGATCGAACCCTCAACCTCATGGTTCCTAGTCGGATTCATTAACCGCTGCATCACTGCGGGAGCTCCTGCGCGCCTCTTTAGCTTTTTCTTAACCTCTGATTGCGCAATTACCAATTAGCAGCTTCGAAAGAACCACCTTCCTGGTCTTCCTGGAATGCTTTTCTACTAAGGTGCTTTTCCCTTAGGGGGAAAAAGACTAGGGGACCGCGTGTACTACTCCCTGAATGAAAGAGCAGGGTAAGGCCAATTAACATTCAGCTAAGAGAGAAAATGATTTCTCCCATCAGCAATAAAAACTGACAGCTCTATCAGAAAATGAGCTGGGGGAGGCGCGGGCGCCTGGTCGGGCAGGTGGGACGGGCAGGAGTCTGCGGTCTCCTTCCGGGGGGTGAGGATGGGTGAGCGCAGAGAGCGCCGCTGGGAGTCCGGGGATTGCTCAGGCGGCCAGAGGAGTCGCCCGGGGAGTGAACCACGGTTTCCTCTGCGCCGCTCTTTCTATCCGCCCTCAGGCAAGAAGACTAGCGCTGCTCAGGTTTTATATCCGCAACTCAGAGCGCTGGCTCTCCGAACGGCTTCTCCCCGTGCGCTCGTTTCCTCTGACCTTATCATAAAAGGAAGGCACGTGATGTCTATTTATGGGAGCGGCGTGGTCTAGGGAGAGGAGGCTCTCCGTACGCGAATTCCAAGGGCTGCTGAAATTGCTCCGGCCCTCCGGATCGCTCCCTGCCGTGAATGAATAACGGGAGTGGGGGCAGGGCGGAGAAATCAAACTCCAGCGTGATCCGACCGGCAGGTTCCTTCTGGAGTGCTACGTAGGTAATTTGTGCTCTAAATCAGAGCTTATAAACCAGATAGGAGTTAATAGAGCTCCAGTCCAGTAGCTTTAATATGAGAGGAAGTGCAGAGAAAAAAGATGGGGGGGGCACCCTCATTTGGCCTGGTAAGAGAAGTCTCGCTTTTAAAAATATAACCACTCACTTTCTATTTTCAATCTAAGTACATTTTACTCAGAAAGAGGAGGCCAATGAGACAGGCACAGCAAATGAGACCAAAGAGATCTGAAACCAGGGCGGGTTGTTGAATTGGAAATACACCCAGAGGCAGTTGGGACCGTGTTTTGTACACAGTTCCCGCCCGCTTCTTCTCAGATAAACAAAAAAATGAAACATAAAGATGTGAGAAGGAGTTCGGCTCCTAGGAGCATCAGCATCTCCCGAGGCACCTATGTGGCCGGCGTGGGGACGTGGGGAACAGAAACTGCTAAAGCAGTGCAGGACATCTCCCTTTTCCAGACACGGGTCTTCAGCAGACGTTAATGGGGGCAGAGCAGAGGTCTGGGCGGGAGCCATCAGAGATGATAGCTCTGGGGCTGTGCTTTGCTCCCAAGTGCTTTTGAACGGGGATTTCTGATCAGGTCTAGGGTCCAAAATAGTCTCCTTTTTTATGTTCTCAGTATAGTAGGTGTAACAAGCCATAAACATAAGGCCTTTCATACCCAAGCATTGATTCTGGATCAGATCAATAAGTTCAGGTACGTTCACGGATATCATGTCCGTAATGGGTTATTAGAAGGTGTCTTTCAAGTTATACTGCTGATGGTTTCAGGTTAACAGCAAAGAAATGGCAGCTGCTGTGAATAAATAAATCCCAAACTATGAAAGGCTTAACACAAAAGACAGATGTCTCCCCATAATAACAGACTAATGCGAGTGTTCATGGTTGGTGGGACGCTTTCCTCCCACTGGTTCAGGGATTGTTCCCTTCCCATCTTTGGGCTCCACCCGCCCGCAAGTCTTCCCTATCCTCACCTCCCACTGTCATGGGAAGGGAGAGGCTGAAGAAGGAATATTTCCTTCTTTCTTTCTTTTTCTCTTTTTTTTGGGGGGGGACACACCCATGGCATATGGAAGTTCCCAGGTTAGGGGTCGAATCAGAGCTGCAGCTGCTGGCCTACACCACAGCCACAGCAACACCAGATCTAAGCTGTGTCTGTGACCTATACCACAGGTCACGGCAACAGTGGATCCTTAATCCACTGAGAGAGGCCAGGGATTGAACCCACATCCTCATGGATGCTAGTCAGATTCGTTTCTGCTGAGCCACGACGGGACCTCCGTTATACCACATCTTCTTTGTCCATTCCTCTGGTTTTTTTTTTTTTCTGTCTTTTTGCCTTTATGTAGAGCCGCACACACGGCATATGGAGTTTCCCAGGCTAGGGGTCTAACAGGAGCTGTAGACGCCGGCCTTTGCTACAGCCACAGCAATGCGGAATCCGAGCTGCATCTGCAACCTACACCACAGCTCACGGCAACGCCGGATCCTTAACCCACTGAGCAAGGCCAGGGATCAAGCCCACAACCTCATGGTTCTTAGTCGGATTCATTAACCACTGAGCCATGAAGGGAACTTCTGTCCATTCCTCTGTTGATGGACATTTAGGTTGCTTCCACGTCTTGGCTGTTGTAAACAGTGCTGCAGTGAACATTGGGGTGCATGTATCTTTTTGAATTATGGTTTTCTCTGGATAGATGTCCAGGACTGGGATGGCTGGATCATATGGTAGTTCTATACTTAGTTTTTTAAGGAACCTCCATATCGTTCTTCATAGTGGCTGCACCAATTTACATTCCACCAAAAGTGTAGGCCCCTCATGCTGTCTTTAAAAAGCTTTCCTTGAGAGCCATTGCGGAGTTCGGTCTAGCTACCTGGACTCCTTTCTTGGTGCCTGCAAGAAACATGGTGCTTTCCTTCACTGCAACCTGGTGTCAGTGGAGTGGCTTTACTGGTAATCAGACCCAAGTTTTTTGTTTGTTTTTGTTTTTGTCTCTTTTTAGGGCTGCATCTGAAGCATATGGACGTTCCCAGGCTAAGGGTTGAATTGGAGCTACAGCTGCAGGCCTGCGCCATAGCCACAGCAACGTGGAATCTGAGCCATATCTTTGAACTACACCACAGCTCAGGGCAATGCCGGATCCTTAACCCACTGAGCAAGGCCAAGGATCGAACTCATGCCCTCATGTGTATTGGTCGAGTTCCTTACTGCTGAGCCAAGATGAAAACTCCCCCAAGTTTGGTTTGATAACATTCATATTCCCTCACCAGAGGCAAGGACAACTTGGGAACGTAGACCCTGACTGGATAGCCACTTCCTGGCAACTCCTCTATGCTATGGAGGAAAGGAGCGTGCCTTTTGGTAGATAGCTCAAAGCACTTCTTGGTGCCACTTAAAAAAATAACCCTCTACTTAGAACCAAAAATGAAAATATGTTTGTGGAAAGTGTGTGGGGTGCAGGTAAAGCAGGGCCGAGAGGGAAATGTATAGCACTGAAGTGCTTACATGTGAAAAGAGGAAGGTTTTAAATCAATAACCTAAATTCCTACCTCTTTTCTAGAAACTAGAAAAGAAGAATAAAATAAACCCAAAGCAAGCCGAAGGAAGGAAATGATAAAGTGGAGAAATCAATGAAGTTGAAATAGGATAACAGTACAGAAAATTGGTGAAACAAAAACTGGCTCTTTGAAAAGAAGTAAACCTCCGGAAAGACTGATAAGGTAAAAGGGGAGAAAACACAGATCACCAGTATCAGGAATGACACAAGAATATCTCCAGAGACCCTACAGCTGTTAAAAGCCAGATTAAAGGAATACTATGAACAACCTTATACTCATAAATCAACAATTTAGGGCAAATGGACAGATTCCTTGAAAACCACAGATTAACAAAACTCAACCAAGATGAAATGCATAATCTGAAAACTCCTATAACCGTAACAGAAATTGAATTCATAAATTTAATGCTCCCATAAAAATCTTCTACATCCAGGTGGGTTCAATAGAGAGTTCTACCAAACATTTCATGAAAAATTACCGCCAGTATTACACAAGCGCTTCCTGAAAAAAGTGGAGAATACTTCTCAAATCATTTTATGAGGCCAGTATTGCCCTGATATAAAAACCAAGGACTGCGTGAAAAAAGAAGACTACAGACCAATATATCTCATGAACGCAGGGAAATCCTCATCAAAATGTTACCAAATCAAATCCAGCAATCTCTAAAGAAGAATTATACATATACCATAACCAAGCAGAATGCCTTCTGCAGAAGCGGAGCTGTCTCAATATTCAAAAATCAATGACTATAACCCACCGTATCAACGAGCTAAAGAAGAAAAATTATCCGCTCACATCAGTTAATGCAGAAAAAGCATTTTGACAAAATCCAACATCCATTCATGATGTTAAAAAAAAACCTAGGCTTGAGAGGTCCCTTGTGGTGCAGCAGATTAAGGATCCAGCATTGTCACTGCAGCAGCTTGGGTTGCTGCTATGGCATGGGTTCGGTCCCTGGTCCAGGAGCTTCCGCATGCTGCAGGTGCAGCCAAAAGCAAAACAAACAATCGACCAAACCAAAAACCCCACAAAACGAAAAAAGCCAAAACTCCCAGCAAACTGGGGATAGAAGGGAATTTCTTCAACTTGATAAAGAGCATCTAGGAAATACTGATAGCTAATAACACCACACACTGTGATACGTTGTGTTTTCTTTTCCAGTCAGTTCAAAATACTTTCATAGTTCCCTTTTGACTTCTTTTTTGACCGATGCTTTATCTATAAGTATGTTAATTTCCAAATACCTGGACACCTTCAGAGAGCTTCCTGGTATCAGGAAGATGAGGGAGGAATACAGCAATGGGCTTGACCTTGCAAGATCTGAGGGCCCCCTGGACATCCAGTGGAGATTTGGAGCAGGAGGCTGGACATTTGAGGAGTTCCTGTTGTGGCCCAGCAGGTGAAGAACCCAACATAGTGTTCACGAGGATGTGGTTCCATCCCCGGCCTCGCTCAGTGGGTTAAAGA
>PVHT021183617.1:2867077-2901760 GCA_004024745.2 Catagonus wagneri
TGGAGCGACTGTGGACAGGGAGGAGACGTCTGAGGATGGCCTGGGACTTGCCCCCCCCCCCCCCGCATTAGAAGCTGGGGAGATAAGAAACCTGCAAAGGCTTCTGAGGAGCCAGCGAGAGGAGAAAGCAGGTGGGGAGGGCCCAGCACCTGACGGCAGGCGTGGTCCCCGTGTCACCCTTACCCGCGGCTCAAGCGAGCACAGCCTGGGACGGGGCTGACGGATGGGAACTCCGAGGAGCTCACTGGACCTTGACAAGATCATTTCAGAGAGAAGAGGGCACGGGTCTGATCGGAGTGGGACCCGGGTGGCCCGGGAGGAGGGGAAGTGACCCGGCCAGTTCTGATGTGCTTTCAAAGCGTTTCGCTAGGAATAGGGGGATGAGGGAAGCGATTCTTAGAAAGCGATGCTGGACCAAGAGAGGCTTTGGGGGTGTTTTTTTTTTTTTTTTGGTTATTTTTGCTTTTGTTTTTCTCAGGAAGGAAGGAATTGCAGTGTATCTGCGGGTTCGTACACTCGTGGAAATGACCCACTAGTGCGGCGGGAATGATGCGGCAGCCGGGGAGAATTTCCAAAGCAGCAGCTAGTGTTGGTGAGAAGGGACGGGGTCTGGTCCCCTCGGAGGGTGGCGGAGGAGAGCGGAATCTTACTGAGCTCCCGCTTCACGCTGGCACTGTTACAGCGGCAGTGCTGGGGACTCAGTAATGGGTAAGTGACAACTCCCTGCTCTCATGGAGCTCGCATTACATACAGTGAGAGGAGAAGGACACCAAAGAAGGGAAATAAAAAGATGCTGCAGTAGTGCCAAGGAGGAACACCAGTGGGAGGGAGAGGCCCTCAGGGGAAGATGCCATTTTATTTTTTATTTTATTTTACTATTTATTTGTTTATTGGCTGCTCCAAGGCCTGTGGAGCTCCCGGACCAGGGATCAGATCTGAGCCATAGTGGTGAACTACGATCCGGCTGCGGCAACTTGGGATCCTTAACCCACTGTGCCGGGCCGGGGATGGAACCTGCATCCCAGTGTTCTCAAGACACAGCCGATGTTCCCAAGACACTGCACAGTGGGAGCTCCTGGGGAGAGGCTGTTTTAGATGAAGTGGCCTGGAAAGGCCTCCTTAGGAGGGGAACTTTTTAGTGAAGGCCGGAAAGCGGTGACTAGAGGGACTGTCATTGATATGGGGGTGGGTGGAGCTTTAGGCAGGGGGCGGAGCTTGAGGCAAGTGCCAAGGCTCAGATGGGAGCAGGTTTGGCTGGAGAACCATCCAGGAGGCCAGAGTGGGTGAGCTCCAGAGAGAAGGGGAGGAGGCTGGACAGACGGGAACAGGCGGGTCCTGGGGAGCCTGCCCGAGTAGTGTGAAGCCATCGGAAGTGTCTGCAGGTGTGCTGTGACCTGGCCTGTCCCTCTGGGTGCTGGGCACAGCCTGGAAGGACATGGCACAGACCGAGGCCTGGCGGGCAGGCCCCCAACGATCCAGGTGGGAGACGGGGGCTGGGAGGGGGCTGGTGGTGCGGCAGGGACGTGAGCCAGCTGTGTTCTGGTGATGCTTCTCAGGTAGAGGCACTGGGGGTGTGAGTGGAGGCGAGGATGCGGAGATGACGCCAAGGCTTTAGTCTGAACAATTAGAAGGATGGAGCTAAGGGAGCCTGAGGGATCCTGAGCTCCCTGCTGCTCCGTCCTCCTTTGCCTCAGGAAAACAGAGCAGATGGGGGAAGCAGAGAGGGAAGGTGGGAATAGTCCCCAAGGAGTGGGGGCAGGTGCCGGCCCAGCTGGCAGCGGGGGCCTGTCCAGTGAGTGGTTTTTGTTCATTTGTTTTTTGTTTGTCTTTTTAGGACCGCACCTGCAGCATGTGGAAGTTCCCAGGCAGGGGGTCCAATCGGAGCTGCGGCTGCCGGCCTACACCACAGCCACAGCAACTCGGGATCTGAGCTACATCTGCGACCTACACCCCAGCTCATGGCAACGCTGCATCCTTAACCCACTGAGTGAGGCCAGGGATTGAACCCGCATTTTCATGGATACTAGTCGGGTCCATTACTGCTGAGCCACGACGGGAACTCGGGAACTCAGAGTAAGCGGTTTTGATCAGAGTGAGAGTGGTTAGTGGGGAGCACAGGTGTGTGCGCAGGCAGGCGGAGGAGGAGGGGTCCAACCAGAGCCGGGCTCTCCCTGGGCAAGTAGGAGGAGCACGGAGAGGGGGTCCGGGTGTCAGAACAATGGTCTCATCCCTGACTGAGGATGGGGTGAGGGTAGGCTCGTGGCTCATAGGTCCTGAGGTGGTCAAGGGTTGTTGGAAGCAGGGATCCAGAAGCCAGAAATGGACGATAGGAGGTGGTGACCAGAAAGTGCTGGAAATGGAGGGTCTGAAGGATCTGGCACATGTGCGAGGTCTAGAGTGCGCCTTTGGTCACTGGGCTTCGAGGAAGGAGAGAAGGCGAAAGACTGAGAGGCCAGAAGACCATCTACACGGATTCTGGAATCACCAAGAAGACAGGAGCAGTTGGTGGCTCCCAGCCAAGCGCTAAGATCTTCAAGGCCTGAGGGCAGCGTGGCCTGGGGGTCTGGGTACCTGCTGCAAGGAGAGGTCACAGGTGACAGGTAAAAAGAGCTGACGTCAGGAGGTGCAGAGGGCAGCTTTGTGGGGAAGAGGGACAAGAATAGTCCAGAAGCAGCAGTGAGGAGCAGAAGTTCCCATGGTGGCTCAGCAGGTGAAGAACCCTACATAGTATCCACGAGGACACAGGTTCGATCCCTGGCCTCTCTCGGTGGATTAAGGATCTGGCATTGCCATGAGCTGCAGTGTAGGTCGCAGGTGCATCTTGGATCTGGTGTTACTGGGGCTGTGACATAGGCCGGCAACCGCAGCTCCCATTTGCCCGTTAGCCTGGGAACCTGCATATGCTGCAGATTCGGCCCTAAAAAGAAAAAGAAAAACAAAAGCAGGGAGGAGCAGACGCAGACCTACCTGCAGGCCCAGTAGCACCAGAAGTGGCGGAACCACAGCAGCGCCCTCCCTGCTGTAGCCTGTGGATCACACTGCAAAACAGGTTTAGTGCTCGGATCCGTCCCTGCCACCCTCCTCCCCTCCCTGGCCTGGTGTTCTGCAGCAAGACCCCGGCACGAGGCGCAGGTCCAGGCCTTAGGAAATGTCACCCTACTGGGAGGGGATGGTTCATCATGTTTGTCCACTTGTCTGGGCCGCCAGTGCCCCAGCATTTGGTCAGGTGTCATTCCGGGTGTGTCTGGGCTGGGAGTGGGTGAGCTCCCCGTTTGCATCACTGGACCAAGCCAGGCGGATGGTCCTCGGGGTGCGGGTGGGCTCGTCCAGTCCCTGGAAGAAGGACTTGCTCCCTCTGCCTGCCTTTGAGTTGGGACCTGGGTCTCCTGCCTTCGGGCCCAGACTGGGGCTGGGGCTTACCCCAGGGGCTCTCCCGGGTCTCCAGCTTGCTGACGGCAGATCTCAGGGCTTCTCAGCTTCCACATCTGTATCCTCCTGGGTCTGTGTCTCTGGAGAACCCAGGCTCATTCTGACTTAAGGAGAGTTTGGAAGATGGCTAATGCCGTGGAGACAGACAAGACAGGGCGGCCCTGGTACCCCGACCCCGAGCTGTGGCAGGGCTGCGCTTGGGCAACTGGGGGGCTGCGGGGATGGTGTGCAGTGGCTCTGGATTCCCCCGCAGCAGTCTGGGGGGCGGGTCCAGCCGACCAGGGCTCCTGATCCAGGACTGTTCTGTGGAGAGATACAGCCAGGGCCCACAGGGAGGCTGATTTGGGGCTCAGCCCCTTAGCCTTGAGAAATCCCTCTGCTCTCATGTTCACAGGAGGATGGAAGTACATAGAATGTTTTGGGACAAAGAAAACAAATCTGGGAGTTCCCGCTGTGGCACAGTGGGTTAAGAATCCACTGCAGGATTCTCCTCGTGGCTCAGCGGTTAACAAAATCAACTAGGATCCACGAGGATGCGGGTTTGATCCCTGGCCTCGCTCAGTGGGTTAAGGATGCAGCGTCACTGCGAGCTGCGGTGTAGGTCACAGATGTGGCTCGGATCCCGAGTGACTATGCTGTAGCTCTGATTCGACCCCTAGCCTGGGAACTTCCATATGCTGTGGGTGCGGCCCTAAAGAAAAAAAAAAGGGAGAATCCGACTGCAGTGGCTGGAGCACTGTGGAGGTTCTGGTTTGATCCCCAGCCCAGCACAGCAGGTTAAAGGATCCAGCCTTGCTGCAGCTGTGACATAGGTTGCAGCTGTGGCTGGGATTCAGTCCCCAGCCCAGAAACTTCCATATGCTGTGGGTGAGGCCGTAAAATTAAAATAAAATAAAAATGTGTCTTTAAAAGTTAGAAAAAAATTGTTTCCAAATAAAGGAAGAAGAAAGTTGTGATACACTCACATTCAGGATTTTTTTTTGGTCTTTTTTTTGCCTTTTCTAGGGCCGCACTCGCAGCATATGGAGGTTCCCAGGCGAGGGGTATAATCGAAGCCGTAGCCGCCGGCCTTCACCACAGCCACAGCAACATGGGATCCAAGCCGCGTCTGCGACCTATACCACAGCTCACGGCAACGCCGGATCCTTAACCCACCGAGCAAGGCCAGGGATCGAACCCGCAACCTCATGGTTCCTAGTCGAATTTGTTAACCACTGAGGCATGACAGGAACTCCCATATTTAGGATTTTTAAAACAAACCCCATCTCATCATTTTGGAGCTTTTTATCAGAGAGGGGGGGAACTAAGCTTTGATGAGTAACCAGGCACATGCTGGGGCCCCGTGTGTGTTTTCTCGTTTAATCCTAATGCATGTGAGGGCGCGGGGTTATTATCCGTGCTTTACAGATTACTGAAGCTCAGAGAAGTGAATTACGTCCAAGTCAAAAGGAAGATGGAGCGGGGATTTGAACCCAGGTCTGCAGCGCCCCCCACTCTGTCCTCTGCCACCTTCCTCAGGGCCAGTCCCCTCACCTTCCCCTTGGGCAGAGCAGATCTTCGCTCTTCTGCAGCCTGGCCTGGTCCGCCCTCCTGATATAGGCGACCAGCCAGGCGCAGGCGGCAGCTGCCCCACATCGGCCTGCACACTGACCTGAGGCGAGGTGCGTTCAAATGAAAAGGGCAAGGCTGGCTCTCCTGCAGTAAAACCAGGCAAGCCCGGCTCCCTGGCTGTGGCTCTGTGCTTTACGTGTTTGCAGGTGAGAAGAGTGAGGAAGGCTGCAGGTGAACTTGAGGGCGTAGATGCCTTTCTGGCAGAGGGGCTGGGGAGTGGGAGAATGCGGACAATGAGCTTTTTCTTTGTAGCTCTTTTGTTTTGTGTTTTAGGGCCACACCCGCCGCATATGGAGGTTCCCAGGCTAGGGGTCCAATTGGAGCTACAGCTGCCAGCCACAGCCACAGCAACACCAGATCTGAGCCGCGTCTGCGACCTACACCACAGCTCACCACAAAGACGGATCCTTAACACGCTGAGCGAGGTGAGGGATCGAACTCCTATCCTCACGGTTCCTAGTCAGATTTGTTTCTGCTGCGCCACAATGGGAACTCCTGTAGTTCTTTGATTGTGGCCCTTTCTGAGCTCTAATTTCACTGCCCCCCAGCACCCTTGCTGGGTCCTGTTTCTACCCTGCTCCCTTCTGCCTCCTTCCTCACCCTTGGGACTTCAGGACTTCCATCCTGAGCCCTGGTCCAGGGGCTCCTCCCGCCTTCACAGCTCTGCCCGCCAGGCCCCTGGCTCCCTGGCCCTGGAGCCCGCAGGTCCCCATCCAGGTACACCTGGCCTTTCTGTTGCTCGACCTGTGAGCCTCCTCGACAGTAACTCATGAACTTGGCACAGCTTCTCTGATCCCAGACTCCCTTCTCTGAAAACGTGGGGGAGCTGCCACCACTCACAGGGTTCTGTGCTCGAGGGAAACGATGGCTGAAAAAATGCTTCGTAGGAATTCCCTGGTGGCCTAATGGTTATAGATCTGCCATTGTCTCTGCTATGGCGTGGGTTCGATCCCTGGCCAGGGAATTTCTGCATGCTGCAGGCAAGACCAAAAAAAAAAAAACAAAAAAAAATGTTTAGTGAAACTAGGATTTGCCACCAAATGAGAAAGCTTACTACTAAAGACGTGGGCTGGGGAGTTCCTGTTGTGGCTCAACAGTATTGAATCCAACTAGTATCCATGAGGAGGCCAGTTCCAACCCTGGCCTCACTCAGTGGGTTAAGGATCTGGCATTGCCGTGGCTGTGGTGTAGGCCAGCAGCTACAGCTCCGATTAGACGCCTTGCCTGGGAACTTCCATATGCTGCACGTACAGCCCTAAAAAGCAAAAAAAAAAAAAGCAAAAAAAAGGCAAAAGAAAAAAAAAAAGGATGTGGGCTGCAGAACTGAATCAATCTTTGATCAGCACTGAATCAATCTTTTCCACTATCAGGAAGGCAGAGCAGACGGGGTTGGAATCCAGGCTATCAAGACAGGGTGGCCACCTTATTCTGCGTACCCCTCCCCTCGCCCCACCGCCCCACCCATCCGACCTCCAGGGGGCAGCAGAGCTCCAGCCAGTGAGGACAGACTCACCGCCCGCCCTCCCGACCTTCTCAGCCAAGAGCTTTCAGCTGACCCCGCGTCCCTCGTGGTCGCTCCGGTAAAGGAGAGAGAACCAGGCACCTTGAGGGCTGTGAGGGTGGGGCACGGGGGGCTGTCAGAGCGCAGGGCATCCAGCCAGTATCAGATCTGGGGATCCATCAAATACATTTTCAGGGAGCAACACGTACAGTCCTGCAAGATCCCAAACAGCCCCAAACAGCCCCAAATCGCCACCTTTTCCGAAAACGGACGGAAAGCTGATCAAACAGACGTTTGATGCCAGGATGCAGGGGAGCTGGGTCCTGCAAGATCGGGTTGGAGGCAAAGTGCGGGCTGGAGTTCTCGACAGGCGGAGGAGGAGCTTTGCATCCTCCGTCAGGCCTGAAAGGAAAAGGAAAGGAGGCTTTGTCCCGACCCCACGGGGGAGGGGGGCGGGGTGAGGAGAGGCTGGGGCCCTGCCTGCCTGTAAAAAAGCAGCCCAGTTGGGGTTGGTTCAGAATCTCTACTCACCCTCACTCCTTGCCTGGTGTGATGGATGAGATCCCGGAACCGGGCTCCCAGCAGAGCCCTAAACAGCAATACCCCGCCCAGAGGCATCCGTGGCCTCTCACAGTCACAGGCACCTGCTCTTGGCGGCCCTTCTTCTCCTCATCGGCCCCACGGAGGAGGAAGGCGAGGCTCAGAGGACCCTTGCCACTTGCCCAGGGCACTGCAAGTAGGAAGTGGCAGGGTCGGGCCTTGAGCCCAGATCTTCTGCCTCCAAACCCAGACTCAGTTTCCTGTAAGGCAGAGAGCATCTTCCGCGCTTCCCGTAAGGGTTGTTTCCAAGGCTGGGCCTTCTGGGCAAGACCGAGAACTGGCAGGAGTTTGGCGTCCTCTTTGGGGGCAACAGCCAAGGAGTGGCTAGGCTCCGCCTGCCTGGATGTGCTTTTGCTAAGTCGGTGCCATTCAGGAAAACCAAATGCTTTATTTTGGCCAGGGAACTGCGAAGTGGAATTGCAGTGTGTTCACGGGATCACAGGTTTCTGCCAGGTCTGCAGATGTGAGACAATTTAAGCTCAGTTAGTGAAACTTCTTTCCACGCTGGTCCCTTCTCGCCTCTCACACAGGTGGGTGGTGGGACTCGTCGAGGGCGTTCTGGGGGAGGCTGGCTTGGAATTGCGTGAGGCTTGGGATCCTGGGCTGTTTTATGTGGCTCACAGTTACCTCCAGGTGGAGGTGAGTTCCTGGGCTCTGGAGGGTATGAATAGCTTCTAGAAATTCTCCCATGGATGAATGAAGAGGTGAACACAGTGGACTAAGATTTAAATTGCTTGTTGATTTGACATGAAGTAGAGACATTAACAAACGCCATAGGGAGTTCCCATTGTGGCAGAGAGGACATGAATCTGACTGGTATCCATGAGCGCGCAGGTTCGATCCCTGGCCTCGCTCAGTGGGTTAAGGATCCGGTATTGCCGTGAGCTGTGGTATAGGCCGGCAGCTACAGCTCCGACTGGACTCCTAGCCTGGGAATAAGGGTCAGTGCGGCCCTTAAAAAAATATATGCCACAGAAGACTCATAATAGGTCCCTGCAGAGGAGGCAGCAGAGCCACACTGGGTATAGAGGGCCCGTCGAAGGGGCGTTCAAGGTTAGTTCCTGTGTGAGAATTGGAAGTGCTATGAATTCTTCCTGCTCATCTAGGAAGGAAACTTGATGGAAGTTTATATTCTCTCTCTGGAGTATGGCGTTCAAGGTCCTCGTACAAAGGTGATCCGTGTATAGAAGTCACAGGGGATGTTACAGGTGGTCGGGCGGTTAATAAAGAATATCCTGTTACTTTCCTGAGTTGCCTGATATTTATGGTTTTGTCAGCCTTTCAGAACGCGTAGCTGGTGTCTTCTACTTTCACTGGTAGGGGAAGTTAATATCTACCGTCATACCTAATATTGGCTTTGCAATTCTTCTTCTTCTTTTTTTTTCCCCAGTGAGAACCTCCTCCAAACAGTGTAAGCCTCAGACCCCAGCTTCCCTTGTGCCGAAGGCAGGCTGTCTGCAGAGAGCAAACGGTTTGGTCCTGCCACTGCTTTGCTCTGGATCCTGGCCGCCTGGGTTCCCCAGCTCGGTTCTTTCTCTATCAACTCGTGTCTATCCTGGGGGCCGTGTGTAAAGTGCCTGCGGGCCTCCCAAGTCCTTATCAGGTGTGTTTCTTGGTCCCTTCCCTCCGTCTTTTCCGGGCCTGCCCGCCAAAGATGCTTCACTTCCTCCCGTGGGCCACGCCAAGGTGGGGAGTGTTTCCTTTGCTTGAGCTCTGAGCCTCTTCGCGGAGCGTGGATCCCAGAGCCTGAGAAAGCTTTTTTTGCGAATCGAAATGACCAGGGGACAAAATCTCATAATTCGAGGTGCTGGGGTCAGAGAGATGGACCTTTTTTTTTTTTTTTTTAAATGAGCATCTGTGTTTATTAACCAAGGGCAGGAAGCCAGAGAAGCGCAGGCTCCCACCGGCCCCTCCTATGCTCTACCGGCTAAGCCGGGCTGCCCAGGCCCTTGGAGAACAGTGCAGAGGCCATGCCTCCCGCCCCCACCCAAGGGTGAGTTCCCAGGGAGCCAAGGCCCACTGGGAAAGGAAGAAGAAGTCAGCAAAGGAGGGGCCAAGGAAGGAACGAAGGAATGGAGCTGCCGGGGGGACAGCTCTGGAGAGGTCCCTTGGCCCCTCAGAGTCAGCGCGGAGGCCAAGCCCAAGTCCAGATCCACAAGCAGGGGGCCATTCGTGTCCAAAGCCCACGTGCAAGGAGAGGAGGGGGAGGGGGCTCCTGAGACAGTGCCGCCCCCTACGGGCCACCCTGAGGGACCACTTCAAGGAAGGGTAGCCTTGCCCTGTGGTGGCAGACGTCAGCGTGATGGAGGAGCCACGCAAGAGGGCGTGTCCGTGGCAGGGACGGCTCCCATCCCCAGCGAAGGAAGGGCTTGATCAGCAGCGGGTCAGCCAGCAGCCTGGGGAAGTGGGAGGCATCTGTCCAGAACGCGCATGGGCTGTGGTCCCGTTGACCTCAGCCTTGGTCAGACCCGGCCAGGCACCAGGGAGCGTCCACGGGGAAGGCTCTGGAAGCCGGGTGGGGGCTTGAACAAGGATATCTCGGTCTGGAGCGGGGAGGCTGTCCTGACCTGTGGGAAGAGGTGGCTTGGGAAACGGAAGAAGGTGGATCCGAGGGTGAAAACGCCAAGGGAAAGACCGCACTGAAGGCAGGGGTTGTTCTATGCACTTGAGGGCCTCGGTCACCAGCGGAACACAAGCAGAAGGGAAGGGGGGGAGGGGCGGAGCCGCAGGGGCTGGGGGGTGGGGAGGTGCCAGGAGCCCCAGGCCACCTGCAGACTCCCAGAAGCCCACGGGCCCATCCGCCCTCCGCCCCTCCGGCCACGGCCACCACCGGCTCCCATCCCCGCTGCCGCCCCGCCCACCTGACCCCAAACACAGCTGTCCCCTCAGCTGCCTGGACCCCAGGACCATTGCTCCTGCCCTCCCCTGCCCTCTGCTTTTGCGCCACGTCCCTGAGAATCTGTGACACGGGGATCTGGGTGGGGTCTTCTTTTCCTGTGTTCTCAGCACCAGGCAAGAGGCCCTGTCTCTGCGTGGGGGGGGGAACCCTTTAAACACCTAAGGAATTGAATTGAAGGAGGAACCCCATTCTGAGCCCAACTTTCCTATTTCATAATTCAGTATGTTAGCCAGTTCTTTCTTACATAGGGCCAAATGCTGTTTTCAGAGTCTGACATCCACTTTCTCCAAGTTTGTAATCAAAGCCATGTTTATCTATTATTAATTTACTTAGAATTTTCCAAGGGCTCCTTATACCTCAGCGTTAGGGAAAAGGCTTCATACAGGACTCCTCTCCCAGTTTTCCTTCCATCCATCCATCCATCCATCCATTCATTCAAGAGGTACGTGTGCTTGGCCTGGGCACCTGCAAAGATGGAGGTGCCATTACCCTGGAAGCAGTGACTGCTGTAGGTGGGGCAGGGGACTGCAGACCCCTTTGTGAACCGGTGGAACTAGATTCAAACTCCTGCTCTGCTCTTGCGGGCTGTGTGGCCTTAAGAAAGTGACTTCCCTTCTCTGAGCCCGTTTCCTCATCTGCGTGATGTGGATACAACAGAACCTGCCTCCAGAGAGGATGGATGCAAGCCCAGTCTCCGGCAAAGATGAGTTCCCTCTCCTCCGGGGCCCACCACTCCCCTCTCCCCAGGCACTGGCCAGCCCGCAGCAGACAAGTTCATGCTGGCTGTCAGCGGCTTCTGGGCAGCAAGGGTGGGGTGGTGGGGGAGGAGGGGGCAGGGTGGTGTCAGAAGGCACGAGAAGGTTGTGGGTGAGGCGTGAGCGAACCCATGCTTGGGTCCAGGCTCTGGGCCAGATGACCACGGGCCTCCTGCCCACTCTGAGGTCAGCTGCATCTGGCAAGGAGCCCAGACCCCGTCCCGCGGGCAGCTGAGAGGGCCGCGTCCTGTGCACGGCTCATCTTCCAGAAGGTGGTGACACAAAGATCAGCAGATAGATTTAGGGAAGGGAGAAAGGAAGAGAAATGGCCAGCAGGCGGTGACTCAGGCACGGGCTCCCGGCCAGGCTGGGCTGCTGCGGAGGAATATTTTGCCCAAGTCATCTGCAAGAAGCCTGGAAATAGTTTCTTTTGGCCTCCGCGGGGGTGGGGGAGTTCCCTGGGGAGGAGGCATCTGGGCGCGTGGGATCTTCGGGCCCTCAGGCTGCCGCTCATCTGCTGTGACCTGTGACGCATCCCAGCACAGCGTCCAAAGGTCTAGCCTCGGCTGATTCTTCTCCCTTCCTTTTTCTCTCCGGACCAAGGGCTGACTGTGGCTACGGTCCCTCAGCACATTCTCTGTAGGTTTTGGGTCCTAAAAAGCCCACAGCCGCTCCTCGGTGTTGCAGGTGTTTTGTACAGAATGGAATCTTCACTCCCATAAACGCAGGAAGTCTCTTTACTTCTAAGTCTTCTGGAGAAAGTTTCCATTCAGAAACTGTATCATAAATGATACTGGGCTTCCAGGAACAGCCAGAAAGCTACTTAACTCAGAGCGTGGCTGAAAAATCTGTGTATGTCAAATGAGAACAGTAGAGATTGATACTAGTTGTAATACTAGCACAATTTTGTCAATTACTAAATTTTTTAACAGCAAAGTAAATGGTTGTATTCCTCGGGTGGTTGACACTGGAAAGAAAAGGTAGTTTCATTAGAGAATGGGGGAGAGGGAGGCCTTCTGGTTCCCCGGGCCCATCTCCTGCCTGAGCTCCTTAGCCTGGACCTGCATCCCAGCCCCTACCTGCCGGCCTAGAAGCTTCTTTTTTTTTTTTTTTTTTTTGCCTTATCTAGGGCCACACCCGTGGCATATGGAGGTTCCCAGGCTAGGGGTCTAACAGGAACTGTAGCTCCCAGCCTACGCCATAGCCACAGCCACGCCAGATCCAAGTCGTGTCTGCAACCTACACCCACAGCTCATGGCAACGCCGGATCCTTAACCCACTGAGTGAGGCCAGGGATTGAACCTGCAACCTCATGGTTCCTAGTCGTTAACCACTGAGCCACGACGGGAACTCCCGGCCTGGGAAGCTTCTTACCCAGACTTCATGAGTGCTGTGGCCTTGGTTTCCATGGCTCATCAGGGCTGGTGTCCCCTTTGTGCTGGGTTCCCACTTGGTTGTGACTTGGATGTGTGGCTGTCGAGCTCTGTCCTAGATGGAGGGTGCCCAGGACAGGGCCTGGCTCAGAACACCCTGCTTCTGGGACCTCACCCGGGCCCTCTAACCCCTCCTGTTCCCACTCCCCACCTTCCTCTCTCAGATCGTATCGTTAACCCACTGAGCGATGCCAGGGATCAAACCTGCAACCTCATTGTTCCTAGTCAGATTTGTTTCTGCTGCGCCACAACAGGAACTCCCCAGAATGGCTCCTTCAACCAGCGTCTTATTCTTTGCAAAGTGCCCTCACCTCCGTTACTACGACCGCTCTTCATCAAATCCACGCAAGGAGGTATTTCCCGCCGTTATACAGGAGGAAGCTGCCGCCTCCGGCTTAGGAGACAAGGCTGGGAGGCAAATGGACGGGTTGATTGACCCCGCTGGCCTTGTGGGGGTGGGAGTGGCCAGATCTCTTTGAAGGGCTCCTTCAGCCACTGGCCCCTTCAGAGCAGGCCCCCTGGAGAGCGGCCCATCGCCCTGCCCACAGCCCTGGGGACTCTGCCTTGGGAAGTGCTGAAGGCAGTTTCTCAGGTGGGAGAACCAGCATCTGGTAAAACATGGGCCCTTGGGCCTCCCAGAGCCGCCGTGGAGCTGGATCTCTAGGGTGGGGCCAGGAATTTGTGGCTGCCACACACCCCCCCTCTGCCCACGGGGGACTGAGGCTCTCTGTCCCAAAGAACCGCAGAGCTGTGTGGGGTGATAATGCATGAATTAGCCTCAGGGGAGGCTAATTGCTTCCTTAATTGGCAGAACTCACTGTGGGGAGCCCCGCCTGGAAGATTCTTGGTTGCCGCTGCCCTGGATGGGTTTGCCTGGCAGCCGATAACCGCCTCCTATGCAGTTTTCCCAAGAGCAGGGTATAAGGTGTGCCCAGCCAGAGCAGCGGTTAGCACCGAGGGGCCCGGGCTCTGAAGGAGGCACCTGTGGGAGTCGGGAAAGGTGGGAGAGGGGCACACGTGGTGGGGTCCTATGTGGGGCACGCCCTGCTCTCTGCTCCCACAGGCCCCCCAGTTCATTCCCGGTCCCGCCTGGAATGAGCCCTCCTCCCCCCCACCTGTCATGTGGTCTCTCAAGCCCTGGCCCGACCTTGCTGGGTGCCGGCCTGGGAGCCCAAGACCCCAAGACAGGGCAAGACATGCCAAGCGAGAGCCACATATACCACCAGGTGGCGCTGTCGGCACAGGACAACCTGGGGGCGTCCTGGTGGCTGGAGAGGAAGAGGGTGGCGGAATTAGTGCAGGACCTTAGAGCTCCAGCGCTGGGCCATCACCAGGCCCTCTGGTGATTAGCCTCCTGGCCCCTGCTTGTCTCTCTCAGGGACACAGATGTACCAAGAGCCTAAACCTAACAAAGCCTTGGCACGTGACGAACATGGAATAAAGCTTGAAAAAATGATGCCACCTTTGCTTTTCAGATCCTAGGGATGATTTTCAGCGTGGCGGGGGCTGGGGGGGGGCACCAGCTCCTTGCTGCCTCCCCTTAGCATGGACTGTCTTACCTAACTCTGGGAATATGTCCAACAGGAAAACCGGGGACTCCGGTCCCTCTGTGACCCCAAGCAGGCCACCTACTCTATTTTTCTCCTTTGTTAAATGAAGGTTGTAATTCCAGCCCTGGGGCCATCCCGCCCGGGGGTGCTGTGCCCTTCCTAGACGGGGAGCACCTTGAGGGCCAAACTATGACCTTGGGAGAATCAAATAAATTACAGGAGAGCATAGTGATTAAAAGTGCAGCCAAGGAGCTCAAGTCCCGCTGCTAGCTGTGTGGCCTTAGGCAAGTGACTTACGGTCTCTGAATTTCAGTTTCCTCATCTGTAGAATAAGGGCAATAATAACACCTGCCCACAGGAGGTTTCTGTGAAGACCAAAATACGCACAAAGTCTTCAGGACGGCGTCTGGCATGAAACAAATACTTCATAAACAGGCCCTAATCCGGGCAGCTTGAACGAAGAAGGGACTTTGAGATAGTCCAGGTCAGCCTTCCGGGCCAGGCAGGCATCTCCCAGCAACGTGCAGGGCTGATGACCTCCAGGTGGGCTTGCACACCTCCGGTAACAGAGAGCTCACTCCCTCCTGAGGATGGAGGCTGGTCCACTGTGGGCCGGCCTAGTTCACGATTAGGTGGGTCTCGTTCGACCGCGTCACAGCCAGTTCTCAGGACCCCTGAGCTTAGTGGTCCACACTCCCGGTGCGGTGGGGGGCTCAGCCCCACCCACCTGCAGGCGCAGAAGGGGGCCCTCCAAAGCAAACCCTAGTGTTGCTAAGAGGGGAGGGAGGCCACTCCAACGTGGGGTGCGTGAGGGAGAGGATGGAAGGAAGCAAGGAGCTGACCTATTAACCCCCCGAGCCCCCAGCCGTGGGGACCTGGGGCGCCTGAAGATGGGGACACTCTCCATCCCGGCCACAGGCCAGTTCGGAGGTCAGCGGGTAGACTCCTCCTGGTGCTGCAGTCTGTAGGGAGGAAGGAAATGACTCCCCCCAGGTGGGAAAGGGAAGCTGGGGGGTCCCCTTCCACTTCCCGTGCCCTCGCCGCCCACAGTGCAGCCTGGGGAGGAAGATGCGGCAGCTGCTGGGCATCGGAGCCAAACACCGCCAGGCAGGGGCCTGGCTCGCTCGCTTGCTCGCTCACTCACCCTCGGTCACTGGGGGCAGCTGGCCATCCCGCCCGGGGGTGCTATGGCCTCCCTAGACGGGGAGCACCTTGAGGGCCAAACTATGACTCGTGTTTTGTGCTCCCACTGCCTGGCACACAGTAAGTACTTAATAAGTGCACGGAGGCCAGCAATTGTGGTCCAGTTTGGAAAGCTTTAGTCTTTGTGTGGACAAGACACTTTAGACTACAGGGGAGGTGTTCCCTGGCGGCGCAGCATTGTCACTGCAGTGGCTCAGGTCACTGCTACTGTGTGGGTTTGATCCCTGGTCCCAAAATTTCTGCATGCTGCGGGTGTGGCCAAAAAAATGTGGCGGGGGGCAATCCCTGGCCCTGCTCACTGGGTTAAGGATTTAGCGTTACCGTGAGCTGTGGTGTAGGTCGCAGACAAGGCTCAGATCTGGCGTTGCTGTGGCTGTGGTGTAGGCCAGCAGTTATAGGTCCGATTGGACCCCTAGCCTGGGAACCTCCATATGCCGCGGGTGAGGCCCTAAAAAGCGAAAAAAAAAAAAAAAAAGGGACTGAAAGGAGACCTATGTGCTCCCCCCCTGTTTTTGCCTCCTTCACAGCTGTTGCCTCCTCCACGAAGTCCTTCTGGGCACCCACTCCCCCCTTCACCCCAAGGGACTCCCTTCTTCCCTCTGCCTCTTTGTCCGGGACACACTGCCGCCACTGAGGGAGGCTGGAGCAGTGCTAAGAACCAAAGGCTGGGGCCATCCTCAGGGTCGCTTTCCTGGACACATTTCTTAGCTGTGTTATCTTGGGCAAATATTCTTTTAACCTCCCTGTGCCTCAGTGTCCTTATCTGGAAAATGGATGCTATTAGAGTACCTACCTCATGGAACTGGGGTGGGATTAAATTGATGTGTAGATTAAAATGGTTTGGGACAGTGTCTGGCATCCAGTAACTGCTCCAAACTGCCTTGCAATTGTGTAACCGTACTGATTATCTTGCTCTCCCAGCTGATCGGGGCTCCTAGAAGCGGAGGTCCTTCACTTCTGCATCCTTCTGCTGAGGCCAGTGCCTGGCAAAGAACATGTGCTCAAGAAAATGTGAAGGGATGGATGGATGGATGGATGGATGGATGGACAGACAAACGGATGGACGGATGGATGGATGGGTGGTGGGTGGATTGTTGGGTGGATGGATGGATGGATGGACAGACGGATGGATGGGTGGATGGTTGGATGGATGGGTAGGCGGATAGATAGATGGACATATGAATGGACAAGAGCAAGAGCTGAAATTCATGGTCCTAGAGCCTCACCTGAAGACTCAGCTGTGGAGGCCTGGCCCAAAGGCTGCAAAGCCCCCAGCGGCCAGCCGGAGGCGCCACCAGAGTCTCATGTCCTCTGTTCTTCCTTTCACTCACTCATTTGCAGCCCCTGCCAAGGGCAAGGGGGAGGAAAATCCCGGGGATCAGAGTCCAGCAAGTTCGCTGCTCAGCAGCCACTTCAGTGGAGAGTTCTGAAGGACATGAGGTTTCTGAAGGCGCTGGGGTTTCTGCCGTCCCCGGGCCCGGACGGCACCGCCCGGGCCACTGGCTCCCCGCCAGAGGTCCATGTCTGCCTCTGCCCAGGAGGCTGCGCAGCTTCAGAGCATCCAGGAAACTCAGTAATGACCTGAGACCCCAAGCCACTGCTTTTCAAGTCCCGCCCGTGCTCTGCAGCCCAGGAGACTGCCTGCGGAGGGTGTGGACTCCTTGCACCCCACCCTGGAGTCTAGCCCTCGCCTCCCCCCGACGGAGTCCTGATGCGAGCCTCCTAGGTTAGGCACCCACCTACACAGCAAGCCTGGGAGGAAGGCACTTTATCCTCGCCTTATGCCCGTTAATCCATCATCCGTGCACCAATGTCTACGCAGCATGTAGGTTGCATAGGTTCTCGCACTGTGCTCAGGGGGATCGGAGGGAAAGAAGACAAACAGGAGGCCCGAGACAGGCAAGAGGCCGTGGGCTGGACCCAGGCTCAGAGGTGGCAAAGCTCCCGGGGCTCCATGGTGCAGATTCAGAGCGTGGGCTGCACCGTTAGGGGGCCGGGGGCTTTGTGTAGGCGCGAGGGGGTGGAGGCAGAGCAGCCCCGGAGTGGACGCGGGTGGGGTGGGGGGGCTGCGGCAAATCCCGGGGTCCGTGTTCCAAAGCAGCCTGGCACTCGGCCGCCTCTTGATGCCAAGTCATAAAGAGACCCCTGGAGGCACAGACCGAAGCCTTTATAATGTTCCCTCCGCGCGTAGAGACGCTAACGTGACGCCTGTCACCATGGCATCAAGGTGCTTAGACAACCTGCGCCCCCTAGGAGCCCGGAAACAGCGTGAAGCAGATTATCTGTGTCTCCCTGTGACATATGCGATCATGTATCACGGTGGTGGATCAACACTCAGTACCACCGGGGTCCCGGCCGCCCCCCAGCCAGTGGGAAACATCTGCTGTGCACTTGTCTTCCTCCCCACGCAGGCTGGCCCTGCTCCCGCTTGCCGTCCCCCTGGCACCCTCGGAGTTGGTGGGCAGTGTCTCCCAGCTTTCGTTGTTCGTGTGCAAAGCAGCCGAGGGAAAAGCGTTCGGACGAAGGCTGGAGACTGGACCCCGTCCTGCCATCTCTGGACACCGCAGCAGGGGTGGGAGAGAGGGTCTGGGTTCACACAGCTGGGCGCTAAATGCCAGCCCCGTGCACCTGCCCTGATATTGCGCAAGTTTCTTTGCCTCTTGGGGGCATAGTTTGTCATAGTGGGATAATAACCTTTTTTTTTTCTTTTTTCTTTTTTATTTCAGGGCTGCACCTACAGCACATGGAAGTTCCCAGGCCAGATGTTTGAATTGGAACTGCAGCTGCCAGCCTACGCCACAGCCACCTCAGCGCAGCATCTGAGCTGCATCTGTAGCCTACACCACAACTCACGGCAACACAGATCCTTGAGTCACTGGGCGAGGCTAGGGGTTGAACCCGCATCCTCATGGATATTAGTCAGGTTCTTAACCAGCTGAGCCACCATGGGAACTCTGGGATGAAAACCTTTATCTTGAGGGTTGGTAGGCACTGGAGAAGAAAGGAGCGGAAGTGTCAGCTTTGCTGAAACCCACCACCTTCAGTTCACCCCAGCTTCCCCCGAGTGCCAGCTGGCTTTTTGCCGCCCCTTCCCTCTGCCGCTCAGGACACGTGGGCGGACATCTGTCCCCAGCCCCATCCAGCTCTGAGGTGCTGAGCTCCAGAATGCCAGGGCTGAGCCCGCTGGGGAAAGGGCCCCAGGTGCAAATAATTGCCGTCCCTGAGCTGGTGCCCATGGAAGTGAGGACAGGGGCTTTGGTCGGGCCAGATGGGGAAGCAATTCATGTGTCTCCTGGTGGAGGAGGGGCGAGCTCAAGTTTAGGGAAGCTGCAGGGAGGAAAGACACTGGGGGGGTGCTGGAGGGGGAAGCGTTCCCCGGGGGACACACAGTGGCCGGGGGACCCACAGTGGCACCGGGCAAGGTTGGGGACGGTGGTGGCTCCTGCCCACCTCTCCATCACACACCCGCCCCTCCCCCATCCCCCAACCCCAAACCCTGCTCTTTGAGGGGCATGTGAATCAAGGGGCTCCCGGACTCTCTCCCAGGGGAAGTTTGTGTGAATGGGGCTGTTTCTTTCTTTTTCTTTTTCTTTTTTAAGAGTTTCAGATGTGAGCCCTGGGGCGACCCGTGGAAATCCTGTGCCCTGTCACCTGTGTCTTCTGGACAGGCCACCAGCTGGAAGGGGGCTGAGGAGGGGAGGAGCCCACGGCCCATGGGTGGGGGGGTGGGGAGACTTACCTGGTGGCCCCAGCCTGGGGCTGTTCCCGCTGCTTGAGCGGAAGTCTGGGGTTATCTAGAGGACAAGGCGGCCCACTGAGGCCTTGAGGAAGCAGCAGGATGGCCAGGGAGGAGCTTGGTGGCAACGTGAAGGGGAACTGTGGCTGCTGGCGGGCTGTCCCCTCCTGTGAGCTAAAGAGGAAGGAGGGACGCTGGTGTGGAGGCCCTGATGGAGAGCCGGCCTCCGTGGCGGCGGGCCCAGCCGGGCCCCCTCTCGGGCCCCCTCTCAGCCCCCCGGCTCCTGGGCTTGTTCCTGCTCCTCTGGACCCTGCAGCTCGCAGGTACGCTGGCTTGCTTCTTCCCGCGTGCTCTCTGGCCGCGCACATCAGAGCCGCTTTCATCCTCCAGGCGGCTAATTCCCGGGACCTGTCTCGGGGGATTTGCTGGTTGCTTTTGAACATTGCAGACTTCACAAGCGAAGCCTTCAGGGACTAGGAGATGTTTAGCTAATGCCTCGCCAAGATGGCTTTTGAAGAGGCAGGGGCAGCACTGCCCCCTCGTTACTGGAACAGCCCCCTCCATGCACAGCCTGACCTCCTGGCCCTGGAACGAGGTGGGTGGGTGTTGCTGCGACCAGGGGGTGTGGGGTTGGGTGCGGGATCCCTGGGGAGGGACAGCTTCACCCCCAAGGATCTCGCAATGGAGCCACTGCATTGAGCCCGCCACGTAGTGCCCGGCCGTGGGAGCCAGGGAGGGGCGAGGCCAGCCGCTGGCCATGGGAGCCCAGAGCCTGGGGCACAGAGGTGCCACGGCTGCCAAAAAGGGGGCACCTCCCACTTCCTGAAATACAACTAGAGGCCTCTTTCCTGGATCCAGGTCCCCTCAGAAGCTGGGTGGCCCTGGGATAGGTGGCCTTGGGGCAAGCTCATCCGGGCCAGGGAACCCCCCCAGGAGTGTCCCCAGACAGGGCTGAGCACCCCGGGGTCCCTGAGGCTCATTCTCGCCCGGGCAGGGCTGACCCTCTTGTAGTCCTAGGGTGCCCCCGCCCGGCTGCCCAGGCTGGGTGCTGTCCTTCCCACACCTTTGGCTTTTAAGAGCCTTCGGGGAGCTGTGCCCACCCTTCTCCCGCATCCTCTATCGTTTATATCCTAAATAATAACAGCTATTCTTATCAGCACGCCTCAGCCTCTTTGAGCACATCAGCTTCACCCCGTACTCAGGCCTCCTTGGGGTGCTGTCCCACTGGCATCATTTAAGAACAAGGAAATGGAGGCTGGGAGGCCAACTAGCTCGCCCGAGCCTAGAGGGTGAGTAGCGGTCAGATTCAGCCCCGAGCCGGGACCCTTGGCCATGGGCTCTGGGGGTCCTCTTGCCTTTCTTTGTAAAGAATATTCTTCACAGAAAAATCTACCCCCTGGAGAGGCAAGACCTGACCGTGCAGGCCTCAAGGCCCTTGTGACTTCATCTCCTTTAGTCTGTGCACCCACCCCCCACGGACAGATGCCAAGACGGAAACTAGGCTTCTTGGTGACAACGTGTTGAAATTCATACTTACTCATTTTTAACTTGATGGCCCCCAAATTCCCATCATTTCCCTTTGTGTGGTCCCTCTTCCCCAAAAGGTACCCAGCATATCCCAGTAAACAAGTGGAAGAGGATTTCAGGGTGCTGTCACAAAAAGTGCTTTTGTAACTGTCTTGACTACAAACAGATTTTCCCTCCCAGTGTTGCAACAAACATTCAAAAGAGAAACTCTGCTCTTTCACAAGAGGTGGAAACACCCCATGATCTTCTAGAATCTCTTGGAGCAGCAGGCAGCACCTCATTATCCCTGGTCCTTCCTCGGTGGGTGCCTGGCTCTGCTGTGCCATGCCCCTCCCCCACCCCCTTGCCTCTGAACTTTGAGGGTTTGGTGGAAAGAATCCAACCTCTCCCCCGTCCCCCAAACCTCCCCTAACTCACCCATCAGCCTGGTCCAACCAGCTCCATCCACTGCCAGCACCGAGCCCGGCCCACAGCCCTCAGCCATATTCACCGGGGGACTTGGGAAACGTGGTCACTGAAGCCCCTGGGCAGGTTCTTGGTGTTGCTGTGTCTCAGTAGCCTCATCTGTAAAATGGGTGCACTATTGGTGACTGCCCAGTAGCATGTCCTGAGACTGGGTGGAGAGGGCATGTGGTTAGGGCTCGGAGAACGTCAGCCGCCCTCCAGCCTGGCAGAACCAATCGAAATGCAAGATTCAGTTGGCTGGCCCTTCATCCTAGGGAGCCCACGTGCTCCTTGGGGTCACTCCCACCTTCCCAGGGGTCTCCAGCACACCCTGGGACAGCAGTTCAGGACCTCTCTTGCTCCCAGTCCTTCTCCCTCTGCTCTCCTCTGGTCTCTCGAACCCTCTGCCAATTCTTTCTCAAAGGGTCTCTGGTCTCATGGATACCTGCTCTGCCCCAGAGCCGAGGCTCAATTTTCCCAAGAGCAGCTGCACGCCTGCTTTCACCAGGCCTCAGGTCTCCTCCAAGGGCTTTGGGGCCAGACAGACCTCGTTCAAATCCTGCCTTCATCTATCGACTGCTGTGTGACCTCAAGCAAGTTACTTAACCTTTCTGAATCTCAGTGTCCTCAACAAACATCAGTCGCCTTTCTCATCCTGGCCTTTGCAGAATTCTGGGGTTGTATTCATTTCTCAAACATTCATAGAAGAGGACCCATACTAGACAATGGGGGGACCTACTGGTGAAAAGCCTCAGCCCCCGCTCTCGGCCTGGAGGAGACTGTGAGACTCACCAGCAAAACAAGACCTGAGGCGGTGTGTGTGGGGAGGGGAGACCAGTGCAGCTTTGCCTCCCCTCCCCTGTTAGCTCTAGACTCAGGTGTCACCGCCCCCTTTGTTGTCAGAAAGATGTTCGGGGAACCTGCTGCCTCCCTCCCTGCAGCTCCGGGCCTCTGTCGGACGGCCTCTGCTTTTCATCTTCGTCTAATCCCAATAAAGAGCTTTTGAGGCAGGCGAGGAAAAGCACTCTCTGCTGGAGGTGGGGCAGGGGCAGCGGTGAGCGGGAGATGCAGGGGACACAGGGCAGGTGGGTGGGTGGCAGGCACAGCTGGAATAAAGGCTGGGAGGCCAGAAGGCAGAGCCAGGGGGAGGGGACCCTGAGAGGGTCGGTGTGACCGGGGAGGAGAGAGCCGTGGGCGACGGTTCCCGCTGGGATGTAATTCTGGGCGGATTATGAATGCCTGTCAGGTCCGGCTTCAGGTGCTGTTCCAACAGGCCCTATTGCCAGTGCTTCCTTTTTAAATTATGGACGAGAATAGACACACAGGAAAGAACAATCAATATAAAACAAAGTGCTGTGTGTCGACCTCTCAGGTCAAGAAAAAGAACATGACACTTCCCCAGAGACCCCGGACCCCCCTCAAAAAATACCCCCTGTCCCCTCAGAGGGAACACCATCCTGAAGTTAGCGCAGTTGCTTCCTGGCATTTCTTTATACTTCTGTCTTTTGGTTTGTGTCCCTGAATGATATAGGTTAGTCTGGCTTGTTGTTTGAACTCTGTATAATCAGAGTGACCCTGCGAGTGCTTTTTGCGACCTGCTTCTTTCACTCGACATCATGTTTTTTAAAGATACAGCCAGCTGACCGCGTGCCTGAAGTTTGTTTATTCTGGTTGCTAAAGAACAGGGGTCGCAAACCCTGGCCCGGAGGGTAAATCCAGCCGACTGCTTTTTTGCATGGCCTGCGAGTTATGAATGGCTTTTTTACGTCTGTTCGTGGTTGGGAAAAAAAAATCCAAAGGAGAGTACTTATTTCACAGCGTGTGAAATGATACAATAAAGTCAGCCCTCTATCTCCACCCGTTTCGCATCTGTGGGTTCCACCAACCGTGGATTGAAAATATTTGGGAAGAAACTTTCCAGATAGTTCTAAAAAGCAAAACTTGAATTTGTGGGCAGTTATTTATATCTCGTTGTATTTATAGCTATACATCTAGCACTTCCAATTAGGTGTTATAAGCAATCTAGAGATGATTTAAAGTGCAGCTGACCCTTGGACAAAGTGGATTTGAACTTCAAGGGTACATTTATACGTGGTAATTCTTCAATAGTAAATACTACAGTACGACATGGTTGGTTGGCTCTGAGGATGTGGAGCCTGGACACGGAGGGCCGACAGCAGCTTATACTTGGGATTTCCGACTGCGTGGGGATCGGTGCCCCTAACTAGCACGTTGCTCAAGGGTCCACTGAATGTGGGAATCCTATGCTGTTTGGTGTAAAGGACTTGGGCATCTGCGGATTTCGGTATCCGTGATGGATCCTGGAACCAATCCCCCCTGCCCCAGATACGGAGTGACAACTGTATTCACATTCCCACGTCCATAAATAAAGTTTTATTGGAACAGAGCCATGTGTATCCATTCATAGCTCATCCATGGCTGCTTTTGCCCCACAACAGCAGAGTTGAGTAGCTGTGATGGAGACCATATGGCTCGCAAGGCGTAAAATATTTACTATCTGGCCCTTTACAGAATGCGTTTGTCAACCCCTGCTGTGGAGTGTCCCGTTAAATGAATATACGGTGAGCTATTTAGCTGTGATGGACATTCCAGGTGTGCCCGTCTGTGGCTGCGAACACTAGCGTGTGGTCTCCAGGCGCCGTGGGTTCAGTGCCCCAGGGGATCTGTCCATTAAGGCTGCTTCTCTCCGTGCTGTCTGCCCGTCCGCAGATCACGCGTGGGTTTACCTGGCTTCGAATCCTTGGCACCCCAGCAGGTGCCCGGTACCCAGGAGAGGCCCAGGAAATGCTAAGGATAGCAGGATGAATTCAGCTGCCAGCCAGGCGACCCCAGGAGGTTTGGGCAGGTTGGAGATGAGACTCCCTGCCCAGGGAGAGACTAATGGCCCCCCCGACTCGTGAATGAGGGGGTGGAAGTGTGCTGGGTAAACACGGGCTGGAAATAGCATCTGACACTCCCCTACCCCTGCTTCCTTGTTTGTCATGGATCCCAAGTGGCGGGAGTGTGGGTGTCAGGCTCTGGGGTGGGGGCTGAGGCCAGAGGAAGAGAGGGGGTGACTGAGGCGAGCCCGGAGAGGTGGAGGTAGAGGCTGTAGATGGGAACTGGCAGGTGGAGCGCCTGGCGTCCTGGCAAAGGACAATATGACCTGCCTGGTTTGAGTCCTGGGAGACCTTAGCCAAGTCACCTGACCACCCCGGGCTCCTTCTTCCCTCCTATGTCAGTGGCCTCAGGAGGGCACGTCCAGGACCGCTGATAATCCCAGGACTGGCACCCGGGACCTCTCGGGGAGGGTCCGTGGGCCTGGACCACGGGGACAGGCTGCCTGGAGAAGGTGATGATGCTGGTGGGTATCTGCCCACCACACACACACACCGGTCCCGCCCTAAGACTCTGCATGGACTGCGGTGGAGACAGGGTGGAGGCCGAGCTGGAGCCCCTTTCGGGGTCTGGGCCCGATCCCTGCTTGCTGCTGATGGGCCGACAAGGGGGGAGGAGAGAGGTGACACCAAGTGGATGCAACCCAAGGCCAAGTGCAGGGGTGGCCTCCCATCAGACTGCCTGTCCTCGCATCAGGTGCGGTACACGCTACAGCGCCGGCCGGAGAGGCCAAGGGCATGTCTCTGAAAGCAAGTTCTCGCTCAGCAACACGTATCAAAATTTAAAACACACATATTCTTTGAGTCAGTAACTTCCCTTCTCCGACCTGTACTAAGGAGCTAGGGGCCCAGGAGACAGCGTGTATGTATGAGGACGCTCGCTTCTGGGTCCACGGAGCACAGATGGCCTCACTTCATCCCCTGGTTCTTACTGCAGAGCATTTAGATAAAACTCTGAGGCTCCTGCCCCCCGTCCCCACTTTTGAGCCAGGCTGGATGCCTGCTGCCCCTGAGCTTTTGCTCCTGTCACTTGCTTGGCCTGGAAGCTGTCCTTTTACTCACCCACCTGGTGACTGCAACCTGTTGGTCAGGGTTGAACACTGGTACTTCCTCTGTGGCGCTCTTTCTGTTCCACTGTCCCAGCCAGTGACAAACCCAGCCTCGCTCCCCAAGATGTTCACCTGTGGTTCTGAGTGTGCAGGAGCTCAGAGGTGTGAGCTCACCTGGAGCAGGTGAGGGTGCAGCCACGGAACAAGTACCCAGCCCAAAGAGGGGGGCTGCGCGAGAACGAGAGGAAGGTGCCTGCCGGGTCAGGGTCAAGGCCACAAAGAGCAGGAGCCACAGCTTAGCTGCCAGGGTTTTGCTGACCTCCTGGATGGAAAGCATCAAGTCCTGGGAGGGAAGGGCCAGGCTGGCAGAAGTAGATGTGTGTGGGGGGGCAATTGAGTGCTTTGGTGCCCAGAGGGTGTAGCATTTGGGGGAGGTAGAGATTTAAGAGAAGTTGGGATGAACGTAATGTGGCAAAGGCGAAGGCGTTCACAGGAAGGAATTAGTGTTGTCAGCCAGAGGTATTTATATTTTAAAAGCATTTATATTAAAAAAAATATTTACATTTTAAAAGGAGGCCGGAGGCGGTGGGGGGGCGGTGGTGCCGAATTCCACAGAAGGAGTCAATAACGTGAGGGTTTCAGGCGACCGACCAAGGAAGGCGGTTTGGCTCTTGTCATCTTAACACGAAATGTGATCGTGTCACTTCCCAATGTGGGGGTCCACAGAGGACCCCGCCCAGGTTTCCAGGACAACATTCATCTTCCCCCTCCCCCCAAACCCTTTCTTTCAGCTGCACCACAGCTCAACCCCGCGTGTTCCCTGCCCTGTTTCAAGAAGCTTCGCCCAAGAGCTTTCTGGGGCTTAAACCTCCTCACTTGGACCCTTCCCCCTGAACCCGGCTCCCTCCTACTCTTCCTTCAAAGTTCCTCTTGCTAAAGGGATGGAAAATCGCAATGCTCACAGCTGCGATATCGGGGGGGTGGGGGTGAGGGGTGGGTGCACCTGCACACAAGCGCTACAGGCTTCTCCATCCTGTGCCGTGGTTTCTCGAATACATACCGTGAGCATGTTGCACTTTTGTAATGGGGGAGGGGTACCCTGAAGAGTTACAATTTAAAAAGCAAACTGACTCCAAAGGTCGCCTCTCCCGGAAGCCCCTGCCCTGCCGCTCACTCACTTGCTGCTTGCCGGGCTGGGTGCCCTTGCCTGCATGGCTGCCACGCCTTATCCCACCACTTGCAGCTTCATCAGGCAGCACCCTTCCCAGGGGCAGTGGGACTCGGGGTTGGGGGGGCACACACTCCTTGGGGAAGGGGGCATCCTGGTGCTCCCGCCCCTGCTCCTTTTCTCCCCTTTCAGAGACAAGGAGCAGGACCTCGTGCCACCCGCTGGCTCTATCTCACCTCCACCCCACCTGTGACGCCCTTCTTTGAGGTGGAGGTAAAGGGACAAACAGAGTCCCCTGAGGCTCAGGCCACATCTTCAAACCATCTCCAAAGTCTGAGCAACTTGCCTTTCAGAAACAGGCCAAAAGGGAGGTGATGGCTATAAAAACACCAGTTAACACCCGTGAAGCTCATACATTTCTGGGACCAAACATTTGGCATTCCATCCTTGGTTTGTGTCCCTGAATGGCCACTGTGTACCCAGGGTCCAGAGTCTGGAGGCATAAGAATGGGATGCAGGCAAGCGTGGAAATGCCACACACCCCCAACCCCACCCCCCGAAGGCAAGCCATGTGCGTGAGCATCTTTGTCATTTGGAGGTGTTGAAAGATGTGACAGCCAGTCTGATGGCAGTGTTCCGAGGGCATCAGCCCTAAAAGCTCCAGGATACACACACTTTGTTCAAAGGTTGCCTTCCAAAGCCTGCCCCACGATTCTCCCGAATCGGCCACTTGGCCACTTACCTGCGTATTTGATGCCTGTGTCCTTAGGGACTCACCCGTTTTTCTGTGGCATCCTGGGATTGCACGCACAGGCAAATGGCCAGAGTCCTGTGATAAAACCAGCATCTGTGTCTTCCCAGAAGCCCCTCAGAAGGGCCTTGAAAAAAGAGGCACGGCTCCAAGAGATGCCAGGATTAGATTAGAGGGCAAAGCTCCATGCCTAAAATAAAGACCGTGGGAACTGCTTTCTTCTGTAGCTGGAGAATAAAAGTGTTTTCATTTAAAATCGACCTAAGTTAGAATAGATACCTTTGATCCCCACCTCTGGGGCACCTCTGGGTTCTCATACCTCTGGCTCAGTGCCATGGAAAGGATTGGGTTCCAGGCAGAGGAGCAGTGGGGCCGGGGCCCGGCTGGGGAGGTGGTTGGTGAGAGGACCGGTGAGTGAGCCAGGGCAGCTGGGGTGAAGAGGGAGGGCAGCGATGGGGAGAGCGCCAGGTTCTGGGGGCGAGGGAAGGACTCTGGCTGGCCCTCTTCGGATGCTTGGCTGGCCCTGCCACGGGGTCCATCTTACCGGGCTCATGGGGCCATTGGTTTCAGCTCTGGGAGCCACAGGCTCTCTTGAGCTGGGCAACAGTAGCAGACCCCCAGTGCTGCAGGCTTGTCGTCATCCTCAGAGCCCTAGAGGCTGCTAGATGTGTCTGCCTCTTAGACGATCCAAAGTTAGGGGGAAGGCCTCTGAATTTTTGGCTCCCTTTAAAACAGGGCAGTTTGGGAGTTCCCACTGTGGCTCAATGGGCTAAGAATCCAACTAGTATCGGTGAGGATAAGGGTTTGATCCCTGCCCTTGCTCAGTGGGTTAAGGATTCAGTGCTGACACAAGATGTGACTTGGGGCGTTCCCATCGTGGCTCAGCGGTTAACAAATCCCACTAGGAACCATGAGGTTGCGGGTTTTAATCCCTGGTGTCACTCAGTGGGTTAAGGATCTGGCGTTGCCGTGAGCTGTGGTGTAGGTTGCAGACGCGGCTCTGATCCCGTGTTGCTGTGGCTGTGGTGAAGGCCGGCGGCTACAGCTCCTGTTAGACCCCTAGCCTGGGAACCTCCATATGCCGCAGATGCGGCCCTAAAATGACAAAAGCCAAAAATAAATAAATAAATAAATAAATAAATAAGATGTGACTTGGATTCCGAGCTGCTGTGTCTGTGGCAGAGACCGGCAGCTGCAATTCCGATCCAACTCCTAGCCTGAGAACTACCATATGTCACCGGTATGGCCCTAAATAGAATAAAATACAATAAAACAGGGCAGTTCTTTCATTCTAGAAGCTTTTTCTTTTGCTTGCTTTGAGATTTTAAAACCGTAGCCTAGAGTAGCGGTTCTGAGGGTGGGGCGATCAGCTCCAGGAGACCCAGCTTAAAACACTGCCGCCTCCACCACCGCTGACTCCTGTGCTGATTGGGCCTCCCTCCTCTGAGCCTCAGTTTTCTCACCTGCAAAAGGGAACAGGCCCAGTGAAGGCTGGTTTTTAATCATCGCAGGCTTAACCCGACACCCAAGGGTCTGCGCTGTGCAGGCGGAGCTGTGCACCCACAAGAGGCTCAGGGAAGAGGTGAGCGAGTCCGGCAGGCAGAGAGGGCGACCCCACAGCCCAAGAGAGGGAGGGAACAGGAGGGCATTCTGAGCTGTGGGACTAACGTGGCCGAAGGCTCAGGAGCCCGGCGGGCCTGGCGTCAGCGGGGAGGGAGGACTTGGGGACCAAGGGCAGCTGAGCTGGGCTGCTCAAGGCCTAGAGGGATGGGCTGGATCCTCCAGGCCAGGGACCTCAACATTTTTTTCTTAAACAGTTGCCCAAAGCGAAGGGACGCATGTTGCAGTGTGACCCCGTCTGAACCCGGTTGTACGGATATAACGAACCAGAAGGTCACAAACAACGCCCTTCCTACAAACGAAATGCTCCGCGTTCTATTTTTTTTTTTTTTAACTGCATGTCTTGACCCTGTAAATTGATTTCAGACTCCTTCGCAGGCTTGGCCGGGTCAGGCGGCTGGCGGAACCCCTGCGTCAGCGCCAGGCAGGCCGGGCCGGGCAGCAGAGCGGTCTAGACGCTGGGGCTGTCTCGAGGCGGAAGCGGGGGTGCTGTGCTGGGGGTGGTGAGGGCTGATGGGGTGGGCACCCCTCCCACAGCCAGTCAAGGTCTTTGATGGCAAATCCCTCCCCCTGGGGACTCGGCATGGGGTCCTTCTGAGGTGGGAGTGAGGCACCGCCAGCCAGTTCTCAAACCCACAGTTCAAGCGCCCACAGATTCAAAAGAAGAACCAGAAAAGGAAGGAATCAGGCGCCAGCGGGTGGTAGATCAAGCCTCTCCCATCGAGCTGGCTGCCGAGGCATGGGCGGTGGGGGGGGCGGGGAGCAGGAGGAGGCTGGGGTTGGGGGGCTCCCCAGGCTGAGCCACCGCCGCTCACACTGCTCGCTGGGCAGCAGCGGAGCCTCCAGGGTCAGGCCCAGCGCCTGCCCCAGGCGCCGCCTTCTCCCTGGTGTCCTGCCCAGCACGGGGCCCGTGGTGTGAGACAGGCTTGGGGCAGGGGGCAGGGGGTCCCTGGGGGTTCTGTCCTGTCCAGAGGCCACCCGTGCCATGGTGTCCTGTGCTGCGGGCCTGTCACATACATGAACGGAAAAGTTAGGCTGGCATTTGCTTTCCAAGCCCACACTGAGGACATAGGACTTGGGACTGAAGACTTAAGAGGCGTCCTTGTCTCTGGAGAAAGGCATCCTGGCCCTGAGGCAGGCATGCTGTCTTCTTGGCCCCATGTTATCCCCTGACAGCCCTGTAAGACTGGCATTGCTGTTCTCCCCTTGTTGCAAGAGAAACACTAAAGTTCAGAGAAGTCAAGTGGCTTGCCTAAGGTTGCACAGCATTTTCTTTTTTTTTCTTTTTAGGCCCACACCTATGGCATATGGAAGTTCCTATACAAGGGGTCCAGTCAGAGCTGCAACCACCGGCCACAGCCACAGCCACAGAAACGCTGGATCCAAGCCATGTCTGCGACCTACACCATAGCTCATGGCAAAGCCAAATCCTTAACCCATTGATCAAGGCCAGGGACTGAACCCGCATCCTCATGGATTCTAGTCGGGTTCGTTACCGCTAAGCCACAATGGGAACGTCCAGGTTGCACAGATTTTGATGACAGAGCCAGGATCCGAACCCAGGCCTGCTGCCTCCAGAAACTAGGCTTCCTCCAGGCGCCCCACCTCCATTTCTGGTCAGGTCCCAGTTTCCTAGCAATCCATGGAGCTGCAGATAAATGAGGGGCAGAGAATGTGCTGTCCCTGAAAACACTGTCTCCTGCAAAGTGCGGGTGGGCAGGGCTTAGCTGGCGTGGCCGGGGCTGCCCAGCGCAGTCTTCTCCCGAGTGCGGGTGGGGAGCGGAGGACCCGGAGATGCAATAAGCCAGCCAAGATGTCCCGCAGGGTGGGGCTGGCTGGTGGCCCTGGGGAGCACCCCGCCCCCAGACACCATGCTGCAACGCTTCCCCAGTCCCCCTCTGGCTGGCCCTGCTCCCAGCCTCCTCTCACCTGCTGGACCTCTCTCAGCGCCCCCAGCATCCCACCGTCCACAGTGACACAGGCTCCCTTCCGAAAACCACTCCCCTGGGGACCCAACCTTCTAGTTCCCCCTGTGCCTCTCTCTCTCTCCTTTCCTTTTGGACCTGCTCCAGAAAGGTCAGCCACCCCAGTCCCTGTTTCCGTTTGGCCACCAATCCGACCCTCCTGCAGAAAATGCACAAGGCTCCTTGGAGCGCTTTCTTCCCCAGCCTGTCCAGGGCTTGCCGCAGCACACGCACCGGGGTGCACACACGCAGGAATCCTGGTGAATTATCCCAGAGCAACTTGGTGGTGTTGCTACAGCTCAGGCCTCTCGGCGCGGGGAGTTTCCACCATGCCTGGGGCTGTTCCAGCCACTCTGAGCAATAGTCCCGCTGTCACTTACGGTGGCAAAGGCGCCCTAGTTCTTCTGGTCTCCAAACCCGAGTCACAGCCAAGACCCAGAACTGATTCACACTGAACTCATTCCTGGTGCCATCTGGTGTGAGAGCAAGCAGTGGAGGGTCCTCTTCTCTCTTTCTGTCCTCAGACGCCCTCGTCCAGCTTCCGCACGTGTCAGCCGGGCGGAGGCGGGGACGGAGGAGCAGGAAGTAGCAGACACCTCTGCCCATCCAGTGCTGCAGGCACTGGCCCTGTCTCTGGGCATTTGCAGAGCATGGAGTAGACGCCCTTGGGCACTTTCGTGCGCCACTCAGGGGCCCCCAACCTGGCTCCTGTGTCTCTCCCTCCTGCCACAGCCTCAGGAACCCGAGGTCCCCCCGGTCCTCTGATCCCTGGGCCATTTGTCCCTCTTGGGAGCCTGTAGTCTAAGAGCATCCCCAGGCTGGCTCACTAGGTCCTGGCAAAGCGTGAGGCAGCTGACACAGACACCTGCCACTGTGCCATCCCTGTGGCACTCAGGGGCACACCTCTTGGAGGGTCTCAGGGAAGCCCTTCCGCATGTAGGGTGCCCCCCTCTGCACCCATGCTCTCTGGTCCTTGGTTTCTGTGTGACCTTGTCTTGCATCCGTACAGCCACCTGTCAGCCTCCAACCGTGAAAATGTATGCCTCCTCCCAGGGGTCTGACCAAGCCTCCTCTTTAGCATCTGATGGCTACTGAGCTCGGTGTCAGCGTGAGCACTCGCCGCCCTGCCCCGGTCACGCTTGGCTGGGTCTCTGACTCCACGGCCTGACCTGGCTGTTGGCTCTTAGCACAGTCAGACAGGCCTGGGTCCGCATCTCAGCTCTATCACTTAGGAGCTCTGTGGCTTTGGACCTCTAAGACCCTCTGTTCTTTGCATCTGCAAAATGAGTTTGCAGCATTTGCCTCACGGGACTGTCGTGGTGACACAGGGCCTGTGTCACACCCGGACAGAGGGTGTTTTCTATACGTGCTTTCCCCTCTGTCTTTGGGCCATTTCTGGCCTCACTGTATGTGTGCGTTTCTGCTTTCGGGTCACTGGTAACCTCCAGACCCCCAGGGCGTCACCACCCCTCTCACCTCCCTGTTAGAATTAGTGGTTCCCTTCTCATCACCTCCCACTCTAGGCTCTCTCTGCTTCCACGTTAGACTGGGCTCATCGCCGGGGCAGGGGGCCCCTCGAAGGCCTCCAAAGGGGCTTGCGATCTAACTGGTTCTTTTTCGTTTTGGTTTTTGTTTTTTGCTTTTTAGGGCCACTGCTGCAGCATATGGAGGGTCCTAGGGGTCGAATCAGAGCTGCAGCTGCTGGCCTACATCACAGCCACAGCAATGCCAGATCTGAGCTGCGTCTGTGACCTACACCACAGTTCATAGCAAGGCCAGATCCTTAACCCACTGAGCGAGGCCAGGAATTGAACCTGCATCCTCATGGATACTAGTCGGGTTCCTTACTACTGAGCCACAACCGGATCTCCAGCTGGTACTCTTACGTGTTTATTGGAGCTGCAAACAAATGATAGCTGAGAAGCATTAATGGACTTGGGAATTGCTCTGAACTTGTTTGTAGCACCGAGCCTTAACCAGCAGATGCTTCTAGGTGGCAGACAACAGGAGCAGCCGGCACCCAAAAGGGGCTGCTGGGAGGCACAAATCCAGGGGAGGAAGTGGGAGCTGGGCTGCTGTGGTCCAGGCTCTGGGGTGCCGACACCCCAGGAAAAAAGGGGACACGGAGGCAGTTAGCTACCTCATCAGGCCAGAACTCATTTGCCTGGGCTGCAAAAGCAGGCCACCCTCCCTCCTCCTCGTTTTCGGCCTGCCGTCTCCTGATAGGCTGTCCTTATTGGTCCACAGTCACAGCCTCATCACTGCGCTTTTTGGAGACAGCGTTTTCAGGGGAGGTCTGAGGTTCTCTCTGGGGCAGACCTGAGTGAGCCAGGGCCACGCACTTCCACGAGCCTATCCCTCTGACCTTGAAATAATGAATCCTGGTAGAATACAAAAACAATGGTGGTCTATTTTTACAGATTTCCCCAAAATTGCCAAGATCGGCTTAATTGCACTGGCAGATTCCATCATTTTCTAGAAGGCTACCTCAAAGGGGGATAATCTCTTAAGACAACTGGTTGAATGTCTTCCTGCCAGGACGCATAGGAAAGTGGCCTCGCAGGAAGGTGGCCTTGCTGTGCTGACAGCTTGTCCCGCCTCCCCGGGCTGGGAGTGGCCTCTAAGTTGGAGAGCAGGCGAGGGAGGCCCCAGGGGAGGAGCAGAGGCCTCAGCGAGGCCACTTTCCTGGTGGTTTGGGTCGGGTTCCAACCTCCAGACCCCCACGAGGAGACACCAGCTTATCATTGGCCCTTGGCTGGATGCCTCTCAGGGTCACCGTGAGAACCAAACAGGAGGAGACGTGGAAAATTTAGCGAGTGGTTCCCTTGCTGAGTCTGGGGGACTAGGTAGGAGTCGGGCAGGTGGCGGGGGGGTGGTCCCAGGCAGGAGGGACAGCAGAGGTGGCTGCAGGGTGGGGCGGAGTCCTGTGTGTGCAGGAAGGACACAGCGTGGGCTTGCCGGGCGGGGCAAGCACGGTTCATGTCGCCCCCTCTCACTCCCGCCCTTCTTTGGCCCACCTGGGAACTGCACCCTGACCTGGCCCCTGCGACACCTCAGTCCTCAGCCCTGAATCAAGCCTCCCTGTTTCATGACAAAACTAATGTATTATTACGGTTAAACAACCGCCACAAGCCCAGAGATATACAGTGTGGTGTGACGTCCCCGCCCCTGGGGCCGGCACAGTAGATGCTGCAGACTTGAGCAGCACAGTTGACAAAGCCGACATGCTGTGACATCCAGAGATGCCAGTCATTTACCTGGAACCGTCACCGGTTTGAGTTCTTCATGGGACGGGTGGGTCTCTTTAGTTGCAGCTTTGGAAGCTCACTTATCAGTGTGGCCTGAGCTTGGAGGGATTAACTGGTATGGAGGGCCACCTCCGTCCCTGTCACCTGTCACCGAGTCCCCCAGAGGGCCTGGCCTGGCCTCCCCTGGGGATGCAGCCCACGGCCTTGCTGAGGAGACCCGAGAAGAAAGTGGCCTGGCCTCTGGCCAGCCCCGCAGCCCCGGTGAGGGAGTCCATGCCCCACGTCCCCAACCGAATAAATCCTGCCACTGCCTCCGAGTGGGTCCAACGCAGGATCTCTCCTGATTAACAACATGGCCCGTGTGCTCTCGGCTGCTCGCTGCCGACCTCAATTTAGAACTGTCTGCTGTTGGGCTGCTGGAGAAAGAACATGCTGGGGGGAGGGTGTGTTGACGTTGGGGGGCCCCGCAGCTGCAGTCCGGGGCTGGGGAGGTGGCAGCTGCTGACTCAGCTCTGAACCTGACCCGCACCGGGGAGCCTGCGGGAGAGGGGAGGACCAGCCGCGCAGGTGCTGCTGTGGGGCTTTCAAACTGTCCTCTCGGTGCTGCTGATGGGAGAGGGGACCGGTGCGGGTGAGCGAGAAGACCGCTCCCAAAGCCTTCAGATGGTCACGGCCAAACCTATGGAATAGCTCTGTGCTGTCGCAAATCCACTCTTGGGTATTGCTTGTTATATATATATATATATTATTTATTTGTTTCTAATTTTTTTATTATAATTGATTTACAACGTATACATAATTTATATATATATGTGTATATCTATATATGTGTTTGTGTGTCTGTGTGTATAAACTTGGAGTTCCTGCTGTGGCACAGTGCGTTAAGGATCTGACTGCAGTGGCTCCAGCCACTGCAGAGATGAAGCTTTGATCCCCGGCCCAGCACAGGGGATTAAGGATCCAGTGCTGCCACTTCTTTGGTGCAAGTGGCAGCTACAGCTCAGGTTCAATCCCTGGTCCAGGAACTTCCCTATGCCGAGGGTGTGGCCCTTAAAAACAAAATGAAACGAAACAAAAACCTGACAAGTACTTTTCCGAGCTGTTATCTCTCCTGACGGATGGCTGCCGTGCCCACTCCTTCAGGCTGGGAGAGCGGTGGGCAGACCTGCCTCCCTCTGTGTGTCCATCTAGGCCAGGAAGTGCTTCTTCCTGCCAAGAAGGGTTTTTTTCTTTTCTTTTCTTTCTCTCCTTCCTTCCTTCTTCCTTCCTTCCTTCCTTCCTTCCTTCCTTCCTTCCTT
>PVHT021183617.1:2902760-2948097 GCA_004024745.2 Catagonus wagneri
TTCTTTCCTTCTTTCCTTCTTTCCTTCTTTCTTTCTTTCTCTCTTTCTTTCTTTGTCTTTTTGCCTTATCTAGGGCCGCACCCACGGCATATGGAGGTTCCCAGGCTAGGGGTCTAACAGGAGCTATAACTGCCAGCCTTTGCCACAGCCACAGCAACGCGGGATCCAAGCCGTGTCTGCAACCTACACCACAGCTCACGGCAACACCGGATCCTTAACCCACTGAGCAATGCCAGGGATCGAACCCGCAACCTCACGGTTCCTAGTCGGATCCGTTAACCACTGAGCCACGACGGGAACTCCAGGAAGGGTTTCTTAATTTGCTGTCCCGCCTCCTTCCTCTTGACTTCTCCTCCTTCCCCAGCTTCGGCCCATCTCAGACCTGGGCTTTTATCCAGCATGCCTTCTTGGGCTTTGGGAAGGAGGGTGGTTGGGAGCGTGGGGTCTGGAATCTGCCGGCTCTGGGCAAGGTTGCGGGTCCACTCCATACCTGCTGAGAAGCTGAGAGCTGGCTGCTCGACCTCCTGGACCCTCAGACTCTTCATCTCTTACATACGCTGCCTGGGCTGAGTTGGGAAATGTCAAGCCCAAGGTGCGAAGCACTGGGCACACACGCATGGCAAGCACCCTGAGTGCGTGGGCAGTGCATGAGCCACGTCGCCGCCGGGAAGCAGGTGCGGCTGGAGCTGCCACTCTCTCCTTTTCCTCCCCCCGCAGGAGCGCAGTCTGTGATCCACACCGGCCTCCCCATTGTGGTCTCTCTGGCCAAAGGGACCGTTTCCTTCGGCTGCAGGATCACCTACCCATACACCCCCAAGTTCAAGAATTTCGGCGTTGGCTACTTTCGTGTGGACCTCCAGGGCCGAAGTCACTCTGAGAAGGAGACTGGCTGCAAACCTGGCCAGGGCATAGAGAACCAGACCCACACCCTGGAGTGTCAGGTCACCCCCAGGCTGCATGATGCATCTGCCACTGGCACCTACTACTGCTCTGTCCGCTGGCCGGGCTCCAGAGTGACAGGCAACGGCACCTTCATCCTGGTCAGAGGTGAGCGTCCCCCGCATTTCTTCCCAGGAGTTTCAAGCAGCAGAGTCTGGGGGCATAGGAACAAAACGTGCGCCCCATCTTTCGGCTTCGGCCAAACGAAACAAAGCAGACTCGGGGAGCCCCCGGCCGCACAGATGTGCCGAGACGCCCCCCCTTTGTGTGGCAAAGGCCTAGGCCTGGGATGTGCATCTAACTCCGGCCTCCTCTGGCAAGTAACCTGCGGAGGGTCCCTCAGTCCTTGCTTTCAGTGTCCCTTTGGCACAAAATTCGGGGCTTGGGTGAGGGCACGTGTGAGAGCGGGCAGCTCTTGGTCGTCTTTCTGGGGACAGATTTCTAGCTTTCCTCACATTCTCCAAGGAGTAATGGCTCCAGATGTTAAGAACAGCCCATCCCTGAAGTCACAGTCCTCTGACCTACCTCTAACCCGGGGTTTCAGAATCCCGCGGACGTGGCTTTGACCCCTGCTTGCCAGAATGTGACCTTGGATCTGGTCTTCATGGTGATACCTTGCCTGCCAGAGGCTTTTCTTGAGATAAGTGAGATCCCGCATGCAAAGGTTGGTGCCTGGTTCCAGGACGTGCTGGATAAATAACATACTCAGGCGCCTGGCGTGTGGTTGGCCCTCTGCAATTTTTTGCCAGCCCGATGGACATACGGATGGAGAGAACGACGGAGGGAGAAAGGGATTGACAAAAGGCCGGATGGCTCAAGGGCGTGCCCCTTCCTGACCCTGGCTGCAAACCCACCCCCCCCCCCGTCACCTCACCGCTCCCGCCTGTACCATCACTGCTTCACACGTGGAAAGCAGGAGGCCCTGGGAGACGAAATGACTCGCCCTGGCCCCCAAGCACCTCTCGGTGGAGCCAGTGCACAGAGGCAAGAGCACATAAGAAGCGAAGGATGCGGTCCTTGCCTTTAATTGGAAACGAGGCAGCAAATATAGAAAGGGGTGCAGCCAGAGTTCCCGTTGTGGCACAGTGGGTTACCAACCCCGACAAGTGTCCTTGAGGGTGTGGGTTCAATCCCTGGCCTCGCCCGCTGAGTTCAGGATCCAGCATCGCTGCAAGCCACGCCACAGGTTGCAGACGTGGCTTAGATCCCGCGTTGCTGTGGCTGTGGCTGTGGCGTAGGCCGGCACCTGCAGCTCTGATTTGACCCCTCGCCTGGGGACCTCCATATGCAACAGGTGCAGTCCTAAAAAAGACAAAAAAAAACAAGAAAGCAAGAAAAAAAAAGAAAAAGGAAAAAATGGGGAACTCAGCCAAGGAGAGTGTGGGAATGAGGAATGAGGAACGCAGCGTGGGTGGGATCTGGGGGCCCTCCCGGGGAGAGTTGTAAGCAGGGCTGGGGATGGGACATGGCCCGGCCCCTCCTGGACAGCTAACCTCTCCGCCTCCCTGCCCTCCCCCAGACACAGGGTACCAAGAGCCCTCACAGGGCCCCCAGAAGCTCCTGCTCTTCTGCTTCCTCGGCATCCTGATTGTCCTCAGCATCCTGGGCACGGCCCTGCTGATCTGGAAGAAGGTAGGAGATGCGGGCACACGGCAGCGCTGCCCCCACCCCGCTTGCTGTGGTTTAGGGACACCTCCCCGAGGGGTGGAGTGTGTCCCCGTGGGCCCTGTGAGGGAAGCCTGGAAGGGGTGTTTCTGTGGCTGCTGGCACCAGGGGCCTCTCCTTTGCCCTCCCCTCTGGCTGGGCCTGTGCTGCAGCTCATCACCCCCAGGTCCTTTTAGATCTTGTTGCAAGAAACCAAGGCTTTTCAGCCTTTTCTGGGTCACGGGTGCCTCTGAGTAGCCGATGGAAGCTGCAGGCCCCAGGCTTCGCATCTATAGCTCTTCAGATTAGGAACCCCCGTCCCCAGGTTTCTGGATCCCAGCAACCTGGAAGGAAGAAGATTTCTTCAGGGCTGCCGTGTGCCAGGCCCCCCCCACATGTGCCCTGGTGTGTACCCCACGGTAACTCCACGTGTGAGGTTTCTTCCCACTTTCCAGCTCTGAAGAGTGAGGCTCAGAGCGGCAGTGACTTGCCTGCAGTACATTTCTGAGATGGAAACAGGTAGGACAGCTCCTTTTTTTTACCACGCTCACGGCGTATGGAAGTTCCCGGGCCAGGGATCGAATCCAAGCTGCAAATGCAATCTACACCGCAGCTACAGCAATGCTGGATCCTTAACCCACTACACCAGGCCAGGGGTCAAACCCCACGCCTCCGCAGTGACCCTGAGCTGTCGCAGTCAGGTCCTTAACCCACTGCACCACAGTGGGAACTCTGGACAGCCCTCGATTTGTTCTCACCGAGTAGCTCCTGGGCTGGAACGCAGGTGTGGACACAGTAACTGCGCTTCAGGCAGGGGTGCTGGCGGACCCCACGTGGGGCTTAGCTGTGTGACCACGCAAGTGCCTTGCATGGGCTTGAAGCACAGCGGGTGAGAGCGGGGCCAGGGTGAGACCTTGAGCTTGAGCCCCCTGTTCGGCAAAAACAGGATTGTAGCAACCGGATCTCAGGGCCCTGCAAGGCCAGGGCGGCAGCGGTCCAGAGTGGGTGCCCAGCAAAGTCTCAAAAGGAGGACTGGAGGGGGCAAGTCTCTCAGAGCCTCAGAGTGACTCCGATCCCGGCCCCTCCCCCTGCCACATGGCCTCGGTGACACCACCTTCCTTCCTCTCCCTCCCTGCCCCCCCTCCTTCCAGGAATAGCTGTTGAATGTCTAGTTCGTGCTGGGCACTGGGCTGAGTGCCAGACACAACAGAAAGCAAGACAGATGCAGCCCCAGCCCTCTTGTCAAGTTTCAACCCTCTCTGAGTCTCAGTTTTCTCCCCTAGAAGTGGGGATAAGGATGGGTCCCCACCCTCACCCAGAAAGGGCGAAAGAGGCGCCAGCTGGTGTCTGACCCGGGTGGGGACACAGTACACAGTTCGCGGGCGCTCCCTGCCGCCCCTCCCCGCGCTTGGGGGAGGAAGGCTGGTGTGCGAGCCTGGCCTTGAAGGAGGGAGAACTCGGAAGGGCAGCTTCCAGTTTGTGTTGCCAGAGAAGTCCCCAGAACTCCTCAGAGCTGGATCCAAATCCAGATGCGGGCTGTAGATGCCGCCCTGCCCCAGAACTGGGTGGCCACAAGTGGCCTGGCCCTTCCCGTGACGTGAGTGCAGGAACAGAGCTTGCAGTGAGGGCGCCGGGCCAGAGACCAGGCCAGGCAGCCAGCCATGGGGCGAGAGGACAGGGCGGAGGAGGAAGAGGCACCGAGGCCCCCGGGAGCGCACTGGATCAATGAATCAAAGCCCGAGCTACTGACCTGAGAGAGGCAGATGTTTCCCGTCCCGAGAGCAGGTTGGAGGGCTCCCACTCAGCTTGGGGTCAAGGCTGCCTTCCCGGACACGGCGGCCTCCGACGCTGGTCAGGCCTCGTCCTCTGAGGGCGTCGGGCACAGCCTGTCCCCCGGCCCTCCATGGCACACGCCTTCTTTGGTCCCAGAACCTCCAGTGGCCCAGTGCTGTGTCACCCACATCTTTGTGGCCTCAACGTCGGCAGGTACCGGGCCGCTTCCTCAGAGCTCTCCCCATATGTCTACACTGCCCTGTGACTGTGCTGCTCCCAGATCACCCGAGGTTGCTGCCCAGAGCCCTCCCGGGGCTCCAGACCACATCCACCTGTGCGGGCGCCTGTGGGCATCTGCGTGCGCGTGGTCTGGACAGCACTGCTTAGGCCCCCAAGTCCGCCCCATCCCAGCACGTGGCTCCAGACCCTGGATGCTCAGGCCGAAGCCCCACAGCTGATCCCTCAGCAAGTCCTGTCCACGCTCTGCCCAGGATCCAGCCCCTTCTCTCCTGCCCCAGCCCCCAGCCCAGGCCTCCAGCACCCCTTGCCCCACTTCTTCTTACTCTGCTCCCTACACCCCTGCTTCTATGTCATCACTGCCTCCCGACCTGCCTCGAGCCTAAATCCAGAAAATAGGGACTTGGTGTCCCAGGGGCCTGGGGGAGCCTGACACAGAGTGCTTGTGGAAGGAATGATGGAATAAGAGAGTGCTGAGGCCTGAAAGATGAGTTGGAGGTGACCCGGCTGTTGCGTGGGCAAGATGACTGAATTGCTCCCATTTTACAGACAGGGAAACTGAGGCTCTGCAGTTCTCCCGAACTGCTGATGGCCCCGCTGATTGGCTTAGCCACTGGAAAATCACAGTTGGTAGGAGAAATGTCGATAGTCTAGGGCAGGGCACACAGATGGGGCAAGGCTGGCTTCAAGGAGCATCTCCTACCCTGTCACAAAACGCACCCTGTCCGAGGCCTGGGACACTCTCTCAGCCTCCTCTCCTCTCTTCCGGAGACAAGCAAGGCCCAGAGAAGTCTGCCCCAGCCCCCAGTGCCCTCCCCGCCCCCCGACAGACTTGGACTCCTTCTCAGGACCCCACAGCGGCATTTAACTCCCCGCTGGCGCCACCAGTCTTGTTGGGGGCACCATGAGGCCAGGCCTGGGTCTTGCTCACCATGGGGTCCAGGAAAGCCCACACTCACGGGCCTCGGCAGTGAAGGAGGTGGTCCAGGACAGGGACACTAGATTTAAGAACAGGGCATCTGGGAGTTCCCATCGTGGCTCAGCAGTAACAGACCCGACTAGGATCCATGAGGACTCGGATTCGATCCTTGGCCTCGCTCGGTGGGTTAAGGATCTGGCGTTGCCATGAGCTGAGGCGGCTCGAATCTGGCGTTGCTGTGGCTGTGGTGCAGGTCAGCAGCTATAGCTCTGATTTGATCCCTGGCCTGGGAACTTCCATATGCCTTGGTTGTGGCCGAAAGAGACAAAAAAAAGCAAAAAAGAAGGAAAGGTACAGGGGAGTGAAAACTCCAGATACTGTCAGGTCAGCATCTTGGTGACTCGCACGAACCTGGGTTCAAATCCCGTCCCTGTCACTCTCGGCTCTGTGGCCTCAAGCAAGTCGCCAGCCCTCTCTGAGCCTTTGAATCCTCCTGCATGGAATACGGACGATATGAGGACTGGTCTTTCGAGTTGACGTAGGGGCGCAGGAGATAAGGCAGGCAACGCATCTAAAGCCCCATCTGGCTCCAGAGGCTCTGTAGTCCTGAACCGTTTTTGTGCTGTGACTGGGGGTGGCGCTGGCTTCTGCCTGAGAGTTAAGTAGCTCTTGAGAGCTAATCCCAAGTAAATGGGCTGGGAATTGGCAGGCAGCCAGGGTTTTTAATTAGCTCCTGCCCTGAGATACGGCTGCTCCACTGCTGGCGGTGCGGTGCCTGCGATGAGCGGGGCGTCCGGACAGCCTCCCTCTGGCCTGGAAGGAGCTGACGGCACAGCCTCCCGCCTCCCTGAGCCCCCCACCTTCCCGAAGGCCCACTGCCCCTGTGCTCCACGCAGCAGCAGCCGGCCTGAGGTTTCTGCAGCTGTCTTCTGATGCCGGTGCCTCCTGCTTAAAGCCCTCGGTGTTTTCCGCCGTTCACACTCTTCACGCGGCCACGCGAGGCCGTGCTGACCCATCAGGGCAGGTTCGCCTCTCTGGTCATGGTGACCGTCTTTAAGTGACTTCAGGTCTCGGCACGTGCCCTCTGCCTCTTCCTCCCTCACTTCTCAGCCTTCAGGTCTTCAACACCCCTTCCTGCCCGGCGAGGCGTTTGTACCCTCCCATGTGCCAGGGGCTCTGTCCCCGCTGGTCAGCAAATGAACCACACTTGGTAAAACTGCTGCTTCAGGAGCTCCCTTTGTGGCTCAGCGGGTTATGAACTCGTTTAGTATCCATGAGGATATGGGTTCGATCCCTGGCCTTGCTCAGTGGGTTAAGGATCCAGTGTTGCTGTGAACTGTGGTGTAGGTTGCAGATGTAGCTCAGATCCCATGTTGCTATGGCCGTGGTGTAGGCCGGCAGCTGTAGCTCCGATTCAGCCCTTAGCCTGGGAAGCTCCGTATGCCACAGGTGTGGCCCTAAGAAGCAAGCAAGCAAATAAACAAAGAAGAAAAAATGAAAAACCCAAAAAACAAAACAAGACAAAACTGCTTCTTCACTGTCTCCTCGGAAGGGCCAGGATGGTGTCCACCTCTCCACGTCGCCTGTCACCAGAGGGGCCTGACGAGTGTGTGCTAGCTGGTCAGGGGCCACTAAGTGGCACCCGAGTGTCAAGCGCTCACTTTCTCTTCACCTCCCGAATTTTATTGATGAAGAGATTGAGGTCCAGAGAGGGGAAGTGAGTGAGGCCACAGAGCCAGTGGGGTCAGAGAGGGACGGGACTTCTGGTTGGGCTGGCGCTCACTCAGGTCGCCCCAAAGCAACCGGCCCTGTAGCCGGGGACCCTGTCATGCTGGGACTGTGCCCTGCAGCGCCTGCCTCCCAGAGCCAGGCCCTTGACCGTGGGCGATGCTTCGCCGGGATCTTTATCGCTTCTGATGTCTCCGGGCAGATGAGTGGTTTGATGTAGGTCTCAGAGGTATTTGCCGCGTCTCCCAGGAGAGGGTGGGCGGAAGGTGCTGAGCAGCCAGTTTCTCAGGACAGTCCGCCCTCCTTTCCCCTGGTGGCGGGGGGCCTGGGGGTGCAGAGACACAGGGCAGCCACTCGTCCCAGCCCTGACAACCCTGCCTCCTTTCCCCACAGAAACAGATGCAGGCTCCACGGAAGCATGCTGCCCAGAAGTGCCCGGACCCCAGCGCTGCCAGCAGCCACAAGCAGCCCCCGTCCGAATCCATCTACACGGTGAGTCCTCCCCCACCCCCCGCCCAGATCTCACTCAGGGCCTGGTTCCTGGGTTTGGTCAAGGTACCAGCTTCGTGGCCTCTCTGTGAGCTGTGAGCCTCTGCTTCCTCACCTGTAATCCAGGGACAAGAATTCCCACCTGGTAGGGTTTCTCTGAAGGTGAGACGGGGCTACGAGGCTGTGGCCCTGGCCCCTGGCAGGTGCGCGGATGTGGGGTGCCGCCGGGGGCCCCTCCTTGGCCCCTCTCCACTTCTGGAACGAGGGGCAGCAAGAGCACCTTTGCAGAGGAACAAAGAAAGTTCCTTCATCCAAGTAGGTGATGCTGACCGGCTCACCAACTCCTTCCTGTTTCTGCTGCACAAACGTGGCAGCCACAACAAGCACAAAAAGAGGAAAAGGTCAGGCAGCGAGTCCCACGCCTTTAACACATCAACAGTTTCCAATTCTTCACACTCCCCTCCCCCACCTCACACACACACACACACACACACACACACACACACACACACACACACGCACGCATTGTTTTACGTCCTTACAATCAAGCAGAGGATGGGCTTGGATGCTATTTATCCCCCAGCCCTGCCCGCCTGCCCGGGCAGCCCCGGGCCCCTCTGCCTAGTGTCTGGGGTGGAAACAGACATTATTTTTCAGTTGCATTTATTTTAGTTTCCCAAATAACATATGCTCATTGCAGAGAAAGCGAAGTGTCAGCTGAGGTTTCAGCCCCAAGGGACCTTGAGCCACGAGGTAGGGGTCTTCGCTCCACACCTGGAAGGTGCAAAGCCCTGCCGGGGTCCTGCAGGGTCCCCAGGACAGGTTCTGGGGCTGCCTCCCGCACCAGGACTCTGCTTCTATGGGCTGTAGCTTGTCCCTGTCCCCACCCCCCGACACACACGTGAAACTTGGGACTTTCCTCGATGTCCACAAAACCCCACACAGAGGGCGCTCAGAATAAGGCCGTGTTAACTGAGGCTGGGGCAGGCGGGGACGAGGCGAAGGCGATATTCGACCGCAAAGGGAATATGACACAGGCAGCTTTCAAGGGGCATTCAGCGCCCTCCACCCCAGGGAGTTTCCACCAGCCACTGCTCCCACGTGGCCCAGACTTCCCCATTTTTCTCTCGTCTCTCCCAGCAACTCGTTGTGGTATTTTCCCTAGGAGGAATTCTGATGCCAGCTGTTCAATAAAAACATTTCTCTCCCTGCCTCCCTCCCTCCCCCTCTCTCTCTCCAAACACCCGCACACAATCTTTCCACATATATCCAAATGAAGAAAATAACCATTATCCCAAGACTTTCTTCTTCCAGGATAAATATTAATAACATTGACTTCTATACCTTCCAGTATTTTCCTATAAACACAGACAAAGAGACCCATACATACATACACACATACTTTTTTTGGGACTGTGCCTGAGGCATGTGGAAGTTCCCGGCCAGGGATCAGAGGCTCACCATAGCAGTGACCTGAGCCACGGCAGTGACAACGCCAGATCCTTAACCACTGGGCCAACAGGGAACTCCCATACTTTAAAAAAAAATTGAAATAGTGCAGCTATTTCTGTTCCTGTTCCAATATCTCATGCACATCTTTCCACATGAATAAATATCCTTCTCCAAGGCTATTTTTCATGGAAGAGACTCACTTTTGCACGGAACATCCTTCTCGCCTGTGGTTAGATTTCTCTCTGAGGCTCTGGCTGACTTCTTTGGAGTGTGGGGACGAAGCCCAACAGCCCTGCAGGGGTTTTAGGGCTGGAAAGGAGACACGGACGGGGGCTGCAGACTCTGCCAGCCCTTGAGGCCGGCCCCTAGCAGCTGGGGTTGGACCTGGGCAGATAAGATGACTTTAAGAACAGTGCTGGTGATGACGTCAGGAGTAATTCATTGAGTATCTGCTATGTGCCAGGCACTGCGGTAGGACTTTATACCTGTTATCTCATTAATCCTCGTAATAAGGTTTTAGGGTATAGGTGTTATCCCTATTTTAACTTGATTTTCTAATTGTTTGTTGCTGGTATGTAGATGTATGATTGACTCTTTTTTTTTAATTTTTTTTTTGTCTTTTTGCCTTTTGTAGAGCCACACTTGTGGCATATGGAGGTTCCCAAGCTAGGGGTCTAATCGGAGCTATAGCCGCTGGCCTATGCCACAGCCACGTCTGCAACCTACACCACAGCTCACGGCAATGCCGGATCCTTAACCCAATGAGTGAGGCCAGGGATTGAACTGGCAGCCTCGTGGTTCCTAGTCGGATTCATTAACCACTGAGCCACGACGGGTACTCCTATGTTTGCTTTTTATGTAGAGTGACATCTCTCAATTCACTAATTCATTCTAATAGTTTATCTGTAAATTCTTTGAGATTTCTATGAACACAGTTAAGTCATCTATAAGTAAGGGACATTTCATTTTTTTCCTTTTCAGTCCTCATATCTTTTATTTCTTTTCTTCTTGCTTTATCGCACTGCCTCAGACAGTGACGGGGAACAGGAGCGGTGACAGTGGGCAAACTCCAGGGAAGGGTTTTTGCATATTTCTCCTCTATTTTCATTGGTTGGATACCTAGATAACTTATTTTCAATATTTCTTTCTTTTTTTGCCTTTTTTTTTGCATGCGGAAGTTCCCAGGCTGGGGATCGAACCTGTGCCACAGCAGTGACCTGCACCACAACAGCGACCCACACCTGGCTCCCACAGAGGAACTCCTCAATTTTTATTTATTCCTAATTTATGTACTTAAGGCTATGAACGTCTCTTTAAGTGTGGCTTTAGCTGCATCCCACAGGTTTTAATATGTTGTTATTATCTTTCAGTTTACATTTTCCGTTGAGATTTGCTTCTTGCCCAGGGAGTTATTCAAAAGAGTTTTGCTTAATTTTCCAATGTTTATTTTCCAGTAATCATTCTGCACTTTTTCCTCACTGATTCCACTGTAATCAGAGAATATAATCTCTATGATTGTTACCCTTTGAAGTCTTTTGAGACTTGCTGGATGGTCAGCTTAGATTTCACATGAATTTGAGAAGAACTTGCATCGTTCCTGGTATGGTTGAGTGAGTGTTCTGTGTCAGCGAGGTCAGGCTTATTGATCCTATTGTTAAAATATACCATATCCTTATCAAATTTTTTGTCTATCAGAGGTTAAGTGCGTTGAGTTAAAAATCTGCCTGTGTGACTATAGATTTGTATATCTCTTCTTATGATTGTATAAAATTTTGCTTTTTATTCATGTGGAAAATACTCATGATATACTGTGACATAAAAAAAAAAAAGCTGTGCTACTCCCTTACAAAGGGAGTGTGTGTGTGTGAAATTTGACCCATTAAGGAGGAGCATGAATTTGGAGTATGTGCCACAGACTTGGGTTCCAAGTCTAGTTCTTTTCCTCACAGATTCTGCTACTTAAACTTTCTATCTTGGTTCCATATATGTAACATAAGGTGACTGATACAGTATTACATTTGCAGCTTGGAAACATTCTATGATTTCTTCCATCTGAAATTCCTTGTGTCGAGTCCACATTCCCCTCCAGCAAGCCTGGCCTTTCTGCATGACTACTTTTTTTTTTGTCTTTTTAGGACTGCACCTGTGGTATATGGAGGTTCCCAGGCTAGGGGTCCAATCAGAGCTGCAGTTGCCAATCTACGCCACAGCCACTGCAAAGCAGGATCCCAGCCTCATCTGGGACCCACACCCAGCTCACAGCAACACTGGGTCCTTAACCCACTGAGCAAGGCCAAGCATCGAACCTGCATCCTTATGGATATGAGTTGCGTTTGTTATCGCTGAGCCTCCACGGGAACTCTTCCATGGCTGCTTATAACAGACCTGTCAAAATTCTGTCTTAAGTTTCTCTTTCTCCTTTCCAACCCATTCAGTCAGGCTTTCTGCCCATCAAAACTTTCCTTCTCAAGGTCATCACTGACCTCCACATTAAATCCAGCGTTCAGTTTCTGCTCCTCATCTTCCTTGGTGAATCAGCAGCACCTGACACCCACTGAGCTCTCCTTCCTCCCGGACACACTTTCTTTTCTCGCTTCTGGAACAGTCCACTCTCTCCCCATGCCCCTCTGAGTCACTGCCAAACCTCTGCAGCCTCCTTCACTAGTTCTTCCTGAGGAAACAGAAGAACGCTGATCTCTAAACATTGGGCCCTGGGCTCTTTACCTTTGATCCTCACTTCCCTCCCTGGGTGATGTCATTTAGCTTCAAGACCATCTATGCTCTGACTACTCCCAACTTTCTGTGTCCAGCCCAGACATCTCCTCTGAACATCAGCATCAACTCCCTTTGGACACCTCCTCAGCACCTCTCTCAGATCAGTCTCCAGTTCTTTAACCATCAGAGCGCCTCTTCCCACAGCTCTGCTTGCGCGGTAAATGATTGCCGCATCCTTCCTGTTGCTCAAGCGAAATCTTTCGACGTTGTCATTTCCCTCTTATCTTCCATCACTGCTCATATCTGACCCATCCACACATCTTGGTTCAAATCTATCCAGAATCTGACCCTTCGCACCCCTCCGGGGCTGATGCTGCTGGCGCCACTGCTGTTTCTCACCTGGACTCTCACAATTGGTTTCTTCTCGGCTGGCCCACTATCATCCTTGTCCCACAGTCTCTGCTCCACCCGGCAGCCTGTGAGTGATTCTGTCCAACCGGAGACAGATCACATCCTGCTCTGCTCAGAGCCCTTGCTGAGTCTAGGTCCCTTGAGAAGCAGACACCAGCACAGCGGTAAACGTGCGATGGTTTTATTAGGGAAACCACCTGTGAGGAAAAGTGGAGAAGACTGGGAGAGCCATCAGGCCGATGCGGACCTGGGGCTGGGGGCAGGAAAGAGCAGAAGAAGACGGAGAGGGAGAGGAAGCGTAGGGCACCGCACAGTCTGGGGGCGGGGGGAGTGGCAGCGAGGCCATGGGCGGGGCGGGAGGCTGTGACGGCCTCTCTGCCGCGCTCAGCCATTGGCTGGGGGTAGCCCACGGGGGTGTGGCCTCTGTGTGACACAGCGATGGTTTTCAGAGTCCAGCAGCAGGGCCCTTGGTCAGTGCGGATCCCTGGAGCTGAGGTCTGTGAATCCCATTCTCATGGCCACAGAAAGTTTTCTGTCTCTTCCGGAGGCTCCTCTCTCGCGCAGAGTCAGCATCTGAGCCCCGACGGTGGCCTCTGAGAGCTCTGCTCCCAGGTCCTTCGGCCGTCTCTCCCCTCCACTCACTTGCCCCAGTCACGCTGGCCTCCTTGCTGTTCTCCAAATGCACCCGGCCTCCGCTTCTGGAACTATCCATGGGACCACTCTCTCACTCTCAACTCTCTGCTCAGAGGGCATATTTGCGGGGAGGCCTTTCCTGCGCTCCCCACAGCCCCGTGTCCTGACCTCCCCGTCTTCCTTCTCCGTGTCTCCCACGGTCCTCGAGGCCACCGTTTGCTATCGTCACTGCGGCCTGTCTTGTGCTCCCCTCCCCCCTTGCCCATCCAATGCCCGGCACACAGTAGGTGCTCAGCCATCCCTGAGTGGAGGCCTATTCTCAGATCCCATGTGCCCGGGGCTCCGTGTTGCTCAGTGCTGGGCACGGAGAGGGCGCCTGTGGCAGAGGCAGGAGTCAGCACTGTGGTTTCACTCTGCCCAGAAGCCCTTGGGCACCTCCGCTCAGCTCTGTTCCAGCCTCCGCCTGGCCCAGTGCCCTCATTCTTGCTCTCAGCCTCCAGCCCCACCCCCCGCTCCTCACTGTAGCAGGAGGGGCCTTTCCAACATGCCACTGACTGCTGTCACTTCCCACGCAGAAACCTCCTGTGGCTCCCCGCTGCCAGCTCCTCGGCCTGGCATGAGAGGCCTTCGTGGGAGGCCCATCCCAGTCCTGCCTGCCCGGACTCTGGTCACGGCCGTTCATTTAAGACCTGCCTGACCTTGACCTAGGGCAGAGGTGCTTCAGAGGACTTCTCCTTTCTGAACAAGGCCCCCAGATCTCCCCCATCCGCACCCAGAGGGCTTCGTGCAAATCAGCAAGGAGGTGACCCTGAGAGCGCAGGCCTTATGTTTCCCTGGAGATGGGCAGTATTACAGGGGACTGGTATCCAGGCCCCTCAGACTAGGTCCTGGCCCAAGGCAGGTGGCTTCAGTTCTGGCCTCAGCCCAGCTGGTCCAAGGCCTTGGCCCTGACTTCCCGCATCTGCCGGGGCCGGTGACCCCTCGGATCAGCACCACGGCCCATCCTGGGCAGCAAGAGAACAAAGGCTCAGAGGGCCTGAGTCCTGGCCCAGCAGCCCCAGCCCAGCCCAGCGCAGCGCGTTCAGAGGTCTGGTCTTCTCTCCGTAGGCCTGCCCTGCGGGCGACACTTCCCATCACCACTAAGGGAGGCTGAGGAGGTGTCCTGAGGACAAGGCTGCCCTCCTGTTCACAGCCTAGTGCTGCAGGTCACAGCCCGCATGCAAATCACCCAGCGGGTCAGAGCTTGTCAAAGGCTTCACTCAGCAGCTGCTAATTGGCGGCAACCCCTGCAGCCCCCCTGCCGCCCTCAGCCCAGCAGCTGTTCCCAGCCACAGCGTGACCACTGCAGCGCTAGTCAGAGGCCTGTGTGGTCCCAGCGCAGGCTGCTCTTCGTTGGACTGGAAGTCCCTCAGCCTCGTACCCTGCTGGGGGCGGGGGGGCATGGGGAGCCTAGGGCGGGAGGGGCTGTGTGACCTGAAACAGCTCTGGGCGTCTCTGGGCTAACATGGGGGCAGGCCGCATGTGGACTGGACAAGAGGGAGAAGGGAACCATCTGGGGGACCCAAGAGCTGCTCCCCTGCTGAGATGTCAGCTGGGAGGTACTTTGTCTCCTGTCTCTGTTTTGTTTTTTTGTTTGTTTGTTTGTCTTTTTAGGCTAGGGGTTGAATTGGAGCTGTAGCTGCTAGCCTACACCACAGCCACTGCAACACCAGATCTGAGCTGATCTTAAGCAGCCTACACCACAGCTTAACCCACTGAGCGAGGCCGGGGATCGAACCTGCGTCCTCATGGATACTAGTCGACTTTGTTATAGACGAGCCACCCCTTCTCTCTGTGACCAGAGGCAGCCAGCTTGGGGGCCTGTCAGATCTGTGGAGATACGGGTCTGAGTGGATAGAGGGTAGAGGTCTGAGGCTGCTGAGAAGCCTGTGTGCCAGGCTTGCTGGCTGGGCATGGTGCTCTGGGCAGAAGTGTAAGCCCAACAGGCCAGAGCAGACCTTGGAAGACGCCTTCCACTGGAATTGGGGCTCCTCCTTGGGGCAACCTGCCTCCTTCCCCACCCAGAGGCAGGTTGGAGGTCCCCCTGGTCCAAGGCCCACCCCCCTTCTGACTCAGAGGGCCCTAGGGCCGCCTTGCCATCACTGTATGTGATGCCCTTGAAGTGAGGGTCTCCCAAGTGCCAAATGGCTTATTACACAGGTTTTCATGCCCTGCTGCCTCCCAGGGCCTCCTCCTCCCTCCCCACCTCCCCCCCGCTTCTCTTGCCTCAGAGCACCACCTGTCTCTCCAGCCTGCCTCGGCAACCCCTGCTTGCCTGTTGCCAGGGAAACCACCTCCTTGGCAACGAGCCGGCATCCATATGACAAGTACACGTGGGAAGGAAAGGTTCCTGCCTCTTGCTTAGGCTGTTGGTGGCTCTGCTCCGACAACCCCCAAAGAACAGCGTCTGCCCCTTGCGTGGGACCCCAGGGCCCAACAGGTTCTGGGGGAGGGTCCAAGCGGGGACCACAGAGAAGGGAGAGAGGCATCAAGCTTCCCTCGATGATCATTCAACAGTTATTAAGCTCCTGCTATTTGCCAGAACCTGTGCTGGGCCCTTGACACACAACATCTCATTTAATCATTCATTGAGCCTGTAAGATAGATATGATTATTCCCATTTTACAGATGAGGAAACTGAGGCACAGAGAAGTTCAGAAGCTGTCCACAGCTGGCGGGTGTCAGAGCTGAGATTTGAACCTAGTCTTGTCTTATTTCAAAGCTCCATTTTGGGAGTTCCTTTTTTGGCTCAGCGGTTAATGAATCTGACTAGGATCCATGAAGTTGTGGGTTCAATCCCTGGCCTCACTCAGTGGGTTAAGGATCTGGCGTTGCTGTGAGCTGTGGTGTAGGTCGCAGAAGCGGCTCGGATCCTGTGTTGCTGTGGCTGTGGTATAGGCCAGCAGCTGTAGCTCTGACTGAACCCCTAGCCTGGGATTTTCCATATGCTGAGGGTGCGGCCCTAAAAAGCAAAAAAAAAAAAAGAAAAAAAAGAAAAGAAAAGCTCAATTTCTTTCTACCATCCTGAGGCCTCCGGTCAGGCTGTTCACAGCTGGACCAAGAGTGAGCATGTCCCTAAGATGCACACCCAAGTGAGAGGAGCCCCCTCGTCAGAGCTCATTGGGTGCTGGTGTCTAAGCGCGCCAGCCACAGCTATGGAGACCCAGAGGCAATCAAGCACAGCTTGATGAGAAAGGAATGCGACCCCACTGGGTACCTAGGTGATCCGTGAGCACAGGCTGGGTGAGGGCATCAAGGGACACCTAGAGGGGTGGATGAGTGGGTGGGACCCTCACAGGGGCAGGGCTTTGGCCCAGGGGCGTGAGGGCAGAGGCCAGGAGAGCACCCTCTCAGAGCCTCGGCCGTGGGTGTCACATCTGGGGCTGCTGGCTGCGAGGGGCCCAAGGACCTAAGGACAGGCGGGGCCAGTGGGAAGGGGCCCGCTAGGCGGAGGCCTGGAGTACCTGCTGGGCCTCAGCACAAGGCTCCACTAGAGCCTGGAGGTGGCATGAGGGAGGCGGCAGGGGCACAGGGAGGAGTTGTGCTGTATGATCGGGAAGGGGTGAGGCGGCCACGAGGGGCCCAAGGTGCAGCCTTGTGACCGACGGCACGTGGCGAGGCTGGGGGTGGTGGTGTCTCCTCGCAGGCTCAGCCCCTCCCCAGGGCCCCCTCGGGCAGGGCTGAGGTATAGCCAGCTGCTGGGGCCGGGGCCCGCCCCTCTGTCCGCCCTCCTCTGACCCTCCCGTGTCCCCCACAGGACTTGCAGCGCCGAGACACTGAAGTCTATGACTGCCTCCAGAGTGAGGCCAGCAGCCCGCCCTCCATGCATGACCGTCTCTCTCAGGTACGCAGGGGCAGGGGCGGCCAGCCTGGCTCCTCCGCTCATGCCATCTGGCCCCTGCTCCTCTGGGAAATGGGGGGAAATGGGGTCATGGGAGTGAGCCACCACCACTGGGCAGCTGGCCCAGTGCTCGGGAGGCCTGGGGCCTTTGAACACTTTAGCGGATGAGCAGCCCCGGCCAAGGGGCTAAGTTCTGTCAACTGGGGGGCCTAACAGCGCTAATCTCCCAGACTGGCCATGAGGATCAAATATTGTCCTGGGACCCCGCAGGTGCCGTGCAAGTTGAGTGACTGAGACCATCGCTGGGCACGAGGTAGTGCCCACACTGGTCAGTCAGACGGGGTGTTAGGCTTCTAGCTGTCCCCGGGCTGATGTTGTCTAAAGTCAGGAGCTGGAGTCCGAGCTGGGGGCAGCCTGCGCCGACCTGGACAGGATGTCCGTATCATCATGATGGGGCTAAGGCGTATCACTCGACTGGGATTCTCTCTTAAACCTCAGTCTGCTCCTCTGTGCAATGGATGAGTAACACTTTCCCCAGCTGCCCCTGGAGTTCCCGCTGTGGTGCTGTGGGTTAAGAATCTGACTGCAGGAGATGCCATTGTAGTTCAGCAGGTTAAGGACATGACCTAGTCTCTGTGAGGATGCAGGTTTGATCCCTGGCCTGGCTCAGTGGGTTAAAGATCTAATGTTGCTGTGAGCTGCAGTGTGGGCTGCAGCTGCAGCTGTGATTCGACCCCTGGCCTGGAGACTTACGTATGCTGCAGGCATGGCCCTAAAAAGAAAAAAGAAAGAATCCAACGGCAGTGGCTAGGATCACAGCTGAAGCTCAGATTCAATCCCTGGCCCAGGAACTTCCATATGCCACAGGTACTGCATGAAAAAATAGAATAAAAAGCCTTTTAAAAATTAAAAAAAAAAAAGGGAGTTCCCTCATGGCTCAGCGGAAATAAATCTGACTAGTATCCATGAGGGCACAGGTTTGATCCCTGGCTTCGCTCACTGGGTTAAGGATCCTGCATTGCCATGAGCTGTGGCAGACACGGCTAGGATCTGGCATTGCTGCGGCTGTGGCTGTGGCGTAGGCCAGAGGCCACAGTTCTGATTCAATCCCTAGCCTGGGAACCTTGATATGCTGTGGGTGCAGCCCTAAAAAAGCCAAAAAAAAAAAAAAAAGAGAGAGAGAAAAAAAACAACTGCCCTGAATTCCAATGAGACCCAAGTTAAGTAGCATCTACACCAGAGCTCTGGACACTGGAAATCACGGGGGTGAATTCGGGAGCCCAAGGGCAGTGGGCGGGCACCTTGGGAGAGCCGAGGTGAGGTGAGGTGCACTGGTGCTGGGCCCCCCGGTCCAGGCTGCTCTGTTTGTTGAACCCGCTATTCTCCAAGCCTTTTCTAGACTCACCCTTGAACTCCAGACTCTGGCTGGAGCGGGGCTTCCCCACCCTGGGAGCCCCAAGCCTGTCCGGGCCATCCCAGGCCGTGCCCACCGCGTGCCAGGCCCTGGGTCTGGCCGGGACCACTAGACACATTCTTGCCTTGTCTGCAGGACTAGGGCAACTGATCTCACAAACCCACAGAGACACTCGTGGCCCCTGTGAAGGGGGGGCTCCGGGGAGGGACTAGCTCGGAGCTGGGGGTGCGGTGGCATTCAGGGGTGCAGAGCCGAGCCCTGCAGAGTAAGAGGTAGTCAGGGAACAGGGTCGGGGAGCGCCCCGGAGGGAAGAGCACGAGGGGAGGCCCAAGGCAGGAGAGAAAGGCCCGTGGGGCTGGAGGGCGGAGAGCAGGCGTGGGGTGGCATGATGGGAGAAGAGGCTGGTGGGGCGGGCTTGGGGACAAGGACAGGCCTCCCTCTCCCAGCTACTTGGGCCCTCCTCTGTTTGCTTCTGACTAAAACTAGAGTTGTGCAAGTTTGTTCTTTTCCCTCCCTGTTTTTTATTTATTTATTTATTTATTTTCCAGGAGAAACGGCACAGATTCGAGGGGGATGGTGAATTTAACCTGGTCTATGAAAATCTCTAGGACGAGCTCCGCCTGCCCATGGGTCCTGCCCCTCACAGGCCCCGGGACAGCCTCTCCTACAAAGGACTTGATCTGGGCCAGGAGTGAGGCCCCGGGGTGCCTGTACCTCACATCCACATTCAAGGCCCTCTCGCCCGGGCCGGACCCCACCACCCCCCTTTTGCAGCCCAGCCATACCCCCTGAGTGTTCCACCTCCCCAGGCCTTTGCCCAAGCTGCTCGCTCTGCCAGCGCCCCCCCCCACTCGTCTTCCAGGTCTCTCTTGACACCACCCCTTCCGGGAGCCCTCCTCACCCTCTCGAGACCCACAGGCCCTCTGGCACCAGCCTGTACCTCCAGTGCTGTGCACACAAGGGCCCCAGACTAGATGAATAAAAGAGCAGCCATGCAAATGTCCCCGCTCCCTGCCCCCCGCCCAGCTAGGCCAAAGACACAAGGCAGCCACGCAAAGTGGAGCAGGGGGCTGGCGTGAAGGCTGCGCCGGGCAGAGGCTGGGCTGGGCTGGGGGACAGAGCTGGGGGCCAAGGAGGCCGCTGAGGGGTGATCACCAGGCTGCGGGCCTGGAGCTGCCTCTGGACACGTGCAGCTGAGGAATAGATGGGGGGCACTTTCGAGGGCAGGGGTGGAGGGGTGCTGGCTAAACAGGTGACCAACTGCCTGAAGCTCTCTGCCTCCCCAACCAGGACGCCAAGGTCATTTCCCAGCAACCTGGTCCCCTCACCCCTGCCCTTAAACCTCCCCCACCCTCAGGGCCTCAGCCGCCCCTTGGCCCAACCCCACCCCCCCAGAGCCCCCTCCACCTGGCCCACCTTGACCCCACCCGCCTCCTCTGTCCTGACCTGCCTTGTGCCCCAGCCTGGGCCCCCTGGGGATCGAGGCCAGACCAGCCCCTTCCTCCTTGTCCAAGGCCAGCCCAGCTGCCTCGAGGCCACCCCTCTCCATCATGGTCCAATGGCCCGGCTTGGCTCTTGGGGACTCCTATGGGTGAGTGGAGGGGGAAGCTCAGCCCCTGCGGCTCCAGGTGCTCATATTGTCCCTGATTTCATCCCACGGAGGCCCAGCACGGGGACTGCTCTCAGAGGCAGACGGGGGACACCAGGTCTGTGCCCTCTGTCCTCTGCTCTCTCTCAATCTTCATTTTTCCAACGTTTGCTCCTTCCTGAAGCGGGCAGATCAATCCTGTCTCCTGACCCAGGGCTGCTCCGGAGGCCCCGAGGCGCTCTCCGCACAAACCCCAACATGCGCGGGAGGGTGGTGCAGCCCCCAGCCCCGCATTAGCTCTGCAGGCCGGCGCCGCCCCAGCCTGGCCCTGCAGGGATGGAATGGCTGGGGGCTGCAAGGTGGGCATAGAAGGGGTTCCAGACCCTCTGTTAGGGTAGCATGGGGCCCCCCCGGGCCCACAGGACAGTCCAGAGCCTCCCAGCTGGGCTCTGGGCCTGGCCTTCAGCGCACGGCGCGGCGGGCTTTAAGGCGGATTATGAGGCTGAGCCGAGAGGCCCCTGCTTGCTGAGAGGTCTCTTGCCTGTTCGGGGAGACGAAGCCGCCTGGAGCACAGCTGCTTTCAGGCTTCTAACTCCAAGAGCCGGAGGCAACAGCCAGGGTTTGGGTGAGGTGCCTTGGCCGCAGCCGCCTCTCTGGGCTCTGGCCTTCCTCAGCCCCTGGAACCCCAGACCCTCAGGCTAGGAATCGGGCTTCTCCAGTTGGGCCCAAAGGCAGTGCGGGGAGCCCCGAGGGTCTGCAGCCCCCAAGCCCTGGGCCAGGCCCCCGTGGGCCCCTCTCCAAGGAGCAGCCAAAGGATCCTGGTGAGACCTACGTGCGATCATGTCCCTCTGAGCTCAAAACCTCCCACGGCTCCCACCTCACTTGGAACAAAATCCCAGCTCTTCCGTGAGGCCCGTGAGACCCTCGGAGACCCACTCATCACCGCTCTTGTGGACACAGGCCTTGTCAGTGTGGTAGCCAAGCTCGGTTTGGGACCAGGCTGGGCGGGCTCACTGGGGTCGTCGGTGATCCGGGAGAGAGGCAGGCAAGTGGGGGAGGGTCCAGGTGGAAGGTGGGACCCTCGAGGGAGAATGTTCTGGGCCAAAGAAGACCGAGAGCCCCATTCCGCAGCCCCTAAGACTGAGAGTCTGTGGAGATGGGCCGGCTCAGGGATGAGGGGTGACAGATTACTGCAGGGGTGCAGGTGGCCGTGAGGGAGGAGCAGGGGACAGAGCGGCCCGGAACTGAGCTCCTTGAGGGCAGGCTTGTGTGGACTCTGAGGGGGCGGAGAAGAGAAGAGAGAGGAACTGCCCTTGGGAGTCGTCTGGGGCCGGGTGGCCGCTGGCCCCTCTCAAACCCCAGCTTCACCGGAGCCCTGGCTTGGGTGACAGTGAAGAAGCTCAGCGTTGCTCAGAGAGGACAGATGGGGAGCTCCCTGCTCGGCAGCGGCTCAGACGGTGTGCAATTTCCTTCTCCACTCAGCCTTCGGGAAAATGCCACGGGAGGGGGTCTGCTAAATGAAGGGCAGGCCTGTCTGGGGTGGGATCTCGACTTGCAGGGAGCACCTGGGGCTGGGCAAGCAGAGCTGTGAGAGGAGGGGGCTGAGGTACACCGAGGGAGACCCAGGGATAGGGGAGACTTCGACCAGAGGTGTGCGTGCGTGGCAGCCATCCTGAGGCTGGGCCCTCGGGACGGGGCCGGCGGGAGGCTCTGCTTCCTCCTGTCCGGACCCGGCCCCATCTGAAACATTGCAACTACCGCTGACACCCTCGGCCTCCACTGGCCTGTCCCGCTTAGGAGTGGCCCACCCTGCCGCTTCGGGTGGCTTTGGCCTCCCACCCTCCCTTCTGCTCCTGCTCCTCTCAGCACTCGCTCCGGAAAATCAGCCCTGGAAACCAAAGCCAGGAACGCCAAGTGGGTGTGGGAAGCCGTGCCCCCTCCTCGGAAACAGTTTCCAGAGGCTTCTGTGCAACAGAGTTTCCATGAGAACATGTTCTGTTTACGCTGGAAACCTCTGTGGGGCTGGGGTCCCCTTCACAGCCACAAGGCAAGACCTCGGTGGGGGGTGAGGGAGCCTTGGCCAGGCACAGCCGTTGTATTCCACTGGACCCTCACTCGCTTGGAATCAAGTTACAGGCAAATCTGCTCTTTTTTTTTTCCCCTCACATTCTAATTTTAAGGCTGTGCTCCACTCTAAGGATGCCTTTGGGATTTCCAGGATGGATTTTTATGTAGTTCAATAGTTTTCTTGGCAGACGGCTCAGCCAGGAGAGGTGGGCTGCGTGAGAGACAGCCCAGCCTGGGCGGCAGAGTTTATCCCTCCTGGCATCATGGGATGTCATTTGCCCACCTGAGGGGCCTCCCCAGACCTGAGTGCAGACGCTAAGAGCTGGGGACATCAGCATGAGGCTCTGGGACACCTTTCTTCCCAGGTGTCTTTCCTCGATCTGCTGTCGTAATTGCGGCCTCTGAGCCTTAACAGCGCCTGGGTCAGGCTCACCGTTACTGCTCTCGCACTTGGTGTTGGCATGTGTTCTGTGTGTGTCTGTGTCTCTGCAGGTGACACCGGCAAATACTGCAGTAAAACACTTACACGACAGCAAAGTGAAATTCTCTTTGAGGTTCCCGCCACCTCCCAGCCTCCATCCCAGTCCCGTCCCCCTAGGCAACGGCCGGGTCGTTTTGGGTGTATTTTCCTCCGGACGGTTTTTCCTGCATCCGCTCAGCTCTAAGTGCACACACACACACACACGCGCGCGCGCGCGCGCGCGCACGCACGTGTAAAATCTAGTGCTTGTGTGAGGCTCTGAAAAGCTTAATGGAATCGTCTGTAGGTGTCATTGGCTCTTGCTTTGTTCATACAGCTCCATGTGGCAAGGATCTGCGCGTGACAGCACATTAGGAACTGCCAGACTCCTTAATTACAGCAAAGGATTCCACAGGACTGATGGATCCCGATTTAATCAGGCCCCCGTGAGTGCCCCCTTTTCGGTCGTTCATGATTTTCTAAGCTCATGGAAGGTGGGGCAGGGGACAGCTGTGGATGGATCTATAACACACGCCCCGAGCGAAATGGCGAGAAGGAATCGCGGGGCCCAGGGCGTGGCCATTTACTGTTTTAACAGCCGCTGCCAAATCGTGTGTGCAGGGAGGTCGTACTGGTTCCTATTCCTCAGACTCTTTATCTACAGTATCTCATTTAACCCTGGAAGCAGGCTGAGAAGTTGGTGGGGACGGTTGTCTCCCCGTTTTACCAAAGCAGAAATTGTGATATGGAGAAGCTGACTGGCTCAAGGTCATACGGGAAGGGCTGGCTTCAACTGTGTGCAGGGGAGCGGCAGCGCGGGCAGGGGGCGGTGAGGCAGAAAGAGCCGTGGAGGGACTTTGTGCCCATAGGGCTGGGGGAGCCCAGGAAGGGGCACAATTCCTTCAGAATGTTGCCCAGGAGTTCCCTGTGTGGCTCAGGGACTAAGAACCCAGCTGTATCCATGAGGATGTGGGTTCAATCCCTGGCCTCACTCAGTGGGTTAAGGATCCAGTGTTGCCGAGAGCTGCAGCCACAGACACAGCTCGGATCTGGTGTTGCTGTGGCTGTGGTGTAAGCCGGCGACTGCAGCTCCGATTCCATCCCTAGCCTGGGAAATTCCATATGCCGCAGGTGCAGCCATAAAAAGAAAAAGAAAAAAGAATGTTGCTCAGAATCGCGGGGGTGGCACGGTCTTCCTGCCCCCTGCCCCCCGTGGTTTGTTTCCTTGGGGAAATGAAGGCGGCCCGCACCCGCTGGGGTGTGTGTGTGGGGGGGCTGGTTTCAGGCAACCTGGAAGTTTGGATCCCAAGATTCTCCTGGAAATTTCCAGGCACAGCACGCCTGGAGGTGAGAGCCATCTCTTGGAAGCGTTGTAATCGGGAAAAAGCGGCTGTAATTACTGGTGTTCTGCGTTTACAATCCTCTTGTTACCTGCAAACCCACCCGCGATGGCTGCATCTGGAGAGGGCTCAATTTTATCACTTTGTGGACCTTGAGGGGCTGAGGAGCACCGTTTTTTTCTCTGTCACCCCCTTACCCACCCCATCCTGAGTCCCCAGCCGGTGGTGCCACAGGCCTCCCACAGGCCACATCCAGGCACAGCCCTGTGCCTGGCTCCCCATCATGGCTCCGGCCGATCTGGGGTCTGCTTTTCTCCCCAGTTCCCCTTTCCTTCCTCCCTCGAGCCCACCCATCTCGTCTCCAACACCTCCTCTTTCCAGCTCTTCACGGTCCCTGCCACCAAATTGATCTCCCAGATGTCACCGAGTCACTCCCCTCTCAGAACCTCGCAGTACCTGACATTTATGGGCAATTCATTGCAGTAAAGGGACCAAGATAATTCAATGGGTGAAACTGTCTTTTCAACTAATAGTGCTGGGAGAAATGGGTATGCACCTGCGAAAGGTAACTTGGACCCCGACTTTACCCCCACCCCGTACGAAATCTCAGTGGCTTCCGCCGTCCTCAGGTTGGAGACGACCCTGGGTTCGTACAACCCCTACATTTCTTTCAGCATTTGTCCAGCTCCAACTGTGTGCCAGGCTCTGCGCCGGGGACAGAATAAGGGACAGTCTGCTCTGTCCTCAAGACGTTCAGTCCATCAACTTCATTTCTGAACAGCCCCCACTGGCCCAAAGCCCCCCTCAGTCCCACGCATGCTTCAATCACAGTGGCTATTCCCCAAGGTGCCAAACTCCCCACCTCTGAACCTGAACAGGAATTCCTACTTAAATGCCGCCTCCTCCGGAAAGTCTTCCCTAAAACTTCCTCCCCCGACAAGCAGTTTATTCATATCCCCCGCCTCCACCCCGGCTCTGAACTTCTTGCATTGAATCAGTGCACAGACAACCCCAGGAGGCCCTGGCCTCCTGAGCCTGGCACTCACCTTACTTGTCTCTCTTTCTGCCTCATTGTAGGGGCTCAAGAGCAATTTGTTTAAAGAACAAATGCAACTTTTCCCTTGCGGGTGATTTAGTTCCGGTGCTCGCTGAAAAGGGGAGAAGGATTTCCCCTCCAGTGTCCAGGAAGCGATCACTACGTGACCCATTTTACGAATGTGAAAACCGAGACGGACGTGTAGCAGCAGCCACACCAGCAGCACAGGCAGAGCAGAGCAATGAAAGTGCAGGGGCTGGAAGGGCATGTCTGTGGCCTGATGGGGAGGGGGAGCTCTGTGCTGGGCTGTGGGAGGTGACACCTCGCTTCGCCGCCCGGCTGCAGAGGCCATCAGAGGCTCCGATCGATCGATGCTGTGTGCCTTTGGAGTGCACATCAGGGGCCGTGAGTTCTGTTGGGGTGGTTCTGCTAATTGACCCCAGAAGCCTCTGTCGCTGCCAGGGGATGCCTCGGCCGACTCAGCAATGTCCTGACTTCTGTCCCTCCTGCCTCAGCTGCCTCTAGGTTAGGCCAGACGGCCTTGACCGTGTGGGGCCTGGGACTCTCCAGGCAGCCAGCAGGACTGAGCCCAGGAGGGTGTGTGGGGTGGGAGCCCTGAAGAAGTCCCTTGGGTGCCTTGTGCCCAGGCCGGGTGACAGCCATCCTGGGAGTGGCTGGATTGGTATGGAAGTCTCGGGGTGCTCAGGCCTTTCAAGGCCCCCCTACGCTGGCTCCCTGGACTAGTCAGGTCCCAGCTTCAATGTCCCCTGCCTTCCTCCAAAGGCCCCACAGCCTGTTCTCCCGTGGGAAGGGGTGTTTGTGTGGGAGGTCAGGCTAAGAGAACTACTGCCCACCCTGAACTATTAGAACAAGACTGTGCAGCTGAGTCCCCGGCAGAGGAAACCCTGGAGCCAAATGACCAGGTTCAAAAAGAAAACTGGCAACATGGGATCCGAGCTGTGTCTGTGACCTGCACCACAGCTCACGGCAACCCCGGATCCCTGACCGGGGGATACGAGTGACCACGTATCCTCGTGGATACGAGTCCGATTCATTTCCTCTGTGCCACAACAGGAACTCCTGATTAAGCATTGTAAGAGGAGGAAATTGCTGTGGATTGTCAGCATCGCAGATGTCTTTAAACGAGGGATGCAGAGGGAGAATACAGACAGAAGGCAGAAGGCAACGTGGTGACGGAAGCGGAGAAAGAGGTTGGAAGATGTGACCCTGATGGCTTTGAAGATGGATGCAGGGGCCATGAGCCAAAGAACACAGCCCTAGAGGCTGAAAAGGGTGACAAAACCGATTCTCCTCAAAGCCTCTGAAAGAGGCACAGCCCTGCTGACGTCTTGGTTTCAGCCCAGTGAAACTGACTTTGGATTTCTGATTTCTAGGACTTTAAGGTGAAAACTGTGAACTATTTTGAGCCATCAAGTTTGTGGTAATTGGAGGAGTTCCTCTTGTGGCGCAGCGGAAACAAATCCAGCTAGTATCCATGAGGATACGGGTTTGATCCCTGGCCTCACTCAGTGGGTTGAGGATCCGGCGTTGCGGTGAGCTGTGGTGCAGGTCACAGCTACAGCTCTGATTCAACCCCTAGCCTGGGAACCTCCATATGCTACACCCGGCCCTAAAAAGCAGGAAAAAAAAAGGGTGTGTGTGTGTGGGAATTGGTTATGGCAACCTTAGGAATCAGAGATGCTTTCCCTTCTGGAAGAGCTGATTCAGCCTCTGAGGCCCCTTGTTATGTATTTTCATGACTCTGACCCTGGAGGTTGCTGTCACCACGGCCTCTGTGCTCACCCCAACCTTGGGCTTCTCCTCTCCCTCCCAGCTCACCTCGCCAGGCTGGCCTTGTGCTCCAGTTGCCCAAAGATAGGTTGCAGCTCTGGGGCGTGGCAGAGGAGGAAACTGAAGCTCAGAGAGGGCCACAGAATGCCCGAGGTCACTGAGCTGGTAAGGGCCAAAGCCAGACTTGAATTCAGGCCTGTCCGATAACAGAGCTGGTGCTTCCACCAACTCCTCTCCCAGTGGACACTCAGTAGATGTCTCTGAGTGAATGTCAAGGCCAGCAACACAGGAACCCAGGGAAAAGGTATTGAGGGAAGGGCTTTGGGTCCTCAAGGAGGGTGGTAACTACCTGAGCAAACCAAGGAAGGCTTCCTGGAAGAGGGGCCCTTCTAGGCAGAGAGTATCACGAGCAAAGGCTTGGAGATGGAAGGAGTGAGATGGCAGGAAAGGGAAGGCACTGGGAGGAGCCTGGGGAGGTGTCACCAGGCCCAGGTTGGCTCCCAGGCTGAGGAGTACAGCCAGGATGGGGAACAAGAGAGCAAAATCTTCTGTGTTGTTCTCTAGGAGGTAACTGGATTGAGTGGCTCTGGGCAGGGTGGTCTGTTCCATTTGGAGGCTGCTGAGAGAGGCAAAAGCTTTGGGCCTGGGACCGAGCTGAAGGAGGCAGAGGTTGGGGGCAGGAGACCAGACTCTAGAGCTCCTCTGGAAGGGGGCAAACAAGATCCGGTGACCTCCTGGCCTCAAGGCACAGGCTGAAGGGATGTCTGTGCCCCCATCCAGTGGACAGAGGCTGGCTCCAGGAAGAAGAGCAGCCATGTGGGGCGCAATCCAGGTGGCAGCAGGTTGAAGCTGCAGACAGAGGACGGGGAGAAACTGGGAGGGTGTGGTGGCTGCAGCTGCAAGAGGAATGAGGTCATCAGGGAAGGTGTGCTGAGAGGTGACCAGGGCACCCATGGTCCAGGTCTTTCAAGCAAAGGGCTCTTTCCTGCCTCACGTGCTACTGCTGCCCCTGTGTGCCAACCCCAGCACCCACCTGGGCCCGTACGGAATTGGACCTTTCCTGGTGGGCTCCACTTGAAGGAACCCTGACAGCAAATTCCAAACCAATAAGAGCAAATAAATGAAGGGTGATTACTGACAATAGGAGAGGGTGCACCACGGGGAGCCTCCAAATAGCATCTCCTCCAGTACGTTTTAAGCGCTTTATAGGTCATTAAGTACTTGACAGAGAGAGCCTGACACTTAAAGCAAAGAATTCTGCACCTCTGCCAGGGAAAATCAATCAGAAATGAAGATAGAGCATCTCTGGCATTGAGATCCGCGGGGTGGGCAAACGGGGTTCGATTTATACATAATTTTAAGGCCCTCTCCATTGTGTAAAGTGAGGCACATTGGTATTTGAGGCCATTTATAAATGGCCAAGTGGAGTTTAGAATATTTAACCCCCGCCCCCGCTTGCTTTGTGTGTTTGTTTTCGTTTTGTTGTGCATGAAATATTTCCAAGGTGGAAAAACACAGAGACAGACTTAACCCTCTAAGCCCACCACCTGATTCTGTCAAATAAAACTCTATAGCCGTGATTGATGCTTTTAAATGTTATTTGCTTTTTCTTCCCGCCTTTGCAACTTCTACCTTCTGGCCCCACCTCTTCAGGGAGACTGAGGCTGACCACACACCCCTGCCTGAGACCCCACTCCTTCCTCAGACATCCAAGAGTAATTACTGACTCTTTAATTAACTCGGTGATTAATCACCACCTGCTTGTGCAACAGCCTTTATTGTCTTTGTCCATCTTGCTTGTGGGGTGTGTGTGTGGGGGGTGGGGACCAGGCAGGAAGCGGGAGAAGGTAAGGCCGACTGGGCCCTCCTCAGGGTCCCAAGGCTGAGCAGGCTCTGCTGGAAGGAGAGGCTTGATATCCTGGGGGGGGGGGCGGGGGTCAGCTCCCTCCTGGCTCTGTTGAGGCAGCTGCCAGGTACCAGGAACCCAAGATGAGCTGGAGGTAAGCCCTAAAGAACAGTGAGCAGCTAGGGGAGTAATCAACCCTGGGCAGCCTCAGGGCCTCAGCTCTTGCTGTTCCCCTCTGACCAGCATGTTCTTGTGTTCCCCACCACCACCCAAACTACGTGAAAGTCCTAATGATCAGTACCTGTGAATGTAACCTGATTGGGAAATAGAGTCTTTGCAGGTGTAAGGACGTTAAGATACAGTCATACTGAATTAGAGTGGGCCCTAAAGCCAATGACGGTCATCCTTATAGGAAGCCCATGTGGGGAGTTCCTGCTGTGGTGCAACAGGGATCAGTGGTGTTTTGGGAGCACTGGGACACAGGTTTGATCCCCGGTCTGGCACAGTTGGGTTAAGGATCCAGCGTTTCTGAAGCTGCGGTTTAAGTGGTGACTGTGGCTTAGATCTGGCCCCTGTCCTGGGAAATATATACGCCATGGGGTGGCCAAAATCAAAATAACAACAACAAAAAGAAGGCCACGTGAAGGCCAGGTGGGGAGTTCCCATTGTGACTCAGAGGGTTAAGAACCTGACATAGTGTCTATATGGATGCAGGTTCGATCCCTAGCCTGGCTCAGTGAGTTAAGAATCCAGCATTGCCATAAGCCAGCCCTGGAACTTCCATACGCCACAGGCGCGGCCGTAAAAAGAGAGAGAGAAAAAAAAAAGGTCATTTGAAGAACTACCTGTGCCACTAAGCTGGCTCGTCTGCACACCTGAATGTGGCTGCCTAGGACTCAGCACTTTTCTGATTGACTAACCCTCCCCCACCCAACTCCAGAAGCAGTTTCTACATCCTCCTTTGTCAGAGGAAGCTCTCTCCTCTATCCCATATCAGAGACCACCGCACAATCAAAAAGACTCTCTTGCCACGGGTGGGAGTTCCCAAGAACTGTCCCCCCACCCCCGAAAAATCATGATTGCTCAAGTCAGTCTACTTAGGGATACCCCTGCGGCTCCCCTAGAAAAATCTTCCCACATGCCCCCAGACCCTCAGAAGTGGGCAAAGTATCCTGGTTTGAGCAGAGCGCTTTTAAATTCCCCTATGATGGGGGCTGGGGGGAGGGGGAACACAGGGATGCGGAGGGCACAGCAGGCTATCAAGATTTTAACCTGAAGGCAGAGCGATATCACTGACACTGCCAAACACAGTGCCCGGTACAGCCTCTTCATTGAAACAATTCACCTTCTAACCCATCTTCTGCTCTAAGCCAACAGTTTCTTTTGACAGGTGGGAAACCGAGCCGCGCACACCACAGAGCATCGCTGTGTGAGGATCTGAGGTCCAGGGACGCAAGCATGTGCTGGGTGACAGCGTTTCTCTGCATCTCAGACTCCTTATTCTTGAAGGAGAGTAATTGCCATCTTCTAGGGATGTTACTAACCTTAAAGATAGCTGTAAACTCCTATATGTACATTTTCCATGAATTCAATCAACAAACGGGTTTTGAGCACTTCCTGAGCGCCAGGCCCTGAGGATACAGTGGTGAGGAGCACAAACCCGGTGGCCCGACTTCAAGGTGCTATTTGGTAGAAAAGGACAAAGAAACGCATTTACACTCGAGGTGGTTAAGTGCTATGACGGGGTGCACCGAAGCAGTGAGGAAAAGGCTTCGGATCTTAGGAGGGAGCAAAGAGCAGCAGCAGCCACCGGGGAAAGAAAGAGAAAGGTAAAGAACGGATCCCTCAACCCCCATCCTCACTGCCTGAGCCACTTCTTCGCCTTAGCCAATCAGCCGTCAGCATCGCCGGCCGGCCGGCCAATCAGAAGCCGAAACGGGAGCTCCAGTCGCCCGCCAAGGCTTCCCTGGGGAGGGCGGCGGGAGTCCGCGTGCCCGCCCCGCCCCGCCCGGCCCCGCCCCCGGAGAGATCGGCCCCGCCCAGGCCCCGCCCAAGGCCCGCCCCGCCGCGGCTGCCGCGCCTGCTTGGAGTTCCCTGGCCAGCGGCCGGCCGCTGGGGCCGAGTATTGTCTTAAAGGCCGAAAAAAGAGGAAAGGGGGGCGGGTGGGGGACTACCCAGTGACCGGGAGAGGATTTATAACATTTTCTTTCATCGTCGACAATATTGCAAAATGTATCAAAGTGACGGCATCGCCTGGACAGGACCGTGAGGGCGCGGGCAAGGTAAGCAGCTTCTTCTCTGGGCGCTGGGGGCACCGGGAGAAGATCTGGGCACCACGCTGAGCGGCTGTCGCGGGGTCTGCGTCCGGGTCTGCTTCCTGAAGGGTTTCGTGAGCCTTGAGCGGTGTAGAAGTGGCCCCGGAGCTGAGGTATCTCCCAGGCGGTGTGGACGTGGCCCCTGAGCTGAGACATATTCAGTGACCCGGGGGCTGCCGAGGCAGTGTAGACGAGCGCAGGTGAGTCGGCGGAGGCGGCCCCGAAATCCCGACGTAGTCAAGACTGATTCCTAAAGTTGGGGTTGGTGGTCCGCGTAACTCGTGGCGGCTGATGGAGATAGCGGATTATGATCGAGGCACCCTCCAGCTACCCGGGGGCAGATGAGGCTGTATGGACACGCGCGGCAGCACTACGAGCAGGTGTAGACGCGGGCGGGTGGCAGACGAGGAAAGTTTGCCGGAGTCGCGGAGTGCGGAGTGCGCGGCGCGGGCGTAGCGGAGGGAGGGTCTGCGTGCATATGGAGGCGCCGCGCTGGGCTGGGTCCCGGCTTACCCGCTGGCGGCTGGAGGCGCCTGGGAGGAACCCTAAACCCCAGCCTCCGCCGCTGCTGCAGCTGAGGTAGAAGAAGGAGTTGGGGAGGGAATAACTGAACTGAGTCCTAGAGGAAAACTAGGGATTGATTTTGAGCCTCTCAGGCAGATTCAGGGAGCACTGGCTCTGTCCCCGCTGGGAGCCTGGGGCATCTCCATTTCCCCCGTGAATAATCTAAGGGACAGAGGCCAGCCTGGTGTCCAGACACATGCTGGTAATCAGCTGAGGGGACTCAAAACCAAGAAGGGAGTCACGCTCCCCCCTCCTCTCACTTCTGCCTCTGGGAGGAGGAAGGATGTTAGGCTGGTAATGGGGAGGGGATGCAGATGAAACCTGGGAGTGGGGTGTGGAGACCCTGGATTGGGACCCCTGGGTCTGCCTCCCACTAGTGGCCCCACAGCGTCAGGCAAGTGAATGAATGGAGGAGGGAAGGCGGCTGGGGATGGGGGAGGACTGTGCAGGTGAGGCTACTACTGCCCACCTGCCTGGTCCCCAGAAGAGCTGTGTCCGGAGCAGATGGAGTGGGGCAGGATATCACTCATCGGAGAGAAAGAAGACGCCCAACCTCAGTGCCTGCCACAGCGGAAGGCCAGAAGGGGGACACCTACAGGTCTAGGGTGGTTCATGGGGTGGCCCTGTCTCATCTTCCGCTACTCTCTGTGCCTTTTGTCCCCATTCTTACTCCCTCCCAGTCTCTGTGATTCCTCCTACCACAGGTCCTTTGCACGTGTTGTTTATTTATACATATTTTTGATCAACAAGTAGTCATCAAACATCTACCATGTCCCAGGCATGGGTAACTCAGTGGTGAACAAAACAGGCTGTGTCTGCCATCACGGGACTTCCAGACCAGTGCGGGGACGTAGTTGGTGAGCAACAGCCTGGAAGGGAATGGGGTTTGGGAACGGGAGGCAACCTCGAATGAGCATCAGGAAAGGCTTCTCTGCAGAGGCAACAGTGCCTTGTCATCAGTCACCTCCTCCAGGAAGCCTTCCCTGACCTTCCTGACCTGACATTTCCCCAATGGCAGGCTCTCTCTCATAGCCTGGGGACCGCTCCCTCCATGGATGTTTTTGTATCATTATTGGGTCAATGTTTTTCTCCTCCCATCAATTGTAATTGTCGTGAGGGCGGGACTCGAATCTCTTCTGGGTGGATGGTAGTCGGAACAAATAAAGGATGTGTAGAATTTCCCCAGAAAAACAGGAGCTGCTCAGCCAGGTCAGGCATCCAGATGGCAGCGATTTTTTCTTTCCCCTTTCCTGGCCTGAGTCCTGGGCTCCACACCCCAGTTGCTGTTCACAGAAGCAAAGTGAAAGAAACCAGCAGGCCTGGTGAGGAAGAGAGCCGGGAGGGGCCTGGTACAGATGGCCTACCGAAGTGCCATGGCTGGCCCTCTAGAAAGGAAGGGTGTCTTTGCCCGGAGGCCTGGGGACAGGTGATTGTCCTGTTCTCTGAGCTCAGACCAGCCTGCTCCTCATTTTTCTGTCCCAGCTCTGGGAAGCTTGGTTTCCTTCACATGCCACTCTGGGGAAAGGTGGTGGCCAGCAGGGTCCCCAGGATGGCCAGGATACGGGGCCATACAGGGCAGTGCCTCCCCGACCCAGAGGCAGGCCAGGTGATCTGCAGTTCATTTAAACTCCTGGCTGGAGAGTAGGAACCAGGCTCAGAGGGCCAACTCTTATTTTCATTTTTCTTCGTTTCTCCACTCCGTGCATTTCTCCCTCCCCGGCTCTGTCAGACCTGTGCGCCTGGCAGCTTTCCTATGGCAGATTATGCTCTCGCAGATGCCTGACAAAGCTTTTAGCGCCCCCCATCCTCCCCACTTCAGGGGACTGAGTGGCCTCCACGCACAGTCAGAGAGCGTCTGCGTGCTTTATTCAGGCTCTGTCAATGGATGGAGTACAAACGGCCTCCCCAGCCAGCCAGCCAGCCAGCCAGCCCTCCTGACTGGAATTGCTTTAAAAAATTAATTTGCAATGATTTACTCCCTTCTGTTCTATGGGGATCACGAGCATTTTAAAGATGTATTTAAATCAGATTCGCTGCTCCGGTTAAACCTTAACAGCCTCCCCCCTCCCCCAGCAGAAAGAGCACTGGATGAGGAGTCTCAGCCATACACTCCAAGTTCGGCTAATGATGAGCTGTGTGACCTTGGGTGACTTACTTAACCTCTCTGCGCCTCCGTTGGCTCCTCTGGAAACTGAGGTCAATGATAATCCTTCCCTCTCAGGGTGTTGCAAGGATTAAATTAGATAACGTTCAGGGAAGAGCCAGGACCATGTTTTCTGTTCCCCAGTACTGGCTGTCCCCCTAATTAGCCTGGTGACCTTGGGCCAGCCACTCAGCCACTCCTGGTCCCCAATTTCTGCATCTGAAAAGCAAAGGGGTTGTTCTAGGACATGATGCCACTGAGCCCCACTCCCCCCAACCCCCCCACCCCCACCTCCAGCCCTGAACCCCCACGCACGTCTTCCTGCCCCCGGCCAGACACCCTGGCCTGGCCACCCCTTTCCTTGTTACCCAGACTCTCAGTTCTAATTAGAGACCATCCCCTCCCCAGCTGCCTCTCCGCCTGGCTCCCTGTGAAGTCGCAGGGTTTGAGCCCCTAGGGGCCTGCAGTTCTTGGCTCATTTTCCAGAGCAATTAGCCACAGACCTTGGAGGTGGCCTCGGTGGGCATGTGGCCAGGCCACTGGAAGCCAGGACTCTGCTCCGTCTGTGGCCTGAGGGGCTCTCTGGGGCCTGGGGTGTGTGTGTGTGTGTGTGTGTGTGTGTGTGTCCCCATCCCCGTTGTGGGGAGTCAGATTCCCAGATTCTGTACTTTGTGACTCCTTGCAGCCCCGAGTCTGAGTGTAAATTAGTTCTGCCCTGTGCTTTTGTTGGCAACTGTCTGTTCCTTGGAAGCGAGGGGCTTTGTCAGGAAGAACAAAGCTGTTTGGTGCTTTTCCGATGGGGGGGGGCGCTCCTGGGGGAGGGCTCATTGCTTCTCAGTGTCAGTCGCGAGTCCCTGGTTCTCAGACTCAGCCTGGTTTTGTTTTGGGTTTTTAACTCCAGTGGCTTAGGAGTCACATATGTCTGTGTGTTGGCTGAGGGAGTTTTTTTTTTCCTTCCCTCCTTTTTGGCCTGCACAGTGTATTCCGTGAAAGCCAGTTCCAGGGACTAAACTTTTTAAATCACCGCTTCAACAACTTTTTAAAATCTGGACCTAGTTACTCCTGTCATCCAGTGTAAAGATTTAGAAAAAAAAAAAAATTCCGAACCCAAGGGTGGGCAGCCTCAAGGAGGTACAGCTCCTGGCAGAGCTCACTGGCCATGGACCTGAGGTCCAAGCCGAAAAGTCAAAGGTCTCTTGGGACGGGGCGGGGGGCGGGGAGAAAGGGGGGAGCGTGGTCTGCTCGGTGCCAGACATCTGGATATTTAGCAAACATCTGGGTGGCTGGATTTTTCAGGTTTCTGCCTGACATTTAATATCACAAACATCGAGCCGGCCTCCCGTCGCCTCCCAAACACATCCAGCTCCTTCGCTCCCCTTCCTGATGGTAAGAAACATCCATTCTTTCCAATTCCCCAGCGTTTCCCCCCTACCGGAAATCTGATGGGCTTATGACATCATGGCTGGCTGCTGAGCGATGAAGTGGATGCCACAAAGAAATCCGACAGATCAGATGGATTTTGAAATCAGTTTTCCTCGGGCTGTAGTAACAGGCGTGAAGTCGGGAGAATGTGAGCTTTGTTTAAGAAAACAAAAAAATACAACTAAGATATGACCTGTATTGAATACGATTTTTTTTTTAAAGCAAACAGACCTTTTGGACATCATCCCATTTTAATAGAAATGCTGGTTTTTATGAAACAAAAGCGGCTAATAAATCAGACCTGAAGCTGCCTGCGAACGTTCCGTTTCTGTTGAGTTTTTGTGTGTCCTTATTCACTAATAAAGGAGGAGCTGGGGATGGTTTCTCTCCCTTCGTTATTCAAATGGGATAGCCTTTTTTTTTTCTGAGGCCAATAAAATTCACTGGGTAAATTGCTGGTTTATGTTTTTTCCAAGAATCCATTTTTATGGAGTGACTTTGGACCTGACCTGGTCTGCAAACATTGTATTTCCCTCTGCTGGTTTTTCTGGCTATGAAACTGTTGAGAGGATGCAGTCAAGCCTGCTTTTCAGTCTCCTCTCTGCAGGGCAAGGCCGGGACCCAGTGGGCCAGGGCGGTTCTTGGGATGAAAAGAACTTTGAAAGGACCAAGGAGGGGAACATACAGTAAAGGGCCCTGTGACACGAACCCTGCCCCCGGGGGAGGGGGCGGGGATGGGTAGTGGTGGATCCACCACCTTCTCCATCTTCCCAGAGGGGAGCACAAACCTCAGAAATTGCAGGCCCAGGTTCAGGAACCAGGGCTGGCGTCCCAGCTCCCCCGTGGACAAGCTGTGGGCCCCATCAATTTGGCGTCTCTGCCCTGTGAAGGGGGCATGGTGGCCTCACCTTGTCTGCTGGAAGAAGCAGAGGGCCGGAAGCTGCACGCGATGCCCAGACACTTCAGAGGGCTCTGGGGTCAGTCTCAGAGCCGAGAGAGGCTGGCGTCGATTCTGGAGTGGAGTCCACAGCCGTGGTTTGTTTGCATCCCGGCTCTGCCTGCCACTTGATCACCTTGATCTCTGCGCCTTGGTTTCCTCACTTGTCAAACTGTGTAATAATAGGATACGTCTCGTAGGGAGGGCAGTTGAGAGAACTAACTGGTAACCGCTCATCAGGTGCTGGGTCTTACTGGGAGAGGCGCCCCTGAGCCCAGCAGGCAGGTTGCTGGAGTGGAGGGTTGGGTCTGGGAGCGGAGGGGTGTGTGTTCGTCGAGCAGCACAGGTTGAGGAGAATCAAGGACTAAAGAGAGCATCGCTCCTCTCTTTTTCTCTCGGCATAGAACTTTCCATGGCTCCCCATTGCCCCAAGGGAATAAGCCTCCCCACCTTCTCTGGGCCCCAGGAACCTCCCACCTGGGCCTCGCACTGTTCTCTCCCCTTGTTCCCCTTGTCCTCCCAGCTGGACCAGGTCACCTTCTCTGGACTCAGTTATCAGGGGACAGTCCCTTGTTGGAAAACCTGCCATCACTTTATTCTGGGTACTTTACGTGGAGTAACTCATCTAATCTTCACACCAACCCAGGCAGGAGACACAGTTATCATTTCTATTTTAGAGGCAAAATGGAGACTTCGGGGTTAAGTGCATTGCCTCCGGTGCCAGAGCCTGGACTGGAGGCGGGGGTTGGGCTCCTGCACCAACCACTTAACCCCAGCTCCACTGGCTCCACTGGGCCTTCCTCCTTCTCTTTCCCACCTCATCCCTGAAGCCAGAGCCCCTGCTCTGTCAGCCAAGACTTACACCGCCTTGGCCAAGAGGCCTTCTTAGGTCACCCTCCTGCAGTGTCACCCAAGGAATACTGGCGGAACCCTTCTCAGGGTGTGGCTCTCTGTGCTTGGTTCCTGGGCCCTTTTCCAGCTCTCCTCCAGGCCAGGAGCCATGCTGTGGCCAGCTTCATGTCCCTTACAAGGCATTCCCTGAGGACCTACTATGTGCAAGACACAGGGACTCTTACAACAGGCACCCACACCCAGCCTGGTCTTCTCTCCCAAGCTCCAGGCCCATCCAGCCTATGCCTTTTTTGCTGCCACATGTCCCTTTGGGTGGCAGTGGGCACCTTCAGCTCAGCAGATAACAAACCAAGCTCTTGAAATTCATCTCTACAACCTTCTCGTCTTAGGTAACAGCACCTTCATTTTCCACTCACTTCCTCAGGCCAAAAGCCTTGGGATCACCTTTGACTCCTCTCTCTCTCTCTCTCTCTCTCTCTCTCTCTCTCTACCTGTCTCTCCACTGCCCCCCAATCACCATGAGCATCATCATTCATTCTGCCTTTAAAATGTACCAGCTGTTTGACCCCTTCTCCACCTGCACTGCCCACCTGTGTGAACTCGGCAGCCTCCTGGGGTTTCTCCCGCTCCCCCCTCAGTCCCCTGGAATCCATTCTCCACACAGCAGCCAGAGCGATCTTGTTAGAATTCAGGGAGTTCCCGTCGTGGCTCAGTGGTTAACGAATCCGACTTGGAACCATGAGGTTGTGGTTTCGATCCCTGACCTCCATCAGTGGGTTAAGGATCCGGCGTTGCCGTGAGCTGTGGTGTAGGTTGCAGACGCAGCTCGGATCCCGCGTTGCTGTGGCTGTGGCTACAGCTCCTGTTAGACCCCTAGCCTGGGAACCTCCATATGCCGCAGGTGCGGCTCTAGATAAAGGCAAAAACACACACACAAAAAAAGAATTCCGGTGGGATCCTGCACTCCTCTGCCCAGAACCCAGCAATGCTCCCAGCTCACTCAGGGTCAAAGCAGAGTCCTGCCTGGGGCCCCGCCTGTTCCGTCTCTGACCTCAGCTCCTGCCCCCCAGCCCGTCCTGCGTGTCCCGCTTGCGGGCCTCCTCGCTAGTCCTCCATCGTTCTCTCGTACTGCGTGTATTCCCATCTCAGGACCTTTGCACTTACTGTTCTTTCTCCCCAATACCTACCTTCTTCTCATGTTTATGTCACTCCCTCTTTGACTCCAGATCGCATCGAATGTCCCCTGCTCCGGGAGACTTTCCCTTACTGCTCTCCCCGCATCCTTTTCCCACGCCTGTTCTTTCCCTGCGCTGTTGCTCCTCAGCAGTTATTCCCACTTGACCTTATGTTACATATGTAGGTATCTGTTACTGGAACGTCACCTGCGCTAGAGCAGAGCCTGGCCTGTCTTCTCACTGCCGTAGCCCCGGGGCTCGGTGAACATTTGTGGAATGAAAAGCTAGATGGATGGACTCCATGCAGGGGCAGCAAGTACTGAACAGCTGGTCTGTGCCAGCTTCTGTGTGGGGTGCCGAAGCGACACATGTGAACAAGACCTCCCGCCCCACCCACAGACACTGAAAGGAATCACAGAGTGGGTGGAATGGCATGGTATCCAGGAGTGAGCTCAGAGGAGGAACCAGTCCAGCAGGTCGGAGGGAGCGTCCTGAAGGAGGGGGCGTACGCAGGGCAACCTGGAAGATGAGGCAGGAGTTGGGCAGGGAGGAGGTTGGGTAGACAGATGGGCAGTTTGCTCCAGGGGCTGAGGACAGGCCTGATGAGCAGGTGACCTCTTATTTGGTCACACCTGCAGCATGTGGATGTTCGCAGGCCAGAGATCCACCCTGTGCCACAGCAGTGACCTGATCCACAGCAGTGACAATGCCAGATTCTTAATCACTAGGCCACCAGGGAACTCAAGGTGACCTCTTATTTAAGATCAATAAGGACCAGGTGAGGGAGTTCCCGTTGTGGCACAGTGGAAACGAATCTGACTAGTATCCATGAGGATACAAGTTTCATCTCTGGCCTTGCTCAGTGGGTCGGGCAGGGATCCAGTGTTGCCGTGAGCTGTGGTTTAGGTAGGTCACAGACGTGGCTCAGATCCCGTGTTGCTGTGGCTGTACCGTAGCCGGCAGCTGTAGCTCCGATTCGACCCCATATGCCACGGGTGCAGCCCTAAAAAGCAAAATAAGTAGATAAATAAATAAGGACCCGGGGGGGTGAAGAGAGGGGCAGCTTTTCCAGGGTGGACTTGGGATGGATTGGGGAAGGTCTTAAGTGCTCCCTGGGGAGGCATTTGGAGGAGTGGCGGAGGCTGGGCTGGAATCCCAGCTCTCTCCCTCCCCCTGCAGCGGGAGCTCCTGCAGGCATAGCTTCCTCTTTCTGCAGCTCAGTTTTCCCAGCAGTGGGCTCCCGCCTTTTCTGCTACGTTGTCCTGCCGCACAGACAGGGTGAGACTTAAGCCTGGAGGGCAAGATCCAGGGTGGAGAGGAGAATGCCAGGAAGAGCATGGCGAGCAGGGGGAACCGAATGTGCAAAGACACAGGGCCCCTCTTTCTCCAGGACGTGTTCTCCAGTCACTCCCTCAGCGAGCAGAGAGGCAGGGAAGACAATGATGGGGGTGGTCTGGCTGTCCCCAGCGGGTGCCAGGCCTGGTTCTTCACTTGAGGGGCCAGCTTTGATCTCACACTCAGCTGAGCACCACAGCCCTGAGAGTCAGGTCCTTGTAGCCGGGAAAGCCAAGGTTCAGAACAGAGAGGTGACTGGCAGCCCGTTACCATGTAGCTGGGAAGTGGTGGACAAAGGACTTGAATCCAGGCCTACCTGGCCCCACCCCCTGCTATCCTTTCACAAGGCTGGGCCTCAGCCTATGGGTGGGCGGCCAGGTCCTGGGAAGCCAAGATCGCACAGGTGAGCCTGAGTCCCAGCCCCCACCGCGGGGCTGCCCGGATGAAGGCCACTTCCTCCTTTGGGGAAGGCGAGGCAGGCCTCTGGAAACCCTCGACGCCTCGGCCCTTGGCTGAGGCTTCTTGGAAGACTCTGGAAACTCCTGGAATTTTCCAAGATTCTTGACTCCAGAAGCCTCCCAACCACCCCTCCCGCAGGGGCTGTTGTTATCCCTGTTTCACAGCTCGGGAAACTGAAGCCCAAAGAGGAGCTCAAAGTCAATCGGGGTCACTCTCTGAAGGCTGCTTTGGGGACAGAGAGCTGGCGCTGGGGCCTAAAGCGGGAGTTTCAGGGGGCCAACTTCACACCACGCTGAGAACTTTTTATCGCGGTGCCCGAGATGGAGTCTTTGCCGGAGTGAACTCCTGTCAGATTCAACAACCTCCACCGTCAGAGGAGGGGAGATTCAGGTCAAAAGAGCGGGTGGATTGAGCAGTCCAAGTTTCTTTGACCCCTTCCAGCCTCAGTTTCCTTACCTGTGAAGTGGGGCTATTAATATGTAGCCACCAGAGTCAAGGAGCCCACAGAAGGTGCCCAGTAAGTGCCACTGTCCCCTCCTGGGGCTCCCAAGCTTCCCCTGTAACAGCCAAGCTTAGAGGGTAGGGTGTGGCAGGGATCACTCTAACAGCTCCGTCCCTGCGCAGCCGCCCTGCAGACCCCCATCTCCCTGTCTGGGGAGCTGAGGCTGGGGCTGGGCCAGGCTGGGGGCAGCCCCAGAATCTGCCTCCTGGTCTCATCTGTCAGCTGGGCCATGGTGTACTTTGAGTAATGGGGAGGCCCCACAATGACTTTTCGGGGTTTTTTTTGGTTTATTTTTGGTCTTTTTAGGGCCATACCTGCGGCATATGGACGTTCCCAGGCTAGGGGTCCAATCAGAGCTGTAGACGCCAGCCTACACCACAGCCACAGCAACGTCAGATCCAAGCCACGTCTGCAACCTATACCACAGCTCACGGCAACGCTGGATCCTTAAGCCACTGGGCAAAGCCAGGGATCACACCTACGTCCTCATGGATGCTAGTTGTGTTCGCTAACTGCTAGGCCATGAAGGGAACTCCCACAGTGACTTTTTCCTTTTTTTCTTTGTAGGGCCACTCCCATGGCATATGGCGGTTCCCAGGCTAGGGGTCCTATGCCACAGCCACAGCAATGCGGGATCCGAGCCGCGTCCATGAACTACACCATAGCTCACGGCCACGCCGGATCCCTAACCCACTGAGCAAGGCCAGGGATCAAACCTGGCCTCATGGTTCCTAGTCAAATTCGTTTCTGCTGCGCCACAATGGGAACTCCTGCACAATGACTTTTTGAAAAGCATGGCTTGGAGGGCAGAGGCAGGCCTCTGGCCACCACTGACACCGGCCTCCAGGGGCAGGACTCACATTTCATCTCTGCAATAAGCTCACTGCTCCAAATCACAGCCCCACCCGGGCTAATCCCAGAGCCTCCCTGCTCTCCAGCGCTTCCTGGCTCCCTGGCTAGGAAACGGCTCGAGGCCAGGACCCAGAGACTGGGGGTATCTCACCCCGTGAGCTCTGTCACGGTGCTCCAGGCCATCGGTATTTACAGAGCCCCCACTCTGTTCTAGAGACTTTCCTCATCTTTGCTCAAATAATTCTTCCTTTTTTGTCTTTTTGCTTTATCTAGAGTCGTACCCGCGGCATATGGAGGTTCCCAGGCTAGGGGTCTAACAGGAGCTGTAGCCGCCGGCCTTCGCCACAGCCACAGCAGCGCGGGATCCGAGCCACGTCTGCAACCTACACCACAGCTCACGGCAACACCGGATCCTTAACCCACTGAGTGAGGCCAGGGATCGAACCCGCAACCTCATGGTTCCTAGTCAGATTCGTTAACCACTGAGCCTTGATGGGAACTCCCTGCTCAAATAATTCTTGAGTTGGGTCTATGATCTCACACTGCAGGAGAGAAGCAGCCGCGTGGCTGAGCAACCTCAGAGCCCGTGTTCTATCCCTGGGCATGAGCATTCTCTGTATCCTGCATCCCCCGGGCAGGGCAGTGGGAGGAGCACTGGCTTCGCAGCCCTGGAGTCTGATGGGGGGACTCTGGGCCATGCAGGAGGACATATCCAGGCCCAGTCCTGATTCTGCCCTCTTGTCTTTGCACGTTCTGTTCCCCCTGGTCACCAAGTTCTTCCCGGCAGACTCCTCGCTACCCCGGGTCTCTCTGGGCTTCAGCCTCCCCCTCTCTGTGAAGCAGGGCAATGTGGCAGGGAATCTACAGGCCTGTTTGCAAATTCTGCCCCCCCCAACTATGGAGCTTGGGAGGGAGGAGAATCAGGGAACCAGCGTGCAAACAGGGAACAGCATTAGGCAGAGGCAGGAGCCTGTGAGAGTGTAAACAAGGAAGAGCATTCAGCAGAGGCAGGAGGCTGTAAGTTGCCCTTTGAGCTGCAGCAGCTCGGAGGGTGGGTTGGGAGCCGGGCAGGGGGAGGAGGCCTGGGTTGGGCTGTCCTCTCCCCACTCGGGCTTTGCCCAGGCTGTCCTCGCTGCCCGGCCTGCCCTTCTCCTCCTCCTCCTGTCCGAGCCTTCATGCCTTTAAGTCCCCAATGATTGGAATCCCCTGCCAGTCCCTTCCTGAGCCACCCTGACCCCCAATGCCCTCCTTCCCCAGTGTTCCCACAGCCCCAGGTGCCACCTTGATTTGAGCAGTCAGTGACCCAGGTCACGCAGGTGTGTGTCCTGCCTGTGTGATGGCAAGGTCCCTGACTCAGATCCTGGCCCTGCCCCTCGCCTGCTGGGTGACCATGGACAAGCCATGTCACTTCTCTGTTTTTCCTTCTGTAGGAAGACAGGAGCAGCCCCCAACTCCCAAGGTTCTGGAGGGCATTAAATGCGGTCGTGCCTAGAAAGCAGCAAACCATGCTGCCTCCGAGAGCCAGCCAGCTGGGACGCACACAGTCATGCGCGTCATTATTATTTGTGAGTCTCTTGAGGGCAGGGCCTTGTCTGGTGTCCCACTCACAGCAAGGCAGAAAGAAGGAGGAGCTCGGCGGCTGCTTCTAGAACAAATGGGCGTCCTGTTCCCCTGTGAAAATGGGAGCTCTAATAAAACTACCCGTAACCTGAATCGTTATCATGCACTGTGTGCCTCCGTCATCTTGTTTGATCTTGACGACCCTTCAACGTGGCGATTATGAGACCCATTTGGCAGATGCTATAATTGAGGCTTAGAGAGCTTGGGCCTGGAGTCTAGCGAGTGAGCAGCTGAGCTGGCTTTGGCAGCTGGGTCCGGCTATGTGTGGTTGGGATTCTGTCCTGTAGGCCCTCTGCTGAATAGACCAGACACCCCACCTCTCCCCCTGGGTGCCTTTTCCCATTGCCAGGCCACAGCTTGGAGTCACTGGGATGAGGGGATGTGGATTTAGGGGAGCCACGGCGGTCCGTCTGTTCATGCCGATCCATCAGACACACGCACACGCATGCGCCCACACATGCACATACAGGCACACGCATGTACTTGACCTCTGCGGCCAACAGGTTCCCCTCACCCGTCTTCAGAGCCACGTCCCCGCCACGTCCCTGCAACTGCATCCGCGTGAAATCCGTGACACGCTGGAGTCGAGCTGTCTCTGCTCATCAATTTGTTGGCCTCAGTCCCCAAGCTGATTTCCCAGGAGCTCCTGTTGGCTCATCATTCATGGGACCGGATGGGGTTTGGGGACTCCCCAGCCCCGGTTCAGAGTCCCCAGTGACCCCAGTGCGGTGGGGATGGCAAGTTGGTACCTTGCTGGGGACCCTGGGCAGCTCACGTGACCTCTCTGAGCTTTGGTTTCCCCATTGGTTCAGTGACCCCACAACTCCACTCCATCCACTCTGTCTCCCCGGCCAGGCTGGATTTGAGGCTCAAGCAGGGCAAGGAATGTGAGGACGAAAGGGGGCGAACAGGAGTCTATGTACAGCGGTGGCCGGGGTCCACCTGGGCCCTCTGTGGCAGGTGCTGCATAGCGGGGGGTGGGCCAGCCCTGGACCGACTTCCCTTGAACTCGACTCTGGGAGCCACCAGTCCCAGCAGCCTCTGAGAGGGTGTGGAAGCCCTCGGGCAGGGGAGGCAGACCCGAGGGCCTTTGGGACTCCTCAAAGTTGCCTTGTGGTGGTGGGCTAGAGCAGCCAGTGGCCGGGGGGTAAAGGCAGTGATGGAGCTGGGAGGACCCGCGTGGGTGTTGAGCCTGGAGCAGGCTGGCTCGGGGTGGGGCAAGCCTGGGGCCTGGAGAGGTTCATTCATTCGCTGATCCTGCATGGGTTTGTTGAGCGTCTCATGCTGATGACCCCATGCTCAGTGCTGGGCACAGGCCAGTGGACAAGAGCCCTGCCCTCCTGGGGATCACTTTCTAATGGAGGAACATGGACAAAAAGCATAATCAAGAAGTAAAATGCAGGAATTCCCATTGTGGCTCAGCTATAATGAACCTGACTAGTATCCATGAGGATGTGGGTTCGATCCCTGGCCCTGTGCAGTGGGTTAAGAATCCGGCGTTGCCGTGAGCTGTGGTGTAGGTCACAGATGTGGCTTGGGTCTGGCATGGCTGTGGCTATGGCACAGGCCAGCAGCTGGAGCTCCATCATTGGACCCCTAGCCTGGGAACTTCCATATGCTGCATGTGTGGGCCTGAAAAGACAAAAAAAAAAAAAAGAAGAAGTGACATATACTGTGGTCCAGAGTGTTAAGGGCTAAGGAGGAAAATAAAACAGGGGAAGGGAACCAGGGGGTGGATTTTTTTTCACTTATAAACACAGTGGGTCAGATGGCTCCCTGGGGAGAGTGTTCCAGCCAGAAGGGTCAGCCAGGGCAAAGGCCGGGAGAGGGAGGGTGGCTGGCGCAGTCAAGGAAGCCCGCGTGGCTGCAGGGGTGGGGAGGGACCAGGAGGCGGTAGCAGATGAGCTCAGAGAGGAAATGGGGGCCAGATGGTGAGGCCTCCTGGACTCACCGTTTAAAAGGATCCCTCTGGCTGCTGAGCGGAGAATAGACTGGGGGAGGGGCAAGGGCCGCACAGCGAGGCGAGAGGAGGCTGCTGAAAATAATCTAACAGGATTTGCTGATGGACTGGATGTGGTGGAGAGGGGCAGAGAGAGAGAGAGAGAGAGCAAGCAAGCAGAGGTGTCAAGGATAGCTCCAGAGAGCTCTGGTCAAATGGCTGGAAAGGGCAGCTGGGCCTAGAGGCTCAGCAGAGGCCCTAAGGGAGGCCAGAGACCTCAAATGATCGGATGCCCGTGGCCAGGAGGGATCTGCAGGTGGGCAGCCCCTGGTAGATTAGAAAGCTGAGGACTTCGTGCCCTTGAGGGCTTTGCGGCTCTCACTCTGACCCCAGGAAGGGTCACCCTCTCTGCTGGGCTTCGTGGCCCGTGATCGATATGAACCCTCCTCACATGTACCTCCCAGCCGTCCACTCATCCATCCAGTTATCCACCCTCCTCCCTGTCCCTCCCTCCCTCCTCCCTGCCCACCCACCACCCTTCCTTCTACCCACCCAGCCTTCCCCCCACCACAGCGCCCCAGCCATCTGGCACTGCCCCAGGCACTGGGGCTGTGGCCATGAACTCGACAGCTAAATCTCGGCTCTCGTGTGTCTGGGCCCGAAGCATCTTCTCCATGGGGCGGAATAACACCAAAGGATGCTCTTACTTCTTTCTGATGTAAGGCCCCTCGAATAACACCGAAGGATGCTCTTACTTCTTTCTGATGTAAGGCCCCTCAACGAGTTTGTGACCACACGTCACCTGACTGTTGAACATTTCTAAGTCATGTCAAACAAACTCACCATCACTAAAAAAAAAA
>PVHT021183617.1:2949097-2998233 GCA_004024745.2 Catagonus wagneri
CTATACCCAGGCAGAGGGGGGGAGAGGGCGTGTGGGTAGAAACACAGTCCCCCAAAGGCACAGGGTACGTGGAGGGGGATGGGCTGGGGGGAGGGGGAGGCTGCAAAGCCAAGTGAGCCGAGCACGGAGGGTCTTGTTAGCCTTGATGGCGCATCAGGCCTTTGTTCCGAGGGCAGTGGGGAGCCACTAAGGTTTCTGAGCTGGGGAATGACCTGCCCCGTGCTGGCGACACCATGGAGGAAGGATGAGAAAAGGCAAATGGTTTGAGTGGGGGAGACCAGCGAGGAGGTTGTGGCCTTGGCCAGTAAGGATGCTGAGACCTGACCCGGGAGAAGCAGGGGTCAAGTGGGATAGATGTGGGGCGGGGACATCCCAGGAGTCGCTGTGGAGATCTGCTCAGCGGGAGAGGCGCTGTTGGCTGGGGGCCCACCATCGGCCCGTCAGATAAGCTCACACCAGATATGCTGCTCCTGCGGTGCCCCCACCTTGGAACTGTCCCTGCTGTCACCCAGCCCTCTGTGCCACCGGTACCTGGCACCATCCTGGACTACCCCCCTCTCCTGCATCGGTGCCATCTCCAAGTCACTTTGATCTTGTCTTCCAAATTCTTCCTCAAAGCATCTCTCCTCCGTACCTGGACAGCCCCAGGCTTGGATTCTGGCTGTGGCCTCCTCCTGGCCTTATGCCTTTAGCCTTGTAGTGCTGGCCCATCCCCTGCAGGATAGCCAAAGGGATCTTTCTAGAACCTGAGTCTGACATAGCACCCTCCTCATTCTCATGGTTTCCCATTGCCCTGAGGAAAGCCCACCCAGCACAGGCCTTCCTTGGCCCACCTGCTCCCCTCTGCAGTCCACGCTTCCCAACACGTCCAGCCCCAGGCTGAACTTCTTGTTCCTGCTTCATTCATTTGGCTAAGGTTTATTGTGCACCTACTCCGTACTGGCGCCATGCTTGCATCAAAGGTTGGGAACTGGGTGAGAGGAGAGAGACTCAGTCATGTGGCCTGGGGACAAATCAGGCCTCTCTGAGGACCAGACGTCTGTGCTGAGCTCCAGAGGATGAGCAGGAGGGGATGAGGGGGAAGAGTGCTGGAAGGAGAAGGGAAAGCAGGAGCAAAAGGCCTGAGACAGACACCAGGGGACCCCCCTCCCAGAGGAAGTAGGAGCCCATGCCCACATCAAGGCATCTACTACCTGGTACCCCACCCCTGTCCCAGCTTGGCAGCTTGGGAAGGGCAGGGGCCGAGCCTGGGCAGATGGCAAGGCCAACTCTTGGGGCCCATGGGGGAGACTGAGGTGTAGGATATTTTATCATTTAAAAGACGGCTTTATTGATGGAGGTGCTATTGTGGCACAGCAGAAATGAATCCAAGCAGTATCCATGAGGATGCAGGTTGTATCCCTGGCCTCACTCAGTGGGTTAAGGATCTGGCATTGCTATGAGCTGTGGTGCAGGTTGCAGACACAGCTCCGATCTGGCGTTGCTGTAGCTGTGGTGTAGGCCAGCAGCTGTAGCTCTGATTGGCCCCCTCGCCTGGGAACCTTCATATGCCATGGATGCAGCCCAAAAAAGCAAAAAAATAATAATAATAATAATAAGGCCTTATTGAGATATAACTCACAAACTGTAAAATTCACTCTTTTAAAGTGTACAATTTGGTAGTTTTCAAACTCTTGACAGAGTTGTTCAACCATCCCCAGTCTAATTCCAGAACTCCGTCGTCATCCCCCCAAGAAACCGTACCCACCCGTGGTCCTGCCCCGTCTCCCCCACTCCCAGCACGTGGGAACCCCTGATCTGCTTTCTGTCTCCGCGGATTTGCCAGTTTCAGACATTCCCCATCAATGGAATCAGACAGTGGGTGACCTCTTGTGTCTGGCTTCTTTCACTTAGCATATTTTTTTTTTTTTTTTAAGATTCATTCATGTTGTGGCAATGAATCAGCACATCGTTCCTCTTTGGGGCCAAATAATATTCCATTCAATGGACAGACCTCACTTCGCCCATTGCTCAGTTCGCGAGCATTTGGGTTGTTTCCACGGGGGGGCTATTACGAGTAAGGCTGCTACAGATGTTCTGTACAAGCCGTGTGGACGTGTGTTTTCATTTCCTTTGACCAGACAGTAGATGGGGAGCTGCTGGGTTATACAGTAACTTTGTTGTACCTTTCGAGGCGTGGCTCCCGGGTTTCCCCCCGTGTCTGCACCGTTTTCCATTTCCACGGGCAGTGGATGAGGGTCTGGATTTCTCCACATCCTCAGCAACACTTGTGACTGTCTGTCTCGATTACAGCCGTCCCAGTTGGGGAGGAAGGCTATCTCATCCTGGTTTGGACTAGTGACAGGTGACGTCAAGCATCTTTTCATGTCCTTCTTGGCTGTTTGCCTATTTCCCTTAGACAATGTCTGTTCATAGCCCATGCCCCTTTTAATTAATTAATTAATTTATGCCTGTCTATATACTATCTCTCTAGCTATCATTTCTATCTATCCGTGTATCTAAGCTTTTTAGGGCCGCATCTGCGGCATATGGAGGTTCCCAGGCTAGGGGTCGAATCAGAGCTGCAGCTGCTAGTCTACACCACAGCCACAGCAACGCCAGACCTGAGCAGTGTCTGCGACCTACACCACAGCTCACGGCAACGCCAGATCCTTAACCCACTGAGCGGGACCAGGGTTTGATCCTGCCTCCCTGGGGATACTAGTCGGGCTTGTCACCACTGAGCCACGACAGGAACTCCCTCCCTTGCTCGTTTTAAAACTAAGTTATTTGCCCTTTTATTGTTGAGTTGTAAGAGTTCTTTGTATCCCTGGGTACCAATCCCTCTTCAGGGAGAAGGAGTTGGGACACCAGGCTGAGGAGCCAATAAATTTGGGCTTTCCTGCGCTCTGTCCTCCTGAGCGTGGGGGCTGTCTCCGAGCATGCCTCTGGGGTCACCCTCCACCTCCAGGTTTTTCGTATCCACTGCCGTGACTCGCTTCAGGCAGCACATGGGAATTCTTCACAGGGACTGCGGTGCCTCCACCCACTGGGGCCTGGGCCCAGCAGCTGGTTTTTATATCAAGGAAAAGGGAAAACGCGACCCTTTGGAGAGTGACCACAGAGAAGCCACCACCTGTTCCACAGCCTCTGTGACACCGCCACAATCAGCTGCCTCTGCAGCCCAGCGGTCAAGCCTGAAGCTTGCCCGGACACCCGCCCGCTGGGCAGCCAGCGGGGAAGGCGCAGGCCTGCCTGTGGGAGGGACGCCTGCCAGTACAGCCGCAGCCCCCTGGGGCCAGGCCCTCCCTCGCCCTGCTTATTTAAACTTTCCTGAACTTTCCACAGTTTGTAAGCCGAGCTCCTATGACTTTGAGAATCAAGGGAAATGGTAAAAAACAAAAAACCGAAAAACCCCCACAAAACTCAGCCATGGCTGCTGGCTGATTTGGCGCAGACAACGGGGAGTTCTCTTTCTGGGGCTGCCAGGGGCTGGGCCCTGGGCTGAAAACACAGGAGCAGGGCTGGCTGGGTGTCAGGCGAGGTGTCACCGCCCTCTACGACCCTCTGGGCTGGGCAGCGGGGGTTGGGGAGGGGGGTCTGCCCAGCCAGCAGCCCCAGCCTCATGGCAATGCTTGTGACTGTGTGCATCTGTGTGTGTGTGTGTGTGTGTGTGTGTGCGCGCGCGCGTGCGTAGGCGGCGAGGTTGGCTCCAGGCCACTGCAAAGCTGCTGCCCTCAGGGGCACAGTGTACGAAGAGAGAAAGGGGCCTGACAGTTCAAAGAGGGGAGACCCAGGCAGGGCTGGGGGGCCTGGGTTGCAGCCTCCAGGAGCTAGGGAGGGATCTACAGGTGGAACAGTTCTGGACTGTCCTTCAAGGAGAGTCAGGATTTCAAAAAGGCAGTAGAAGCATTCAGGCCAAGGACAGCAAGCACCAAGGCCTGGAGCGCTGGGGAACTAACTGGTCAGGGCTGTAATCTGGGTCGTGGGGAGCAGTGAGATGTCAGCAGAGGAGGTTGGCTGTCCCCGCCCCCTTGGCCCCCTCCCTCGTGGCCTTGCTAAGTGCTAAGGAACCCTGGGGTCCCCTCCTTAACCTCTGCCCCGCCCCTCAGTCTGGTTCCCAGACCTCTCCCCTCAAGCCCTGCTGGCTCCTCTCCCAGGCAGCGTTTTTCCTTCCTTGCAGGATTGGGCCTCGGGCTCATTCCTCGCTCCCACAGCGCCCCAGCTGGGCCTGCCACCCGCCACCTGCCACCCGCCCACGTGGACCCCCCCCCTGCCCCTGCCGGCGTCGGCTTTGGCAGGCTCTGCGCCCCGAGGCCCCTCTGCTCACTGATTACGCAGCCGGTGGGCTTGGGAGCCAGAGCGAGAGATTTATTGTGGGTTTTAGGGGGCGTTTAGGAGCCGATGTGATAATGTCTGTGAACGCGCTTTGTAAACTGTAACGGGGGAGTGCCATGAACACGTGAGGGGACTGTGGCTGAGGAGGGGGCGGTGGCCCAGCCCCCAGACGGCAGCCTGGGACTCAGCCTGGATACCCCTCCTGTCCCGGGGGGGTGGAGAAGCCCCGCTGGGCTCTAGAGCGGGAGTCCCAGGCTGCATCTGTTGGAGCAGGGCCTTCCCTGAGCCTGCGGGCTCTGTCACTCGGCAGCTCTGAAATGAGCTGCGAGCTAGAAAATTGCCTGGGTCCCTCCCTCGCCCAAGAGGCCCCGTTGCACTGCAGTGACATGCTTGCTGGCTGCAGAGTGGGGAGGACTCTGGCCAGCATGCACGGTGAGCAAGGGGACTGCAGGTAGGCCGGGCTGCCTCCCGGGAAGGGGAGCTCTGCCCACCCACATTTTCAGCTCAGCCTCAGCATCTGAGAGTTTCTTCTGGTGGCCAATGTTTGCTGAGCGTCTACTATGTGCTTGGCTCTGATTTAGATACAGCAGGATCAAGGGAGCCACAAACCCCTGTCCTCACAGAGCGCATGCGGAGGGAGGGCAGGACGGACTGCAGACAGGTGAACAAAGGCGATTTTAAACACTGATCGTTACTACAGAGACAGTCAGACGGGAGAATCAGGAAGTACTGAAGCTGGGGGGTCAGCAAAGGCCTCTCTAAGCGTCCCTCATCCCTCTCTCCAGGGGAGACCTCTGTCTGTGGCCTCCAGGACAATCCTGGCCCGTGAGCGACTCTATTAGTCTCCCCTACCTCCTGCCAATCGTGTCGGCTAGAGAGCCTTGGAGCTCCCGGGCCTATGGTCAAGGGCTGCCCTGTGTCCTTGAGCTTGGGACTAACTGCCTTTATTTATCTGGACAGTAATGAGCAGTAGGCTAATGCTAACTGCAAATTACTGGTGCCACACTGTTCCAAACATCAGACCAGAGTTATCTAATTTAATCTCCAGCACAACCAGACGATAATGGGAACTGTCATTAATATTCCCATTTTACAGATAAGGAAACTGAGCCCCAGCAAGGTTGTGTAACTTGCCTAAGGCCACACAGCTGGTAGAGTAGGGCTAGGACGTGAACCTTCCAAGGCCCAAACTTTTCACTGTTCTGCCTTCTGTCAAGGTCACAAGCCTTGAACGTTATCGTGGCCAGGCTGTGCTGAGTGGTTCTACATGCACAGGTCCCAGGTCAGTCTCATTACCATCTCTCAAGTCAGTTCTTCTCCTTTTTCCTCTCCTTCATCTCCATTTTTTTTTGGCCATGCCTGCAGCATGTGGAAATTCCCGGGACAGGGATCGAACCCGCACCATAGCAGCGACAATGCCAGATCCTTTAACCACCAGGCCGCCAAGGAACTCTGTGCTCCTAGACTTTTTACAGAGAAGAAAACTGGAGGCCCTGCGCAGGTGAGTCACAGCTGGGAGGCTGGCAGGTCAGGACTCAGCTCCAAACTCAGAGCAGCTCATCTCAGAACCTAAGCGCTTAGCCTTCCGGCTCTCGCTCCTCCTTATCTTCTGTCCTCTTTGTGCCCCTGCAAGCCCATGTCACAGATGGGCACACCGAGGCCCAGCAAGGTGTTTTTTGACTTGTTCACGGTTGCTGGCTATTGAGCAGGCCTGCTTCCCGGTCCCTGCACTGAGAAGGCACAGGGGGTTGGGGGAGGCACTGGGCCCAGGGGGTGGTTGAGGAGGTGGGGACGGGGTCCTGGGATAGGTGTGCGAAGCTCTGGGAGGTCGGCCTGCCCAGAACCAGCTCTGGAATCCGGGTGCTGCCTGTCCTCTATTACAGATGAGTCCCACCTTCTAGACTCAGATGTGGATCCAGCCTGGAGGGGGTCTCACGTCTCTGTGGGACATTGGCACTCTGGAGGGCCACAGAGGCTCCTGGCTTAGTGCCCTACGGCCCGTGACCTCAGCAAGGTCACCTCTCTAACTCTTTTCCTCTCTATAAAATGGAATCATGGTATCTGTGGATTTGTGACACAGCTTTTGAGAAAAACCTGTGGTATATCGGAGGGGTGCCAGGCGCTGTTGTAAACATCGGGCCTGAGTTATCTACTTCAGTCTCTCGCCTGGGCCCCCTTGTCTTCTGTTCAGGAAACGGTAGGGTGAAGGGGTACCAGGGACACCTGCCAGGAAAGCCGTCACAGCTTCACCAGCCAAGAAGGGCTACTGTGTTCCTACCACCGGCCCCGGCCAGCCGCTGCCCTCAGATCTGTGGCCCTGAAGCCTGTTGTGACCTCACAAGTGCCAGGGAGGCCCAGCCGGGCCCTCCCTGAGCCTCCTGGACACTCACCGGGTGGCCTGCATCTTCTGGGAGGGATTTGATGCCAGTCTGAGGGCAGCAGCAGCAGAGGCCCTGAAGCCTTGGCAGTGGGATTAAGGTGGAGAAAAATGAAGCGTGGAAATCATTAGTTTCCTCGGTTGGCAAGAGCTGCCCTGAATGAACATTTGGGGCTTTTAAAATGAACATCAGCTGCAGGGACCCGTGCCCTGTGCCCGCCACGGCCCAGGCCGCCTTGCGGAATCCCCAGCCCGGCTGTTCTTCTTTGGTTGCCGCTCAGCCAACACTTACTGAGCGCCTACTGTGGGCGAGGCCCGGAGCCAGGATGGGAGGGAGAATCCAGCCAGAGAGCAGCAGCCCTGTGGCGAGAGCGCAGCCGCAGAGGCCACAGTGCCAGCCAGCCAGGAATCAGGCAGGGCAGGGCAGGCGCCACCACCTCCTGGGGGGCTGTGGGAGCAGGGAGGAGCTGGGTGGCCGCTGGGTGTGTGTGTAGGTCCAGGAGGCTTCCCAGAAGAGGGGCCTTAAGGGGTGGGGGTGCGTAGCCTGTGGAGAGGGGCCCGCAAAGCCTGGGGGTGGGGGGGTGGGGGTGAAAGACTAGTGAGAACGCACAGGCCTCCAGGGCCTGGCAGGTGAGCCTGGGACGGACTCCTGCACGCTGTGGGACAGGGCTCTGTCCGGCCTGCTGCCCAGCGGCAATGTAAGGGGGGAGGCTTCTGCCTGAGCCTCTTCTTTTCCAAACCAGGCTGGAAACGTGGATTTTTTTATGTGAAAATTACCGCTTTCTAAATGACGGGAATTCATTTTAATTAAAAATAAAACAATACTATGGGGTCAAAGCGAGCATGGCTTTGGCTGGATTGGGCCCGTGGGCCAAGTTTCTGGTCTCCAATGGTGGTGGTGATGGGGAGAGGGCGTGGAGGTGGAGCAGGCTGCTTAGAAGTTGGGGGGGCTGCGAAGGAGGTGGAGGCTGGGCGGGGTGGGCCGCTTGGAAGGTGGGGGAATCTGTGAAGGGGGAGGGTGGGGTGAGGTGGACCGGCCGAGCGTGGGGGCTGGCTGAACCCCCACCGGCGGCGCCAGGGCTCGGGGAGGGGGAATCTGGGCGTGGGTGGGCGGGGGCCGGAGGCAAGGCCCCCCCCACCCCACCCCAGCCCGGCGCGCCGCGGCCGCCCGCCGCCTCCATCCGGGCCTCTCCCCACCTCCCGCCCGCCCGCCCCCGCCCGCGCCCCTCCCCCGCCGGCGCGCACGGCTCCCGCCGCCCCTCCTCCGCCCGCCCGCCCTCCGCCCGCTCTCCCCGGCTCCCTCCCGGTCTCTCTTAAGTGCCATCGAGGGGCGCCGGGAATTGCAGCCAGTAAATCGCGTCCCACCACTCAGCAGCGGGGCCACCGCAGCGGCGCCGCCCGCGCCCGCCGGGAACCCGCGCCGCCCGGGCGCCTCTCCAGGGCCCGCGAGGCCCGCCCCCACCCGGCGCGGCGCTGCGCAGGGCCTGCCCCCGGGCCGGCCGGGGCGCGCGGGGCCCGCGCTGGAGGCGAGGACGCGGCGGCCGCGGGGCGCACGGCCCGGAGCGCGCGGCCCGCGCCCCCGCGCGCCCTGCCCGCGCCCGCGCCCCGCGCTCCGGAGCCCGGCCCCGCTGCCCGGGCTCTCCTGCGGGACCGATGCCGGCCCTCCGGCCGCCAGGGTAAGGGGACAACGCGGGCGCGGCGGGAGGAGGCAGGAGGGTGGGTGGACGCCCGCCCCGAGGACCCGGTGCCCGCCCAGCACCAGCGTCTGGCACGTGGGGGCGTCTCAAGTTCCCTCTGGAGGCCGGGCAGGTGGCGAGAACGCGGGGGTGTGATGCTCTCAGGCTGGCACTTACTGCGTGCCTACTGTGCGCCGGGCGTGACCGGCTCGTCTCAAGTGGGGGTGTTTGTCCCCATTGTACAGATGAGAAAACGGAGGCTAGGAGAGGGCAAATAGCTTGCTCAGGGTCCCCAGCGAGGAAGTGGCGGGGCCAACATTTGACCCCCGGACTGCTTGATGCCAAAGCTGGAGCTCTCCCCACTAGGGCACACGCAGCCACAGAGTGAGGGTATGAATATTTCATTGTAGGAAAAAGGAAAAAATCAGCCATTGTCCCACCACCATAATGCAGCCACTGTGAGCGTTTAGGTTCTTTATTTCAGCTTCTTTCTGCCCCCACCCCCTTCTTTAAGAATGTGTGTTTTGGGGTCATTTAGACTCTGGTTCCATCTTGACTTTAGTGCCTAGAAACTGAGAGGCTTTGAGCAAAAGTCCCTTAGCTCTCAGGGTCTGGGTCTCCAGCCTAGGAAAATGGGGACACTCCCAGGGTTACTGGGGGGATTGGATGAAATCTGATGGGTACCTCTGAAGGAGGGTGGTGTGGGGAGGGGCAGGGCCTGAAAGAAAGGGGAGTCCCTTCAGCGGGGACTCTCGGAGCGCCTATTAAGTGCAGAACCAGCCCTGGGCTCTGGCACCTGGGCGGGGGCAGCTCGGCCCATGTGTTTTTCGCAGGAGGGCTCTGTCCAGCACTGAGGGACTGTCTGGCCCCACGCTCTGCCTTTGCCAGGCCCCTGCTTCCTCCTGGAGTGTCTGAGAAGGGGTCAGCCTCCTGGCTCTCACCTTTGCTGAGGAAACGCATCTAGGAAGAGGAGTCCGGCCACTGCTCAGAAATTTGCACCCGGGGCCACATTTGGGTCCTGGCCTCTCCCAAGCCCAGGTCTGGGTTTCGGCACCTGCTGGGACTTTCCAGACTCACAAGTTTACCATCAGGCCCAATTCCTTTTCCTACCCCAGGCCGGTGACATCGCCTCCACCGGCACCCCAGGCCTGTGGCCTCCCGGACACTTTTATCCATACGTCTTTCTCATCAACCACAGGGTTCCATTGACTCTACCCCTCAAGCATCTCCCTCCTTTTACCCTCGGCCCTGGCCGTCCCCACCGCTCTTCCCCAGCCTCAGCCCTTGGTCTGGGACGCCAGAGCCGTCTTTCCAAACATAGCTCTGAGCTTCTGAACTCTACAGCTGTCCACAGATCTAAACTAGGGCAAACTCCCGAGCTGTCCCTTGAGGCTGGACTTGGCCGTGGTCTGCCCTGCCCCCCCCTCTGCAGCCGCACCCTGGCAAGTGGGATGGCCTCTGGTCGCAGAGCCCCTGAGCACTGGGTCTCCCCCTGAGACTCAGATGGTCTCATCCCCAAACAGCCCCTGCCCCGTGTCTTCTGGCCTGTTGGACGGACGCCTGCTCGTCCTCAGGGCCTGGCTGCGTCCTCTTCTCCCCAGGGTCCTCCTAGACCCCCACTCCTCTTGGGTGGGTGCAGTCAGTGCTCCTTCCCACGGCACCCCCGGCTCTTGGTGAACCCCTCCCTGTGGCTCTCAGCCTGGGGCAACGGGCTTCCACCTTGGCCTCCTGCCCCCCCAACGCTGGGAGCTCTGGCCAGCTCAGTGATCTTTGAGGCCTGAATGCTGGGGAGTCTGTCAGAAGCAGGTGAACCAGAGCTCCTTCGAGGGGGCTCCCCTGACCCCACGGGAGTCCGTGAGAAGTGGCAAATCACAAGCCGGCCCATCGCAAGTCCTTGGGGTCTCCTGCTGGTAAGCAGGGTGCCCTGGAGTGAGGAGCCTAGGGCCACGTTTGCCCCCGGGTACCTGCAGGCCTTGACCCTTAGCCACTGCACTCAGGGGCCAAAGTCTCCCCTGGATTTGTTGGGGAAATGACGGTGGGCGCTCAGGCGGAGTGACCCTCCTTACCCTGTGCCCAGGGCCCCGGCCCCCTCCGCCCCATCGAGACCACCCCCTCCATCCTCCCAGGGAAGAGGGGAGAGTTCTGTCAGGCCCTCTGGCCCGGTGCCAGGGCTCCCCGTGGAACTATAAATTGACCTGTCGCGAGAGGGAAGAGATTAATGTCGGCCATCTTCATTAGCGCATCCCCCGGGGTGACGGCGTCTGCCCTGGGCTGGCTGATTGGAGAGGGTGTGAGTGAGTGAGGGAGTTGGGGGTTCGCACTCCCCCCAGAAAGGCAAGGTGCAGGGGCCAGGGCCTGCCGGAGAGCCGCGGCCTCCTCCTGCTGTTAGAAGGGCCGTCCCCCTGGCCTCTGCTCCTGGCAGCAGGCGTGCGCTTTGATGGAGGACCTGTGTGCTAATTGGGAGCAGAGATGCGCGCCCCGCAGCTCCGCGGGGCTCCCAGGCTGACACCGCCAGCTCAGCGGCATCTGCGGGGCCTTCATTAGAGGCCTTTCCCCTGACCAGAAAGGAGCCCGCTGAGGGCTGGGGATGGGGGGGAGGGCTTCCCGCCTCTCCCCCTCCCTCTCCCCCTCCTTCTTCCCCTCCCCCTCCCCCTTTTTCTTTACTGCGTTGATGATGGGGAGGGAGGCGGCTTTGGCGCATGGAATGGATGATGAGGACGGGGAGAGCAGAGGGATTTGAGACCTCTGCATCTTGATGACCCTATGGCCTTGGGTTAGGCCCTCAACTGCTCTGCGCCCCCTCCTCGTCCGAGGGACGGGCATGGCTGTGCCCCCTGGGGTGGGTGGGGTCAGACAAGGGAGCGCGTGTGGATTTGTCCTTAGAGATGAGGACAGAATGAAGTCAGAGCCTGGGGCTGAGGAAAAGACCGAAGTCTGGCTCTCTGGGTCCGAATCCAGGGCTGCCGCCTCCCCTGAGGCCCTGGGCTCTCTGAGCTTCAGTTTCCTGTCTGGCGATGGTCGGAAGCCAGGGCTGGTCTCCTGAGACAGGAGTCCCTCGGGGCAGATGGAAACAGAGCCTTCACGCTGGGTGAAGGCTGCTCTGGGAAGTGACTGCAGCAGCAGGTCAGCGGGCACGGGCTTGTCCCATCACCTAGTGCCTCATTCATTCATTCAGGACAGGCCTCCTGCACTGGGGTCTTGCACCCACAGGGGTGTTTGGGAGTGGCTTCACCCTCCGGAGCCTCCCTGGGGAAGCAGACCTAGCCGCAGATGAGCTGCTAGAACCCCTGGAAAAGCATCTCCCCAAGCCTGGGGGTGTCTGGATGTCTCCGAGGGGACGCTTGTGAGGTTGATATGGTACAGGCTTTACCTGCAGACCTTGTCCGCACTGGACTCTGGCCCGGGGGCATCCACCTCGTCGCCAGGTTCCTGGCCTCCTGGGTCCCCCAGACCAGGCCGTTGACCAGTGTGGGAACAGGGGATTCTTTGCTGAGTGTGCGGGGACGGAGACGCCCCCCCACCCCCCGCCATCGCAGCTTTTCCTGTGCATCCAAGGGCGGGGGGGTGGGGGAGGGGCGTGGACCCGACTTGATACCTGGTTTCACTGGCCTCCAGTCTGTACCTCGGACTGGGTCCCATGAGCATGTGGTTGGCCACGTGTCTGCTCGAGGCTGGGAATAGGCAGCAGCTGGGCCAGGGCTGCCCCGTGAGATAGTTCAATGGTTTGGGCTGTGCCTGTCACCACCTGAGGGTCCCTATGTAAGGCCTGCGACTTCCCTTCTCCAAGCCTCAGTTTCCTCGTGTGCACGCTGAGGGTGGCACAGTGCCACGTGCTGTACACAGAGCTGACGTGGAGCCCAGCGAGCTCTATTGCGTGGTCATTTCTGCTTTAGGAGCTGCCCCAGCTTCTGTTTGCTTTCCAGGGAACCCTGATTAAGTGGAGTGGGGGTTTCTCTGCAGCCCCAAACCTCTCTGCCAACCCCCCAGGGGCTACTGAGCTCCCAGTAGGTGCCAGGGAATGCTTGAACACAAAGCACGTGGTTTTGAAGTCAGAAAACCTAGCTCTTTGTAGCCCACCAGCTGTGTGGACCTGGGCACGTGGATTGACCTCTCTGTGCCTTCATTTTCTCCTCTGGGGCTGAAATGAGATGTTGTAAACTGAAAGCCGCAGTGTAGACTGCCTTACTCAGTAAGCACACACCTCGTATGGGAGCTGGAGCACTGGACCAGGAGTCCAAGCCCTGGGTGGTGCTTGGCCCCGCCTTTTGACTTCAGGCAAGCCTCTTTGGACACGTCTGTTAAGGGGGGCCGTGGAGCTCTTCTGAGAATGAAAAGATGCTTGGGGTCAGGCCAAGGGGCTGCTCCCGGGAGGACTCAGAGGGCTGGATGCTTTCTTGGAACAATGCTGTTTCCCGCGAGGTGGATGACCTTCCAGGGTCCCTGTCTCCTGTCTGGAAAATGGGAGCAGACCCCCTGGCCCCCCTGGTCCTTAGGTCTCTGGGATTCTGCGTCTAATCAGAACTGGAGCCATTCCGTTTATAACGCATCTGAATGGACTCCAGCCCGATTTAATACGAGATGTGTTGAAATATACTACCGTCCGGACTCCAGTCTATTAAGATTGCCCTTTGCGAGTCACGTGCCGAGAGGCAGATGATGAAGAGGTGCCTATTGTTGCCGCCTCGCGCCGTGCCCAGCCCGTCCCGCCTGGCAGCCTCCGTCACAGGAGCTGGCAACATGGCTGTCTGCCTCCGCCTTCGCGAGCAGGCAGGAATCACTAACGCGTTAGCAGTTTCATTAAGCCTCTCGCCAGCCTCCCCGCCTCCCTCCCGGGCCTCCTCGGTAATTATTTTTCCAGCCCTTCCACTCGCGGGCCCCTTAGCGAGCTCTTCGGGATTGGCGGGGTGGCCCCTGCAGGCTGGGCTGCTGGGACTGGGCTCTGCCCCATGGGCACCCCCCTTCAGACTTTCTGTGTTGCCGTTTAGGCTTTGTGTCCCCCTGAGGCCTCCGTGAAAATGCAGATCTGCTGCCTGCCAGGGGTGACGGTTAACCCGTTATTACACACCCAGCACGTGTCGTCTCCTCTGTGCAGCTGATCTCCGTTCAATCAGGCAAAAAGTTTCTCGGGCTGCCTTCTGGGGCTGTCACTGAGTAGGCACCGGGGAACCAGCTGTGAGGAAGACAGGAGTCCTTGTCCTGCGAAGCTGGGAACATCCAGGGCCCCAGCTGGATAGACAGAACCCACGGCTCAGGTCTGCGTGGGGACTGAGGGGTTGGTATGTGCAGAGTGGGGCCGGGGCCTGAGAGGGTTGTCCTCTGGCACCCAGAGGTCCCGGGACGCACAGCCTTCCAGTGCCCAGGGTGAGCTCTAACATCGCATCCTCCTGTTCACAGTGATTGGTTGAGAAATGGGCACGTGGCCCTTCTGAGCCACTCAGAGGCTTCCCTGGAACTTTGACTTAGAGCCTGTGGGGGAGACTGACTTGGCTGTGGTTGCTGAACCCAGAGGGTGTGCGTATGGGACTGCCGGCAGCCCTCATCCACGGCCATCTCTAGGGTGGGCAATCTCTGATAAGGTCATCGCATGCATTGAGGGAGAGCTGAGATGGAAGTATATATTATTTTATTTGGGTCTCTGGATCCAGCTATGCCTGAAATCACTCCTGGAGCTCTCAGTTACGTAAGCAGACATGTTCCCTTTTTTGCTCAAGTTATCTTGAATTGATTTCTTTTCCTTGTAACCAAGAGTCCTAATGGGTGGGAAAAATCAGGCAGGATTTTACAAAGAGGTGACATTTTGAGTTGCGTCTTGAAGGAAGGAGTTTGTGCAGCAGAGATGAGGAGGAAGAGCACTCTGCAGAAGGAACAGCAGAGGTCAAGGGCATGAAGATGTGAAAATGCAGGATGTGGCACCAGGGCCTGTACACAAAAAACGAAGAGAAAGGAGGTGGGGGATGGAAGCCGTGAATGGTAGGTTGAGGAGGGCTAGAGACTGAAGGCGCTGAGGACTGTGGGAGAGGCAGGCAGGAGCAGGAGGCGTGCGCTTGGGCAGGTCAGAGACGGTGCCGTGGGGAGGTTAAGGGGGACTTTGCTGGCAGAGAAGGGGCAGTGAGGGCATCCGGGCACAGTGTGGGTCTGGGAGTAGAGGGAGAGGAGCCCCAGCGTCAAGGCTGGAGAAGTAGGCAAAGGCCAGACCACAGGGGCCTTGGACACGAGGCTGCAGCATCCAGGGGATTCCAGGAGCCCCTGATGCAGTCAGGTCCAGCTGCACTGTGGAGACTGGCAGTTCATGCACTCATTCAATCGGACAGATTTATGGAGCATCAGCTACATGCCAGGTTCTAAGGACACAGCAAGTGACTGTCAGACACAGCCACGGAGTCAAGCAGCTCCCAGGCTGATGGGGAGACAGACAAGGAAGCGGGGGCCTGAGAATGTGAAGGAGTCAAGGGACTCAAGTGTGGGACCACTGGCCAGGGTGCCCTGGTGGAGGCCCCTCGAGGAAGGGACATTGGAGCTGAGACCTGCAGGGTGAGGAGAGCCAGCCGTGGGGAGGTCGGGGGGAAGAGCGTCCCAGGCAGAGGCACGTGCAAAGGCCCTGTGGCAGGTCTGAATCGTGGACTTTCAAGGGGCAGAAAGAGAGGGGCTTGGGCTTTATTCTCCTTGTGATGCAGGATCTGGAGCAGGTCTCCGTGGCAGGGCAGGAGGGAGAGGGCAGTGGGGCTGGAGCTGAGGGAGTCCAGTGGTTTGGGAGGCGGGAGAGAAAAGACCAGGCTAGGGCACCAGTTTTTGGACTGAGCACCTGGGGCGATGGAGGTGCCGTTTGGGGAGATTGGGGTGCCTAGAGCAGGCCTGAATTGGGGGACATCTAGGTGAACGGCTCCAGAGATGGCTGGAGCTGGTGGTGGTTAAAGCTGAAGCTGGCCGAGGGGAGGGAGGTGGGTGCAGGGGCCTGGAGAAACGAGGGCCGTCTGGAGTGGGTTTTCCCACCTGACTGCCCATCTGTGCCAGCGTGCGCCTGGTGGTGCTGGTGTGGGATGTGAGGACTGTTTGCTGCCCTGAGCACGGCCCGTTCTCACCACCTGCCCACCCCCCGTAGGTCCTGGCCGGAGCACATAGGCGACATAGCCTGCTGTCCGTAGCTGTGCCACCCTTTGCAGTGAGAAGCTCACCTAAGCTGCTTTGTCTCTTGGTGCCAACTGGTTTGCTCTGCTGGAGGAGGCCGGGGTAATGGGGTCAAGGTCACAGGCTGCAGCCCGCGTAGGTGGTGGGCTGGCTCCCTGGCCCATAGGCGGGCGTTGCAGACTGTGCTCCCAGTGCCTGTGGGCTGGGGTGGCGAGCTGGTCTAGGCAAGATGGATCCAGATGCCGGGAGGCCCCTGCCCCAGAGCTGGAGCCCTGCAAAGAGCCCCTTGTCACCCTGTCCAGGACGCTCCTGGCCTCCCAGTCTCACACTCTGTGTTCCTCTCACGCTCAGCGACTGTGCTTAGAGGTCCCCAGAGCCCAGTCTTTCTTGCCACCAGGCCCCTTGCCTCTTTTGTGCCTTCTGCCTGCAGCTCTTCCCCGCTCCCCGCCCCCGCCTCAGATCAGGGGTAACAGATACACCCTGGCTGTGTTCCACAGCCACTGGGCTTTGCCCTCTCCAGCATTTATCCAGCAAGTGCATTCACTTAGTAAGGACAGCGAGGCCCTACTGTGCACACGACGTTGAGCTCGGGAGTGAGGTGGGAAGTGACGCTCTTGTGAATAACCCAGACCAGCTCCCACCCTTCCGAGCGCGGCGGGAAAGGCAGACACCTAGTAAACAAGCAGAAACATGCTGGGTGCTGGATGAGGAGCAGAACTATGTAGGAAAGCTGAGGGGTGCTGGCAGGAGGACGTGGGGGGCATTAACGGAGGCAGAGTGGTCAGGGAGGCTTGTATCCGAGACCTGCGGGAGGAGAACCCGTCAGCCATGGCAGGTGTAGGGGGGAGAGCATTGCAGACGGGCCCTCTGCCTTCTTGCGTCTCTCCTGTACCCACGTGCTTCATGGCAGCCAGCGCCGAGCTTCACTGAGACTAAGCTGATGCGGGCAGAGTCACCAGGGGCCCCGCAGAGCCCAGATCCCAGGAACACAGCCAGAGGCCACGACCAACTTCAGTTGTGGGCCTGGGGGCGTGTAGCTGCGTTCGGCACCCGGGCAGGGCTGGAGCTGGAGACACGGATGGGCACCGAGTCCGGTAAGATAAGGCGCGTGAAGGGCTGACACCCACTCGGCAGACAGACAGGAAGGGGGCGCCTGCGAGCCTGGGCTTAGATCCTGCTCCCCTGAGAGGCTGCGAGACCAGCCTCGGGCAGTCGTGGCATCTGAGCCTCCGCGTCTTCCTCTGTGAAATGGGCACAGCGGTGCCTCTCTCGCGAGGCTGCTTAGAGGATTAAATTAGATGATAGTTAGTGCAGCACCGGGCACAGGACAGGCCCCAGGTGTGCTGCCCTTTTGCCCCTGCGGTTATCCTTGACGTCTGCTGAGTAACAGACGGGGCTGCTGTTGATTTGGAATCTGTGTCCCAGCGGCTTTGTTCAGCGTTCCAGCTCCAGCTCTTGGAACAGTGCCTGTGACGTGGGGTGGGTACTCTGCTGGTGTTTGTTGACTGACTGCCTGAATGAACTGGTTGTAAGTGGCCCCAGGTAGACGGGGCACAGACCACAGCTGACTTCCCCCACCGGGAGCGTGGGCTGACCACCGGGATCCTGGCCATCTGGGACAGCCTTGGGATACCATACCTCTCCAAGCCTCAGTTTCTTCCTCTGTAAAATGGAGCTGTTGGAGATCCTGACCCCTCTGTCCTCAGGCCGTTGTCAGACTCCTGAGGAAGTGCTATTAAATGGGCCCTGAGGATAGCTGAGCCCACAGGAGAGTTGGCAATGACACCGTCTGATTTCCCAAAGCTACCCAAGGTCTCTGGGGGCCCAGTGAGATGTTCAGGCTCCAGACAGGGGACCAAGCCTCTCCCTGCCTCCAGCGGCCACTCCGATGTCAAGGGTGACGTTACATTGAGCAGCCCCTCAGCCTGGGTTCCCACTGCCCCTGTGCCCGTGGTTCTGAAGCCCAGGGGGCCTTGGAGGAGCCACCGTGGTAGGCTGGCACTCCTCCTAGAGGGGAGGCATGGGGCTGGGCCTGGCGTGTAGTAGGTTTGCAGAAAGGGCCTACTCTGTGCCTGTAAGGGTGGGTACCTGGAGGTCTGGGCTTGGCCTCAGTCTTGCTGCTTTGAGTGTGACCTTGGACGCTAGGTCACTGGTTCAGTACCTACTGTGTGTGGAGCTGGGAGAGACGCCTGAGAACCATGGCTGTCACCCTCTGATTTATTCTCACGTTTGTAGCTAGGAGTAGGGGGCTCACAGGGGCCCGGAGGTTGGGGGTTTTACCCCCTTTTGTTGGCTGCCTCTGAGCCAGGTGGGGACCCCAGCCTCTTGCAGGTTGGGGAACTGAGGCCCACAGAACGCCGAGGGGTGGGGGAAGCCCGAGCATTTCTGCCTTGACGTGCCCTGTGTCCTTGGTGCCCTGGCTGTCAGCTAGGCTTGTGCACACCCTGTCATGGCCTCTGTTGCGCAGATGCAGAAACAGACCGAGAGAGGCAGGGTGGCGGAGCCAGGACTGCTTCTTTTTTACTTTGTTTTTGGAAGTATAACCTAATACAGGAAAGTACACAAATCCTAGCTGTGTAGCTGGATAGATTTTCACCCACGTGTATAGCCTTGAACCCCCATCCGGGTCCAGGACTTTCCCAGCACCCCAGGAGGCTCCCTCGCGCCCCTCCCAGCCATTGCCCACCTGGCATGTAACAGCGGAGGCTGGCTTTGTCCCTCTCTGCGTGTCATGTAAACAGGATCGCACACTACGCCCTCTTTCATGTCTGTTGCTTTCGCTCAGCACGACGTCTGGGCGAGCTGTCCGTGTCGTTGATCTAGCAGAAGTTGGCAGAACCGGTATTTGAACCCTCCCACTAACTCTGCCCACGGCACCCAGAGATCACTCCTGCTGACAGCCCTCTGCTATCTCCCATAGCCCTTGGAAGAAGGACCCAAATCTTCCCCTAGGCCTTGCTGTGTCAGCCCCTGCCCCTGTCACTGCCCCCCGGCCATGTGGACGGATGGGCCTTTCGTCCTTAAAAACCCTGAGTGCCGTCCTATCTCAGGGCCTTTTCACATGCTCTTGCCTCCTCCTGTCTGCCCTCAGCTTCCTTCCAGTGCCTACCAGCAGTGTCACTTCCTCCAGGTTGCCTGCCTGGACTTCCCCTGACTAGGCTGGACCCTCCTGCTGGATGTCATGAGGCTAGTTCATGCTTTTTCTTCACTTCCCATGCCGTTTGTAATTTAGTGTCTGTTAAGCATCTGCTTCCCCCCACTAGACAGTAGACTCCAGGAGGCAGGGGTGGTGTCTGTTGGGTTCATGGCTACGTCCCCAGCACCATTCATTGATTCATTCACCCATCTTTCTAGTCATCTGTTCATTCAGCAGATAGGGAGCGTCTGCCATGCTGCAGCCTCTTAGCTAGTATTTATTGAATGAACGGATGAATGAATGAATGAATGAGTGTCCATCTGCGTCTAAAGCCTCTTTCCACTACATTCCATCATCTCTGTTACTACCTCTCAGGGCCTCAGTTTCCCCAGTTGTCAAACAAAGGCACCAGACCTGTCCCTTCCAGCCAGGTTCTGATTTTGAGGCTGTGGGGCAGATGGGCTGCTTTTGGTTGGCAGATGCCTGGGGGCCGCCCAGCTGAGCAGTGAGGTGACTGCAGGCTACAGGGCAGATTCTGCCCCAGACAGCAATGCCTGCTCCAGCGCTGGCACAGTGCTTTCCGCACCCGGGTCTCCAGAGCCCCAGATGGCCCTGTTGGGGTGAAGGGCTCAAGGGGCTTGCTGAGGCCATGCAGCTGACCCAACCTCAGCTCCAGGCTTGGCCTGCCGGGCCTAGAAGGGAAGGAAAAAGTAGGGTGGCCCGCGTGTGGGGGGCAGTGGGAATAGGAGCAATGGGGGCCTGGCTTCGAGCCTGGCTTCACCCCCTTACAGCTGTGTGCCCTCCCCTTCATGAGCTCGGTTTCCCCAGCTGTGAAAAATGGTGTGACTGCCACAATCATCGTGTCCCGATGGGGCCTCTGAGGTTCACACGCTCGTGGGCGCAGGTCTCCGGGAGGCTGGCCTTGTGCAGGGCGCCGGCGGCCCGGGCCTCAGCTGGGAGCTGTGCGGGAGGCGCGCGGTGCGAGGTGGCTCAGCAGCTTAGCGGCTTGTCAGCCAGGCGGGCGGGTGTCCTGGGGCCAGGTTTGATTAGTTCAGGTTGACAGTCGCGCTCCGCGGCGCTGCCGGGAGGGGGCCCGTGATTACCCTAATGAAGCTTGAACGCAGTTTGTCATCCAAACAGCTGGTTCTGAGCTGCGCCGCTGCCAGCTGCCCGACTCAGCCGTGCAAACGCGCGCCCAGCGCCACCCGAGCCCCGAGTGGCCCTGCCACCAGGAGGACCAGGAGAGGAGGTGGTGGCCCTGGGTGGGCTATGGGGCAGTCCCCGGGAGTGGGATGGGCCACCCAGGGGTGGGAGACTGTCAGAGCCTTGGACGGGGGAGCGGGACAGCTTCTCAGGACCCCTCAGGGCGGCCCCCTGACTCTAGACCTCTGTTCCTGCATCTGTGTTTCCCTGCGGCTTTAAGTCTCAGATTTCAGACTGAGTCATCTCCTCCAGGAATCCCTCTCAGACCCTGCAGGCCAAGCCTCAGGCCTCCACGGGCACCCTCAGCCCTCAAGACAAGCCCCATCATCCCGATGGCCTTGTGTTGTCGCTGAAGGTCTGGATGGTTGTCACTGTGTCTCACTCATTCATTGAGCAGATATTTATGAGAACGCACAGCAGTGGGCATGCCGGTCACTGTCCTGCTGTCATGGAGTCTGCATTCTAGTGGGAGAGACTCATGGGCCCTGGGCCTCATCTGGGGAGCCAGGGAGGGCTTCCTGGAGGAGGTGGCAACTGAGTACAGAACAAAAGAGGAGAGAGAGACACACAAGAGTGTTCCAGGCGGGGGGAACAGCACGTGCAAAGGCCCTGAGGTAGAAGGGAGGGTGCGGTGCTGGGGAGGAAGGAAAGCCATCTGGCAACATGCTGAAGGGGTCAGTGCTTCCCAGCGAAGGGCCTTTGTTTGTGCCCTGTGCTGGGCAGGTTCACCGTGTGACCTTCTGTTTAACCTTTCTGACCGCCCTGGAGAAAGGATCCTTGGCCTGTGCTGCAGAAAGGGAAACCGAGGTGCACAGCATGCGAGCGTGGCACCCTGCGGGCCGCTGCAGCCTCAGGTCTGCTCGGAGCCCCCTGAGGCCCCAGACCAGGAGCTGTCCGCTCAGCATGGGTTAGGGTCCACGTTGGGCACTCAGATGAGGAGGGGGCTGAACTGGGGCCTGGGACCCTGTCCAGGGCTTAAGCCCTTGCACAGCAGTGGCGGGCAGCCTGGGCCCTCCATTGAACGGTGTGTGGGTGGGTCTCCTGTTACTCTGGGCTGGGCCCCGTGTTTGAACCTGGTAGCTCCTGAGCCCATGTTTTCTCTACCCGCCACAGAGCCATTTCCAGCCAGGCCGAGGCCACCCTTTTCTCGGGGCTTGACTTGGATGGGGGGAAGGGAGGGAGCTAGTCAGGAGGGCGAATGCAGGAGGGTGCTGGCCCCCACCCACGGCCAGCCCTGGGCTGCTTCCCGGTTTTCTCTGCCGTCATCGAAAGCTGGGCCCCGTCCTGTCCTCCTACACCCCTGCAGTGGCCTCCTGGGTGGCTTCCCAGCCCGCTTTCTGGCCCGGCGTTTATGGCCTCCCAGCTTTGTCCCCCCAGGCCCCTGCTCACTTTGTCCCCTTGCTCTCCCCGAGTCACCCCAGCCTCTTCCTCCTGGAGAGGGGAGCCCGGGGGTGGGGCCTGCATAACCCTCTGTCCCGCGGCCACTCTTGAGGTGGGTATGTGCCAGACTCAACAGGCAGGTGCTCACTCTGCCGCTGGGCAGGGGAGCAGCCTGAGAGCTGCGCTGGGGACGGCTCACGGCCCAGACCTTGTCACAGTGGAGGTGGGGGGTTTCGCACCGCCCCGCTTCCTCCTTAATCACTGCCGCGCGGGGTGTGACCGCCACTGTCACAGTTGCTGCCACCACCTGCCTAGGGAAGTGGTGACTCTGGAAGAGAGCTGGTTTATCAGATTCGCCCTCCTCTCGCCTCCAGGACACTCCACCAAGGTCCTGCCCGGGCTCGGAGAGAGACGGGGGGAGGTGAAGCTGCCAAAGAGGGGTGTGGAGTGAGCCCAGGGTGCGGGTCGGGGGTGCTGGTGGGATGCGGGTGTGGACAGAGCTGGCCCCAGCTTGCCCCGGGCTGGTGGTCAGGTGCTTCAGAGGCCTCGGGCGTGGAGGGCAGGACTCCAGCCTTGGCAAGCGCTGGCGAAGAACGTCGGCGAACTTATGATTCCTCCTCCCGCAGCCTTGGCTCCCCCAGTCCTTCTCCCACTCATACGCCCTCCCCCGGCCGAGGCCTGCGTCCCGGGCTTCCCCCCCCCAGGCTCTGCGACAGGCCGCAGCAAGTGAATTCGGGCGTGTCAGGCCCTGGCCCCCCGCGCTGGGCCCGGGTTACGCAATTCACTTGTCTCATTCTCTGCGCCCCAACCCGCAACCAGGTGAGGGAGTATCGGCCCTCTCCCCATTTTACACAGGAGGAAACTGAGGCCCAGAGAGGTTAAGTGACTCCCTGGGGTCACACAGCCAGGGAGTAAGTGAGCTGGGTGTGATCCAGGGCAGTCTGAAACTAAGGACTGAGCTTGTAACCAAAAGACTGGGGATAGGAAAAGGGGCTGGACAGGTGCCCAGGCTCAGGCAGGTTGTGGAGTAGGTGCTGTGCTTTTTTTTTTTTTTTAATGCTTTTTAGGGCCACACCCGCGGCATATGGAGGTTTCAGGCTAGGGGTCAGATCGGAGCTGCAGCTGCCAGCCTATAGCACAGCCACAGCAATGCTGGATCCTTAACCCACTGAGCGGGGCCAGGGATCAAACTTGCATCCTCATGGATACCGGTCAGACTCTTAACCTGCTAAGCCATGTTGGGAACCCCAGAGTTGTGCTTGAGAACAGGCCTGAGCTCTGTGCATTGAGTGTGGCTCGGGTCTTGGGGCCGAGTTGTCTCCACACACACCTTTGGAGAAGGCTGGACGTCAGGACCATCAGGTACCTGTGTCTGAAGGCACCCGTCCCGTCCTGTCCTGCCTTGGGGAGGCCAGGGCTCCAGGCCACCTGTCCTCCCAGGAGACCCTGGTCGTTTGCTGAGAAAAGAAGGTCCGTGAGAGTGGGCTCTGCAGGGGTGCTGTGGCCTGGCTGCAGGATGTGGGAGTAGGGCAGGCGGAGAGGCACGGGGGTGTGGTCTTCCTGCAGAGGGAGCAGCCCGCAGCCTCTCCAGGCCAGGCCTGGGAGGGTGGGTGGAGGGAAAGCTTGAGTTCGCCTCGGAGAAGATAGGGCCTGACCCAACAACACTGATGGCACGTTGGACGCTCGCAGATATATATTAAAAACACCACCAACAACACTGCAGTAGGGACGAGGTCTGCAAAGACTGAGGGAGGTCTGGGAGGCTTCCTGGAGGAGAAGGCCCAGCGCTATGGTGGGAGAGGAATTAAATAGGTAGAAGCAGGGAGCAGCATGTCAAGCTGAGGGAAGTCCCGTGCAAAGGCCCTGTGGCAGGAGGTGCCATACCTCTGAGGAGGAGAAAGGCAGAACGCGTGGTTGGAGGCAGGGAGGTGGCGCCTGATAAGGCAGGTCCTCTGGGATGTGGCTTTAAGCTGGGAAGTGGTCAGACCGGATGTCACACGTGCACTTTTGGATTCCGTGAATCCAGGGAGTCCTCCTAGCCCCGAGCCTGGAAGTCTCAGGGTTCATGGCCCAGCTCCACTGCTCCCTCTCTGTGTTCTCTTGGGTAAGGAAGGTGCCTTTGTTTCCCCATCTGTAAAATGGGCTAATTCCCACCCCATCAAACCCCGGCCGAGGACTCAGCGTGGGAATGAGTGTGGAACGCCTGAGCGAGGTGCCCCCTCTTCCCAGCTCTGAAGGTCCCCCTCAGGAAATTCGTGAGGCTTCTTCCTCCCCAGGAAGCTCACTCACCCTCTGAAGGTCGGTGGGAAAGCCCGTGTCCCCCACCTTTGGCTTCCTTCTCGTTGGCAGGTTGGAGAAGGGTGAGTTCATGGCCAAGGTCCGAGGTCCCCTCCCTCAGGCAGAGTCTTCTGAGGGCCATGGTAGGTACCCACCACTCCCGCCTTCTTCAGCATGAGGCCTTCTCCCTACCTGGAGACACTGTCAGGAGAGGCTGCATCCAGCAGAGTTCTCGGGCGGGCACTGTGCCCCCCGCCTCCCGCCCGCAGCCAGGCTGCCCTTGGAGTCAGATGTGGGGTGAACCCTGCCTTAACCCTGTGACCGCTCTGCACCTCTGCCTCTTTTTTTTTGTTGTTGTTATTATTTTTTTATATAATGATTTTTATTTTTTTCATTTTAGCTGGTTTACAGTGTTCTGTCAGTTTTCTACTGTACAGCAGGGTGACCCAGTCACGCATACATGTGTACATTCTTTTTTCTCACATTGTCATGCTCCATCCTAAGTGACTAGACATAGTTCCCAGGGCTACATGGCAGGATCTCACTGCTCATCCATTCCAAATGCCCCTTCTCATTAAGTTGAGATAGTGCCGCTTGCCTCGTGCGGCTGTCGTGAGGGTCGGAGTACTTGGGGACATGCCTGGCACACACTAGTCGCTGAGCACACGTTAACTGCTTTCCGCTTCCCGGTCTGATGCCGTGGGGATTCGTTTGGGGCTGTGGACAAGGCCGTGCACTCTCCTCACTGGAGGAGACACTGGATAAGTGCTAATTATCGGATTGGCTGAGCGGCCACCGGCAGAGCAGGGCCTGCCGTGCAGTTCTGGGCTCGCCTGGCTTTGCGACATTGGGCAGGTTCTGTGCCCTCTCTGGGCTCCTCTGCAGAAGGTGAGCAAGGCTGACAAGGCCTGGGAAAGCCACCTAGAGTGAAGGTGGCAGCTCGTGGCCAACTTCGGAGCTTGGTCCAGACCACAGTTGTATATAGTCTTAGAGTTGAGGACACTGAGGCTCAGAGGGTGAAGGGCTGGCCTGGGGCCGCTCAGCTGGGGAGGCCACCGGCTCGCGAGGCCTTCGCTGACCATGCTGGACATTCTCTCGGTGGTATTCCCCGTCCCTGCCTAGAACCTGGCACTGGACAGCGGGCCCCCAGCACCCACCTTGACCTAGAGCGGTGTGTTTGATGGCGCGTCGCAAGGTCTGTGGCAAAGGGGCTGCGTATTGTGTCTGCTTGGAATTTGCTGCATGGCCTTGGGCCCCAGCCAAGATGCAAGGGGACGTTGTCACAGTTTGGCTTCACCAGAAACCGAGTGCAGGGTCTCCCTGTGGGGGTCTTACTGGGGAGCTCTCGGAACGGTGCTCGTTGGGGGCAGAGGGTGAGGTTCTTTAGTCATGACAGAGGCCTCGGGACCCGTGTGCTCCAGAGCTGGGGTCGTCCTGCAGAAGGGCGTTGACTGGTCACTGTCACAGCTGTCCCCATGAGAGGGTGTGGCTGGGAGGGGGCTCCCTCCTGCTGAGACACGGCTCTGAGGCCCTGGCAACTGACACCCCTGTTCCCAGGCTAGGAGACGAATCGGAGCTGTAGCTGCCGGCCTGCGCCACAGCCACAGCAACACAGGATCCAAGCTGCGTCTGCAACCTGCACCACAGCTCATGGCAATGCCAGATCCTTAAGCCACTGAGCGAGGCCAGGGATCGAACCTGCATCCTTATGGGTGCGTTAACCTCTGAGCCACGACAGGAACTCCAGGTAGTTTAATCTCCCTGAGGATGGCGGTAACAGCACCCCTGGCCCTGCTGTGCCTCTGACCTCTGACCCCTGCCCCTCAGCACCCTTGGGAGGTAGGACTCCTGATTGCCACCTTCAGCCTGAGAGACTGAGGCTCCCGGAGGGGCAAGGCCCCCCAGGCAGTAAGTGGCAGAATTGGGGCTCTGGTTGTGACGCCCTGCACCCCACAGCCTCTGTTGCCCCGCACGCCACGTGCCTTCAGACCCCGGCCCGCACTCGCGCAGCCTCTTCTGTCCAGAGTCCCCTCTTCTTTCTCTGTTCAAAGTTGTCTGGGCTCGGCCACAGCGTCTGTTCGAAGCCCAGGCAGGTGAACGTTCTTTGTCCTTTTGGCTTCGAGGGCCTTTCCTTTGGCGCGAGCCCTCACCCAACACTGACCCTGGTCTGGAGCATGAGCAGCTTGAGGGCAAGATCACCCTGCCCGCCCGAGACTCCTGGCACGACGCCAAGACCTGTGACGCTGCACCGACACCAGCAGAATTGAACGAAAACTTCAGCTCCTTAGTCCACCCTTGGGCCCAGCCAGTGTGACTTGCTGCCATGTACGGTTGGGGCTGGTGCCAGCCCCTGTGTCTCGGTGATGCCCACGGCAGGGAAGCAGGTCTGCTGGGCAGGAAGCAGTGGTGTTGCTGGCGCAGTCAAGTGGGCCTGGCCCCAGGATCCTGCTGGGTCAGGTGACAGGGAGGGGCCTGATGGGGGGCCAGTAGGCAGGAGGGGACACCTTGGGGACCTCTTTCCCAGGAGGTTTTCCCTCCCAAGCCTGGCCCCAGAGTGGCTCCCCTTGCCTGGTCCTGTCCCTGGAACAGCCAGGGGAGCCCAGTGATGGGGGATACTGTCCCTGGTACCTCTTGGTGGCTTCGTTGATTGACTGTGTGGCCGGCGTGGAGGAGAAGCAGAACTCTGGTCAGGGAGGACCGACCTAGAGGCTGGAAAGGTGGGAGAGGTGCCTGGAGCTGGGGCTGCCAGTGTGAGATCTGATTCACGCTTGGTTGACATTGATTCGCTCATTCGTTCATTGATTCATTCAGCAGTTATTCCTAAGCCCAGCCCTGTGCAGAGCATGGGACAAAGAGGGCCAGGCAGGGGACAAGGAATAAACAGGCTGGGATTCTTCTGGTCTCACCTCGTCCACAGACATGCTGGTGACCTTGAGTCAGCCTTTTGGCCTCTCTAGGCCATAGTGTCCTCAGCTGAAGAACGAGGATAATAATGCGCCCCGAGTGGCCAGGAGGTCGCAGGGGACAGCGGCTGTGAAAGGACCTTAGCAAACCCTCATGACTCAGAACACGTGGTGATTATTTTCTCAGTTGTAGATTATCTTCTGTTATCACCGCTGTTTGGCTCTCGGCTTCCATTTCTCTCAACTCCTGATCAGACCTAGTGAAATTAATTAATGTTTGCTTGTTACGTTGCTGGCTCATTTGTCCTCCTCCCTCCTACGCCCCTGCCCCTTTCCGTAGTAATAATAACAGCACCTCCTGCAGCGTCTGCTCAGGAGCACATTGACTCATTTAATCCTCCCTCTTGAAGTCAGTCAGCCTCCTGAAGTTGGTACCATTGTCGTCCCCATTTTACAGATGAGGAAACTGAGGCTCAGAGCTGGATTTAAACCCAGACGCTGGCTCCAGGGTCTGTGCTCTGAACCACAGTGCCTGCTGCTTCGCAGCTTGGCCTGTGTTCCTGCCTCGGTGAAGAAAGCGTGGCTGCGCTTGGCCAGTCGGCTGGAGTCAGGAGACCTGGTGCTGGTTTCGTCCCAGCTCACCTTGCTCGGTGCTTGCCTCCCCTGCCTCTCTCCTGCTCCTCCCTCGTGTTGTATGGGGCTCGTTCCTGCTTCTGAGCCATCGCTCTTGCAGGATCCCTTGCCAGGAAGGCTCCCAACCTTCTGTGAGGCTCCCAGCTTGGGTCCTGGTGCTCAGACATCTTGGTTGGGTTGTCCTGTGGGGGCTTTGGCCGCTGCACCAGCGGCCGAAGAAAGCCGAGCTGAATGAGTGATCTGAATCTGGACTCACAGAACACACCTGCTTTCAATCAGTCACTCATTCATTCATTCGTTCACTCAATTATTCACTCATTCATTCACTCACTCAACACTAACGTGTTGGGAGTCTCACTGCTGTCCACATACTCTGCCGAATGAACACTTCTCCTTACCTCGCCCCAGCCCGTCCCACCCCAGTTCGGTCCCTGTTTTTTCCTCGGCAAGTCCCTCCCTGTGCCCTCCTAAGAGAGACCCTGGACCCTCCCTGCTGATGTTTGGTGTCACGATCAACAAAGTTAGGGATCCAGGAATTCCTGTTGTGGCTCAGTGGTTAACGACTCCGACTAGGAACCATGAGGTTGCGGGTTCGATCCCTGGCCTTGCTCAGTGTGTTAAGGGTCCGGCATTGCCGTGAGCTGTGGTGTAGGTCGCAGACATGACTCGGATCCCGCGTTGCTGTGGCTGTGGCGAAGGCCAGCGGCTCCAGCTCCTGTTAGACCCCTAGCCTGGGAACCTCCATATGCCGTGGGTGCAGCCCTAGATATGACAAAAAGACAAAAAAAAAAAAGTTAGGGATCCAGTGTTGTCCCTGCTGTGGCTCAGGTCCCTTTTGTGACTCAGGTTTGATCCCTGGCCCAGGAACTTCTGCATGTCATGGGCGTGGCCAAAAAAAAAGAGAAAGAAAAGAGCCTGTCACCCGTCCTCTCCCTCCCTGTGTGTGTGACGGCCGCTGAGACCCCGGGAGCCAGATTTGCAGCCAGCCTCTAGGAGGATCTTACGGTGTGTGTTGGGGCTCACTTCCGCCAGGGCTGTCTTGTGTATCTTCTCGGTGCCCACACTGCAGCCCTCCATCCATCCTTCCTAAGTGGATAGTGAATTCTTTACTCCGTTTCCCTCACTTAGGTGCCACTGTCTGTGTTTTACGCCTCCTCAGATTCTCTTTGAATTGGACGGGGAGATAATCACGACGGTAATAATGTCGAGCCCTTGCTGTATGCTGGGCATTGTTCTAAATATTCTCCACGTGTAAATCCGTCCACATGTCCCAGTCCTGTGGGTCAGGCATTGGTGCCCCCAGTGACGTGAGGAAACAGGCACATGGGGCCCGCTACTTGCCCTGGGTCACAGGACTCCTGAATAGAAACCAGGCGGAGGCCCCGAGTGTGTTCTTTTAAAACCATCATTAGAGACAGGAACCTCTTTTGCTGAAGAGGGGATAGGAGGCCTGGGAAGCTGCCCTAGGGGCCGTGCCTCTGCAGACAGAGGACGAGGGTGTCATGCCACGTGCCGGTCACGAGTTCTTAGAGCGAGCTGGTATTAAAAGCCAGGTGGGGGGTGCAGGTGCGGCCAGAGGTGGGGGGATGAGAGCCCAGCTCGCAGGGCTGTGGGGCAGGGGTCTTCCTTTCAGCCCCTGCTGGTGTCTCCCATGAGGAGTTGCGTGTCCCTGAAGGACCGGCTGTCCGAGGCCTCTGTCCGTCGCCTTTGGGTCGGGGCGCAGCAGCCCCTGGTATGCCTGTGAGCGAGAAGGCCTTAAATCCATTCCCAGCCCTTGCTCCTGAATTGCTTGTGCGGTTTTTACAGTTGCTTGGGGAACTGTAAGTCTGCGTTGCCTGACTCCTGTGTATTTAAATTCTCAGCCATAATGTTATATTAACTCATTTTTTGCAGTTTCCTGGGAGGCCGTGTGTACATTAGTGGGGCGGTGGGGGAGTGGAGACGGCCATGCACATGGACAAACACAGCTGTGAGTGTGCCTGGTCCTGGGGGCTGGCCAGGGGTGGGGGGTCTCCAGTGAGCCCCCACAAGAGGCATTTTCTGCCAGCTGGGTGCGGGCAGTGCCCCCAAAGCTGTGGTTGCTGCTGTGTAGCGGGTGAACTCAGGATCCCAGTTAGGGATGGCTCTGGAGCCCGGCTGAGGTCCGAGGGTCACGTGCTCATTATTCTTTATGTCCAAGTGTGCCTGTCCCTTCATCCATCCCTAGACACATGCTGAGCACCTGTTGTGCGCCCAGCCTGGAGACACAGCAGGAACACAGCTGTCCTGTCTGCTTAAGATGGTGTGCTGGGGGTGACGGGTATCGATCTGACCGAAGGATGGTGCCAGGGACTGGGATGGCCTTGAGAGGAAAGGAAAGCCAGTAGGGGAACGGGAGTAGGGGCTGAGGTCGGTTGTGGGGTGGGGAGAAGGGCAGAGACCTGAGGAAAGTTGGGAACCAGCTGTGTGGCTCCAAGGCAGTTGTGGTAGCAGTAGCTGCCCTTGAGCAGCCGAGGCCTCGCTCTGCACGTGTTAACTCATCGAACCCACACACCGGGGCCCCGGAGCGGGGGGTGTTGTGCCCATTTCGCAGATGGTGCCAAGGTTAGCAGCTGCTAAGTGGCAAGGCTGGCATCAAATGTCGGCCCTCTGGCTCCATCATCCGTGTGCTCACTCTCTGTTCTGCAGCCCTCTGGGCAGAGAGGCGTTTCAGATGAGTAGGACGGTACCTGCAAAGGCCCCGGGGCCAGGATGCGGTTGGCGAGTCTGCGGAACTGCCAGAAGGCCTTTGTGGCTGGAGCACATTGACCAGGGGTGAGAGGGGAAGGTGGAGAAGTTGAGGGGCTTGATCCAGAGGAACTGGGGGCTCCCGTGTCCCATTCCTGCATCAAGGCAGCAGTGGGGGGCATGGGGGGATGGTAAATGGGGTACAAACTGCACTGGGGAAGGATCTAGGGGTTCTCGTGGGGCAGGATGAGCAGGAGGAAAGCTGCTGGGAGGAGCAGAGCCGGGAGGGAGAGGAGGCTTCCTGGGAAAGGCCTGGCAGCGTGGACTGGTTGCTCAGCCGCACTGTGGCCTTGCTCTGGGGATCAGAAAACCAGGAATTCCCAGCTGGCTCCCTGGGCTGCCCACTGGGAGCGTTCGTCTCGGCCTCTGCCTGCTGTGAGGAAGGGGCTTGGAGCTCGGCCCTGACACTCGGTTTTGTTGTCTGCTCCCGGCCTCAGTTTCTTCATCCAGAAAATAGGAACCCTGGTATTCATGAGAATTGGATGTAATGGCTGTAACGGCGCTGGAGAAAGATTAAAACTCTGCTTGTTGATCACCGGCTGTTTCATTCAGTTCTCTGGGCTCAAATAACATCCCCGTTTGTGTGTGTCTCTGTTTCTTTTTTGTTGCATTCACTGGTTTGTTTATTTTTATCATTTTTTGTTTTTTAGGGCTGTACCCACGGCACATGGAAGCTCCCGGGCTAAGGGTCAAATCGGAGCTGCAGCTGCCAGCCTACATCACAGCCACAGCAACGTGGAATCCAAGCCGCATCTGCGACCCACACCTCAGCTCACGGCAGCGTCGGGTCCTTAACCCACTGAGTGGAGCTGGGGATTGAACCCACGTCCTCGTGGATACCAGTCAGGTTCGTTTCCGCTGAGCCGCAGTTGGAATTCCAGGTTTGTTGATTTTTCGATTCCACACATGGCATCATACAGTATTTGTCTCCCTCTGACTTATTTCACTAAGCGTAATACCTTCCGAGTCCATCCATGTTATTGCAGACGGCAAAATTTCATTCTTTGGTCGCTGAGTAGTTTCCATTGTAAAGACACACATTGTCTTTACCTGTCCTCTGCTGACGGGCACTTTGGTTACATCCTTATCTTCCCTATTGGAAACGATGCCGCTCTGAACATTGGGGTGCATGTAAATGTCCCTGTTTTATGGGGAAGGAACTGAAGGACAGAAAGGGAAGTGACTTGCTCAGAGCCCCTCTGGGTCCTCGTGTGGCCGGGCCCAAAGGGCTGTGGAATTCGGGAGAGAGAGAGGCCAGCGGGTAGGCCCCCATCCCCTTCCACACACACACAGCGAGGCCCGCACAGCCCTCCACGTCTTCCGGGCAGGAGCGGGCCGGGGTAGCTGGAGCTTGGAGCATGGGCAGGTGGGCCCAGTCCGCAGGCCTCCCTGCCCGTGGGGCACAGGGCAGGGCCAGAGGGACAGCCATGCCAGTCCTCATTTGTGCTGTGTCCACTGCCCGGAGTGCCCTCCCCCCAGCTAAGCCCTCACCCTTTAAATCCCAGCTCAGGCCAGCGCCTCCTCCAGGAGGCCTTCTCTGACTTTGCCCCCAAAGCCCTGTGGCCCCGTCACTCTCAGTGTGGACCTTGTTGGTGCTTTTATCTGTCCTCCCCCATCCGGCCTGGGGACTCCCTGCTTGTGGGGCTGTGTCCCAGCCTGTGCCTCCACTGTCCCTCAGAGGGCATGGCGTGGAGCTGATGTCCCTGAAAGCCTGTAGGACAGAGCTGGACGGACCTCGGGCCGGGGGATAGCAGGGGCCTGAACCTAGTTGGGTAAGTGCCACCGCCAGCTGACTTCACGGTCCCGGACCCCAGCTGGCCCTGCAGTGGGTCAGGGGTATCCTGGACACCCAGGCCTGGAGGAGGCCAGCGCCCCTTTCCTGGGACAGTTTCTGAAGAGCAGGCTGTGGCGACACCCGAGAGAGCCATGCGCTGGGGTCTCACAGAGTGAGGCTGGTCACCTGTGGCCTGGTGGCTCGGCCTGGAGTCATCCCTCAACCGAGGGAGGTGCCAGACGAAGGCTTGGCCAGTCAGTGCTGGGCGTTGCTGGGCAGAGGGCCCCGTCCTGCTCGCTTCACCGGGCCTGAGCCCACTCTGGGATCGCCCCCAAACACCAGCCTCTGTTTTTCCCCTTAATGAGGAAAGCTCCTCTCTCCTCCCGGCCAGCCCCCCGCTTCCAGAACGGAGTCACGGGTCCGCTGCGCCACGCTGCCCCTCCGCCTGCTCCCCGTCCTCTCACGGGCCCCGGGAAGTGGAGGCTCTTATTGTATATTTTAGCCGATTGTTCCCCGCACGCCCCAGTCTCTTTGGGGTGGGGCTGGGGGGATGGGGGAGTAAGTAAATTATATATTGAACTCCTAACTGGAGCTGAGGCCTTGTGGTTTCCATGGCAACCAGGCTGGAAATAGCTCGGCGTGACATCAGCACGGTACAGGTATAGCCAGATCCAGCCGTTCCCCAAACAAGCTGGTGAGGGGAGCCAGGGATGTGCAGCTAATTAGCATATGCAAATCAGGCGTGGTGAGCAGGGCGGGGCCTGGGGTGCCCCAGCAGGGCCCATGGCCATGGCCAGGGCCTCTGGCAGGTAAGTGGGCTGGGGGTGGTGGTGGGGTCAGGGCCAAGGCCTCCCCTGGCACATGGCCTCTGCTGGGGCTGGTAGGGCCTGCGGTCTGGGGCCCAGGCTGCCCGGGCCTGCCCGCCCCGTGGGGCTCTGGGAGCGTGGCCAACGGGGCTTCCAGGGCATGGGCGGGCATGCGTGGCGCAGAGCCGGGGTGGTTTCCCGCCCGGGCTCTAGTGGGATCTGGCTCCTCTTGGCTGACGGGTGTCTTTGAAGCCAGATACCTAATTGGGCCCTGCTGGCTCGCTGCTGTTTTTCTCTTCAGGTCTTTGAGGGAGGGGTCACCCCAGGCCCATCTTGCCCCCCACCTCCAGGCTGTGGGAAAGGCCCACAGACTCCCCCCTCCAGGTGCCACACCTTTGCATCCAACACCCCCTTTCCCGCCCCATCCAGACGGGGAAGAAAGAGCAGAGCCCGTCATTTGTGGCTCCACATGACCGGCCAGTCTACCGGCCTCTCTGAGCCTCAGTTTCCACCTCAGCAAAATGGGGGTATTTTCCCCTGCCCACCTCCCTTGCTAGGTGGTGAGGGGCTAATGAGGTGACACTGGAGAAGGGCTTGGGTGAGCTTAATGGGATGGACACAATTGGAAGAGGGGGAGGTTTTCTGTCATCTCTGAGTTGAAGCTGTCACCCAGCACTGCCCCACTGCCCAGCCCCCCGCAGCAAACACAGACACGTACACTCTGGTGAGGCTCGAGGACTTGCAGTAAATTTCTGGGCAAGGTGAAACACTGCTGCCTTCATCGTGGTGATTTCCACACAAGGGCTCTTGGCTGAACTGCCGGTGTTGGCGCTGGGCGTGCCCTGTGTCTAAGTGAGTTAATTTATTCATCTCAGCAAAACGGTTGAGGGTGTGCCAGGGAGGGTGGCTGGGGAAGGTGGCGGGGGAGTCAGGGCAGGCCAGGGTGAGGAGCGCTCGGGGGCCTGGAGGAGGCGCACTGTCGCCCGGGCCACCTGGACTGGGGGTGTTAGGGGAGATTGTTGAGGGTGTGGTACCTCTGACGCCTTAAGGCCGAGTCAGAGTCCCCTTGGCAGTGAAGGCAGGGGGAGGACGTCACAGGGAGAGAAGCAGGCGGGAGCAGAGGCTCAGAGGCGGGAAGGGACACCCAGCGTTTGGGGGAAGGGCGATATTTGGCTGTGACTGGAGTCAGGAGGTGGAGGTGACACCAGAGAGTTCAGGTGCCAGACCCAGAGGAGCTGGAAGCCAAGGAGTTTGGATGTGGTCCAGGAGGCAGTGGGAGCCATCAATGGCACTTGAGCAAGGGACTGGTGTGATCAGATTCTGTTTTCAGAAAGAAAAGGGGGGCTGGAGAGGGCTGGGTGTGAGGCGGGAATGGTCGTGGATGGTTCTAGTCCCTCTGGGCGCCCCTGTAGCCCAGAGTTGCTCTTCCCATGGGCAAAGGATTGGGAAAGAGGCTCTGTCTTTGGGCCTCGGTTTCCTTATCTGCCAGATGGGGCACTTAGTGCTGGGCTTTGGAAACTGTGTTAGCCGGATGGGGTGAGCATCTGTGCTCCTGGGCCGCAGGAGCGGGGGGAGGGAAGAGCCAATGAATATCTTGGAAGCCGGGGACAGCAGAGATGGGCAGAGGTGCAGTTCTAGTTGGGACTGAGGTTTTCAGTGGTTGTGTTCCGGCCTTGGCAGAGGTGCTGGCTTGTGTACGTGGAGGGACGGAGTTCTGCCTGGGCCGCCCCTGGGCCTCCCGGCAGCCAGCGAGGAGGGTTCATGGCCAAGAGGGTCCCCATGGTCATCTCCTCTTCTTTCTTCTCCACACCCCTTATTCCCTCTCAGCTCATAGTCTCGGAGCCCCTTCTTGGTGTCAGGTCTGGACAGGGACTCGCCAGCAGAGCTGAGGTGTCCGTGGGGGTAATGACCCCACCCAGAGGTTCGGTGCTGCGGTGGCGTCAGCGCTGAGGGCGAGAGGAAGCTGGCAAGTCAAGGGAGGCTTCCTGGAGGAGGGGACATTGGGGATTGGACCAGACTGGAAGAGAGGGCATTGCAAGCAGAGGGCGCTGCTGCAGCAGAGGCACCGAGCGGGGAGCAGGTGTGTTTTGGCTGGCCCAGGGCACAGGTGGGGTGCCTCTGACCCCCTCACCCTTCCAGGCTCCTCTGATCCTCCTGGCGCTGACAGGTCCATCTGGGAGGCAGTCTGTGTTTACTGAGGGGCCACAGTGTACTCAGCTGGGAGGGGACCCTGGGGGTGGGGAAACGAGGGCCCCATGAACCCAGGGTCCAAGCCGAGGTGAGGCCCCCACACTCACGTGCACCTCTGGGAGTCACATGTTCACAAGGTCAGCATTTGGGAACCTTCTCAGGGCATCTCATCACCACCCTGACCTCAGGAGCCTGCATGTCACTTTGCAGGTTCTGTACTTTGTGTCCTCAGTGACCCTGGTCACTCGCATCCCAGAACCTGCCTGGGGCCCGCGGGCGAAGTCTGAGCCCCTGCCTTTATTTGACCTCTTGTCTTTGTATCTTTGCTTTCGTGGTTCCCTCTGCCTGGTCACCTCTAATAGGAGCCAAAGACTGTGTCGGGAGGGCTGGGAAGCGGGTTCTGGCCAGGCTGGACCGCGACGGGGTCTCATTTGGCTGTTTCCTGCCGTGCGGTCACTCCGTCACTGGGTAGGTGTGTGGGTGGCTCTGGGTAGCCAGACTCCCTCCACCCTCCTCGCTGATTGGCAGTTCCCTTCTCCAGACGCTGGTCCCCTGAAGCTTTCTAGAATTGTCATTTATTTGCTCATTAATTCAACAAAATTCACCGAGTTCTTGTGCTGTGCCAGGCTTTGCGCTAGGCTGGGGTGTACAGAAGTGAATAAAAGGGGGTACGGCCAGAAGCCCCCCTCACCTGGAGGAGCAGGGCTCCCTGCTGCCCCCCAGCCCTGTGCGCAGGTCTCCAGGGTGTGGGCCCCGCTGGCTTCTCCCCCCCGCTTCCCCCCGAGATTGCGGGCTCCCCGGACCCGGGAAACAGCTGGGCCAGGTGCAAGGCCGCCTGGCTGGCTGCCTGGCCTGCCTGGCCGCCCGCCCACCCGCCCCAGGAGGCATCGCTGCCTGGGATTTGAGCTCCTCCGAGGGCTCGCGTTGGGCCGTGGGGAAATCATTTTCTGACAACGGTCATCAATTTTGCTGAGAGCCCATCGGCGCTCCAGCAGCCTGTCCCTCGCAGCGGCAGCTGGTCCGTGTCAAGCCCCTCCGTGTCCTGATGACAGAAACGATTCCCATTAGGCGTCTGCCCCAGAGCGCACGTCCAGAAGAGATGGGTTCCGGCCAGTTTCACACACGCAGCATGTCACCTCCTAGTCTGTCTTTAGGTCCTCAGTTAGTGGAGACGTCCCCTCTGCCAGACTCTCGGGGAGGACGAGGAAGCCCCTCGGGAATGGAGCATCCATCCCTGCAGCCCCCTATCTACCTTGTTGCAGACGCCATTCTAGGTGCAAAGCATGGAACACAGCAGACAGAGCCCCTGCCGTGGCCCAAGGTGGGTGTCATTTTAGCTGAGAGGTAAAGGTCAGGAAAGAGGCCGCCCTGCATAGACCTTGGGGAAGAGTGTTTAAAGAAGAGGGAACAGCATCTGGAAAGACCCTGAGGTGAGTCTAAGCTTGCCGTGTTTACAGAACAGAATTCCGTTTAGGCCGCCGTGAATCTCGAGGGCCCGGGAGTTATCCGGGGTTAGAGCCGAGGTCCTAACAGAGCCCCTGGCGGCGGGGAGGCATCCAGAGGAAGCAAGAAGAGTTCTGCCAGGTGATCAGGGAAGCCCCTGCGGGAGGTGGCGTTGGGTGAAAGCCACGAAGGGCAGCAGGGTGCCCGGTGGGGTTCGTCATGAGGCGCTTCCAGGAGGTAGGAGCAGCGTGAATGGGGGCTGGAGGGTTGAGATGGAGAGCGCATGCTGGGCAGGGCTCATGGTGCAGCTCTGGGGTCCTCTCCGACACGGGGAGAGGGGGCCGTGTCAGACCGGATGATTCCAGGCCAAGCTTGGCTCTCAGAGGCTCTCACCTGGTCGACTGCCTGCCGTTGGCCCCGGGGGGTCAGCAGCATTGGGGTTCAAGTCCTGCTGTGCACCAAGGGGTCCGTCCACATCCCGGCAGCCCCCTCCACTCGCCCCAGGCCTAGTAAGGGCGGGACACTGAAGATGCTCTGGGTGCCACCCGCAGGTGGGCTTTGTCACCTGCATTCCCAGGATGGGGAAACGGAGGCCCAGAGGAATTCAGAGGCTTGTCTGGGGGTCAGATGTGTTGGTGGTGGGAGCCAGGCCGGGGAGCCTGAGCTGGAACGTTCGCAGGAACCTGGTTTTCCTGACTATTCCCGGACAGGGAGTGATGACTCGCCCTGACACTTGTCCCCAGATCTGGCTGTCCTCTGGCACCTTCCCCTGAGCTGTGTGGAAGTGTGCTCGGGGGCCTGGGCATTGGGATGTAGGCACAGGGAGGTTGGAGGCCGGGAGCTGGTACTCCCTGCCCTCACCTGCGGCTCAGACACCGCGAGGGGAGGGAGCTTCCGGGAATACGCGGCCTCCTGGCGTTTCATGGCCGGGGTGACCGTTTACATCCTTCAGACTAGGAGCCTGAGCTCAGAGCAGGAACAGGAGGTGTGGGGCTTCACAGCAGTAGTGGCTGAGCCCTGGCAGCCATGGGCCCACCTGTCCCCAGGGTGCTCACCGTACACTGGGGGGTGGCAGTAAGGTGGTGGCTATGAACATGAGCCATTGTCTTGGACTTTGGTCCCAACACTTGCTTTGCCTGGGTAGGGAGAGAATATTCCAGAATTGAGGCTCCCCCAACCTTTGCTCCCCTGTGCCTACCTTCACAGCTCCCTTCCTGGATTCTTCTAAGGCCTGGGGTCCCACCTGGCCTGGCTTTGTCAGACCCCCATTCATAAGGTCAGATACAGCCAAGGAAACCATCTCTTCTTACTGTGCCCATTAGGATCACACTCCCAGTAGAGTTCGGCCGGACCAGGCAGAGCCATGGCTGCATGTGCTGTCCCCGTGCCAGGCAGGCAGCCTGCTGACCAGCAGGAAACACCTAGTGGTAGAGTTCTTGATGCTTTAACCCCTAGTCATTCTTTCATTTGTGGTGGACACCTCCTAGGCATTTTAGTCTCTGTTTTCTCTGTGGCCCTTGTACCTGGCATATTGACAGCCATATAGTACGTACCCTGTAATTACCGCCCATCTCTACAAGGTGATTTCAGAGTTCTAGAAAGGACCTTCTCCAACCCTCATTGCTGGTTGGCAGAAATTTTACCATTAGTGATTCATTCCTTTGGCATAACTATTGCTCTGTCCAAGTTCCTCTTCCAAACTGGAAATGCTTCCCCTTCAGGAAGGAGACCCTTTTGAGTTCCAGTTTTTGGGTAACCCATGTGCCTAGGAAGGAAGCTAAGGCTGTCTTGAACGTACAAGAGAAAGCGAAACAGGGAAAGGAGGCAGAGTCAGGAGGACAAGTGGCAGGGTCTCTGCACCTGCCGGGTGCCTGGGAGTATATGTTCGCGTACTTGTCCAACCAGAGCCCTGGGCTGAAGGTGTTTCTGTTCCCATTTTGCAGGAGAGAAGGCTGAGGCCTCCCCCACCAGGTTCCCCAGCTGGACTCGGGTCTGAGTGGCTCCCATCCGCGCGCTCACTGCATCTCACTCCTGCCCACACGTGGTTGTGTGACACTGCAGACACCGAGCGCTGCCCGTCTGGGTGCAGCTGAAGGAGGGCCTGATCCTCATAGCCTTTTGAAAGGCAGTCACTCCAGAATCTGGTCTGAGCCTTGCGACCACTCCCTCAGGCAGAAATGTTCCCATTTCTCTGATGAGGAAACAGGCACGGAGAAGCCAGGGGCCCTCACGCGTGGCCCTCCGTGGTGGGGCGTGAGAGCCAGAGCACGACACACCACCCAGTGCCTCTCCTCATCCCCGGGATGGGGCGGGGGTGAGGGTCTCAGTGCCAGGAGATGAAGTGCGCAGGCAGCCCCCTTCTTCCTCCCTGAGCGCAGATCCAGGTGCTGGCCCCACACCTGCGGCAGGTGGGAGAGTGGCCGGCGGGTTCCGGAGCAGCAGCACAGCCTCCCACCCCCTGCCCCCCCGCTTCCCCCACTCACATGCCCACCTTCCTGCGGGGAGCGGTCCACAGACCCTGCTCTGGCCGGCCCTTGGTCAGCTGCGCAGCTCCTAATTGGTCCACCCTCCAAGCTGTATTTTCTCAAGTATTGATGAGCCACTGTCACCCAGGACGCAGCCAGAAGCTGAGCTAAACTCAAGACGGATGGGGTCTCTGCCTCATCAATCTGCTCGCGGCTGCTCTGCCGGGGAGGGGAGGGCGGGCATGTGGGCTGGGCCTGGGGGGGGCGGGTCCCGGGCTCCCCGTGTGGTCTCCTTAAACCACAAATCTACCTTGGGGCTGATTCATTGCTGCCTGTCCAGGAATCTGCAGGGGGACCGGGACCTGGCTGTCTTCCATTCTCAGGCTCCTGACCTGGCCGCCCGTTGTCTGGGGATGAAACCCTAACAGCTCAGCTCAGCCCCCAGGCCCTGCCGCCCTGGCCTCCCAGGCCCTCATCTGCAGGTTCCAGCCACACGGGCTGCCACGTCCCCCCACAGGCCGCACTCTTTCCCACCTCAGGGCCTTGCCTGTGCTCTTCACTCTGCCTGGAATGTTCTCATCACACTCCATCCCCTCCTTTCTTTCTCTGCTAAAGCCCTGTTGTTAAGGTCTGGCTGAAATACCGCGTCCTCAGAGCTCCCACCCACACCGGGCTGGGGTCCTGTCACCGTCAGTGGTCTCACAGCACTTCTTACCTCTCCCCCGAACCCTCCAGACAGTGGAATCGGCGAACTATTTATGAGATTGTCTGTAACTGTCTTGTCTACCCCCGCTGGAACACCAGCTCTGTGGTCTCAGGACCATACTTGTCTTGTTTTCCAGTGAATCCCCAGTACCTGGCACATAGTAGATCCTCAGCAGATGATGAACCATACCATATGACTGCCGTTGCCCTAATTAAAAAACTTCTTTCCCACTGCCGCTAGGATGAAGTCCACACTCCTCATTGTGGCATTTTGAGACATATAGAATCCAACTGAGACAGCTCTCTCTGCTTGGAGTTTCTTCCTTGTCTGTGCCCTTTGTTTAGTGAACTCCTATGCATCCTTCAAAACCTCACTAGGTACTACTTTTTTTATGAAGCCGTCCTGGCTGCCCCAGGAAGAGTTGGTTGGTCTGTTCTTTGATCCAACAGCTGCTGGGCATCAGGCCCTGGGCAGGGCACGGGGGAGACAGGCTGGGAAGGATGGAGATTAGGAGCAGTGAGGAGTTACCCCGGGGATGGAAACCTCAAAGCATCCTGATGGTGATGATGGTCAGATAAAAGCCAGGCACTGTTCCCAAGCAATTTTCTTGTGTTTTTCTTATTTCCTCTTCACTACCACACTGTGAGGTGCCAGTTTTACCCCCTTTCACAGATGAGGAAAACAGGGCTCAGAGATGACAGAACTTGTAGCTGCTTCCTAAAAAGTTGGGCTCGAACTCAGAGTTGACTTCCTTCTCACTTGCTGCTCCGCTTGTACAGAGGGGAGAGTGAAGGGCTGTGAGAACGTGGAGGAGCCCCCTCCTCCAGTGTCTGTGAGCCAGGGGTGGGGTCACACCCGAGGTTTCACAGGGGAAGAAATGTCTGAGGTGAGACTGGAAGGAACGCCTGTATTTCCAGGCCGAGCGGGAACCAGAGGGCACTGCTGGCACTGGGAGTTGTGCAGACAAAGGTGTGTGTGGGGGTGTGTGTGCAGGAGATGGGGGGGCTCCTGAATGTGGGGAGGCTCAGGATCCGGGGGTTGTGGAGGGCAGGAAGGAGGGAGGCTGGGGAAGTGGGCCAGGCCAGGGTGGGGGGCTCAGGACATGGGTGCTTGTAGACGGCCTGCATGATGGATTGGAGCTCTGGGCATGTGGTCTGTTGCTGTGGTCCTGGCACGTGGCCACTGTGGGCTCTGGCTTCTGGCAGCTTCCAGGCTCCGCTATCCTTTGTTTCTGCTTGTACAGCCTCCACCCTATTCCCTCCAGGCCGACAGGGCCGGTTGGGGCCTAGGGCTTCTTTGCCCTCTTGGCATCGTTGGAGAGCCAGTGACTGTCACGCGGCGTTTGCAGGGCGCCTCTTGACCCGTCTTCTCGTTTACATGAGGGGCACGTGCCACCTGCCCCTCCCAGTGCCGCCGTGGGCCCCCTCTCTGAGACCCACGGTCCATGCTTCTCGTGGCCTCCCAAGCCAGGGATCTGGGCCAGCTAGCCTCTCCAGTGTGTCTTGTCCTCTGCTCCAGGCTGTAGGCACCGGTGTCCACCCTGGGTACACGATGGGCACCCCCAGCCCCTTTTCATCCCCACCTCTGCCCAGCCACGCAGGTGCCACTGCCCTGTTTTCCCAGTGAGTGAGGTGGGGCCGGGATTTGGATCCCAGGCCAATTGGCTCCAGTGTTTTCCTTCCCCGGCAGTCTTGCCCGGCGTGCCCAGGGCAGCCCTCCCCAGCCCCCGCCTCACCTCTGCTCACCCAGATCCAGCCATCCTTCAAGGTCCCGCTTGACAGGACCTTGGCCCGTGGCTGAGGCTCAGCGCTCACCACCCCCCTTCCTTTGTCCCCAGATGCCATGTGACCGCCCTCCCCCCTCCAGGCACCGCCTGCTGGGCCCTGGGGATCCCGCATGGACCGTGAGGCCCAGACTCTGTGCTTAGATTTCATGGCTTTGCCTCTGCCAGCTTGGGGACCTCTGACAAATCACCTCTCTGAACCTCAGTTTCTTCATCTGTGAAGTGGGGCGACATTAGTGCCCCTGGGTTCTTTATAGGATTGAGTCCCTGTGTGTAGAGGGCTGAGAACAGTTCCTGCACAGAGTAGGCCTTCAGTCCGTGTCACATGTTACTGTCCCCGGTCCCAGTTTCCATGCCCCCCCCCAGGGGGCACCCCCAGATCCAACAGGCTGGTGAACATCTCCCTGCTTTGAGCTCCGGCTCCCTCACTTCCTGTCCCAGTGGTGAGAGCTGAGGGTCAGGTGCGTCCCCTGCCTGACCGTAGGCACCTTGGGGGCCGGGGCCGCCCCCACCATAGCCCTCTCGCCCCACCCCAGCTACCAGACCAGGGCTCTGCACATAATAGACACTTAATACATGTTTATGGAATTGAATTAACGATAAAACGAGATAATGGCCTGGAAGGAGCCTGAGTTGTTAGGAGGGAATGCACAGCGTAAAAACCAGGCATATTTTTTTAAGCAGATTAATCTGGTCTTAACTCATTCTAATAGCCTGCGCCCCTATTGGCCAAGGCCATTATAATAACATACGGCCGTGGCCGTGGAGCTGGGAGATAGCGGGGCCTCAAGGTTTGCCTTCCGAAGGATACCACGGCAGTCTGCCTCTCAGCTCTTGGAGCTGGAGCCCAGAGAGGCTGAGGGACTCGGCTGGAGTCACACAGCAGGGGAGAGGAGAAGAGGCTCAAAGAGGTCACGGGGCTTACGCTAGTATGCACAGTCAAGGAGGCGGTGCTGGCACAGGAGGCCCGGTCTTCCTCTGGGGTCGCTGCATTCTGTTGTGTATGATGCTTGGTACCAGAGCTGGAGCTTCCAGATTTTCACCCCAGGGGGCTCCTCACAGTCAGAAAGTCAAGTTCTGTGCCTCAGAGCGTGGAAACCCCAGAGGAGGAGATGCAGCTGGTATCAGTCATTCACACCTTAGTCTGAATTCGTATCCTGATGAGGGCTGGCATCTGAGGGAGCTAGAGATCTGTGAGCTCTTGAAAGGGAGAAGTGGTCTGGCTCCTGACAGATTAGGTGGGGCGGTGGGGAGAGCAGTGGCTTCAAAGTCACCCTTCCACGCTGTCCGCTGCCCCAGGTCTGGGTGTAGAAAGCAGGCCAGGATCAGGGAACTTGGCTTGATTATGGAAGGAGAAGCTTGGGGTGGTGACCAGGCCAGGAGGGAAGGTGGCCATGATTTGACAATTCCGTGCCACTGGTCACATGCGAGTCCCCCAGCCCCTGAGGGTGGGGGGATAGGCTGGGGGACATTTCATCCATGGGGCCCCATGGGTCGCTGCAGAGGCCCACTGCTTGCTGATAAAAGGAAGTTTCTCTCCCCTGGAGGTTTCCCCAGTTGCGAGGTTCCCGGGAGGGGCTGTCTAAGCTTGGGGTCCCCTAGCATCCCCCTCATTGCTTCCCACCTGCCTCCTAGCAGGCAGACAGGGTCCTCAGCTGCTGGCCCAGCCTGGCAGGGCGGCTGCGGCTTTAATCAGCCATCGCGCCACTTTCCTTGGAAGGAGAAATTGCAGGTGGCAACTCGTAATTTCCCAGGCTTCTCCCTTTCATTAATTTCTCCCTGCAAAATGGATGCTTTCTGCTGAGCGGGGAATTGGCAGCCGAGCTCGGCACCTCCTGGCCAGCCCTGCTCTCTGCTCGAGGTGGGGGTTGGTGGGGGGGCATGTTAGCCGCTGTGCTCACACTGCTGGCCGTGCCCCCTCGCAGAGGCCAGAGGTTTGCTCTGTGCTCACAGTGGCTTGCCGAGCCGCACTGGGTCTGGGAAATTGCTCGGTTCCCCCCGTGCTTGCTGCTCCGTTGCCAGTGGGGAGGGGCAGCAAACGTCATGATCTGCCAGGGTCACCGTCAGTAGATGCAAGGGGCCGAGGTCTCTGAGCCCCCAGGGGCACCCCTGCCTCTGCGATTGATTCCTAATGGGATCGGTGTCCCTCCTGAGAGGCTCTTCCTGCCTTCTGGCATTTGAGTGTCCCAGAGGCCCTGTGTGGGGATGGACGTGGGCAGGAGACGAAAGGCAGATACCGTCCGGTCCTCGGAGAGCTCCGGCCACGGGGAGGCAGGGGACACACCAGTGATGACACCTGGCCAAGCGGCCTTGTCAGGCCAGAGGGACAGAGACCAGAGGATGGGGAGGCCAGGGTCTGGAAGGCTGGCTGGGGCCACGGGACAGAGATACCCCAGTTCTGGAACAACACGTGCCGAGGAGCAGGACTTTATCTGTCCATTCATCCCATAGCTGTCAGTAAAGATGACGGGGACTTAAGGGCACGCCGGGTATCCGTCCAGGGCGGGGAGTTTGGTCTCCCCGGGAGGCTGCGAGAGCCTTGCTCTGATGTGTTGTGGGCAGACTGACGGTGGCCAGGGTGGGGGGTGTCTGGGAGGGGATGTTAGGGAGACCCGGCAGAGTGCAGTGGGCTGAGGGCGTGGGCGGCCCCGGGTAGATGAAAGTTTTTTTTTTTTTGTCTTTTTGCCTTTATGTAGAGCCGCACCCGCGGCATATGGAGCTTCCCAGGCTAGCCCCGGGTAGATGATAGTGTCGTTTATTGAGAAGGAGGCAAAGAGATACCGGAGGGACAGTTTGGGGAGAGGAGGGTCCTCATGAAGTGGAAGGAGTCAGTCACTTCCTAGTGTGAGTTAGGAAAGTGACCCAGCTCATTAACTGATTCTCACCCGATGCCGGAGTGTCCAGGAGACGACGCTGCGGCAGCGGGGCTGACATTTGCTCTGGTTGTGTTTTAGTGCCCGTGGGGCTGCGGGACCCAGAAGGGGTGCAGTTAAAGCCTCGCCCCCTACTTCCCACCCGGTGACCAGGGAGAGGGTTTATTGCGTTCCCGGAGCTTCCCATGGGCTGTGTGTCTTCTGTCTCTGAGCCTCTCTGAACTTACTTCCTTGGTTTGGAAAGGGTACAAGCCATGGAGACAACCTCTAGGGCATGGGGCTGCTGGTAGAAGCTAGGGCCAGATAAGCCAGAGACGCTGGGGACTCCAGTGCCCAGCGGGGGAGAGGGCCCAGTGCCTGCCCCGGCTGTATAGGATGTGGCTGTCAGCTCCCCGGGGAGACTGACACCTGCTGTGCATCCCAGAAGTGAAGGTTTTCCCCGGTGGAAACCCTGTGCTCAGTGTGGCGGAGTGGACACTGGGCGGCCCAGACCCGCAGCTGCTTGCCGCCCTGGGCAAGTCACCTAAGGCCTGTGCCTCGGTTTCCCCGGGATGTAAGAGGAGGTGGTTCTGCCCACCTCACAGCATTGCTAGGAGACTTAAATGTTCATGGGAGTGCCTGCTGGCACAGGTGGCAGGCCCAAGCCGTGGTGTTATTCCAGTAGAGACTGGTCTGTAGCTACGCTTGCAGTGGGGTCAGGGAAGATCTCAGAGGGCCTCATGGACATGAAGGCAGCAGGCTCTGTGGGCCAAGGTGAAGGTGAGCTGGGAGGGCCCGGCTAGACAGAGAGGCATCCAGGACCCGGGGTGAGATGTGACCCCCCCCATCCCCCCAAGACCAGGGCTCTCTCCCGAGCCAGCCACGCCAGCACCCACCTGGACACCTGGTCTCACCTGCACCTGCTCAGCCTCCCCACCTCACCTCTGCATTGGGCTCTAGCTGCCTCTGCCCCAGTCTGTGTTCTGGTTACGGAGTTTCTGGGCGGGAATCTAGCACAGCTTTGATCTTTTCCGAAGGAGGGAGGGATGGGCAGCTGAGGCCAGCGGGAGCTGACCGTATATTTTCTCCTGTAACGGGGTATTAAGTAGACAACCCAGATGGGGATCTCGGGCAGGAGCGGGTGGGTGCAGCCTGCTCTGTATCGGCCTGAAATATGGCCCCATCTCTGCCAAACCTCAAAGGATGCTACCTTGGGGCTGGCTGGGAACCAGCTTTGATGTTCTAGCAGCAGGGGGACCGGGCGGCTCTTCCCTGGCACAGAAGGGGCTGGGGCCTTGGCCCCAGCTGGACTGGAATGTGGCCTGCCAGGCTCCTGGGGGCCAGCAGCCCCCTCCTCACTTTCTTCTCCCTGCCTTCCCCGCAGCCCCCCTGCTTCCCTTTGTCCTTTCCCCCTCCTCCCTCACCCCTTTCCCCTTCTCTCTCCCCCATCTCCCCCCCCCCCCCCCCCGCCGCCTTTGACCTGAGTCACTTTGGAGCCGTGCACACCTCCTACTCACAGGCCACTCCCCCCGGCATCCACAAGTGTCCCCTCGGTGAATGCGCAGAAAGGGCACAGGCCACAGCCGCCAGCCCAGGTACAAGGCCCACTTCCCCCTTCACCAGGAGGCTGATTGCGGGGAGAAGGTGGTTTAAGGTGTGGACTGGGGACTGAATCAAGTACCTGAATTCTCTGTGCACCCACATCCCCGTCTGGAAAGCAGGAACACAGTAATAGCTGCCTAGGGGTTGTGGTGAAGGTGACACTGTATGTGCAAGGTGCTTGGATCGCTGCCCTGAGAGGAGCAGGCCCTCTGCGAGCTCCCAGACCAGGGCTCTGCACGTAACAGACACCTAGTGCATGTTTGCTGGAGTCGCTGTGTTTCTGACCGAGGGGAGAGGCTGGACCCCTCGGAGCCTCGGTTTCCTCCTCTGTACAACAGTATGGCTAACACTCCCCGCCCACCCCTCGTAGGATGGGCTGGCCAGGATAAAAAAGACCCTGTGTTACAGGCTTTGGCACGTGGTAGTTTTCCTGGACAATCCCTGCTCTTGAGGAAGACCCTACTGAGGACGGGGCTGGAGACTGGGGTGCAGCCGGGTGGGGCCCTAGCCCTGGAGGAGCTTCCAGCGAGAGCTCATTCCAGGGCAGCCGGCAGGAGGGTGCCGTGTGCTCAGTGCTCAGCTGGGGATGCTGGGAGGTGTCCTGGGAGAGCCTGCCTGGGGCAGGGCCACCAGCCGGGCCAGTTTCTTTGCTTCCTTTTTCCTTTCCTTCTTCTTCCCGCCCCACCCCAACTTGAGATGTCCAGGAGTCCCACTAAGGAAGGACCAGAAGGCTGGCACCTGGCTCTGCCTCTCTCTGGCTGGTGACCTTGGCAAAGCCTCCTCTCCTGGTCTTGGTTTCTCCATCTGTAAGAGGGGGGTTGTCGGTGGCTGGCGGGTGGGGTGAGAGCTCTTTGAGGGTAGAGATTGATCTCCTGAGCTCCACCTGCCCCACGCCTGTCCCAGGGCTGGTCGCGTGGTGGACGAACGGGCACTGAGGGAGGAAGGCGGGCCACCCGGGCGGCTTTCCCCCCAGCCGTGCCCTGAGCTGTCGGTGGGTTGTCCAGGACTGAGAGAAGGTTGCCCGCTCTCTGCACCCTCGCCCCAGAGATCTTAGGCTCCATCTTTCTGCAGGGGCCCGTCTGCCCTGTCCTTGTCACTTCCAGAGACCCTGACTGTAGTCTCTGCCAGCCTCGGTGCCAGTCCTAACTGCTGAGGGAGCCCTGCCTCGGTGACCCCACTTGGAGAATTAGCATTGTTATTGGTGGCTTCAAGGCTCCTGCTCAGTGAGGGGTCCTCTCCAACCCCCCGGGCCTGGCCCCTTGCCTCACTGTCCCCTCTAATGCCCATTCCAGAGTCAGGGGTCAGCACCGTGCTAGCGTTTCTCTCGAGTCCCTGAACAGCTCCTCTCCGAGGGCGCTTCCTCCGGGCTCAGGTTGAGGGACTTGCCTGAGGCCGTCCAGTCTGGACCCAGATTTTGGGCCCGTTGGTCTGTCTTGCTCGCACCAGCTCATGTGGCTGCCCACCCAAAGCCCTCTGTGCACTAGAAAGCTCTTCCTTGACTGGAACCAGAGCCTGTCCGCAGGGACGGCTGCCCATCTGCTCAGGTTCCGCAGCTAGAAAGGAGGCCCTCCGTCCCCGGCCCTGCGACGGGCCTTCAGAGAGCCAGGGCGTGCGGCCAGGTCCCCCTCCCCGCTGAGCGTCCTTTGTCACGTGCCCTCCCTCTCCCCCCCACCCCGCTGCCCTTGGGATGAAGTCGGGAAGCTCTGTCACCTTCAGCCGGGCTCCTGCCCACACTTCCGCCTGCTGAGCCACTTTCACTACTTAGAAGAACCCCTGTTCTGGAGTTCCCACTGTGGCTCGGTGGGTTAAGAACCCAACCAGTATGCATGAGGATGCATGTGAGATCCCTGGTCTTGCTCAGTGGATTAAGTATCCGGAAGTGCCGTGAGCACTGTGGTGGAGGCTGCAGATGCGGCTCGGATCTGGTGTTGCTGGGGCGGTGGCGCAGGCCGGCAGCTGCAGCCCCAACAGGACCCCTAGCCTGGGAAGAATGTCCATGCACTGCGGGTGCGGCCCTAAAAAGCAAACTGAAAGAGAAAGGAAGGAAGCAAGGAAGGGGAAAAAAGGAAAGAAAGGCAAGCCCCTCTTCATCTCACCTCTGGGCCTGTGCACCTGCTCTGCCCTCACCTTGCAGGTGGGCTCCTACCTGGAGGAACAAGGCCAGCTCAGTCGGAGTCACCTGCCCGCCCAGGGCAGGGCCCCGTCACAGCCCTCTCCCCCTGCAGTGGTGGCTCTGGAGTTCACACCCACCTCCCCCACCACCTGAGGGCCGGCCCGTCTGCCCGCCTGGGGCCTGGCACGGAGTCAGTGCAGTCAACGCTCAGTAAAGACGAGGAACAAATGAAGGACTTTCAGAGCAGCGTTTCCAGCTCTGCACACTCAGACCCCACCACGGAAGGTCTGAGCCCACCTCCCTCCTGTTCAGACACCTCCCGGTCCTCAGGATAGACCCTCAAGCTTCTGAGTCCGGCTCTTGAGGCTCCCAATCCACCTGCCACCCAGCCTTACCCCTAGCCACCTGCAGCTGTTTACACTCACTCCCCCCACTGCCCACCGTGAACGCAGAAGCTATTCTTTCTGCCTAGAACTCTCTGTCCCCTGCCCTGGGACCTTCCTTTAAGGAGACCCCCGCACCCCAGTCACCACTCCACGGAGGTCACTGCTGTGTCCCCGGAGGCCCCTTTTCTCTGTCCCAACCACAGCCCCACTGTCCTGGCCTTATTTGTGGGTGGGGCCGAGGCAGGCCCGGTGGGAGTGGACAGCATAATGAATCGCTGAGTGAATTAATAACAGTGCACCTGAGGCTGGGGCCTCAGGGAGTTTGGACTTGACCAGGTGGGTCAGGACAGACTGTTGGAGCAGGGGGCAGGAAGAACCGGCCGAGTGAAAGCAGAGAGGCAGGTCTGGGTGAGAAGAGTGCTGGGCGCCTGGGCCCTGGGCTGGACGTGGCGGGGGTTCTGCCGCCATCCCCCCGCCCGGCCCTTTCCCCGTCAGCCTCAGCCCTGCCCACGCCCCTGCTCTGAGATCCTCAGGCTGGCCTGTCAGCTGACCTGGAGGCTCCAGCTCGGGAGTCCTGAGATCCCCAAGTTCTAGCCCTCGGCCCTGAGTGCGACCTTGAGTGAGCCCTCCCTGTCTCCGGGCCTCAGTTTCTGCATCTGTGGTCCAGGTGAGCTGGAGCCCAGCAGACGGGGGTCCTGGACGCCAGCCAGCCTGCGCTGCATTTGGCCCACGTGGTCTTCCCCGCCCCCTCCCTCCCTCCCTCTTGTCCTGGCTTTCTCTCTTTCCCCCTGTCCTCTCTCTCTTTCTTCCTCGAGCCAGTATTCAAAAGAGGAAGCATTCACGTAAAAATCCAGATTTCCTGCTTCTCCCCGATAAGGGAGCTGGCCCTGCCACCAGCCTCCCACCAGTGGCTCGCGTGGCTGGGTGGTCCTGGCGCTCAGCCACCTGCCCAGCGGCTGACCAGAGGCCCCTTCTGCCCTGACCCTCTCCTGGGAGGGCAAGGTTTCAAAACCTGCCTCGAGACAAAGCTCTCTGACTTCGCCCCCCCCCCACCTCCACCCCCCAATATTCCAGGCAGTCTGCCTCGTTTTAAAATTCCTTCAGCAGCCCCAGGCCCAGCGGCTTCTCCCAGCGAAGGAACGAGAGGAACGAGGCCGCACACGTGACTGAGCTCTGCGGCTGGGAAGGCTTTGATGTTGCGGGATCTCAGATGCCCCTCCCCC
>PVHT021183617.1:2999233-3036906 GCA_004024745.2 Catagonus wagneri
CGTTTCTCTCCTCTCCCTCCTCCCCCTTCCCCTCACTTCCTCTCCTCGCTCTGCTCTCGCCCCTCCTCCTCCTCCTCCAGGTGCCTGCTAATTGCCTTCCACTCCCGACGTTTACAGGCCTGGCCAGGTCACCCCAGGAGGTTCAAGTTTGGGGGAGGGAGCCGCCGTTGGGGGGCAGGGAGGTGCAGAGGTTGGCACGTTACTGGTTACTGCTGGGGTGGTGGGGGAAGGGAGAAGAACCAGTGGGGGTTGTGTCCACCATGGAGGAGTGACCCACCCCCACCCCTGCCCCCTGCCCCAGCCCGACCTGTTCCTGAGTCACCCACCCCTGCCAACATCTTTTATTCATGAGGTCTGCCCCGGCCAGGCCAAGCCGCAGCCTTTTTGTCCTGGTGGGGGGCGGGAAATGGGGCCTGGGGCGTTGGGGGCCCCCTGGGAGGAGGGAGGGAGAGATTTGAGGGGGAGATAAGACCAGGAATGTAGGAGTGGATGGTGCTGAGAGCAGAGGGGGTGCGAGCGGCAGTGGGGAGGCTGTCAACACCCAGAGGGGCTGGGTGGAGGGGCTGGGAGGACCCTTTTGTCACCTCCTGCCCGCCCTCTCCTGCCCAGTGAACCTTCTTTGGGGTCTCTAGTTCGCTGCCCTGGGGGCCCCTGCCTTCTCCCCACCACCCCCTTCCTGTCTGTCCCAAGCTTTCTAAAGGCTGAACCCCCAGGGCCCATATCCGGGTTTGTCTGGTGGCCTCGCAGAGCCTCCGTTTTCCTCCCCATACACAGCGGGAGTTGGGGGTGGGAGTGGAAATCTCGGTGTTGGGGGCGGACTCCCCCACCCCATCCCCTTGTGCTGGTCCACAGTCACCGAGGCTGAGAACACACAGCAGGGCCTCCTCTGTGCCGGGTGGTAGCAGGATGGCGTCCAGGGTGCTGGGCTGGCTGGTTCTGACCGGCCGGTTCCGACCCGGAGGAGGGTGATCTGTGCTGTGGGGGAGCGGCGGCCACCCGCCCAGCCCCCAGGCTCCGGCCTGTCCCTGCTCTATTTTCTGTGGTTAAATTTGTCCTCCTGGCAGGCATATCCATGAAAGGCAAGTGCAGAGATTAAGCAATTAGGGCAAAAACTGTAATTGTGCCAGCAGGCCGGCGGGCCTACTGTGTACCCAGCCCTTCCCAGGGCAGTGAGGGCGTCGTCTCTCCTGCTCCACTCTCAGATGAGGAGCCCGGGCTCAGAGAGGTGCCAGGACGCACGTGGTCACACAGAGCGGCCACCAGAGCCCGCACCCTTCTCCGCCACCTCACCCCCACCCTGGGCCCCAGGACCTCATGCTGCCTGGGTGTCTGGTCGCAGGAGGGCACAGGGGGACTTTCTGTTGTGGAGTCACAGGGAGTGCTCCTGGCATCTGCCCAGTTTCCCTCCTCAAAGCCTCGGTCAGTGATGTGTGGGCTCCTACCTCTGGGTGCCCCTTGGGCGCCCCCAGCCACAGCCAGCCTGTCGGGGGAGCTGCTCTGCGCCGATCCTCACCCGCCCTTCTCCAGGAGACCCCTCCCCATCCACGGCCGCCTCCGCAGTCCTTGCCCTGTTCCCCTCAGCCCCTCAGAGGAGTTGCTCTGGGAACTCCAGGCAGAGGGCTTGGCCCTCCGGCATTAGGGCCTCTTGTGACAGGTGTGTGCAGGGGCCTCAGGTTTGCATCCTTATCAGCTGTGTGGCCTTGAGCAGTGCACTGTCCCTCTCTGGGCAGGGGAGAAATGGGGACGCTGGCAGTATCTTCTCTCGTGGACTTGTTTTGAGTTGAATAAGGAGATGTTAAAAAAACACAAAACCCCAGCTCTTGGTGCAAATATGAGCAGTTGCCTTTGTGCCCCAGTGCCCAGCCTTGAACCTGGCATATGCTCACCAGTGCCTGCTCTGTGCCCTTCCTGTGAGACCTTGAACCGGGAATGGTGGGCCCTGCCTGATGGTCCCCAGCTGCTGGGGAGGGAGGGACAGAGAATCTGGGCTGATGGACAAGAAGAGTCACGCAGGAGATGTGTCCAAATTCCTTGGCCCACGTTTCTCTGGCCAGTTCTTCCTGAGTTCACTTTCTGGGGTGGGGGAGGGGCACTTCCTGGCTCTGTCGGCCTGGCTTTCAGGGCACTGGGAACTGCCCCACCCCAGTGCCCACCCATGGAGGGTGCCAGGGAAGCTGTGGGGGATGGTGGCAGAGGCCCTGATGAGACGGGCCTCCTCATCCTGGGGCTCACTCGTCCTCATTCTGCAGTTTGATGAATATGACCAACTCCCCAGCCATATTTAGGGAACATGTCCCCTCAATATGTTTTTCTGTCTTTGGTCCCTTGTCAGTTCTACAGTGGGGTCCTCGCTAATGGTCCCCATTTTACAGATGGGTGGCATCCTTGCCCATGGCCACCCAGCTGGACTGTCTGGTGTGAGCACCTAGGCCTGCCTGAGTCAGTGGAGGGGTGGGGCATAGGTTCTGGAGGCTGGGTTCAGATTCGGGGTGCTCCCCCAGCTTGCTGTGTGGTTCTGGGTGAGTTGCTGCACCTCTCTGGGCTCAGTTGCCCCATCTGTAAGAGAGGGGATAATAATAGCATCTCCCTTTGGGAGGAGGCAGTGCAGTCACACATAAAACACCTGGCACGGAGTCAGTGCTTGCTAAATGTCAGCTGTGGTTGTTGCAGTTTTTATTATTATTTGAGTTGAAAATCCCCTCTGTTCCACGTGCTCCTTCTACGGTAGTGAAAAACTGAGCTGAGTAAGTGGGGACGAGTCCTCCTGGGTCCCGACCCAGCGACATCACATCTCTGAGCCCTGCTTGGGTCTGGCAGCCACAGGGCCCCCTTGTAGCCGTGGCAGTGAGAAGCTTGGCCGCGTCCCGGTAGCCTGGCCAGGGCCCCGTGTTGGGACGGGGGTCTCAGCCCTGCCTGGCCTGCCTCCTGGCTGACAGCTCGAGCACCGTGAGCTGGCTGCCAGCCAAGCTGCCTCCTCTCTCTGGCTGGCTGGCATCCCGGGCCTGATGCCAGGGGGCCGGCTGGTGGGCAGCAGCTCGAACGCTGCAGGGCTGTGATCCCAGCCAAGAGGCTCCAGGCAGGGCTGGGTGTTGAGGCCTCCAGCCGCCCCATGCAGCCCTCGGGAGCCGGGCACAGCTGCTCTGCGGCTCTCAGCACCGCCCCCCAAGTCGATGCCTCCGAAGAGCTGGGAAGTGTGGATTCAAAGAAGCAGCACAGCCTGGCATGTCCACGGCGGGCGAGCCTCTCTCAGCTTCCATTTCGTCATCTGGAATAAGGAGCCAGCTGGGCCTCCGTGGCCTGTCTCGCAGGATCAGACATTTAGTTAGCGGCAGCCTGGCTGACGGTGCTGATCGTGGTGATTCTGGGCAGTACTGGGAACTCACCAGGCACTGCGTTGCGCCTTCTACAAATAGGGGAGTTAGCCCCCACTTTATAGACGAGGAAACTGATTTCGGAGAAGTTCATGCAGCTAGAAAGTGGCTGTGGCAGGATTTGAACCCCAGCAAGCGGGCTTCAGAGCCCACACATCGGTGATGCCGAGCGTCTGGGTGGGGAGGGAGGCCGGAACCGTGTGGGGAGCCTGTCGCTCTGCCTGGAGCAGGAGGAGGCTGCGCAGAGGAGGAGGTGGACGTGGGCTTGGGCTGGAGGCTGCACAGCACTTCTGCTGGCAGCCGCTCATAGCCTTTGAAGGCCGGGGTAGGGAGTTGAAGAAAGGCTGCTTTTCCCTGGCCTAGGGAACTTCCACACGTGCTGCAGGTGCGGCCAAAAGAAAAAGAGAAGAAGAAAGAAAGGCTTCTTTGAGGAAGTGCCCTTTGGGCTGTGACATGAATGACACGAGCCAGTTGTGTAAAAATGTATGGGAATAGTGTCTCAGGGAGAGGGAAGAGCCAGGGCAAAGCTCCTGAGCTGGGAACAGGCGTGGCAAGTTAGAAGGAGCCGAAGGTAGCTAGGCTCCCGGCTTGGGGGTGGGGACGGAGCTTGCAGAACTTGCAGAGGGCCGAGGCGGACACGCAGGAGTCTTCAGGTGTTACTGTGGTTTTCCTTAGAGGGGACGTGCTCAGGCCAGGATGAAGGGGTCTGGCTTGAGTCCTAGGCTGTGTCCTGCCCTCTCCTGCAGCGCCTTCTCCCCATCAAGTCTCTTGGTGGCAGCAGGGGCTCATCATGGGGGCCCTTGCCCCATGACTAGTCGTGTTCTGCCTGGGTCCCCTCGGGTAGCCTCCAGACAGCTCGCTCCTGGCTGTGCCCCTGACCCAGCCCATCCTGCTGCGCAGCAGCCACTGCACACCCTGAGGCCCGTCCTGAGCATCATGCCTAGTGCCCTCAGACCGACCACATCCACTCAGCCGCGTCCCCTGTTTGTGTTTCTGGCTGCCGGCAGCCAGGCACTCACTCTGCCTGTCGCCAAGTATAGCCGGATAATTCAGGCTTGGCTGTGTGACCGCAGCGCGCTGCCGCCGCCCCCCGCCCCCAGCCTTGTTGTCCTCATCTGTACAGTGGGGACATCAGCGATTACTTTGTGGTTGGCTGCGAGGCTGAAACGAGAGAATCTTTGTCAAGTCCCCGCCAGGAAACTAGCCTTGACTCCATCAGTGGCCGCTGTTGCAAATATGAATCCTAAATCCGTGTGACCACCGAGCCCAGCACCCTGGACAGCAGCGGCCCGGCCCTGCCCTCTCCCCCAGCTGAAAAGGACGCTGCTTCCTTGCCTCTGCCTCTCTGACCTCCATCAGCCTCCCTCCCGCTCCCAGAGTCTTTAGTCTTCGGCACAGTCTGGTAATTAAAAACCTTCAAGGGGGACTTTATTGAGTTAGCATTAGTTATTTTGTCAGGCTGGGAGAGCGAGAGAATTATCTGTCCTCCGGGAGAGGGGGCTGGGGCGGCGGCCGTGGGCTGAGATTGGCAGGTGCCTGCCTGTGCCTTGAGCACAGCTCCGCTAATGCACCGCACTGCAGGCTTGGCGGGCAGGATGCTGGCGGGGGGTGATTCCCCACCAGGAGGCTCATCCTGTGGGGCTGTTCCCACTTACCGGGCCCTTCCTGGCTTCCTTCCTAGGGCTGATAAGGCTCCTGGCTTTCCAAACAAGCCCCTGTCGGAGCCCAAGATGACTGCAGGCTTGAGGAGGCAGGGGGTGGGGGTGGGGTCTTTTCTTCCTGAGCTGGGGTTTGGGGTTTGAGGCCAAAGTAATCAGCCTCTTACCTCCCTTCCCAAAGCCTGAAAGTGCCTGCTTAGGGGGTCAGGCCAGGGGCGTCTGGGGCTTGGAGCGCTGTGACTTTGGGCAAGCCCCCTCACCTGCCTGCCCTCCCACTGCCACCTATAATATTAGAGCATCCTTCTCCAGGCCATCATGAGCCACAAAGGAGGTAAATGTTACCTTCCTTGTCCCGGAGGGGACCTGTTTTCATTTTCCTGGGTCTCTGAAAACGCCCTGGGGAAGGAGCCGGTTACCCTTCTGTTTGTCACTCACTTTGAGACAAACACAATAACTTTGCCAGCTAGGTGTGGTCGGTCTGTGTTTCAGGTGAGCAGACAGGCTCAGAGCGGGGAGGAGGTTTACTTCGAGTCTCAGCCAGGAGTAGGGAGGCTGGGCCCAGACCCAGGTCTTTCGCTTGTTAGAGGAGCTGGGAGCCAACACTCAAACCTTTTGAATCTCTTGGGGGCAGGTGTCCAGGAAGCATACTTGTCAGCCTGCTCCAGGGGCTTGGGGTCTGAGCAGGAGGCCTCCTGTGGACAGACTGGGCCCCTGATTCATCCAGGCTTCGTGCCCTGCCCTGCCTCGTTCCAGGGCCAAGTCTAAGGAACACCCAGAGCCTGACTCCCTGGTCCATCTGCCCTGCCTACAAGGGCACAGCGCCTGAGACCCAGGCCCTGTCACTCCCGGTGGGTAGTGCCAAAGGGGCTTGGGGGTGGGATCTGGAGCCCGGGGCACACCAAGCACCTGTCCGTGCCACCATGGTCCGATTGATCGTTCAGTAGGATTGCCCTGGGACTGGGCCCTCACTGGGACTGGCCACAGGCATAGGTGCCCTGGAGCCCAAGACAAGGTACAGAGGACTGGGGGGGGGGGGTGCTGGCCTGGAACAGGGTGCTGGGGAGGTGACGTCTGGGAGTCTAACCTGGGCCCAGTCTCCCTCGAAGTCCTGGGGCTCTGTGTCTCACACATGTGGAGTTTTGCAGCTCACACAGGCCTCCTTGCCCTCTAGGTTGCTGTCAGATGCCCCTTCTCCAGGAAGCCTTCTGGGCTTTCCCCAGGATGACTTGCCGCCCACCCTCCCGGTGTCCCACGGCTCACCTTGGTTCCAGCTAACATGCTGGGATGTTATCACCTTGAGGGCAGGGCTGGGACCTGGCTTGTCCCCAGGTCTTTCAGAGTGTCCGCTGGGTCCCCAGCTAAGTCCCAGCCCTGCTTCGGATTTCTCAGAAGTAAGCCCAAGGCATGAGACTGTTGCTTGGGGACTGTAAGGGCAGGAGCAGAGTGAGAAAGTGTCCTTTTACTGCCTGCTGGCCTCTGTATTCCTGTTCTGATAGGGAGCAGTGGGGCCTGGGGAGCAGGACCCTGAACACCCAAACGTAAGATGCTGCCTGTGGGACCTGGGGGAGCTCCTCTGTGTTATCTCACTGGGCAGAGAGCCGGGCATGTAGGGCTGTAAGTGTCCATCTCCCTCTGTGCTTCGTCTCCAAGCCTCATTTCCATGTCTGAGAAATGGCTGAAAGACCCCTTGGATCTTTAATTCCCATGAGACGTAAGTGAGAGGTAGTGTGTGACAGATGTTGGCACCTGCCCATGTCGGACACCTCAGTCCACAGGGAAGGGGGTCGGCTGGTGTCCCTGACGCTGACCGGAGCTGGCCGCAGTAGCGGAGGCCAGGGGCTTGAACTACATCCTTCGCCTCTGCGGTTTAAACCTGATTCTCTTAATCTGTCTGTGCTGAGAAGGAATGGGGTTGAGCCCCAAACCGTCACGCAGCCCGCCCTCTGTTGCTCACTTTGTTAGGCTGGACCCACCTTTTTGGATGTTCTTACAGGCCCCGCCTCCCAATCAGATCACTGGACCAGGAGTCGGGAGACCTGGGTTCAAGAGGCCCTGCTCAGCAGCCCAGGGCCCAGGGCCCTGCCTCTGCCTAGCCTGGGCCAGCCTAGACAACCTGGGCCCACACCCGGCCCAGGGCCCTGCCCCCCAGCATCGTCCCTTCCTGCTCTTACCTGATTCCCCAAATGGAGGCCGCCTTCGCTACACCGCTCACCAAAGCCACTCTCAGCCTGATCTGCCCACTTTCGTCCAGACTCCAGTGGAGGTATCCCTTCCCCCACCCCCTGATGTTCTCTTCAATGACTGCCTCCTCCAGGAAGCCCTCTTCAGCCCCCAAGGCCATGGGGGAAGGCAGTTTCTCCAAGGCTCAGGCTGGACTGTGGCCGCTGGTTTACTTATGTTTCCTCCCATCAGACTGAGCTCCTTGACCAACACAATCTTATGCATTTCTAGATCCTTGGGCCCAGCACACAGTAGGCGCTCAATAAATGCCTTTGCTTGTTGGGCAGGATATGGGAGCAGGGAGGACCTCTAAGGACATTTCAGAGAAGAGGAGATGGAGTCCTGGAGAGGGGAGGGACGGGGCATGTGGACTGAGGCTGTGTGGCAGGGAGAAGAGGGCACTGGCTTTGAATTCTGACCGCCCAGGACAGATGCGGCTGGGCTGTTGACTTCACCTCTCTCTGCCTCAGCTTCCTTCTCTGTGAACCGGCATCTTCGATCTGCTTCCCGTGGTTGTATTGAGTTTGATCCAGGTTAAGGTGAGAGGGGCGTTTTGCAAAGCCCCTGAAGATGCGACTCTTCCCAGAGCTGGTTCTGGAGCCTCGGGGTCAGGTTGGGAAGGAAGTTTGCTTCTGGGCTTAGGGGCCCTGTCATCTTCCTTGAATTGCCAGCTTGCTGGGCGCTCCCTGAGGATGGGCCAGTGTCTCATCATTAGACCCGGCGACATACGCCTCAGCCAGAGCCCGTGGGCTTGGGACAGAGGTGTGCTCCCTCTCCTTGCCACCCTCTAGAAGTTAGAAGCTGTCTGCGCCGGCCTTCTCTCACTAGGGGCCACACTGTGGGGAGAGGGTCCCCTGCCTGTGCTAGGCAAGGGTCAGGTGTGTCCAGCTTAAGCAGACTGCCCCCTCCAGACCCCGGGACAGGCCCACAGCAGAGCCCAACCTTCCTTTATCTGAGTCCCCTTCGCAGCCCACATTTTAGTGTTTTGAGCAGATGAAAGATTTTCACGGAGTTCCCGTTGTGGCTCAGCGGTTAATGAACCTGACTAGCCTCCATGAGGACGCAGGTTCAGTACCTGGCCTTTCTCAGTGGGTTAAGGATCTGGCGTTGCCATGAGCTGTGGTGTAGGTCTCAGACATGGCTCAGATCCCGAGTTGCTGTGACTGTGGTATAGGCCGGTGGCTGTAGCTCCAATTCGACCCCTAGCCTGGGAACCTCCATATGCGGCGGGTGCGGCCCTAAAAAGCCAAAAAAACAAAAAAAACGTTTTTCACTCCTTTTTGTGTGCATGCCCCCCCCCCTTTTTTTTTTTTTGTCTGGGATTAGCTGGTCCCTACCTGCCCCTTTGCTCAGAGCTCTGTTGTGTTAGGAGCTCATCAGACAATTCGTGCTGTGTGGCTTCTCCCGGGGCCCTGAGCCTCCCTGCAGGTCCTGGGGCAGGGGGCTCTGGGGCCAAAGTGGGAGAAGAGACAGGGTGAGCGGGCGACCTCCAGTGCTACGGTAGCTCAGATCAAAGTGTCAGCCCCGCCTCGGGGCCACTGCCTCCCACCCGGCAGACCCCGCCCCGGGGGAGGGTCTTGGGCCTGGGCTCTCCCCGCCACCGCCCCGGTCCCCGAACAGCAGCCGGCCGCGCAGGGGGCGCATGCGTGCGGCGGGAGCGAGCCGGCGGTGGAGAATTAATATTCCTGGAACATCGCCCCGGCCGCCTGCACACGCCGAGGAGAATATTACGGCGATTAGCGGTGGGAGTTCGGCCTGCACGCAATATCTGGATGGAGAATTCGGTGTGATTAATCTGGCGCTAAGTAGCAGCCTCCGGGGTCCGCGGGGCTCTGGCATGTTTGGAATGGGAAAAAAGCTCTGGAGCGCAGCGATTCTTCGGGGGGCTCTTTGGGGGTCTGCCAGGGCGGCAGCTGTGCCCGGGGCAGGCGGCAGGCCCCTGCTGGCCCCCGGCCGTGCAGATCACCCCTCGTTTGTGGCCATCGGCAGACTGCCAGCAGTTCAAAGTGTGCTCCGTTCGGGATCTCAGCCGGCTCGACGCCCACCCCAGACGTTTCTCTGCCTTTAGCTTCCTCTGTTGTCAGAGACCCGCGTTCAAGTTGTGGCTTCACTGCCCTTAATGACACCTTTCTGGGCCTCGGTTTCTTCAGCTGCAAAGTGGGACATATGACTCCTGTCCCGCCCTCTTAGGGAAGAATGCCTGTTGTTCCCATCTTCTGGAGGAGGAGACTGAGGCTGTGAGCATTGGCACAGCAGGGCGGGGTGCCCGTGCTGTTGTGCAGATGTTGGGGATTATTAATAATTCTACTAATAACCAGTTTCTCCAATTTTGTCTCTGCTTTTGGGCAACGGCTGATGATGTTCAGGACATCTCAGTATATTGGGGGGAGGCAGTGGTGGGGAGAAAATATTTAAATTACAGATTTGGATCTATAGCCCCATCTGTGGAATGGGTATAAAAATACCTCACCTTGGAGTTCCCACTGTGGCACAGCAGGTTAAGGATCCAGTATTGTCTCTGTGGCAGCATGGGTTCAATCCCCATCCAGGAACCTCTACATGCCACAGATGTGGTGATTTAAAAAAAAAAAAAAACTTAGATTTTTGTTTTAGGATCTGTTCTGGGGCCGTTTACAAACTAACTCGGGGTACTAGTTGGAGGTATGATGAAGCTGCAGGTGGTGTGTGTCCGGGGGGATGTCTGCCTGGCCCTTCTTCCCGTCCTTGACCCCAGTCCTGCAGCCTTATCAGGTGGAAGCACCGAATGCCAGGGCTGGAAGGCAGCTTCCTAGACTTGTTCCTCAGTGTCTTCACTTTAAGGAAGAGGAAACTGCAGGATCAGAGAAGGCACAAGGCCTGCCCGAGGCCGTACTGCAGTGGCAATGCTGAGAGGTGATCCCAGTCCTTGGACCCAGCCAGGCCTGGGTTGACTTTGGGCAAGTCTTCCTTTTTCTTTCTCCCCTTTTTTTTTTAGGGCCACACGCGCAGCACATGGAAGTCCCCAGGCTAGGGGTTCAGTTGGAGCTACAACTGCCGGCCTACACCACAGCCACAGCAACGCAGGACCCGTGCCACGTCTGCGACCTACTCCACAGCTCAAGGCAATGCCAGATCTAATGAGGCCAGGGATTGAACCCGCAACCTTATGGTTCCTAGTCAGATTCATTTCCGCTGCGCCATGACAGGAACTCCAAGTCTTCCTTTTTCTGAGTCTGTTTCCTCCTCAAGGGGAGGGGAACAGTCATGCCAGCCTTTTAGGCTCGAAAGTGTAGTGGGCCTGGAGCAAAGCAGGTGCTCCACTGTGAGCAGGAGAACGTCTGGGTCTTCTGGGAGCCATAAAGGCCATCTGACAAGGTGCCAGGTGCATGCGGCTGGCCTCCCTTCGCCCTGCCCAGCGGGCTGGACTTGTTGAAAGCTCTTGTGGTGGCAGAACCCAACCATCGCGCTTTCCCCTCGATTGCTTCCGGCCCTGTGGACTATTTCCAGATCTGCAGGCTTTTCCTTTTTGGCCAATGAGGCCTCGAACCTCCATGCAACTCACTATTCTACCCAGAAATTGATACTGGATCAATCGTCTTCACTCCTTTCCTAAGCAGGCGACATAATGGCTTTTGAAAGGGGGTTGGTTTGTGGTTTTCCCAGGACTAGAGTGGTCTGTGGTCTTGAGCAGCTAAATATGAGACCAGGGTTTTCAGGAGGACAGTTTGTAGTGAGCTATAAAATGGCTGGGCACGGCATAAGGCGGCAGGGGTCACAGAGAGCCAGGCAGGGCTCTGTGGGGTTGCCTGTGTGTGCACCGCTGACTCCTGAGTGCCTAGAACAGTAGGAGCGCAAATAAATATTGCCTGAATGAATGCACGTGTGCTTGACTGGGTGGATGGGGGCACACATGCATAGTGGGATGGATGCATGCTCTGACGAGAAGCAGTAAGATGTATCGGGGTGCAGATAGCCTGGAGTTGAATCCCAGCTCTGCTTTTTATTAGTGGTGTGACTTTGGGCAACTCGTTTGAATTCCCGGGGCCTCAGTTTGCTCATCTGTAAAATGGGGGTAATGGTAGTCCCTCACCAGAGGGTAGTTGTGGGGCTCACATGAGTTCCTAAGAAGCTGAGACAGGGGCGCATACAATAAAGAAGTACTGTTAACTTGTCATTGTCATTATTATTGGAGTTCCCATCATCGTGGCTCCGAGCAAACGAAGCTGACTAGCGTCCATGAGGATGCAGGTTTGATCCCTGGCCTCGCTCAGTGGGCTAAGGATCTGGCATTGCCATGAGCTGTGGTGTAGGTCGCAGACGTGGCTCAGATCCCGCTTTGCTGTGGCTGTGGTGGAGGCCGGCAGCTGTAGCTCTGATTGGACCCCTAGCCTGGGAACCGCCATATGCCTCAGGTGCGGCCCTAAAAAGGCAAAAACCAAAAAACTTATCATTGTCATTAAAAGTATTCTGACCTAGGGCTTACAAGACTAAGTAAAGCCATAGCTCCGCCACTGACCTACCAGGCGACCTTTTGGTCAAGTCCCTTCCTTTCTCTGGGCCTTAGTTTCTCCATCTGTAGAATGATTGGGCCAGATGATTCAAACATCCCACCTAGCTCAGTTATTCTGGTCTCTGTTTGTGGGCCTTTATCCAGGGCACCGTGCTCAGCACAGGGGCTTGGTGCTCATGGAGCCACGCTACCAAAAACTCATGTTCCCAAACAGAGGCGACAGCGCCTCCTTCACCCAAGGGTGCCGCTGAGTTGCTGCTTTGAAATGTGCCTCACCTTTGGGGCGCTGGGTGCCCCAACTCTTCTGTCTGTGCATTTGCTCCCTCCCCCCTTCCCCTGAACCTTCCTGACCCAGCTCACACACCTCCTCCTCCAGGAAGCCTTTAAGACTGCCTCCCCCAAGCCTTCGAAGCCTATTCTCTTCATCTGTTGCACCTGACTTGTGATCCCACTTCGCCCGCGTCGAGCTGTTTGGGAAAAGTTGTTGAATAACTGCTCGTGTGTGTCTATAGAGGAGGGGGCTGAAGGGAACCTGTATTTATTTTGTACCTGCCAAGGGCCTGGCTCTGTGCGGGTTACGTTCATATTCCTTGTCTGCAGTTACCTGCTCCAAAATTCAGTGAAGTAAGGAGTGTTATTTACCCTGCTTCAAGAGTGGCAAATCGAGGTTCACTGAGGTCACGTTGGAAATCAGCCTATGTTCCTCCAAAGCCCACTTCCTTCCCACTATCCCCCCGCGTCTCTCTGAGACCCCTTTCTGTTCTTTGTGGCACGTGGCAGGCCCAGATCGGATAAATAATGATGGCAGCTAACACGGCTCTGTCTCTGGCTGCACTGATCTAAGCATTTTGCATCCTTTCTTTCATGTAATCTCACGACAGCCTTATAAGGTAGGTTCTGTTCTTATACCCATTTTACAAGTGGAGCGTATGAGACTCAGAGAAGTTAGGTAACTTGCCCATGATCACACAGGAAGGAAGTGGTGGAGCACCGATTTAAAACCAGGTGACTGCTGAACTGAATTAAGATTCTCCAATCCACTGAGTCAACCAACCTTGCCTAGTTTCCTCAGTGCATATTTCTTGAGTGCCCACCATGTGTAGGCACTGTGCCAGGGGTCAGAAGACAAAACAGACCCCATCTCCTTGGTTGGTTTAGCAGCCTGGCTGGGGAGGCAGGCAGGTGAACCCAAGTTCTGCTGGGTGTGCCGAGGGTCTGCACTGTGCTGAGACCCTCACAACAGCACTGCTGTTATCATCCCCACTTCACAAACGACGAACAGACTTAGAGGGGTCAAGTGGCTTGTCCAGGGTCACACAGTGAGTTGGGGAGGCGGGATTTGAACCCAAGCAGTCTGCCTTGGAGCCCACACCCCTTTCTACGGCTTCCTGCTGCCTCCTGGGGCACTGAGTAAGAGCTGCGATGGGGCAAAAACATGGAAAGCTGCATCTCACTTGGACTTGGGGGTCTGGAAATGCTCTCAGTCCAGATCTTCATGGAGCCAGGGAACAGGTGGAGGTGGGGTGAGGTGTTCCAAGCAGAGGGAACAGCGTGTGCGAAGGGCTGGGGGCTCAAGAGAGAGAGCTTAGTTTGTTTAGGAAACCAAATGGGAGTGTTTCTTCTGGGTGTCCTCCCTGGCGTTTGCATTTGCATGCGCGTCTTTTGTGCGTGGGATCGATGTACTACGAGGCTTTACTGAGTGCCTGGTATGGATGCAGCACCATGTCAGGTCCTGGTGTGGGAAGGACTAGGGTAGAGCATGGCCAGAGTCCTGAGAACTTAGGTGGGGATGTTAGCTCCGGGCTTCAGGGAAAGCCCAGGAGGAGGGGAAGTACTTTCTAGACACTGGGAGCAGCCTGCCGTCCTGCCTCTAACCCTGACATCCTGGATGCGGGAAGGATGAAATAAGATGACTGGAGCCTGGTGCCTAGTAGGACCTCACCAAATGCCAGGCCCATCAGCTCAGATGAAGTTATGAGCCGTATTGGGGGCAGCCGGTGGTGAGCAGCCCAGATGCTCCATGGTGCCAGGGACGAGGGTGCTGCTGTGGGACTGACACACTGGGGTCTTGAGCTGAAGGGAGCACAGCAGAGTGAGTCACGTGGCCTCTCATAACTAGAGCAGAGGCTAGAGCACTCGCAGTTTACTTAAAGACAGTGGGCACCCAATGGCCCGGGGATGGTCTGGGCAGCTGTAGAGTAGGAGGCTCAGGCCAAGGGCATTGCAGGACCAAGGATCTGGCCATGGTCTGGAATCCAGTCACTGGACACTAGTGTCTCTGTTTTGCCCCACCATGTCTTGGGCCTCAGTTAGTTTCCCCATCTTGACCTGGGGCTTCGGTGCCTTACCTCTTAGGCTTTACCATGGAATAAGAGGGAGTGTGACTGCCTGGGGCTGGGACTGCACGTAGTAGGTGCTCAGCCCATCGACCTAGTCCTGCTAGCCGCATGCTGAGGGCAAGCCACCTGCTGCTGCCACCCCTGAGATGGGATTTGGGGTGGCGGGGACTGCTCCGCTCTGCCTGCCCCATTGATGCCCATCTTTGCTGTGGGGGGCAACGGGGCGTTGGCCTGGGCTGAGTAATCAGACCCAAGGCCTTGACCCAGCAGCAGCCAGTGAATGGCTTCAGAAAGCCCCGAAGCTGCCTGGCTGCCCTAACTGGCCCTTTCCCTTCCTGTTTGGCCCACACCTCAAATCCCAGCTCGTTTTTCCTGCTGTGCTGCCTCAGGGAGCCTGTTCCCTCTCCGAACTGCACCAGTTTTTCTCAACCACCACCCAAGGTGTTGGGTGCGAGTTTCTGCACACAGTAGGGACTTCTTGACCGGTCACGCTGGCTTTTACCCAGTGGGCTCTAAGAACAGCAGTAAGCTGTGATTCTCGCCTGCGGTGGGTGGTTGCCCCTTTTAAGCCATTCACTCTGGGGCCAATTATAAATAGACACATAATCGCCCCTATCTATAGAGATAAAACATATTCTTCGGAGATGAGCTACCCGCCCCTCCCCGCCCCTCCCCGCCCCCCTCCCCACGCTGGCACGCGCTCTCCGCAGTTGAGGGCGATGGAGGGATCAGTGCTCCCCTCCCTCCTCCCTCCATCCCCTCCTCCCCGCTGCTCCTCCATCTCCACTCTGCAGAGGTGAGATCTGGCAGGGGCCGTGATGTCAGAGGCTCGGCTGATGTCACCGCCCCGGCCCTGTGACTTCACTTGCCGGCTCGGGCAGGAGGAGCCGCGAGGAGGCTGAGAGGCAAGAAACTGTCCCCTTTCCTTTTCCTTCCCCCTTTTCCCCCGTCCCCAGCCTCGCTCAGGGAGTTGTTTTCCTCCGGCCAGTCGCCGGGCTGTTGGAGGGGTCTGGTGCAAGTGCCAAGAGGGCTGCTGCTGCAAAGGTAACGCGGCGTGCGCGGTGCCTCTCCCTCCGGTCACGAAAGTTTGCTCTGGCGTGTGAGGCGTGCCCGCTGGGCGCTCTGCCGCCACACGCCGCCCGGCCCGAGGCTCGGGGGGGGGGGGGGTGGCGGGCAGGGCCAGGGCGGGGCGGGCAGGGGCCTCCCGGGCGGCCTTCGCTGCCTTGTCCCCATCAAAGGCCGCAGCTGCTCGAGTGGCGGCTGCAGCTTTGAAACTGCCATAAAGAGCGATGGAGGGAGGGGAGCGCGGGGGATGTTCAGAGCAGTGCCCCGGAGGGTGGCTGGGAGAGGGAGAGGAGGGGGGACGGGGGCGGGGCACCGCTCTGGGAGCTCAGCGGCCGGCGGCAGCGGCAGGGGCGTGAAGGGCAGGGCTCCGGGTCAGAGTCCCAGGGGCCGAGTCACCATTGCTGCCCCGGTCCCCTCAGGTCCAGCCAGCGGCCGGGGCTGGGATCCCAGCGGGGAGGGTGCAGAGGCTGCGGGGGTGGGGGGGGGTGGACAAGGGCTGGCTCCCCCCCCATTATTTCCAGGCATATTCTTCCACCTCCTGCAGGCCATTTGTCAGCGGTGATACGGGACAAAGGAGGGGGCAGTGGGTGGTCTGCTCCAAGTTGGGCGAGGGGCACGGAGAGCGCAGGCCAGAGAAACGCCAGCAATTAAGAGGCAGATCCAAGGCTCTGCTCATTCAGGCTGTCGAGGGAGCCGTCATTTTGTGTTAGCGTGTATGTGTCTGAGGTGGGAGGAGGAAGAGAGGGGAGAATGACAGGAGAAGGATTATGACATTGTGTTGTCTCTGTTTGTGGTAAATGCAAATTTGGCACCAGTAGCTCCCCGGGAAAAGCAGCAGCAAATAACCCAGGCTGAGGAGGCCTTGGCCCAAACCCGCCCAGGGAGCCCGTGTGGGGCGGTTTGGGCTTTTCTCCCCCCCTCCCTTTTTTTCTGTCTGGCGTGTGCTTCTTCCATTTATTTTTACAGTGAAGTGCTGGAGACAGGCAGGCCAGCATGGCGGGGAGGAGCTGGCCCTCCCTCCTCCCTGGCACGCCAGCCCCCTTCTCACGCTGCGGGAGGCCGAGGCCGCTCTCCTGACCCCCAGCCATCGCCCCATCTTGGCTGCCTCCCTGCCAGGTCTCTCAGTCCCCGGCCAGGGTCACGGTCCCGTCTCTCTTAGCCTGGGTGGCCTGCCCGAGGCCACCGAAGGCTACTTCTGCCCACAGCTGCTTCCCAAGGGGAACCAGAGAGAGAGAGAGAGCGGGGACTGAGACTGGAATGGGGCTTCGAAGATACCAGGCCAGCCTTGGGCCTGCCCCCCCCCCCCGCCCCACACTGCCAGCCCATCTACCCAGGAGGCTGGCAGCGGGTTCTGTGGCCAGGCTGGGGTTGGCAAAGTGTCTGGAACCTTGTCTCCTCCGACGGGCCCATGAGGGCAGAGGGCTTGAGCCTGACCTGGGTTGGGAGGCAGCGGCGGCCCAAGGCTCTGTGCTGCAGCAGGGCTCGGGCACGGTCAGTGGCATGTGCTCAGGTGATCAGTCTTCAGCATGGCTAGAAAAATCTGAGCCGAGAAGCCAAGGCAGGAGCCCTCCTCTGATGGGTCAGGGGAAGGCGGTGGCTTCCGGGTCCAGCCTGTCACAGCCTAGGCCTCAGGCTGTGGCCTGAATTCTAGTCTTCCTTCCCCAGGGGCTGGATCCTCACCTGGACCTCATCACCTCTGTGTCTGGTCAAGTCCTTCTGGACTCAGTCAAGCTCCTCTAGGAAGCCTCCCCTGCCCTGCACCTGGATGGCCTGGGGCCCCGCACCCTAACCCACCCCCATGCTACTCTCACAGTGCTGATGGCACTGTGGCCACTGCCAGGCCCTTGGCTATAGAGATTTTGAAGGTACCCTGTCGGTGTTCCCAGTACGTGCCCAAAGCTGAGCACAGAGGTTTGTGCCTGGAAGCTGATCCAGACCTGCAGATACCCCTGCAGCCACCAGGATGGAAGTCACCCCGCCTCGTGCCCTAGGAGGGGTGATGGGCTCACTTCCTTTGGGCAAACCCACCCGAAGGGGAATTTTCCCCATCGAGCCTGACATGTGAGGACCAGCCACAGTCCCACCTGTGACGGGGATGTGTGCCCCGAGTTGGAGAGCCCTTGGGAAACTGGTGTGGGCTCATTCGTCTACCCTGGCATGGCCTTCAGGTCCTGGGCCCACAGCACAGCACAGGGGAGCCAGGGGCTGCATGTGAAGAGCCCACCTGGCCCCCATGCCCAAGTCTCCTCTGCCAGATGGAAAAGGAAGGGACAGCAGGTAGACTCTCCTCAAGGCCAAGATGCTGGGAGCACCAGGCAAGGTTCCAGCTGGGCAGCCAGCTCCCTTCACCCAGGCCAGGCTCACAGAGCCGGCCCATTTGGGGCTGTGTGCCACCCCTCCTGGCATATATAGATGGGAGAAGCACAGCAAGCCCCTTCCCTCTGTATGCCCCCAATCTGATGGACCCCAGGAGCTCTGGAGTCAGATAGTCCTGAGCTGCACTGGCCACTTTCTGGCTCTGTAACCTTAGGCAAGATACTTAGTCTTTCAGAGCTTCAGTTTTAAAAGGCGGTGACCTGATAGGCTTGTTAATGGGAATTAAGGAGGCTGCGGGTGCAACAACGTATGTACACAGCAGGTGCTCAATTAATGGCAGCTGTGGTTATGAAGGAAGTGGCTGTGCCAGCAACCTAGAGGCACAGCAAAATAAGTTCGCCCTGGGGCACTCTTCTGAATTCTGACAAATCAATCAAGAGGGGCTTCAAAGAGGAGGTGCCACTTGAAGGCCTTAGAGAGTGAGTAGGAGTTTGCCAAGCTGAGACTGGGGAGGATGTTCCACCAGAGGAAGGAGCTGCAGGTGTAAAAGGCCAGTGGCCGTGAGTGGCTGAAGCCCAGGAAGGGGAAGGGGGTGAGGGAACACTATCTCTCGGCAGTGGAGCCAGTTCTGGAGGAAGGGAGAGGCTGACTTGATGAGAGTGGGCAGGTTTCACACAAAGCTGGCTCGTTCTAGCTCCTCCCAAATCTGGCTTCTCAGGCTGGCCTTGTGGTGTTGCGACAGCCTGGGTTACCTTTTGGAGCCTCCTGGCATCCAGGACCGGCCCGGGCCCCACTCTGAGCAGGGGCCAACACTGCTGGGGAATCAGAGTAGACACCTGGTCCCCAGCTTGGGTGAGGGTTCCTGGAGCAGCTCTGTGGCCTCGGGCAAGTCACCTGCCCCCTCTGAGCCTTGGTTTCCTGGCTGTGGTGATGATTAGGTGAGATAACTCTCAGCAAGCAGTTAAGCTTCTTAACAACTGTTAGCTTAACAGAAAAGTCAGCCGGAGAGTGAAGGCTCTTAGCATCTCGTACCCATGGGCCAATCACTTACCCTTCTGAGCCTCAGTTTCCCTAGCTGTAAAATGGGGGTGATAATCAAGCCCGGTAATAATAGCTGACACTGAAGTTCTCGCTGTGGCGCAGCGGGATTGGTGGTGTCTCTGCAGCACCAGCACGCAGGCTCGATTCCTGGCCTGGCACAGTGCGTGAAAGGATCCCTAGTTGCTGCAGCTGTGGCACAGGTCACAGCTGGTTCAGATCTGACCCCTAGCCCGGGAACTGCTGTATGCCACAGGGCAGCCAAAAAAGAAAGAAAAAAAAAGTTAACGTTTCTGAGTACTTAAACGTTTCTGAGTAGTTAGTGTGTGAGTCAGGCAGTAAGGCAGGCTCCGTTCTAATTGTGTAACCACGTAGTAGCTTATTGAATAATACGGCCTCACTCTGCCTAACCTGCGAGGGTCGGGGTGGGGTGGGCAGGGCACCCCAGAAGCCAAAAGCACACAGGGAAGAGCCCCAGAGATTTGGTGTTTCCTGGGGGAGTTCCCTGGTGGTCCAGGGATTTGGTGCTTTCACTGCTGCAGCCCGGGTTTGATCCTTGGTCTGGGAACTGAGATCCCACATGTTGCTGCAATCAGCAGACAAATAGATTGAAAAATAAATAAATAAGCTGGCCCCCTGGTAGTGTGGGCAAGACCAGAGGGAACTGAACAGCTGGGAGTAAGGCATGAGGACCAGCAAAAGCCCGCCCGCCACTGCCAAGGGCACTCTGCCGACAGACACAGTGAGCCAGTCATGGCCTCAGCCTGGGCCTTGGTTTTCCTGTCTGTCTGCTAGGGGCTCAGGCTCACTCACCTCTCAGGGGCGGTGATTCTGTCGTCTCTGCTTTTCTTGGATGGCTTCCATGTAGGCTGTGACTTGGGCGGCATCATTTGTGCATTGATTTTTCCAGAAAGGATGCTTTCTTCCCTTCCCTTCTGCAATCAGCCCACAGTTGGAAAACTTCGGTACCTATGGCCTTCCCACTGCTCCTCCTGCCCCGCCAGCTCCCCGCACCTGGGCTGGGGAAGGGGGCGGAGAGGGTCTGGCGAGACAGTGGCTCCCAGAGGCCCCTTGAGGGCACGCCGCGTGCACGGTTTGTGGGGAGGGCCCAGGAGTGGGCGTGTACGGGACTCGGGAGCCTGGCTGTGTGATGCTGAGCTGCATGAAGACCCAAGGGTTCATTTACTCCCCTCCTCTCCTCGGCTCAAACTTCGGAGTCAGACCGCTCACCCGTTGTTCCGCTGTGCGTGTGCTGGGTGATGGTGGGTGCCGGGTGACCATGGCGCCCGTGTCCCTCAGTCTGCTTGGTCACGGGACGAGCGATTCCACCTCAGGGGGCATCTGAGGTCAGAAGAATGGAAGCAGCACGTAGCTGCAAGGTCACAGATTAGACACTCGTGTGGATGCAGCCTTCCACGGCAGGTGACACTAATGTCCCCATTTCACAGCTGAAAAGGCCGGGGCTCCAGAGCTTAGGGAGCCCTCTCCAGGCAGCATCGCCCTCGGCCCGCCCGTTCTTTTGTGCACCCCCCGTCTGCTACCAAAAACGGATTGAGGCTGATCGGAATGCTCCCATAGGTAGCAGACAGGTGAAGGGAGACAGAGGCCCCGCGGTTTGGGGAGGAAGGCTGGGGAGACACAAAATCTGCAATGAGGTGGTAACCATGCCAGCGTGTCCCAGCTTGCCCACATGGGACATGTCGGGCGTGGGAATAGCGGTCCTCAGCTGTGGGGGGAGGGGCGCCCACGTGGTCACGGTCCTTGAGGACGCACAGCTGCTGGTCCCTCTGGCGGGGATGTTTCTGCCACCCTCCCTCAGCCAGGGCACGGGGTTACTTAAAGGGCTCTGTGTGTGGGTTCAGGTTCCGGCCCTGCCGCTCACGGGCTGTGTGATTATAGTGGGTTCTTGTTCTGAGCCTGTTTCCACAGCTGTAGGTGGGCGTGCCTGTCGTACTCACCTCCCAAGCTTCTTGTGAAGATGACCTGAGTTAATGCAGGGAACTCACTTAGCGTGGTTCCTGGCACACGTGAGAGCCGGGGGAATGTTCTCTATTGTCATCCCAGCAAAGCGGCTCAGGTTCTCCTGCAGGACACTCGGCATTTCCTGAGCACCTGCTGTGTGCCAGCACCAAGCCCAGGGAGCCAGGAATTCAGCCCTCAGGCCCCTCCTGTGCCCTGGGCTAAGCCGCCAGCCTCAGGGCCTGGGGCTGAATCTGGATCTGACACGTAGGGGGAACTGCCTGTGAGCATTGGTGTGTTGGCTCCCACTGCTGGCGTGACAGACATCCTGATGAAATATGTCACTTTAAAACATTTTCAAAAGAAATGTCTGGAAAGCTTCCTTAACCCCACGGGGGCCGTAAGTAGCCCGTACTGTTGTCAGGGTCTAGTCTCGGCTTTGAGACAACTCACCAGAGACCCTGCCTTGCCTGGGCCTCAGTTTCCTCATCTGTCAAACAGGGCAGCAACTGTTGCAAGCCCGAGAGGGTCGACCCTGCGTGAGGCTGCTTGTGTGAAATGTGCTCTGTAAACTCAAAAGCACCTTTCCGCTGCTGGGATTTTTCGGTTCCGTTTCTGGTCACTCCTGGCACGGTCACGGGTGGATGCCAGTGTGGTGTCATACCAGCTGCTGGCCCCGGGCATGGACAGCCGTGGAAGGCCCGCTCGGCACTCTGGGGCTCCCCCAGTAGCGACCTCACTAAAACCCTTGAATTTTGTGATTTCCAGAGAACGTGGAAGGCCCCTCGGGCAGCCTGGCCCCTTCTGGGGGAAATGCTGGTAAGTGCCTTGTCTTCTGTGTCGGTTGGTTCTGTACATGGTTTTGAAAAAGCAGCTCCACGTGCTGAGGACGATGCGGGAGAACCGGAGGTCAGCCCTGCCCGCGAGCTCTCAGTCTGGGAGGAGGGGTTTGAGAACTCCACCCCCAAGTCACCAGACATCCAAGCTGCAGGGGTGGCTGGACGCAAAGCCAGGGCTTTTCAGAAGATGCTGAGCCACGGGGCAGCGGGCAGGATGGTTTATAAATGAATATTGACTGTTGTCTCTGCTCGGATTCCTTTGGCGACTCCTCCTTTGCCTTTGGGATATAGTCCCCGAGCCCTTCGCTCCGGCCGCATCTCCTGCTTATTCATTTCCTTCAAGTTGCGCTGGCCTCCTTTTCCTTCCCGGAAGTCTACTTGCTCCCTCCTGCCTTAGGGCCTTCGCCCATGCTCTGCCCGATGTCTGGAGCTCTCTTCCGACCTCATCACATGGCATCTTCCTATCTGTCCTTCAAGTCTCAGTTCAAATGTCTTGGATCCCCAGGACCCAGGGTCCTATTATATACCCACTGTGCATCTGCCCACTTTCTTACTAATGTCTGTCATGGCTCTTACCAAGTGATTCTTGGATCATTTGTTTTCTCTCATGGTCCTCTGGGACCGTAAGCTCCACAACAACAGGGACCCTGGGGTTCAATGCCTGGCATATGGTAAGGGCTCGTTCAATGTGTGTTGAATGAATTTATGATGAATACTAAGGTAAGGCTTCATGGAGCTGGTAGCATTTGAGTAAGGCTTGGAAAAGGGTATGATTTCAGGGAAGAGAGTAGGGCTTCCTCTTCTGGGTAGCAGACAGATACATGGTGGGAACACAACTCATTTGGTTTGGCAAGAGGCTGAATGGTACGCGTGAGAGGAGGGTGGAGAGGTGGCTGGGGCCAGATGACGGCTTTGAATTCCACAAGGAGGAGAACTGACTCGAATTCTGAAGCTACTTGGGACCCACCGACAACCTTTGAGCAAGGGGGCATAGGGTCAGGCGGGCTTCTGGTAACTGAGGAGTCTGCCGCAGGGATGGGCGAGCCAGGAAGAAGAGGCTGCAGTCAGGAGCACCTGCTGGCAGCTGGAGAAGCCGTTGACTCTGCTGCTTTCTGTTTCCCCGGAATCACACATGTGCCTTGGAGTTATCCTGTGAGCTCCCGGGGAGATGCAGGGCAGTGATGAGGAACCTCACAGGGCATGATGCTTCCAGAAGGCAATCACCCGGGTGACAGGGCAGCCATTCCTGAGTCGCTGGAGGGAGAGAGGGAGCCGAGGGAACACTGCTGTCTGCAGGTATCACACCTGTGTCCTTGTGCCTTCCCCGTGGCCCCAGGAAACGGTGACCCTGAGGGTCCAGAGCCAGTAGCAGAAGATGAGCAGAAGCATTTCTTTCAAAGCCCAGCAAAGGAGACCCATCACCACGCCCCCACAGGGGTGCAGCCGATGTGGTCAGAAGCACCAGGATTCTCAAGCAGGACCCGGGGACAAGTTCCAGATCTACTGCTTAGCAGCTGGGTGCCTTTGGGCATCTTGTTAGCAGTTCAGCGCCTTCAGCTGTGAGGTGGGGGCTACCTGAGCGGCTGTGAAGGTTAAGTGTGAGGACACACAGGGAGCCCCAAGCTCAGGGAACACTGGAGGCGCGGGAAGTAGTGGCTGTATCATGGCCGCATTTTTCTCCACCGTTTGAATTCTTCGCAGGAAGCTTGGGTTTCAGGCTTAAAATGAAGAGCGTGTCAACAAAACAGGATGGAACAAAGTCTTTTCCCAGCATGCCTCAGCATGCGGCTCTGCCTTCCCGCGGAGCCCAGCAGTGATGGGGCTAAAAGTCTTGAGCTTTCAAGCAGAAACAATCCCAGTGGAAAGGAACGTCCCCATTGTTGTCTTCTGACAAAGCGGCGCAGGGGCTCTGCAGCCTGACCTGCCCGGGTTCAGATGCCACCTCTGCCTGCCTGCTCCGTGACTCAGTTTCCTCATCTGCAGATGGAGGCAATAATAGTATCCGCCTCCTCGCAGGGCTGTTGTAGGGATTAAGCAAGTTAATGCAGGTGGAGTGCTTAGAACATGCCTTTCTCACTATTGTTAGATCACTTCATCTTCGCGCTCACGCTTTGCAGCGCTGTCAGTGACTTAGCGGGGGCTCTGGGGCCCGGAGGCTGAGCTCAGACCAGCTCTACGGCTTGCTAGCTGTGTGACCTTGGGCAGCTCTCTTCGCCTCTCTGTGTCCATTTCCTGCCCTCACAATGGAGATGATAATCCCCGCCTGGTAAGGTTGTTGGGAGGAGTGAATGGAGTTGCCCAGGTGAGGGACCTGACTCCTCCCTGGAGGCAGGCGGACCACTCGACCCCCCCCCCCCCAATTTCCATATGAAGGAACGGAGACTCCGAGCCATCCGATGATCTGCTAAAGGACTCACATCAGGGAGGCCGGGCTGGGCCCCCAGTTTAGTGATCCGCCACGCCAGAGGCTGCCCAGGGAGACTCCGGTCACTAGTAGCCGGAGTGTTGAGTGGGCTAAAGGGTGAGCTCCTGTGTGGCCAGGCTGCAGGGGCCTCCAGTTGCTCGGTTCCATCACCTCTGGTGTTCCGAGTGTGCTGATGCGTGGCTCCTGCTGCTGGCTGGGCCGGCCTCGGTCTTCTAGGCATGGAGTCTGAGGGTCCAACCCCTGCCGAGTGCCCAGTCTCTGGGGCTTTAAATTGTTACTTGTGGGGGGAGGCTGGGGCCAGCCCTGCTGTCCCCTCACATTTCTTTCCCTATCCGCCTGCACACTGGGACGCGCCAACTGTCTGTGTCCATCCATTTTCCAGTGTTGACTGAGGGCTGGGAAACGTGGTGGTTAAGGCCCAGGTTCAAATCCCAGCTCAGCTTCTTCCAAGCTTTGTGACTGGAGATAAGCTGTTAAACTCTCTGCGCCCCGATGGCCCCGTTTGTAGAGTGGGATGATGATGGTACCGAGCTCATCAGGTTGTTGCAAACACACGGTGCCTATTCCCCAGTGAGCCTGTATCGTCACTATTCATGTCATTTTTATGGTTGTGGTGCCGCCTTACCCTGAATAGGAAGCTGGAGACCTGAGGGAAGCAGAGGGGCCTGCCCTGCAAATGCTCCCAGCCCTGTGGGAGAGATAGACACGGTCACAAAGGGCCCAGTGTGACCAGGAGACCCTGGAGGATTGAGGTGGGGGCAGGGCTGGGGGGCAGAGCTGAGCGGAGGTCGCTGTGAGACCCTATGAAACAAATTCACACCAAGTATGTTGCAGAACCGGGCCCGTAGGATCCCACCCCAGCCACCTCATCTCTCCTTCCCCCGGCCCTGCGCCGGACCCAGGCCTCCTGGGAACTGCAGGTGGCTGTCCCCACATGGCTAAGTCTTGGTATCCCTGGACTTTGTATTTGGCTCCTTCCCCATCCGCTTAGCCTTCACGCCTGCCCTGCTCTTGCCCCAGAAAGACGGATCCTGAGGCTCTCTGTCCCCTCCTTCAGGGCTTACAGCCTAGCACACAGCAGGCGCTCTGTGGGGGATGAAGGTGTGCCCACCAAGCTCTGGCCACCCCTGCTGTCTGTGCTTGGCGTGGGGAGAGTGCCTGGCTTGGGACAGGCTCCGCAGGATGCTGTGGGGGTTCCCGACTCTGTTAACCGGTGTCTCCTGGAGGACCCTGCACAGGAACTCCAGGCCTCCTTCTTGGCATGCTAGGGTTGGCAGGAGGCCCCTCCCAAGAGGAAGGAGAGCCGGGCCCGTTGAAGGATAAAGGTGAGGGCTGTACGTGTGCTCGAGGGAGCCTGTGTGTGAGAGGAAGGACACCCGCCTGCCGCTGAAGGTGCTGAGGCCCCGGCTCGCTTCGCTCAAGTCACAGATCTGCCGAGCAGGGCCAGTCTCCTCAATCAATCCGTGCTGACAGATGGTAGCAGAATCAGTGACCTAGAGGCAGAAGGCTCCATTTGTAATCCCGGAGTGGCCCGGGCGCCTGGAGGAGGGCAGAGGAGTTTGTAATAAAGGGAGTGACACAGGGTTTCCAAAAGCCATCTCTTGAGCTGGAGGAGGGGGGAAAGGATTAATTTTGCTACTGGAATTGAAACCACTGATTCAATTCAATAAGCATTTTTCGAGTGGACTGGGTTAGGAGAGGGGGGGAAAAACACCCAGGTAATCTACAGTCCTTCCAGTGTGCTGGGAGAAACAGGATTCTCACAGCTGAGACCATGAGCGAACATCAGAAGAAGCTAATGTGATCAAAGAGGAGGAGGCTCCCAGTTATTGTGCTCTGGCCACTCTGGGATCTCGAGCAGTGACCTAACGAGCCTCAGACTGCTTGTGTGTCAACACCACGGAACTACAGCTATTGTTAATATGTGCCTCATACGGTACTGAATCCTTTATGCATACGTCTTTAGGTTTCCTTAACACGTTATGAGTGAGGTCCTATTATCCCCATTTAACAGCTGAGGAAATCAAGGTTCAGAGAGGCGAAGCGACTAGTCCAAGGCCACAGAGCCCAAGAGTAACTCACTTCTGCCCATTGGTCATAATGCTCATACATGTTCTTTTTCCAAATGGTGCTGAAAGGGAAAATGATAGGCTGCTGGGGTGAAGAGGTCCAGGCTAGCCTGGCCCTAAAACTGGGGAAGCTTCCAGTGTTCCAGCAGGGACCCACAGGGGTAGGGGTAAGGAGGAGGCGCTGGGGTCAATCTCAGAGCAGGGGGCAGGAACAAACAAGAGCCTGGACTTCAGTTATCTGTAAGCATTCCTTCCCTCCTGAATGAGGCTTTGCACAGATTGTCGCCATCCACTTCACGTTTGGGTACCCTAGTCTGAGACCTGAGTGAGCTGAGGACAAAGCGAAAGGAAGGGAAGACTGATGGGGCAGGAGACTATAAGGAAAAGGGCTTCTTTTTCCTTCATGTATTCCATCAAGAAGTTGAGGGTGCCCCCAACAGCAAGTGGAAGCGCTCATGCATCTTTCTGTGTTTGCCCAGAAAAACGTGGGTCTGTGCTGAGAGTTCCCCCTTCCCCTCTGTAGCTCTGACTTAAGCAGAAGCCAGCTCTGGTCTTTTAAGTTTTGGTGCCAAAGAATTTGAAAATGAAACTCACAGAACAATGGGAATAGCCAGAGGGCAGGGCTTGGCTGCCTGTGCAGCTCTGCCCCGGAAGAGACCGGCACCCCGCCTGGCATGCAGGAGGTGCTGGGGAATCAAGTCTCCAAGAATAGCCTTGACCCACATTGGAGCCAGCCCCCACTTTGTGTGATTGGACAGAAGCCAGGAGAATTCACTGCCTTCCCCAACCACATCCTCCTGGGGTGCCGGAAACAAACTCAGGCCCTGCCTCAGATCCCTTTGTTGGGGGCAGGCACTGCCATAGCCAAGACCCTCCTTGGGCAGCCCAAGACAAGGTGAAGTGTCAGTGTCTCTGTCTGTGTTGGGGGGAGAGGTGAAAAGGTAGAGCCAGGCCCTGGAGAGCTGTGGACCTCAAATATACTGAAACTGAGCCCCAGACCACACCTGGTTCCTATCAGCCTCCACCTGCTGCCCAAAGCACTCATCTTGCAATTCCAATTTACTTTCGAGTTGGGTTGCTTCAGGAAAGGAAGCCACATCCTCCCTTAACATCTAGGACAGATTGGGGCCTGCTTTAGGATCAGCAGTTTTAGCCCAGAGACATCCAGTCCAAACTCTCCTCCTTCCCACTGTACCTAGAGGAAACAGGCCCAGAGAGGGGAGAGAATTTGCCAGGTCTCTGGGTGAGTCAGAGGGAGAAATCACAAACAGGCCAAACACATTTTACCCTCACTGGCCTTCTCACTTTGGATAGTGGTGGGTCTCATGGCAGAAATATCTGTGGAGTTCCCGTCATGGCTCAGTGGCTAACAAATCTGACAAGGAATCATGAGGTTGCGGGTTCGATCCCTGGCCTTGCCCAGTGGGTTAAGGATTCGGCGTTGCTGTGAGCTGTGGTGTAGGTTGCAGACACGGCTCGGATCCCATGTTGCTGTGGCTGTAGCATAGGCCGGCGGCTACAGCTCCGATTAGACCCCTAGCCTGGGAACCTCCATATGCCATGAGGGCAGCCCTAGAAAAAGCAAAAAAAAAAAAAAAAGGAAGACAAAAAAAAGAAAAGAAATATCTCTCTGGTTGTTCTACAGCTGAGATTTTTCTTAAAAAAAAAAGTCACCTATTTCTTTGCTCCATAGAACATACATGAGGTTTGCAAAAGAAGGCTGGGAACGGCCTGAGGCTTTGGCACCGCAAATCCTGCACCTTATCTCCAAATTAATTCTGGACCCTGAGTCTAGCCAGCCAGGCGTGGCAGCTTTTTAATTCCGCCTCAGGCGAAGGCAACTGGCATTTGGTGAGCATCTATTTTACAAGCGAGGTTGGTGGGCCTCCCCCCTCTCTCTTTTTTTTTTTAATTGCGGAGGAAACTGAGGCTCGAGAGGGCCACTCATTCATCCAAGGACACGCGGCGCCAAGGGGTGGAGGCAGCAAGGAAACTAGGCCTGCGGGCCCGGAGGGCGCTTAGTGGGCAGAAGCCGGTCCCACTCAGCAGGTTACCAGGCGGGGAGAGGGCCCTCGCCCGCGGGCTCCCCAGGCTGCCAGATGAGCTATTTTGGCGTTGGAGGCTCCAGGGAACTCCAGAAATCCCAGAGAGAGATTCCGGGCCACCAACTCCCCAGAAAGTTGGCTCGCGGCCACTCCCAGGACGGTCGGGAGCTGCGGGCAAGATGGCACGGGGCGAGCGGCGAGACGCGCGCGCTCCCTCGGGCAGTTGCCGAGGGGACCCTCCCCATGCGACCCGGGTCGAGGGGCCGGGGGTCAGCTCCCGCCCGGCGCGCAGGCCTCGGCGCCGCCGCACGCGGGTAGGCACGCGCGCGCCCGCCGGCCCCGCCCCCTGCTGCCCCGCCCCCGCCGCGCGCACCGCCCCGCCGCGCGCCCTCCCGCCCGCCCGCGCGCCGCGGCCCGGAGCCTGCCGATTGGCCGCGCGCCGTCACCTGACGCTCTGTTATTTCCTGTGTGTTGGGAGAATGGAGAGAAAAAACCCCGAGCCGAGCCGCTTTCGGCCCCTGCGAGGCGGCCCCGGCCTCCGCCGGGGGAGCCCACCCTGAGGCGCGCCCGACCCGGGAGCGAGCGCGCGGGCCGGAGCGAGCCTCAAGGGGCCGCGGCCCCGGCCCGCCCCGCTGCCGGCCCGGGCGCCAGAGCTGGAGGCGGCGGAGGCTCCCCCACCCCCACCCCGCGCAGCGCCGTCCGCCGCCGCTCCCTCCCCTCCCGCCCCCGGCCGAGGCCGAGGGACCGGGCGGGGGGCTCCTGCAGGTAACCGCCGCCCGGGCCCGAGGGGGAGGGGCAGGGGTCAGGGCTGAGGGGCCGGGGCCGGGCCGGGGTGTCGGGTCTCTGGGGCTGAGGGCAGAGGTCTTTGCCTGGCCCGACCTGGGAGTGCTGAGCCCCTGGACTCCGAGGCTGGGACTCGGGGTGCTGAGGGGACTGTCTCTGCCCGGCCCGACCCGTGAGTGCCGAGAGGAGCGGCCTGCCCTGGCCTCGGGGCGCTGAGGGGAAAGGGCCCGGCCTGGCATCAGGGCGCCGAGGGGACTCGGTCCGGCCTGGGACTCCGGCAGGGCTTGGGCACCGGTCCTAGTCGGAGGGTACCGGGGGGAAGGTACCTGCTCGTCTCAGCCTCGGGTGCAAAGGCGGCGGATGTGAGCGGGCGGTGCCCGGGGGTCGGCGGGGTCAGCGCCGCCTGCTCCGGGCTCCTGGCAGTCCCGGGGGTCCGACGGTACTCGCCGCTTCGCGGCGGGCAGGGGGCGAGGCGGGCGGGCGGAGGGCCGGGCTCGGGGAGGGGCCGGGCGGCCGGGCAGGCGGGAGCGGCGCTGGGGCGCCTTGGCTCCGGAGCGCGCCCCTGCCGGGGGAGGGCCGGGGGCCCGTTTATTGCCTTGTGAACACCTGAAGCCATGTGGACGCGGCCGCTTCTTGCCTGTTGGGGGCGGAGGGCAGGTACCGGCTAGCCGGGCGCCAGGTCCCGGCGCTGGGGGCGGGGAGCAGAGCGTAGGACACACTTCCTGCGTGGGGTTTTCTCCCCCTCCCCCGCAGCGGTGTGCAGGGCGGGGTGTTTGATCCGGTGGTCCCCTTGTGCGAGCGTACGCTCGTTGAGGGGACTGGGGTTCCAGGCTTCTCGTCCTTTTTTGGGGTTGGGGGAACTGGTGGTTGACGGAGTGGGGTCGATCCGGCCCAGCCTGCCCTGGCAGCGGCGTAAGGTGGAACGTCTCCCGTGCGCCGGGATGGAAGTGGAATTTACAGAGTTGGGGTTGCGGGGGCTGGGGTGGGGGGCGACTGTGCAGAGGACCGGCCTCCTTCCTGGGCCTGTGGGTGGGGATTATTGTCTGTTTTTGTGGATGTGGATACTAGCACTGTCTGCAGCCCTTTAGTTTGCCCTTAGGGAACAGACCAAAATTAGGATTCCCCCCGCCCCCATTTTCCCCCTTGCTTTTTGTTTCCCCCTGGAAGATTAGATGATTCTGGTAACTGCTGTATAAAATGGATGGAATTTTCGAGCTATTATCTAACCAGCAGATCTTCGAATGATAATTGGACCCTTATGTTAACAGCCTCAGTGAAGAGTTTTATAAAACATCTTAAATGAGATGGCAGCTCGGCGAAGTGGGAAACTGTGCGCTGAAGTCCGCCCTGGAAGACCAGGAATCTACTTCCAGTTTTGCCACCAAATAAGCTGTAACCCTGGCCAAGTTACCTACCTCCCCAGGGCTCCAGTTGCTTCATGCATTAAAAGAGGGCTTCCTTCCAGGTCAAACATTACAGGGGTTTTCGGTATTCCCTCCACCCCCACCCCATCTTGTGCTTTTGTTTTAGCCAAGGGGGAGTTCCTGAAAATGCAGGCTGTCCTTTACCTGACTTTTAAAAGCCTATCTCACTCTTCAGTTTTCAGTCTCTTCATAATCCAGTAGAGCTTGAGACTTGGTCAGCGTACAGTTTTTCCACAAATCCCAGATGCTGTTCTGTGCTTCTCAGAATGTATATTCTAGCCTATGCTGAATGTACCTTTTTTTGTTGTTGTTGTTCTGTTCAAGGAGTTATCAGGAAAAAGATTTTTCACAGAATGTCTAACTACTTGGAATTGTAGATAATGTAAGTGTGTTTGGGTCTGTGTGTGTTGGTTGGCTCAGGCGTTCCAAGATTTTTCTATGCAGGGTATTGTGGAAGGATCTTAAAGTTCTTTCAAGAAATATTTGGCATTTGGCTAACTTTTGAAATTTCCAGCTTTAGTATTCTCAGAGTAGGGATAAAGTGGAATTCCATAATATCTTCTGTGAAATGGTATGCTAGTGGAATTAACTATCACCTCAGGGTGCACTAAATATTTGCATCCCCAATTTATTCCTTAATGGCAGCCGGATGCTTTCTCTCAGATGCTGAAGAACCCCAATTAGTTTCACTGATTTTATGGTCTGTGAGGGCCTTAGGCCATGGCTTTTGACTGGTTATCCTAGACCAGCCTCCGAAGTTGGTCTTGTTTGTCTTAAATTTCTATTACTGGGGTGCTTGAAGGACATGTGCCTAACGTGGTATAACATGTCTTTTCTAGACCACTTTTTTTATTCATTGAGCACAAACAGTTTCAAAAATGGTCACAGCATTGGAAGTGTGCTCATAATGCTGACTTTGGAGGCAGATTGGTAGACTTAGTATGTTAAAATCACACCTGTCACATGGGTTGACACATTTTTTTTTTCTTTTCTTTTTAGGGCTGTACCTGTGGCATACGGAGGTCCCCAGGCTAGGGGTTGAATTGGAGCTGCAACTGTCGGCCTGTGCTACAGTCATAGTAATGACTGAGCAAGGCTGGGGATTGAACCCGTATCCTCATGGATACTAGTCAGGGTTCATTACCACTGGGCCACAATGGGAACTTCTAGGTAGACAACTTTATATGGCTACACAGATTGATTATTTGGAGTTTACAAAAATGAAGTTTATTCTGTTAGTATTTGAATAATGACCTTGTGTTTTTGCGGGCTCCCCCCTTCTCTTTTTATGGCCTAACCTGTGGCATATGGAAGTGCCCGGACTGGGGTTCAATCAGAGCTGCAGCTGCAGGCCTACGCCACAACCACAGCAGCACCAGATCAGAGCTGCATCTGTGACCTGTGCCACAGCCTGAGGCAATGCTGGATCTTTAACCTCCTGAGCAAGGCCAGGGACCAAACCTGCATCTTCCTGGATACTAGTTGGGTTCTTAACCTGCTGGGCCACAATGGGAACTCCTGGTGTAGAGTTTTTAAAACCTTATAGTTACATAAATTATAAGCAGTAATCACACTCATGTAAATTTACATTTTCATTAAAAAACTTACGAGGAAAGTTATAAAACTTATACAGAGGAAAAAGTCTGGATATATGTATGTGAGAGTAGGTTGCCAAGGTGGTAAAATGTCATGAGATAGAGGTTTTAGGTTCTATACTCTTTTTTTTTTTTTTTGTCTTTTTAGGGCTGTACCCACAGTGTATGGAGATTCCCAGGTAGGGGCTGAATCGGAGCTGTAGCCACTGACCTACGCCACAGCCACAGCAACTCGGGATCCAAGCCATATCTGCGACCTACACCACAGCTGAAGGCAATGCTGGATCCTCAGCCCACTGCGTGAGGCCAGGGATCGAACCTGCATCTTCAAGGATGCTAGTCTTGATTCGTTTCTGCTGAGCTACAATGGGAACTCCAGGTTCTATAACCTTCTAATGGTATACCTTTTTTTTTTTTTTTTAATCTTCATAAAATTTAATGGAATGTGAACCAAAAAATTAGAGTTGGACTTTTGGTGAGTTCAACCTTTATTAAGAGAGGAAAGGATACTAACATTTGTTTAAAAAAAAAAAAAAACACCCCAGAATGCTAGGTTCTGTCCAAGGTATTTTAACTTTGTCTTACAAAATCCACAGCAGACCTGAGAGGTATATCACCTCACCTTTTCCTGCGCGGTTGTAGAGCTAATGAGGGTCAGGGTTTAATTGTGGTTGTCCTCCCCCTGGCTCCAGAGCCTTTACTAGGTCTGTTACAGCTCACTGCTAGCTCAAAACCAATCAGCTAGAGGTAGACTGACTTTGGAATCCAGATTTCCTACCGTGCCCCCCTTTTCTTTTCTTTTTTCTTTTTCTAGTAATAATGAACTTGAAATCTGGACTTGGGAAAAATACTAGAAAGCATTGTATTTGTGACTGTGCCATGCGGTTTAGTGACTCTTGGGGGTTTTCTAAAATTTCACTCTCCCCACACCTGGCCAGTTTTGCCAGTTCACCTGCAATTTAATCTTAAAAATTTCTCTTTCATACCCAATTCTGCCGTTTTGTCTTGGGCTGAAAACTTCTTATATTTGATCAAAGAGTGATGCAGTATAGAAGGGGCTGTCTCTCTTCCTGTCTGTGTTACTGGTTTACAATACATAAGAATCATTATCCGGTGCCTGCTCTCGGTTTGACCAGATGGGACTCAAAAGATACATTTACTAAGAACAGCCCTTTCCCCAGAATGCCTTAAGCCCTCTTCCTTGGTGGGACTTATGTTCAAGGCATCTTAGTGTTCATTAGATCTGTCTGGGCCTTTTGACTCTGCTGCCTTCATTTTCTTTTTGTAGAGGTAGAGGTAACAAAATAAAGCAGGACAATAAAGATATTTTTGTTGGAGAAAAACTGTAATAAAATTATACATTTGAAATATAGTGAAATCAGGGCGTTCATAGAGCATAATTTGGTCACATTGCACTTAAACTGAATAGGTATTTTTTTTATTATTAGTTAGGCTTAAAAGTCCTTTTAATACCTGTGGTACGTGCAGTAAGTGTGGAAAGGTTCTCATGGCGACAAACACAATCAGTACCTTCTGCATTAGAGCTGTGTTTACTTTGCAGGTAATGTGCAGGACCCAGCAGGAAGATGAACTATAAAGTGCCTTATTGGTATATCTGTGGCTTGTTATCTGATGCTTCATTGTGGGGAGGTTAAGAAAGAGAAAACATGAGCTGCAGGGGAAAGTATCCTTATTGCAGTATGCATGTATAAGCTGTTCTGTGGGAAGGGGTGGAAGTTCTTTGGAACACTTGAATATCAGCCTGTTTGGAAGACGGTTTCCATGTTTAACCATCACATCCCCAAATGTGGATTAAAGTCCCGTGTGTGTGTGTGTGTGGTTTTCTCATTTTCATTAACAAGCATTTGTAGGCTCTGTTCTAAACGTGGGAGATGCTGTAATGGGCAATATAGAGAAGGGCCCTGTTCTGGAGATTGTAGACTGTAAGTAAACAAGAGTGTCAGGTGGTGATAATAGCCATGAAGAGAATAAAAAGACAATGTGATAGTGACTTGGGGGAGCAGCTTCGGATTGGTCATGAAGATGAACCCTCTTCGGAACCCCTTTCTGCCAGCAGAGCAGTCAAGCCTAATCTGTGGGATGGATGAAAATGGCATGAAACAAAAAGTAAGTAATTTGCTTTAGCCCTGAGCAGCTTGAGACGTTAATCCAAAGAGTAGAACTGGGTTGGTTGAAGTCATCCCTCTGTTTATATCTGTGCTTTGCGAAAGGGGACCTACCTGGCTCAAAAGAACTTAGGAGGGATCATTAATGGTACCTTATAAAGGATAAGAAAGAGGAATGTGTCTGCATAAATTGTTCTGGTAAAACACAGAAATGTGTTATACTGTTGAGTGCTAGGCATCATTAGAAACATTGTTTAATTATGTTTGTTTCTTTGGGAAGTTGGACTGGGATGTTAAAATCATTGTACTTTGTTAAAGCTTTAGATGAAGCCAGCAAGAATTACTGACATCTGTATGCAGAACATACCTAGGCATAGCTTCAAGTGGAGGATGCCAGGTGACCAAGCGGACCTTGGTGGGGAGGCTGTTGGAGGAAGCAAGGGTCACTGAGAGTGGGGCCTCTGGCAGGAGAGGAAATGGGCCAGGTCAGACAGGCTTTGTTATCCATAACCAGGAGGGTATGTCCTCAGCCCTTTTCCCAGCCGGCTGGTGGCATCCTGCACAGCCCTCACCCATACTTTCTGTGCTCTCTGGTGGTAGAGGTATAGAGAGAATAGAAAGAAACCTAAGGACTCATCTAATCCAGCACTTTGTAATTTAGGAAAGATGCCAAGAAGATGGTGAAGCGCCCACAGTTATGCAGCTTTCCATGGACAGGGTCAAGGCCAGGACTCTGTTCTTTGCCAGTGAACCTGGTGTTTTTTACACCATAGCCCATGCTCTGACCAGTTGCTCCTAAGTAGAAAAAGAAAGGAAGCCTCTGGGTGTTAATGTACTCACTTAGGAAAAAGCCTGTGTAGTTTAGCCCTAAGATGTCAAGGAAAAGAGCACATCAGTCTCTGAAAGCAGAGTATGGACAAAGAAAATTACACTGCTGTTCTTTTCACCAAGATAGGTGGTGTTGGTTTCTTCAGCCCCACTGAGACCTAATCTTACCCTGATTATGTCTTAGTTCAGGATGGATGACGTGGAGAAGCTGTCCGTCACATGCAGTATTAGTTCTGAGGTTTGCATTAGATGGAGAGAGAAATTTCTGGTATGTGGCTAAAATTACATTCTAGAATTCTGAAGAGGTAAGGCCCTAGCCATCCTGTTTTTTCACTCTGTTTCAGGGAAGATTTCCCTTGTGCATTTAGAAGTGCCCTAAGGAGTTCCCGTTGTGGCTCAGTGGTTAACGAATCTGCCTAGGAACCATGAGGTTGCAGGTTTGATCCCTGGCCTTGTTCAGTGGGTTAAGGATCCGGCGTTGCCGTGAGCTGTGATGTAGGTCGCAGACGTGGCTTGGATATGGCGTTGCTGTGGCTGTGCCGTAGGCTGGTGGCTACAGGTCCTGTTAGAACCCTAGCCTGGGAACCTCCGTATGCTGCAGGTGTGGCCCTAGATAAGGCAAAAAGACAAAAAAAAAAAATAGAAGTGCCCTAAGATGAAGCATTTCTTTAGGAACCTGGAGATTCACTCTGCTTGACAAGAGTAGGGATTCTTGACCAGGGCTGCTTCCCTGGACATCCCCCTGACTTAGTGCTCTGGTGGGCCAGTTACTTGGGGGCAGATTTTGTATCCCTTTGGCAGTAAGGTAAACGGCATTCTTGCTAATAGAAAGTCCATGTGCTGGGCAGTTCATGGAGTCAGCAGAGCATGTGAAGGAGGATGTGTGGTCACTTATTAGCGGTGAGCTTGGGCATTTTGCCTGAGGTTCGCCACAGTTTCCTCATCTGTAAAATGGAGGTATATCTTCTTCAGGAAAAAGGAACTAAAATAGGAAAAGTAGATGGCGGAGTTCACCACCTATAGGTGACACTCGGTGATTGGTAGTTTTCATTAAATAAACAATCCACATTGTGCTGGGTGCCAAGACACTGACTAGAGCAGGGCTGGTTCCTGCCAGTCCTGTTGACTTTACATCCTCAGATATCTGCTCAGTAGAGAAGGGCAATTAAACAGGGCTCTTGAAAGTGCTCTGATGGCAGAGTACACGGTGCTGTACCAAGTCGTGTAATCTTGACCTGAAAGGTCTCAGGAGGCTTCCCAGAGGAGGACCATTCGCTTCCTCACCCATGCGATTGCCTTGTGTTTCAGCGATCTCTTCTCACCCCTGTGGCTCGTTCCTTCCCTTCTTCATTTCTTTCTTTTTTTTTTTGGTCTTTTTCCTTATCTAGTGCCGCACCCATGGCATATGGAGGTTCCCAGGCTAGGGGTTGAATCGGAGCTATAGCCGCTGGCCTACACAGCCACAGCAACGTGGGATCCGAGCTGCGTCTGCAACCTACACCACAGCTCACGGCAACGCCAGATCCTTAACGCACTGAGCAAGGCCAGGGATCGAACCCGCAACCTCATTGTTCTTAGTTGGATTCGTTAACCACTGAGCCACGAAGGGAACTTCCCCTTCTTCATTTAACTATTGGCATTCTCCGTGCCCTCTTGTTTCACTTCACTCTCTTCCCCGGGTGCTCTTGGCTATCCCTGGGCTTTGATGATTGTCCGTAAGCTGATGGCCCTGTGTTGATATCTTTAGCCAGACCTCTCCTGGCTCTTCCAATTCCTGCTTGACACTGCCGTTTTGGGTATCTCACTAGTAACTTGAGCTTCGTAAGTCTAAAACTAACACATGTTCCTCAACGTCTCCTCCACTTTTCCCCTTGTCTGTAAGTGACTTTACCATAGACCCAGCTTCTCAAATCACATTCCTCCTTTTCTTTCACGACCACATCTACTCCATCACCACATTACCATCAGTGCCATTTCCATAATGCAACTGGAATCTGTCTGCCTTGTTGCCACTGCCTCCAATACGCCATACTGTCCTACCTGGAACACTGATGACACTGTGATTGCCTCTTAACGTGGCCTCCCCATTTCTACCCATCTGTCTCTATTCCATTTTGCCCAGAGCAGCCAAGAGTCACCTGTCTTTCTTCCACTTCAAATCGTTTCTCATAGCATTTGATAGAAAACCCAAACTTCTTCCCATTTCTCACAAGGCTGTGAGTTCCCTGGCCCCTCCAAGCCCCTGTGACCACCTGTTTGCTACCTTTGCTTGTCATCCTCCAGCCACATTGACTTTTTCTGTGTCCCCTGTGTTCCATCTTAGGTATACCATTATATGCTATTTCCTCTGCCCAGAGCACTGTGGCCAATCCAGCCTTTTCTCGTCCTTCAGAATATATATATATATATATATATATATATATATATATGATATAAAATTATTATTTTGGGGGGCCGCGCCCACGGCATATGAAGGTTCCCAGGCTAAGGGTCAAATTGGAGCTGTAGTTGCTGACCTACACCAAAGCTTATGGTAACACCAGATCCTTAACCACCTGAGCAAGGCCAGGGATGGAACCCAAATCCTCACGGGTACTAGTTGGGTTCTTTACTGCTGAGCTACAACAGGAACTCCAGGATATTTGTTGAATGAATAAAATAGTATGAGAAAGCAGTAAAGGAGACCGGGGTAAGTAGGAAGAAAAGTGTCCTTGGTGTGCTTCTGTAAAGGTTTAAAGAAAAAGAAATATAGAAAGAAATGTTTGAAGAGCTGAAAGAATGTGAGTTTGGTTGTGGAGTAGGTGAAGTTATTTAAGCAAAACACCAAATATATTGAGGTGTTCAAGAAATAGAAGGAAGGTTCAAGTGGCTGGAACTTAAGGAACAAGGAGGAGGCCAGGTCACATGGGCTCAGAGGGAGCTGAGAGACCCTTGTTGGCCACCATAAAAGCAATGGAAAGCTACCGTAAGGTTGTAGGAAGACAGGTGACATAATCCAATTTGAATTTTTAAAGATCACTTCAGCTGACAAACAGAAAAAATGGTTTGGTAGGGAAAAACAAAACAAAAAAACAAACAAACAAA
>PVHT021183617.1:3056951-3115980 GCA_004024745.2 Catagonus wagneri
TTTTTTTTTTTTTTTTTTTTTAGCCTTATCTAGGGATGCCCTTCGGCATATGGAGGTTCCCAGGCTAGGGGGTCTAACAGGAGTTGTAGCTGCCGGCCTTCACCACTGCCACAGCAACGCAGGATCCAAGCCCCGTCTGCAACCTACACCACAGCTCATGGCAATGCCGGATCCTTAACCCACTGAGCAAGGCCAGGGATCGAACCCGCAACCTCATGGTTCCTAGTCGGATTCATTAACCACTGAGTCAGGACGGGAACTCCTATCCTTCTCTATTTTTCATTCTGGGTGATTTCTTTTGACCCGTTTTCCATTTCACCAGTTCTCTCTTTGACTAATATGAGTTTGATTGAAATTAGGATCTCAATGGATGAATTTATTGTATTGAAAAAATACAATAAAAACTGAAAAGTTGCGGTGCTCTCAAATTTGCTATGTTGCTTTTTATGGATTCCTACTTCCTGCTACATTTTCAAGTTTGGCTTTTATTTCCTAAAACAGAGTAAATATAGTTGTTTTATAATCTCCTTTTCTCAGTTCCTTTATCTGAGTCCCTTTGGGTCTTTACTATTTATGATGGTTCTTACTCATGGTGTTTTGTCTATTCATGTGTTTGTGTGCTGGATGTAGTACTTGAAACATTATTTATAGAAATAATTAGAGGCCTTAGGTGTCTTTTTCCAAGGAGGATCTCATTTGCTCTTTCCAGGTGTTTGAGGGCACTAGCAAACCAGGATTACTTTAATCCAGGTTAAGAGTTTGAGATTTTCTGAACTATCCAGGTGGTTTGAAGCTGAGTCCATGGGAAGACTGATTTACTTCTAGTTCGTTCTTACTCCTAGGATGCACCCCTTTAGGGCCTCAATCCCCTATTTTGAGGGGAGGCAGGAGTGAGTGGGTTTACTGAGTGTCTCCATATACGGGGCCTGGAAGGGCAGACATGCCACTGGGCCTGTTGGCCACCTCTGGCAGATCAGCAGTTGCCCTCAGGTCTTTAGCTCTTTGGGTTTCCATTTCTTTTAGGCTATTATCTTCGTAATTTGTCACTATCCTATTAGCTTTTTGTTACTTTTTAAAGGATATATATATGTAAATCTTTTTTTCACCAGGTTATTTAATGTAGCACTATTGGATGCAGAAAATGAGATCTTAATTGTCATGGGCTCATGTTATTCCAACATTTACCTTGAAATAAGTGACCATAAGGTGAGAGACACTGCACTGTAGTCCCAGTTACATCTCAGTGTGACCCTGAGTATGAGATGGCACAGCTGGTCAGGAAACCAAGCAGTATTGTTTGGAGGATTCTCCAAGAATCAGTTATTTAGAGATGGTCTCCAGAGCCAGTTACCCAGTTTTTCAATCCTGACTCTGCCACTTATTAGCAGTGTGACCTTAAGCAAGTAACTATTCTGAGCCTCATTTTTCTTGTCTAAAAATGGAAATATGCTTGAGGTCCTGCCGTGGCTCAGTGGAAACAAATCTGACCAGTAACCATGAGGTTGCGTGTTCCATCCCTGGCCTCGCTCAGCGGGTTAAGGATCCGGCGTTGCCATGAGCTGTGGTGTAGGTCACAGATGCATTTCGGATCCCACGTTGCTGGTAGCTATGGTGTAGGCCGGCAGCTACAGCTCCAATTAGACCCCTAGCCTGGGAATCTCCATATGCCATGGGCGCAGCCCTAAAATCTAAAAGTAAAAAATAAAAACGAAAGTATGGGAGTTCCTATTGTGGCTCAATGGGTTAAGAACCTGACTAGCATCTATGAGGATGCGGGTTCACTCCCTGGCCTCGCTCAGTGGGTTCAGGATCCAGCGTTGCCATGAGCTGTGGTGTGTGTAGGTCACAGAGGCGGCTCGGATCCCATGTTGCTGCGGCTGTGGTGTAGGCCGGCAGCTGTAGCTATGATTTGATCCCCAGCCTGGGAACAAATTTCCATGTGTCAAATATGTGGCCCTAAAAAGCAAAAAAAAGAAAGAAAGAAAATATGAATTGTACTTAACTGTGATTGTGCTGATTAATAACTAAAGCTTTTAGAATGTTGTCTTAACTCAACGTAATCACCAGATAAAATTTAATTATTATAACCATCTAGAAAATTTGGAAATAGCTGACTTTTCAGAAGATGTTTATGTTGTTTTGGCTTTCATTTTCAAAATTTGGGATTGCAAGTTCTGATGCCTTTTCATCAGCCACCTGTTCTCTGCGGGCTTATTTCCGGATGACTGAAGTTGGTGTTTGCTAATTCCACGCTAGCGGTCAGGGAAGGAAGATAGATGCTCCTCTTGTGTCAGAAACCAGCCGCCTCCAAGTGGGTCTCACCAGTCAAGCCGCTGTCCCTCAGTGAGGAGGCCGGGGAATGGGCTCATGGCTTGTGGCTCCTGCCTTTAGAGTAAGAATGTGCTCTGTTGGCACTTTGATCGTGAGTTATGAGGAGAGATGAAGATTTAGCCCTGCTGTGACTTTATGAATGGACTATGGATCCCAGGGTTATGGGAGCTTCCTTAATTAGAGAAGGACACAGAAATTAACTGTCACAGAGTAGCTTTCTGTCAGTCATTGTGATTAGTGTTATTTTGTTTTTTTAGGGTTTGTTGTGTTGCATTTTGTTTGTTTGTTTGATGGCTAACCTCCTAGTTTTTTTCCTTTGTTGGCTTGTCTTTTGCCAGTTTTGTCATTGGTTCAGACTTTTACCCGGGAAGGAGAGATGATGGTGATATTGATAATGATTTATATGGTGCTTAGCTGTTTACAGATTTATTGTGGAACATTCCTGTGAGGCAGCAAGGTAGGTAACTCCATTTTCGCAAATGAGGAAAGTGGGACTTTTGGGTCAAGTAACTTGCAAAGTCACAGAACAAGTGGCAAAACTAGTGTTTAAATATAGGTTTCCTGATTCTAAATGTATTTTTTTCCAATGCATCACCCAGGAGAATCAATTGAAAACAGGTTTAATAAGGGAAGCAATTGTAATAAGGGAAGCAATTGTACCTTGCAAAAATAAAGCTGTATTTTTGCTTGCTAAAATAAAATTCTATTCCGGGAGGTTTTTTTAAACATATTTTTCTTGGTCTCTTTCTTCAACACATTGGTTTGACTCTAGGTAAAAAGGCAATGCTTGGTGCTCTTCCTGATTGGGGTCCCAGTCAAGGAGGGTTTTATGGTTATTGCTTCAAAGATCTCTTGGGAAAGACAGCGAACAGTTGTCAGGAGTAGTTTCCTTTTTGTCTCTCAGTGCCTGTTGTTTGTATACTTGGAACTCTCCTTGTTATGGTTATGGCTTGCCCTTTTTTTTTTTTAAGATGAAATGAGGACCTAAAATATGGTCTAGAGCTGAAGCCATTCACAAAGATCTTTCACTACTGAAATGTCCTGCCTTTTTATTTCTTTAAAATCTTCCAACCCCAAATTAATTTGCTAATTCTTGAGGCATTTCTTTGAGACTTAGAGATGACTCTTTTTAGTTTGGAGTTGGAATTTAGAAGTTTTTAAGATGTTGGTAACAATCCTTTGAGCTATTTATAAGTGCGGAATTTTTGTGTTTTGTTTTTTCCTCTGTTTGTAAGTGGGCAGCTCAGCAGACTCTCGAAGGATATTAGCTTATAGATGCATTTAACCAGGTCTCAGTACTTTGAAGTGGTGGTGAGTTTGAGGCAATGGTACAAGTTATAGAGTGTGCCCACTCTGATCCTTCAGGTCCTGTGCTTTCTCATGGAAATGGATCGTCCAGGCAGTGCTCCTCCCATACTTGTATCTCCAGACATATGAAGAGGACCCCACAAACTGTAAAAAGGTCCATTGGCTTTTATCTGGAGTGGACTGCACCCGTAGAGCACAGTTCTGCCTGTGCTTCATTTGACAGGTTGACCTATGGTCTTGGTACCTGCAATAAAATCAAGCCTTAATGCTTCAGTTGACTGCATTTCTCATTGCTTTGCCCAAGAAAGCCAAGGACACTGTTAAAAATCTGTTCATCCCATCCTGTATTTCCTTTCTAAGATTGCTGGGGCAGTGCTTTTGTTTTACAATGTATTGTTTGTTTGGAGTCAACTTCTGCTCATAAATTCAGATATGGTCGGATGGGGTTAAAAGAGCTTTTTGTATTTTAAGCATGTCTGATTCACTGTTCATATCTCCATGTTTCTGTGTCTTTGAAGGAGCTTAATATTTTTACATTTCTGTGTGCTAAACTTAAAAAGTACTTTCAAAAGGTCAAAAAAGAGGTGGGCTGAAAGCTGGGGATGAGGGAGGGGGTCATGAAACGCTCCAGATTAACTTTCCTCACATATAAAAACTTCTGGTTTCCATCTGTTATCTTTGCTTTTGTCAGAAGGAGAGTTTACATTGTCAGCGTAATTCACCCAGCTCTTGAGCGCTTGTTTTCTAAATGCATGGTAGGTAGTAGGAGAGCCAGAGTCCTAGCTGTTGGGGAAATAGAGGGTTTGTGCTCAGGGAGGAGCTGGGGGAAGGTAGAATTTGCACTAGGTCTGAAAGGTGAGTGGCATGTCAGCAAAGCTAACGCTATTCAGGCTGAAAAAGTAACTAGAACAAAGGAAAGGCTGCAGAGGTGCATGCTGGGTGCTGGGAAATGCACAGAGCAGGACTAAGGACAGGAGAGGTTAAGGGCTCGTTCTAATAGACATGGGTTTAAGTCCCAGGCTTTCTTCTGCACTGAGGAGCTGTGTAACCTTGTGAGAGTTACTTCAGCTTTCTGAGTCTCAGTCTCTCCATCTGCACAATGGCTAATAATTACATCATATCTATAATACGTTGCCTGGCACATAGTGTAAGAACTCAATAAAAATAGCTGCAGGAGTTCCCATTGTGGCTCAGTGGTAACAAACCCAACAAGTATCCATGGAGACGCAAGTTCGATCCCTGGCCTCCCTCAGTGGATTGGGGATCCAGCTTTGCTGTGAGCTGTGGTATAGGTCATAGACGTGTCTCAGATCCTGTGTTGCTGTGGTACAGGCTGGTGGCTACTGCTCTGATTTGACCCCTAGCCTGGGAACTTCCGTATGCCTTGGGTGCAGCCCTAAAAAACAAACAAACAAAAAATAGCTGCAATCATTAGATTTCTCTGCCTTTTAAATTTTGTTTCTTTTAAAATTAATGTGTTCGTTAAACCAGTTCCTGGAAGGTGATTGTGCCCTGCAGTCTACTCCAGAGACAGCTATTGTCAGCAGTTTGGTGAATGTCTCCCTTTTAATTTCATCTCTGTACATCTCCGTTTTTTGTGTTTGTTTTGATTGCCATTGTTCCAGCTTTAGGGTATTTGGGAGGCAGGGAAGGGAACACTGTGTGTCATTCCTAGAAGACAAGATTGAGCTGTCTCAGAGTTCCATCCGTGGCTCAGCAGGTTAAGACTGCCTGCATTGTCTTGGGTTGCTTCAGAGGCGACAGGTTCAATCCTTGGCCTGGCGCAGTGGGTTAAGGATCCCACGTTGCCACATATGTGTCATGGGTTGCAGCTGTGGCTCAGATTTGATCCCTGGGCTGAACTTGCATATGCCGTTGGTCGGGGGTGGGGCATAGGGAGCCTGAGCTGTCTCTATGTTGTACTGATGATTAGGAACCAGGGAAAATTGTAGAGGTCAGGGGGTGACTTGATCAGATTTGCTTCAGTAATAATGCTAAAACCTAAGTTGGGTTATGGTGGGAAGGCGAGTATTTGCTTGGGTGTTTATCACATGTGTTCCATGCTTTTAGCCATGTGATCCTAGTTGGGGAAATGAGGCACTCACCTGAGGTAGACAAGTGAGGACAAGGCAGGGAGCAGGTGCCAGACAGTGGTGGGTGGGAAAGAAATGCTGTTGCTCTTCAGGGAAGGAAGATCATTGTTTCCTGGAGGCTTCAGTGAGGTCAGACACAAGCCAGGCCTTGAAGAATGACTCAGATTTGGGAAACATTTTGGGGAGGGGCAAAGCACAAGTCTAGAGCCAGGAGTACGGCTGCTCGGTCTGGATGGAATGGTGGACTTGGACTGGCCAGTAGTGAACACGGTGGTTGGAAAGGAGAATTGCTGGTGCCCTCATCAGACCTGGTACTTCCTGTGGCCCTGACCTGACTGTATTGTGTTTTTGTCCTTTTCCAGAGTGTAAGCCTTTCCAAAGGGGCAGAATAGCCTTCGTCAGCCTTGTATTCCCGGGCCTAGTCAAGAGGCCCAGCACATAGTAGATGCCTTAAAAAGGTGGGGGGGTGGATCCTGCTTTTTATGGAATCTTTAGGATATCCTGCTATCCATTCAGATTCAGGGTCTAAAAATCGTAATTTCATCTCTCACCCTTTCATTCTGCCCTCAGCCATCAGGCTTTAAAGGGGCCACCCTCCCCTGTGCTTCCCTCCCCATCCCATAATCATTTGTGACGCCTGTTTGGGATCACACTGCATGACCCTCACTGGAACATCTGGAGTCCAGGAAGTCACACTCTCCTTTTCTGGCTTTTTTTCCTCTTTCCCAACCTGTGAATGTTGGAGCGATTTAGAGCCCTACATGTAATCCCTAGACCAGTGACCTTAGACGTTTTTTTGACCAAACTACACGCCCATCTGAAATAAGCACCCTCCTTTCACTTACCCCATAGGCACTTAGACCTGAAAGAAAAGTTTCACAAGAAAGTTCTATTTCATCTTACTCTGAGCCTGGACTCTGTTATTTTCCATTCTATTTCATTTTTTTAAAGTACTGCTCATGACCCATTAAATTGATTTCACAACCCTCAGTTTGAAAAACTGCTCTGGGTGATCTCATCCACTCCTTTGGCTTTAAATATTATCTCTTGCTGATGACTTTCCCATTTATATCTCCATCCCCATCTTTTCCCTGAGGTCCAGACACACCAGCTGTTTACCTGACATCTCCACTTGGATGTCCACTGGGTATCTCAGAGCTAAAGGTCCCTTCAGCCTGCCCAACTCCCTGTCCCTCACCATAAGCAGTGCTGTTGTCACAGTTGCTCAGTAAGAGACAGTGCTGGAATACAAGCTCCCAAGCCCACTGCCTGGCCCTGGCACTCCCACCTGACAAGTTTTGAGCATCCCTCTGCCTCGTCTTCATTTTAATAAAGTGGGGTTTTTGGCTGTACATTCCTGGGACTGTTGTGAAGACTGAATGGTTTTTACGTGTAAAGGACAGAGAGCAATGACTGGCATGGCCCCTGCTGTTTGTCATCATCATTGTGTCCCTCACATCCACGTCTGATCCATTAGCAGTTTCCGTTGGCTCTGACTTCAAAATGCGTCCTTTCTTTGACCACATGTCACCACCTCCATCAACACCACATTCATCTCTGCAGCCAACATCCCTTACCCAGATGACCAAAATAGCTTCTTAACTAACTCCCCACTTCTGCCCTCACCCCTCCCAAAGTCTGTTTTCCACAAAACAGCCAGAGTGGCCATTTGAGAATTGAAACCAGAGTGTGTCACTCTCTAGCTCAAACCCTACAAGGCCTTCTGAAAAGATCCATATTCTTATGTGGCTTAAAGGGCCTCTTCATCTGTGTTTCTCAAACTGTGACATGTCCATGGCTCCTTGGTAAGCATGTGAACATGTGGATTCTGATGCTGTAGGTCAACAAGGCCTGAGACTCTGCATCTCCAACAAGACCCCTGCTGGTCTTTGGACCCCACGACAGCGAGGCCTTTGTGCTCAGGCCCTTTCTCTGGCCTCGCCTCCCTCTGCTCTCCCTGCACTTGACTTTGGCCACGTCCACCTCTTTGTTGATCCTCCCACCAAGCTCATTCTTGCCTCTGACCTCCACGCTCACCTTCCTGTCCTCTCACCTCCTTCCTGTCACACATCACCTCCTCAGGGAGGCTCATCTTCCTGTTTAAACCCCACCCTTTCTCCTGCATCCTTCTCTCTGTCCCCTTAGCATCTGTTACTTCTCCCTGAGCATTTCTTAATTCCTAATACATATTTATTCATAATTGTTTTGTATGTATTTGCTGGTTTTGTGGAAGGTCCAGACTTTGTGAGTCTTGTTCGTAGCTATATCCCCAGAACCTAGAATCAGTACCCGGAATGTAGTATTTGCTCATATCTGTACTGAATGATGAATAGACATGTATATAAATGTTTCCCCTGTGAGATAAGATCCCCTTGAGGAAGGGGACTTTACTTACTCTCCTTTTTGCTTTGTAGGTATTTAGTCTGCATCCTTACTCAGGTCCTCTCCTGCCCCTCCTCACCCCTAGAACATCAGTCCTCAGTGTTTATTAGCTGTTGTTTGCCAGATTGTTCTGCTAGGGGCTTTCTATAACCTTGTTTATCTTATAAACAAATCTGTCTTTTTTTTTTTTTGTCTTTTCGCTTTATCTAGGGCCGCACCCGTGGCATATGGAGGTTCCCAGGCTAGGGGTCTAACAGGAGTTGTAGCTGCCGGCCTTCACCACAGCTCACGGCAACACTGGATCCTTAACCCACTGAGCAAGGCCAGGGATCGAACCCGCAACCTCATGGTTCCTAGTCGGATTCGTTAACCACTGAGCCACGACAGGCACTCCACAACAAATCTGTCTTTTTAAAAATTCGGTAAATTTTGGAGTTCTCGTCGTGGCTCAGTGGTAACGAATCCGACTAGGAACCATGAGGTTGCGAGTTCGATCCCTGGCCTTGCTCAGTGGGTTAAGGATCCGGCGTTGCCGTGAGCTGTGGTGTAGGTCACAGACGCGGCTCGGATCCCGCATTGCTGTGGCTGTGGCAAAGGCCGGCAGCTACAGCTCCGATTAGACCCCTAGCCTGGGAACCTCCATATGCCGCGAGTGCGGCCCTAGATAAGGCAAAAAGACAAAAAAAAAAAAAATTCAGTAAATTTTATTTACAGTTGTACAACCATCCTCACAACCCCACATCTGTCTTAAAATCTTTTTTATGTAACATATAACTATAGTCTTACTTTAAAAAAAAAAAAAAAAAAGTAGGGAGTTCCTGTGTGGCTAGTGAAAACAACCCAACTAGTATCCATGAGGGCATGGGTTCGATTCCTGGCCCCACTCAGTGGGTTAGGATCTGGTGTTGCTCTGAGCTACAGTGTAGGTCACAGACAAGGCTCGAATCTGACATGGCTGTGGAGTGGGCCAGCAGCTGCACTTCGATTCGACCCCTAGCCTGGGAACTTCCATATGCCACAGGAGTGACCCTAAAAAGAAAAAAAAAAGTAAAAAGTCATCCCTCCCCTAGTTTATGTTTTGGTATGTATCCTTTCTGGCCATTTCCCGGATTTACTGTTTTGAAATTTATCAGTAATAAAAGATGGGACTTGCTTCCAGGATCAGGAGAAGTTTTCTTAGTGGAATAGTGTACTGTATCATTTGTTGTGTCATAGGCAAACTCCAGGGCATTTCTGTTCTGTATTTGAGGAAACTGAAGCTTAAAGAAGTGATTTGCTCAAAATCTTAGCACCAGTAAGCTGCAAAGCTCATTTCAGAATCTGTGTCTGGGTTCAGAGTCCATGCATGCTCTTTGGCTGCTTCATGCTGCAGGCACTGTGGGGACAGAGGTGGGAGTCATTGACTCACTGGAAGGAGGCCTTTAAAGAAGGGACGTTTGAGCATGTCTTCACAGAAGAGTCTGCATTAATCAGGTGGTGAGAGTGGGCAGGGAACTAGCATTCCAGACATGGTACCAACTGGGGCCAAGACCTGAGGCTCAAAGCGTGTTTGGGGAGTGGCGAGAAGTTCAGTGGAGCTGGAAAGTCTATTGGTGTCAGAAGCCGAAGGATCTTAAATTCCATGCTAGGAACTCTGGGATTTTGGGGTTCGGGTTTTGTTTTTTGTTTTTTTTGCTACGTCCAAGGCATGTGGAAGTTTCCAGGCCAGGGGTCAAACCCACACTATAGTAGCAATCCAACCTGCAGCAATGACAGCACCACATCATTAGCCCACTGCATCACAAGAGAACTCCTATTTAGGTTAAGTGGGGAACCAGAATTGTGTTTATTTACAAGATTTGTCAAACATACAGAAAAGCACAGAATACTAATAATACCATCTATTTTCCCCTCCCCCAGGTTAGTGTCACAGTGGATCCTCCTGAGTACCTCCCTCCCTCCACCTAGACCTGGGCTCTCAAACACTGTACCTCTTTCTTTTCTTTTTTTGGCCATACTCACATCACAGTATATGCAGGTACCCCAGCCAGGAATCAAACCCAAGCTGCTGCACTGACAACACTGGATCCTTAACCCGCTGCACTGCAACAGAATTCCACACCATGTCTTTTTTTGTGTATGTAGTTTCTAAAATGTATCCATGTTCATACATGCAGAGCTAGAGAGCTAATTTGGAATTTTTCCATTGTTAATTCATCTAATATAGTAAAAGAAATAAAAGCTTGAGCTTACAAAATCACAAGTTCCCCCTGAGGCTAGTTTGACCTGTCTGCATTCGGTTGAAAGTACTTCCTGAACTTTCTGGCACAGTTGAAGGCGTATACCTTGTACTTTGCCTTTTCCCTGGAAAAGCTGCCATTTTCCCCAAGAAGCCCAGGTTGCATTTAGTGAGGAATGGCATTTATAAACTGAATGTCAGCTTGGTTCCTAGGATTATTAGTGTTTTCTTCTAAAACTGACATGCCTGTGTGTGTGTGTGGTGTTTACCTTTCTAATTCACCTAGAGTTTTTCTTTTGTTTTGTTTTGTTTATGGCCACACTTGCAGCATATGGAAGTCCCCAGGCCAGGGGTTGGATTTGAGCTACACCTGCCACCTCCTAGCTGCAGCAATGCCAGATCCTTTAATCCACTGCACTGGGCTGGGGATCGAACCCGCACCTCCACAGTGACTCGAGCCGTGCAGTGAATGGGATTAACATCTCCAGCGGCAGCATGGCTTGCCATCCCTTCCTGATGGGATGTACTTGAAAGCACAGCATCACCTCTCTGGTGTTGCTGCTAAGAAAATGGGACTCGAGTCCGACCTGAAGGTTGAGGATGACCTTACAGAGGATAGGGCTGTGCTCTGTCAAGGACACAGAAGTCAGGAAAATACTGAGGAGCGATTCCAGATTGGCAAGACACTGTTAAGACGTGACAACTTGTGTTCCTAGGTGGGATCCTGGACCAGAAAGGAAAAAGAGACATTGTTGGGATAGTTTGCAAAATTGGAGTGGATTCCTTGGATTGGATGGGTGGTATAGTATGAATGTTGATTTCCTGTTGTGGAGAGTTTTATGCTGGTTATGCAGATGTTCTTGGTTTTGGAAATGTACACTGGAATATTTAGGGGTGGTGGGGCACCATGTCTTCAGCCTACTCTCGGGGGTCAGAAAGAAGCTAATGTGTAGGTATTTAAGCAGGGTTTACATAATCACCACTCTGTACCTGTAGGAATTTGGTTCCAGGACCCTCTCAGACACCGAAATCATTCCGTGGATGCTCAGGTCCGCTGTATAAAATGCTATAGTATTTGCATATGACCTGTGCACATCTTCCATACATCATCTCTGCATTATTCATGATACCTAGTACAATGTAAATGCTGCATAAATTGTTGTAAATACAATGTGAGTACTGTATAAATAGTTGCCGGGCACCCAGCCAATTCAAGTGGTGCTTTTTTAACTTTCTGGACCCCCCCACCCAAATGCATTTGTTTTGCGATTGGTTGAATCCTGTAGATGCAGAGCCCATAGATACAAAGGGCTTACGGCACAGGTAATGAGTATGCCTAGGTAATGGAGTGAATGATATAAAATACCATTACATTTTAAAAAATGATGTGAGTTGAGGAATCTTGTTGAAAGGCGTATGTGATCACGGTACTATTATATTTTTCTATACATTTGAAATTATTTAAAAATAAATTCTTTTTTAAGACCCTATTGAGATTTTGACTAGAACATTATTAGTTTTATAAACTAATCTGTGGAACAGTGGGCTCTTTAAGATACTGCATCTTTCCTGTAGGTACACTATATGTTTCTCTGATTGGTTGGGTAGTTTTGTTTTTGATCTCTTTGGGATCCTTCAATGTTTAATTTTGTTGCTGTTATAAAATGAAACAGTTTTTGCCTGTAAATGGCAACACTAATTGCTTTCTGAGATCCTTTTTGTCTCTGAAGGTTTAGATATTATGTACTTAAGACAACCTTTAAGTGAGAAAAAAAAATAACATCTCAGAAGTCCTCAAGCTCAACAGTTAGGAAAAACCCACAGGGATCACTAGCCAACCCCAGAGACACCACTGGCCTGGCACCCTTCTCCTGCCCCTTTTCCAAGAACTGTTGGCCATCCTGCCCCCAGATGTGGTTATCTAAATTGATCTTGTGATTATGAGACAGGTAGCTGCCCAGGGGGAGATGAAGTGAGGCCCCTTTGGCCTGTCCAGGAGCATGTTTAGGGCATTTCCATGCAGGACAGACACATGCAGTGCTAGGATGCCACAGTCTCTTAACTGTTTGAGATTATGTCCAAAAATAGGACTGCCCACTGTGGGTGGAATTCAGCTGTTTTTAGGCCTAATTCTGAAAAGTAGCTCAGAGCTGGTGTGCACACTCACTTGGGCACTACAGTGTATGTTTGGTGTTGGTACCAGGTTCCCTGGAGGAAGGGCTTCTGCTTTGGCAAATGCCTCTCTCCTCCACCTGCTCCCGGACTTATGGAGTCTCCTCTGCCTTCCTCTCCACCCCCACACCCCCCACTCCCCGCCAGGGAAGGGATTTGCTGTCAGTAGAACAAAGACTTTTTGTTTTGGGGTTTTGTTTTTTCAGGGCTGCAACTGCGGCATGTGGAAGTTCCCAGGCTGGGGGTCAAATCGGGGCTGCAGGCTATGCCCCAGCCACAGCCACACCAGATCTGAGCCGTGTCTGCAACCTACACCAGAGCTCAGGGCAACACCTGATCCTTAACCCATTGAGCAAGGCCAGGGATCAAATATGTGTCCTCACGGATACTAGTCTAGTTCATTGCCGCTGAGCCACAGTGGGAACTCAGAGCAAAGATACTTTTGAAATCGGGTAAGAAGTATATTTTTTGAATAAGATTAATGATATTTTAGGTGATTATATTCTACAGAAGTATTAATGTCAATAGAAATGCAAAGGAAGGAAATGCATCCTCAATCCTGCCACTCTTAATATTCAAAAGATTTTCCTTTTTCTGTACTGTTCTCTTTGGCCCTGGACCAAGTGATTTCTAGGTAGTTATAACCATGACACAAATACAGTTACTTTTCTTCATTTTACTGTATAAAATAAGCATTTCCTATGGTGCTAGAATCTTCAGTTATTTTCAGTGAGTATGTATTGTTTCATTGAGTGAAAATACCATGTGTTTAATGATTTTCAAATGATAAAAATTAGATTTTTGCCTGTCTTTTTGCTTATAACTATCACTGGAGTGAATATGTCAGTACCTTGGTTTTGTTTGGTTGTTTTGAGATTTCCTTAGGATAAAAATCTACTAAATAGAATTACTAGATCAAAAGATATTAATACATTTATTATCAAATTGCTTTTCCAGAGAGTTGTAATAATTTATGCTGCTTTTGTTATTGGTTGTACCAGCTTCAGCCCACCCTCCAAATGTCATATCATCTCTCTCTTTTTTTGTTTTTGGGTGAAGGAGAAAATAATAGCTTTTATTGCTTCGCCAGGCAAAAGAGGTCACAGCAAGGTAATTCACTGAGGATTGTGCCCTGTTTTGGGAGAGGATAGGAGGTGGTCTTACAGCTTTGGAGTGGATAATAGGATCACAGATAAGGACCTAGGGTAGTTACAAGCTTTCATTCTTTTTCAAAGTTGGTGTTTAGTGGCCCCAGACTGGTCTGCTGCAATCTAATACTGTTTTTGAAAATTTAATAGCTATAAGAGTTCCCGCTGTGGCTCTGTGGGTTAAGAATCTGCTTGCAGTGGCTCAGGTTGCTGTGAAAGCATGGGTTCAGTCCCAGGAATTTCCATATGCTATGGGTGCAGCCATTAAAAAAAAGAAAGAAAGAAAAGAAAATTCAGTAGCTATAAATTTGTGCTGCCATTTTTTGCCAGCATGTATTTGATCGTAGTTGAAGGTGGGTTGGTTTTTTTTTTAACAGCTTTAATATAATACAGGTTTTGACTCTCAGAGCAATCTTTTTAGATCTGTAGCATTGTGGTGGGTTTCTTTGCCTCTTGTCAACTGACTTGCAAGTTCCGACTGAGTTGGTTCCTTAAGCTGCTTTCTGGGCTTCCAAGCCAGGGGACAAGCCAGCAGTATCAAGATGTCATCTTATTCTAGGAGTTCCCGTCGTGGCGCAGTGGTTAACGAATCCGACTAGGAACCATGAGGTTGCGGGTTCGATCCCTGCCCTTGCTCAGTGGGTTAAGGATCCGGCGTTGCCGTGAGCTGTGGTGTAGGTTGCAGATGCGGCTCGGATCCTGCGTTGCTGTGGCTGCGGTGTAGGCCAGTGGCCACAGCTCCGATTACACCCCTAGCCTGGGAACCTCCACATGCCGCGCGGGTGCGGCCATAAAATGACAAAAGGCAAAAGGCAAAAAAAAAAAAAGATGTCATCTTATTCTTAAGGCCTTATTGTACTGAGACACCTGTCAGTCACTGAGAAAAATCTAGGCTCTGTTCATCGGCAAATAGGACATAGAATTTGAAATGCCAAATCAAATCCTTGAGCAAATCTTTTTCCTTGATTTACTTAGGAAGATTCTACATTTGCACATACATAGAGCAAACAACATAAACGTATCCAGGTATAGACAGTCAACTTAATTCTAGAAAATTTCTAGATTCCCTTCTAAAATTCCTCCCAATCTGTGAAAGTCTTTCTGCTGGTTCACAGAAGGCTTCTGCCGGAAGTACAGACTGGGTTCTGGAGTGGGCATTCCATATTCCACCTGTCTGTTTACTATGAATGTTTTGCTTAACTTCTCTGAGCTTCAGTTACGGAAAGGAGCACTAATACTTGTCAGAGCATGATGAGGATTAAATACATTAATATTTATGTGAAGCGCCTGGTGTACTGTGCAGCTTGTGTTAGACTGGGAGATATGCAGTAGCTACAGTTATTGTCTAAGTGTTAGGACTTTTTAAAAACCTGGATTTAAATGTTCCTTGTTCAATTCATGGTACAGTAAAAGGGGAGGTGGGTTTTAGAACCAAAAGAATTTAAGTTATAGGATATCAAGTCCAGTTTATCTTAGAAGAGGGAGTTTTGGCAAATTACATAATTTAATGTTTTTTCCCCCTCATCCATAAGTTGAAATATATGTAAAACTGCCGGGTGCCTGACACACAGAATAAATGGTGGCTATTATTACATCAATAACACATACTTTTAGATAGTGGTTAAAGGCAAATGCACTTTACTAAGTTTGTTTTTATTAACAGAGAAAAGCCAACAAATTACCTGCTTTAAGGAAGACTTGTGGAAAAGGTCACATTTCAGGAACCACATGACCTGAATTAGTAGCAGGGAATTTACGCACCTAGAGATGTTTCACAGAAGGCTTCGAGGTGAGAGCAGGGCAATGGCACACGGGGACTGAGCAGGTTGGTTGGAGAGGGTGGAGGTGAGCGGAAATGGGACTGGGAAGATGCCAGAGGGTTTCAAGGAATGTGAGGCAGCAGTGCTGTCAAAACAGCAGGTGAAGAAAAGCTGTTCCAGGTGATTGGTCCTGGGAAAGAGAACTTCTGGAGATGTTTTTCTAGTCCAAGAAAGAGGAAAATGGCAATGACAAGGCGGGAGAGGCAAAGGGAAGATACAGGAAGTGGAGAAGTTGCCACCTTAGGCAACACCTTTAACCACAAAGGAAGAGATGAGTTGGGGGTAGTTCTAAAGCTCCTGGCTTAGGGTATCCAAGAGATGACTGTGGTTTTCCTTGGAGATAGGAGGTTGAGCCAGTTGAGGAAAGAACATTTTTGTCATTGAGAATGAGTTGGTTACTGCCTAAAAATGTATTTTATCATCTGTGTAGAAATTAGTCCAAGTGACACTTCTTAGAATCTTCATATGCAAAAGTGGCTGTTCTGTCTTCCCACCACCACGGAAAGAGGCCTGAAGGTCTTGTTTTCTGTCCCTCTGTGGTCACTAAAACCGTTCTCATGGTGGGGTTGCGGGTTCGGTCCCTGGCCTCTCTCGGTGGGTTAAGGATCCAGCGTTGCCGTGAGCTGTGGTGTAGGTCACAGACGCAGCTCGGATCTGATGTTCCTGTGGCTGTGGCGAAGGCCGGCAGCTGTAGCTCCGATTAGACCCCTAGCCTGGGAATCTCCATGTGCCACGAGTACGGCCCTAAAAAGCAAAAAAAAGAAAAACATTCTCATGGTTAACAAGTCCTGTAGAGCCCAGCCACCCTGTCCCTGGTGGTCAGAGTTCCAACCAGTTTTGAACCCTGGGCATTCCTTACTTTCTTTCAGCTTGGCTGTGCATTTTATCTGACATTTTTAGGTGTTTTGTTATGGGAGGGTTTTTAGACCCTCTTATTCTGCATGAAATAGAAGTTTCTCGCACCCCAAGTAATAATATTCTACTCTGAAATCCTAGAAATGAGAGAAGAATGATGTCTAGTCAGGTTCTGGTAGGAAACAGATGGCATGCTCAAACTGGGTAATTTAAGGAGTGTTTAAGTGTTTCCTTCAGGCATAGGGAAGCTCTCTATTCCAGGTATGAAGAGTTTGACAGAGGGAAGAACTGGGATTGGGAAGGTCAGGGAAGCTGCTGCTGATCATCTCAGACTGAAGCCCCTCAGCGAGTGGTTCTCATGCGTTCAGGGGGAAGCTGCTATGAATCCGTGTCTGTTGCAGCCACCTCTGGGAGTATTAACCTCATCTTTTCTTCTGCCTTTCAAATCTCTCTTGTGGTTCTCTTGGCAAACTCTTAACCCAGTTTATTCTGGAAAAAGGGTTCTGAAAAAGTAGCTCCCAGCTTCTGCTCTGCAGAGGAGAACTCAGAGGGAGGGTGCTCACTTGCTGCTGGGTTGTCCACAGTGCAGAACTGGGACTGTTTACAAAGGGTGAGCAGGGCTTGGGGACACCGGTGGAGCTGGCAGTGGGGCCTTGAAGTAGGGGGAGGTGTTAACAACCCTGGGCCTGGAAGGTGGGAAGACAAAGGCAGGAAGAGGAGGAGCCCGGAGAAGGCGGCTGTTTAGGTTGTCCACCTGAGTTTGGCCATTGCCTCAGCAACTGCAGGGTGTGAGCCAGAAGAGTAAATTCCCCTTCACTCTCCTCCTGCCTCTTCCCAGCCAACTGGACCAGAAGCCAGAAGGGCAGTGGAGCCTCTTGACAGTGTCTGTGGTGCCCCTCTCAGGGTAGAGAGTAGGATGGAGCTGGGTGGAAGAGTGAGGTTGGAGGACAAAGCTGGATAGTTTACCAGCCAAGAGCTGTAACTCGAAGCATATGTGTTGAGGATTAAAGCATCTTTTTCAGGGCAGGGAAAGAGAATAAGCAGAAATCAAAGGTTAAACCTGAAATGAAAGAGGAAGCAGGTACTTGGAAAGACCTCTTAGAGTTCCCTGATGGCACAGCTTGTTAAAGGATCTGGCATTGTCACAGCTGTAGCTCCGGTCACTACTGTGGTGAGAGTTTGATCCCTGGCCCAGGAACTTCTCCATGCCTTGGATGCAGCCCAGAAAAGGAAGAGATCTCTCAAGGAAACTGTCTTGAAGACAGTTTGGAAAGCTTGGTGGAGAAGAGAATGGATTGGGGAGTGGGTGGTCTTGAACAGGAGGAGGAAGGACAAAGAAGGCTTTGGCTGGTTTTCTATAAAACTGCCAAGCCATTGGCACTGGGGTAGGAGGGAGAGCATGGCCACAGGTGGAAGCAGTGCTTGCAGTGAGTCAGGGTGTAGACTCTGGATCACCAACAATGGAACAGAAAGGCCCTAAGAGCTAGACTTCACCAGTGCACCTTCATAGCCCATTCAGAAGGTTAGGAAAATGAGAGGAAACCAGGAAAAGGAGCGTTGTGGAAGGAGGTGCACTGGAAAACCTCTTTTTTAGATCACATGTACAAGATACTTTTAGGTGACGTCTTTTTTTGTCTTTTGTCTTTTTAGTGCTGAACCTGCAGCATGTGAAGGTTCCCAGGCTAGGGATCGAATCGGAGCTGTAGCTGCCAGCCTACACCACAGCCGCAGCAGTGAGGCATCCAAGCTGTGCCTGTGACCTATACCACCGCCCATGGCAGCGCCGGATCCTTAACCCATTGAGTGAGGCTAGGGATTGAACCCGAGTCCTCATGGATACTAGTCAGGTTCGTTAACCACTGAGCCATAATGGGAACGCCTAGGTAATGTCTTTTACAGTGTCAGATTTTCTTTATTACATCTGTACTCATTCAAACAAGGAAATTCAAGCATTTGTCATTACTAATCACAATGCTGTAAAACTGATTTCACCAATGCTTTGCTTTTTTTCAAAGATGGGATAGTATTGGAATGACCTATTTAGTAGCTTAAATTAAAATATGCTGGGAGTTCTCTGTGGTGCCGTGGGTTAAGGATCCAGCATTGTCGCTGCAGCAGCTTGGGTTGCTACTGTGGTGTGAGTTCAGTCCCTGGCCTGGGAATTTCCACATGCTGTGGGCATGGCCATTAAAAAAAAAAAGTATTCTAGATTTAATTATCATTTGCTGTTATACTTGGATTTCCTACCTGGTTTACTTGAAACTCCTAAAAAAGATGGACTTGCAGCCACTTTCTGGTGCTCAGAATCTTCATGTGTAGTAAGAGTATTTAACCTGACTAGCACCCTGTAGGAGGAATCTGGCTGTGAATTTTTTCCCCATCTTGTCCATAAACCAGAACTGATACAGTAGGAGGGGGACATCATTATACAGTCCAGAGAGGGGCCGAGGACACACATCCAAAGGAATAGTACCCAAATCTGTTTCCATCTCTGGAGATGGGATTCTCTGAGGAACCAGGCAGCCTGAGGCCGGAGGTGCTGACATTAAAGTGTTCTTTAGTTCTCAGCAGCTCCTGTCTTAGGAAACATTTGGAGTAAGTGGCACCATTTGTTTATACACTGAGATTTTTTTGAAGAGCCTGATTTTATTTACAGAAGGATTAATTAAACAACATGTAAGGTATTTATTTATTTATGGAGATAATATCTCTCAAGGAACTTTTCATTAAATTGCCACATACAGTCTTTTTGTTCAGTTTAACCCATCGTTTAGCGTAAGGCCATTAGCACTGAGATCTGGGTAGAAGCACATAACAAACAGGAAGAATACCTGTGTGGACAGAATTTGTCAGTCTTAGGAGTTCCCATTGTGGCGCAGTGGAAGTGAATCCAACTAGTAGAATTGGACTAGTATCCATGAGGATGCGGGTTTGATCCCTGGCCTGGCTCAGCGGGTCGGGGATCTGCCCTTGCTGTGAGCTGTGGTGTAGGTCGCAGAGGCGGCTCGGATCCTGTATTGCCAGGCTGTGGTGTAGGTTGCAGACACGGCTTGGATCCTGTGTTGCTGTGGCTGTGGTATAGGCCGACAGCTGTAGCTCCCATTTAACCCGTTGCCTGGGGACTTCCATATGCCGCAGGTATGGCCCTAAAAAAAAAAAAAGCACACACACAAAGAAGGAGTTCCCTTCGTGGCTCAGTGGTTAACGAATCCGACTAAAAACTATGAGGTTGCGGGTTCGATCCCTGGCCTTGCTCAGTGGGTTAAGGGTCCGGCGTTGCTGTGAGCTGTGGTGTAGGTTGCAGACGCGGCTCGGATCCTGCGTTGCTGTGGCTGTGGTGTAGGCCAGCGGCTACAGCTCCTGTTAGACCCCTAGCCTGGGAACCTCCACATGCCGCGGGTGCGGCTCTAGATAAAGGCAAAAAGACAAAAACAAAAAACAAAGAATATGACAGTATTAGTAACTAAATCTTAGTTACTAACTCACCCTATGTGGCTTAGTGAGGGAGGATCCCCTGAAAGTATTGGTGGCGAGGCCACCCACTTTCGAGATTGACCTCTGACAGGACGAGTAGCAGTTGTCACTGGCTACATCTTAGATCCTCTGGGCAGTGTACCCTGAAGGGGTAGGTGGCCAGGCCAGTCCCTCAGCCCGGCAGAGCCTCGTGAACTCTGTGCTTCAGTTTCCTCATCTGGAAGATGAGGATGAGATGAGCTGGTGCGTGTAAAGTGCTGGTGCAGCATTGAGCACTGCAGTAATCACTCCAGATTCACTGGAGCACAGAAAATAGCCCTCTGTTGCGGAGGCATTTTGTGGAGGATGAGAAGCAGTTTCCTTTAGGTTCTGAGATTATTTGTCCTTGAATGTTTAAAGGTGACTTTGGGTCGTGTGACTCTATAATCAAACTTAGAATCAAAGTAGTAGGCTCTTGCCTAGCTGTTTTAGACTTAAGATATCTCAGGAAAAAGTGGGTCAGGCTTTCAGAGTTTGGAGTTTTTGACCATCTTCAGCTGTGGTCCATGTTTACTTTCTGAAGTCTCCTCGCAGCTTTCACATGGACTTGAGTTTTTTACGCCTGGAACTGGAGAATTTTACAGGCAGGGTCTTAAGCATCATCAAGCTCTGCTTTCGAGTTCTGTTTTCTCTTCCTACACTTCTCTCATCTCATCTCTGAGTGTGGAAGTTCTAACCTGGTTCTCTAAGGCTTACCTCTTGTGCATTTACTGGTTTACACAATGCCATGTGCTCCTTGCTCTTAAGGACAGGAGGACTCCAGCAAGGCACAAAGCCTCTGCCCTTTAGGGAGTTTACATTCTAGTGGGGGTTGGGGACAGACGGTACATCTGTGCCTGTTGGGAATAGATACTCGGGAGGAGATAAAGCAGGGAAATCGGGAAAGCCCAGGTGAGGTGTGGAGTTGGCTGTTTTTCAGTAGGATGGCCAGGGAAGGCCTTAACCATCAGGTAACATTCGCCCAGAGGCTGTGGAGGAAGACCATAGCCGACACAAGCCCAGTTCCTGGGTAGGACGCTGGGGGCCTATCCCAGAAGTAAGGAGACAGTGGGACTAGAGCGGAGGGTGGCAGAGGAGAAGGTCAAAGAGGTTGTGAGACCAGACCAGCTCCCAGACCAGCTTCACCTGAAACAAGATGGGGAGCCGTTGCAGGGCTTAGAGATGAGGTATCCAGCTCAGCTTTTAGAAGGATCACTGACTCTCCTCCGGCAACTCCTTGTTCACCTCCCTCTGAGAAGAAAGTAAGAAACTAGTTTTATAAGCCATTGCAGGAAAACTTTGTCCTAACTTACACCCTAATCCGTGTCTGTTTCATAACTTCTTTTTTGAATATTGATTTTAAAGTCATTTGGAACAGTTTGGCCTTATCTTATTCATCTCTGACTCTGAGAAGGAGACAGGCCAGGCAAAAGGCAAAATAAAGTCAGCTCTTGATTAATTGTTTAAGAGGAACATTGCATTACATACTAATTGCACTAGCAGAGGTGATACAAAGTGTTGATCCAGTCAGATGAGTTTGGAAAGAGTCTAGGTCCTCAGAGTTCCTGTTGTGGCTCAGTGGTTAACGACTCCGACTAGGAACCATGAATTTGCGGGTTCGATCCCTGGCCTTGCTCAGTGGGTTAAGGATCTGGCGTTGCTGTGAGCTGTGGTGTAGGTCACAGACGCAACTCGGATCCCGCGTTGCTGTACTTGTGGCGAAGGCCGGCCACTACAGCTCTAATTAGACCCCTAGCCTGGGAACCTCCATATGCCGTGAGTGCAGCCCTAGAAAAGGCGAAAAGACAAAAAAAAAAAAAAAGAGTCTAGGTCCTAAGCTTGGTGAATTCTTACTTTCCTCTGTATTTTTTGCTGTCCTCCTATGTGACTGTTTCAGTTCCCTCTTTCATAGTAGTAGCCAATGATAACTTTGTGCAAGTCAAAAGCTACATAGGGGTTAGAGGTGCTAATAAAACTTCTTGTAAGCCTCTGGAAAGAATCTGGAGGAATAATCACTGCTATTTTGGCTTATGCTGCCTAGCCCTTTGTACTCGGGAAATGAGGGGGGGTGGTTGAGGTGGGGAGCCTCGGACATAATTATGTGTCCAGAAGAGGTTCACCCCTACGATTGTCTGGCTGACTGCAGCAGTAAGGAGTCCATGCAGTGCTGAGTTGAGTGTCCTGGGGTCACCCATCATCACAGGTAGTTGGCAATTACGGTAAACCTGCAGTATTTTGCATGCGGATATAAGGAACTGACTTCTGTTCTCAGGCCCGTGTCTCAGAAGTGGAGAAGCCAGTGGAGTGACTGCCTCATTAATATGCCACATAATAATATGTGAGACTCTCAGTTCAGTGATCAGTCTAGTAATACATGAAAGCAACTAAATGAAAGTATTTTTTCTCCCCCTTTCACTGTCCATAACTGAAAGACTTGACACTAACAATACAGTCCCATATTGTAAACCCAGTTGAATTGGGGAGGCTCATTTATCTAATAGTGAGGTTTTGACTGTACTGAACTTGTATTTATTTGGAGTATTTTCTTTTCATACCACTGTGAACTGCTGCCTCACTCTGTAAGCCATTCCTCTGCTTGTTTGCATCTTCAGAAATGGATAGGATAAGAAATAAAGGAGATGAGCACTGGGAATTAACTGTATCTAGTCACTTGTGATGGAGCATGATGGAGGATAGTGTGAATAGAGAATATATATAGGAGTTCCTGTCATGGTGCAGCAGAAACAAATCTGACTAGGAACCATGAGGTTGTGGGTTCAATCCCTGGCCTTGCTCAGTGGGTTTAGGATCTGGCGTTGCCGTGAGCTGTGGTGTAGGTCGTAGATGTGGCTCAGATCCCAAGTTGCTGTGACTGTGATGTAGGTCTGATTAGACCCCTGGCCTGGGAACCTCCATATGATGTGGGTGTGGCCCTAAAAAGCCAAAAAAAAAAAAAAGAATACACACACACACACACATATATTTGTGTGACTGAGTCAGTGCTATACAGTTAAAATTGACAGAACACTAAACCAGCTATAATGGAAAAAATAAAAATCGTTTAAAAACAAAAAAAGATGAAATTCAAACCAGTCAGCTTTGTCCAGGCACCTGAATTTTCATGTCCCCTCCATACCTAGACTTGGTTTTTTTTGTGCTGAGGAGATGCATGTCTAATATTTTTCTTTTTTTCCTTCCGTTTCCAGGAGGGCTGTTGGCCTGCCGCTGTGCTGCTAAACAGTATGCAGTCCTTTCGAGAGCAAAGCAGTTACCACGGAAACCAGCAGAGCTACCCACAGGAGGTACACGGCTCATCCCGGATAGAGGAGTTCAGCCCTCGTCAGACCCAGATGTTCCAGAATTTTGGGGGTGCAGGTGGCGGCAGTGGCAGCAGTGGCGGCGGCAGCAGTGGTGGACGACGAAGCACAGCAGCTGCTGCAGCAGCGATGGCTAGTGAAACCTCTGGCCATCAAGGCTACCAGGGTTTCAGGAAAGAAGCTGGAGACTTTTACTACATGGCAGGCAACAAAGACCCTGTGGCCACGGGAACCCCGCAGCCTCCTCAGCGAAGGCCTTCTGGGCCTGTGCAGAGCTATGGACCCCCCCAGGGGAGCAGCTTCGGCAATCAGTATGGGAGTGAGGGTCATGTGGGCCAGTTTCAAGCACAGCACTCTGCCCTTGGTGGTGTGTCTCATTATCAGCAGGATTACACAGGGCCTTTCTCTCCAGGGAGTGCTCAGTACCAGCAGCAGCCTTCCAGCCAACAGCAGCAGCAAGTACAGCAGTTGAGACAGCAGCTTTACCAGTCCCATCAGCCTCTGCCACAAGCCACTGGCCAGCCAGCATCTGGCTCATCCCATCTGCAGCCAATGCAGCGGCCCTCAACCTTGTCAGCCTCTGCTACTGGCTACCAGTTGAGAGTAGGTCAGTTTGGCCAACACTACCAGTCTTCTGCCGCCTCCTCCTCCTCCTCCTTCCCTTCACCGCAGCGTTTTAGCCAGTCTGGACAGAGCTATGATGGCAGTTACAGTGTGAATGCTGGATCTCAGTACGAAGGACATAATGTGGGCTCTAACGCACAGGCTTATGGAACACAATCAAATTACAGCTATCAGCCTCAATCTATGAAGAATTTTGAACAGGCGAAGATTCCTCAAGGGACTCAGCAGGGGCAGCAGCAGCAGCAGCAACAGCAGCAGCAGCAGCAGCAGCAGCAGCAACAGCAGCAGCAGCAGCAGCACCCCCCGCAGCATGTGATGCAATATCCCAACGCTGCCACCAAGTTGCCCCTGCAGAGCCAGGTGGGGCAGTACAGCCAGCCCGAGGTTCCTGTGAGGTCCCCCATGCAGTTTCACCAGAACTTCAGCCCCATTTCTAACCCTTCCCCGGCCGCCTCTGTGGTCCAGTCTCCAAGCTGTAGCTCTACCCCTTCTCCTCTTATGCAGAGTGGGGAGAATCTCCAGTGTGGGCAAAGCAGTGTGCCCATGGGCTCCAGAAACCGAATTCTGCAATTGATGCCTCAGCTCAGCCCAACCCCATCGATGATGCCCAGTCCTAATTCTCATGCTGCAGGCTTCAAAGGGTTTGGACTAGAAGGGGTGCCAGAAAAGCGGCTGACAGATCCTGGGCTGAGTAGTTTGAGTGCCCTGAGTACTCAAGTGGCCAATCTCCCTAACACTGTTCAGCACATGCTACTTTCTGACGCCTTGACCCCTCAGAAGAAGACCTCCAAGAGGCCCCCCTCGTCTTCAAAGAAAACAGACAGCGGCACAAATTCTGAAGGCTCCTCACAGGCTGAAGAACAGCTGAAGTCCCCGCTGGCAGAGTCTCTGGATGGAGGCTGCTCCAGCAGTTCTGAGGATCAAGGCGAGCGGGTGAGGCAGCTGAGCGGCCAGAGCACCAGCTCTGACACCACCTATAAGGGTGGAGCCTCGGAGAAAGCGGGCTCCTCACCAACACAAGGCGCTCAGAACGAAGCCCCCAGGCTCAGCGCCAGTCCTGCAGCCGGAGAAGAGACCACCTCCCCAGGTGCTAAGGACACGCCATTGTCGTCCGAGGGCAACCCAAAAGTCAATGAGAAGACGGTGGGGGTGATTGTCTCCCGGGAAGCTATGACAGGTCGGGTGGAAAAGCCCGGTGGGCAAGAAAAGGGCTCCCAAGAGGATGATCCTGCAGCCACTCAAAGGCCACCCAGCACTGGCGGGGCGAAGGAAACCAGTCACGCGTCCCTTCCACAGCCAGAGCCTCCCGGAGGAGGGACTAAAGGAAACAAGAACGGAGATAATAACTCCAACCACAATGGAGAAGGAAATGGCCAGAGTGGGCACACCACGGGGGGCTCTGGTTTTATCGGCAGAACTGAGCCTAGCAAATCTCCTGGGAGCTTGCGCTATAGTTACAAAGATAGTTTTGGGTCAGCTGTGCCAAGAAATGTCAGTGGCTTTCCTCAGTATCCTCCAGGACAAGATAAGGGGGACTTCACTGGCCACGTGGAGCGAAAGGGTAGGAATGAGAAGTTCCCCAGCCTCCTGCAGGAGGTGCTTCAGGGTTATCACCACCACCCCGACCGGAGATATTCTAGGAGCGCCCAGGAGCACCAGGGCATGGCCGGTGGCCTGGAAGGAGCCACGAGGCCTAATGTCTTAGTTAGTCAAACCAATGAATTAGCTAGCAGGGGCCTTTTGAACAAAAGCATCGGGTCCCTATTAGAAAACCCCCACTGGGGCCCCTGGGAAAGGAAATCAAGCGGCACGGCCCCAGAAATGAAACAGATCAATTTGGCCGACTATCCAATTCCCAGAAAGTTTGAGATAGAGCCTCAGTCATCAGCCCACGAGCCCGGGGGCTCCCTCTCTGAAAGGAGATCAGTGATCTGTGACATTTCTCCACTCAGACAGATTGTCAGGGACCCAGGGGCTCACTCACTGGGACACGTGGGTGCCGACACCAGGCTTGGGAGGAATGAACGTCTCAATCCAAGTTTAAGTCAGTCAGTCATTCTTCCAGGTGGGCTGGTGTCCATGGAGACAAAGCTGAAGTCCCAGAGTGGGCAGATAAAAGAGGAAGACTTCGAACAATCCAAATCCCAAGCTAGTTTCAACAACAAAAAATCTGGAGACCACTGCCACCCTACCAGCATCAAGCATGAGTCTTACCGAGGAAATGCCAGCCCTGGGGCAGCAGCCCATGATGCCATCTCAGACTACGGTCCACAGGACAGCAGGCCCACGCCAGTGCGGCGGGTCCCTGGCAGAGTTGGTGGTCGGGAGGGCATGAGGGGTCGGTCCCCTTCTCAGTACCATGACTTTTCAGAAAAATTGAAGATGTCTCCTGGGAGGAGCAGAGGCCCAGGGGGAGACCCTCATCACATGAACCCACACATGACCTTTTCAGAGAGGGCCAACAGGAGTTCTTTGCACACTCCCTTTTCTCCTAACTCGGAAAGCCTGGCCTCCGCCTATCACACAAACACTCGTGCCCATGCTTATGGGGACCCCAATGCAGGTTTGAATTCTCAGCTCCACTATAAGAGACAGATGTACCAACAGCAACAAGAGGAATATAAAGACTGGAGCAGCAGTTCTGCTCAGGGAGTAATCGCTGCAGCACAGCACAGGCAGGAGGGACCCCGGAAGAGCCCAAGGCAGCAGCAGTTTCTCGACCGAGTACGAAGCCCCCTGAAGAATGACAAAGACGGCATGATGTATGGCCCGCCAATGGGGACTTACCATGACCCCAGCGGTCAGGAAGGTGGGCGCTGCCTCATGTCCAGCGATGGTCTTTCTAACAAGGGCATTGAGTTGAAGCACGGTTCCCAAAAGTTACAGCAGGAATCTTGTTGGGATCTTTCTCGGCAAGCTTCTCCAGCCAAAAGCAGCGGTCCTCCAGGAATGTCCAGTCAAAAAAGGTATGGACCACCTCATGAGACCGACGGACATGGGCTGGCCGAGTCTACTCAGTCCTCCAAACCTAGTAATGTTATGCTAAGGCTTCCAGGCCAAGAGGATCATTCTTCTCAGAACCCCTTAATCATGAGGAGGCGTGTCCGTTCCTTTATCTCTCCCATTCCCAGTAAGAGACAGTCACAAGATGTGAAGAACAGTAACACTGAAGATAAAGGGCGCCTCCTTCACCCATTGAAAGAAGGCGTTGATAAAGCGTTCAATTCCTATGCCCATCTTTCTCACAGTCAGGAGGTCAAGTCCATCCCTAAGAGAGAATCCTCCAAAGACCTTCCAAGCCCAGACAGTAGAAACTGCCCTGCTGTTACCCTCACGAGTCCTGCTAAGACCAAAATACTACCCCCACGGAAAGGACGGGGACTGAAATTGGAAGCTATCGTTCAGAAGATCACCTCCCCGAACATTAGGAGGAGCGCCTCCTCCAACAGCGCGGAGGCTGGGGCAGACACGGTTACTCTGGACGACATCCTGTCTTTGAAGAGCGGGCCTCCCGAAGGTGGGAGCGTTGCTGCTCAGGATGCGGAGATGGAGAAGAGGAAAGGGGCGGTGGTGTCCGACATGGTCTGTCCAACCAGCCAGGAGTTGAGCGTAGAGAAGCCTCTGGCCCGGGCCTCGGAGGAGTGGCGTGGCAGTGGGGATGACAAAGTGAAGACCGAGGCACACCTAGACTCGGTTACTGCTGGAAAGGAACCCCCTGGTGCCATGACGTCTGCAACCTCACAGAAGCCTGGGAGTAACCAAGGGAGACCAGATGGTTCCCTGGGCGGGACCGCACCTTTAATCTTTCCTGACTCAAAGAATGTACCGCCAGCAGGCATATTGGCCCCTGAGGCAAACCCCAAGGCTGAAGAGAAGGAGAACGATACAGTGACGATTTCCCCCAAACAGGAGGGCTTCCCCCCCAAGGGTTACTTCCCGTCAGGAAAGAAGAAGGGGAGACCCATCGGTAGTGTGAATAAGCAAAAGAAACAACAGCAGCCACCAGCTCCACCCCCCCAGCCCCCTCAGATACCAGAAGGGTCTGCAGATGGAGAGCCAAAGCCAAAAAAGCAGAGGCAAAGAAGGGAGAGACGGAAGCCTGGAGCGCAGCCAAGGAAGCGGAAAACCAAACAGGCAGTTCCCATTGTAGAACCCCAAGAACCTGAGATCAAACTGAAGTATGCCACCCAGCCACTGGATAAAACCGATGCCAAGAACAAGTCTTTTTTCCCTTATATCCATGTAGTAAATAAGTGTGAACTTGGAGCCGTTTGTACAATCATCAATGCTGAGGAGGAAGAGCAGACCAAATTGGTGAGGGGCCGGAAGGGTCAGAGGTCCCTGACCCCTCCACCCAGCAGCACAGAGAGCAAGGCGCTCCCAGCTTCGTCCTTTATGCTGCAGGGACCTGTTGTGACAGAGTCTTCTGTTATGGGGCACCTGGTTTGCTGTCTGTGTGGCAAGTGGGCCAGTTACCGGAACATGGGTGACCTCTTTGGACCCTTTTATCCCCAAGATTATGCAGCCACCCTCCCCAAGAATCCACCTCCTAAGAGGGCCACAGAAATGCAGAGCAAAGTTAAGGTACGGCACAAAAGCGCTTCAAATGGCTCCAAGACGGACACTGAGGAGGAGGAAGAGCAGCAGCAGCAGCAGAAGGAGCAGAGGAGCCTGGCCGCCCACCCCAGGTTTAAGCGGAGACACCGCTCGGAAGACTGTGGCGGAGGCCCCCGGTCCTTGTCCAGGGGGCTCCCTTGTAAAAAAGCAACCACCGAGGGCAGCAGTGAAAAGACTGTTTTGGACTCAAAGCCCTCCATGTCCACCACTTCAGAAGGTGGCCCCGAGTTGGAGTTACAAATCCCTGAACTACCTCTTGACAGCAATGAATTTTGGGTCCATGAGGGTTGTATTCTCTGGGCCAATGGAATCTACCTGGTCTGTGGCAGGCTCTATGGCCTGCAGGAAGCGCTGGAAATAGCCAGAGAGATGGTGAGTACCAGAAATCCCTCTCTGGCTTTTTGTTCCCCTTCTTCCCACCTTTCCTTGTTTCAGCCGTACTTTTATTCTTATATGTCACATGGTAATTCCTCCAAATTAAAGCCCCTAGGCCCATGTATAGTACAGGAAATATAGCCAATGTTTTATAATAACTATAAATGAAGTATAACCTTTAAAAATTGTGGATCACTACATTGTGCACCTGTACTTATATAACATGGTGCTTCACTTATACGGCAATTAAATAATAATAAAGCCCCTGGGTGCAAATGATGGACAGAAAATGAAGTAATTTGGAAATTTGTTTAACTTTTATTTTTATCAACATGTGTTTACAGGTTATGGGGTTGTGTTAGTTTTCTATGCTCATTAAAACAAACGTCCCTGCTCCACCCCTCCTCAGACCCGATTCCTCTGCCGGTTTCCTCTGTTTCTTTTCTAAACAATAAGCTTCCCGCCACTATTTGTGTTTTTCCATGGATCTTCTTTGCCGTTTCACAACATCTGATCTGTAATACTTATGAAGTATGTACTATGGTTATAACCCCTTTCTTTTCAAACTTTTCACTTCTCGGAGTTCCCATTTTGGCACAGCAGAAAAGAATCCGATTAGTATCCACAAGGATGCAGGTTCAATCCCTGGCCTTGCTCAGTGGGTTGAGGATCCGGCATTGCTGTGATCTGTGGGTATAGGTTGCAGATGCAGCTCAGATCTGGCGTTGCTGTGAGTTCCCATTGTGGCACAGCAGAAAAGAATCCGATTAGTATCCACAAGGATGCAGGTTCAATCCCTGGCCTTGCTCAGTGGGTTGAGGATCCGGCATTGCCTTGATCTGTGGGTATAGGTTGCAGATGCAGCTCAGATCTGGCGTTGCTGTGACTGTGGCGTAGGCCAGGAGCTGCAGCTCTACTTTGACCCCTAGCCTGGGAACCTCCATAGGCACAGCCCTAAAAAGCCACCCCCCCCAAAAAAAAAACTCACTTCTCTAGAATTATTAGTTCAGATTTTTATTTGCTTTTTATTTTCTTGTACTACCTCTTTCCAGTTGGGATATTTGTTACTCAGGTCTGTCTCATGGCTGTTTTCCTGGGCAGGAGTTCCTCTGCCTTGTGGTTTACTGTCCCCTCTTTTGGATACTGTTCCCTGAATCCCATATCTTCACCCTTGCTCATCTGAGCCCTCATTTAATGGAGTGCACCATCCTTCAGTGGTGTCCTGAGAGAAAGCATGCATGGGAGGTAAATACTGGGATCTTGTGTATCTGAACATCTTTATCCTGCCCTCGTGTCGGTTGGTATAGAATCTAGATTTGAAATAGTTTTCTCTCACTCTCGGAGTCCTGCTTCCTGACCTGTCCTTGAGCTTCCAGTGTTGAGCCGACGGGCCTGGAACCACTGACTTTCAGACCTTCCTATGTGTGGGGTCTGTCTCATCTGGAGGTTTTGAGGATCTTCTCATTTACCTGGAGCGCTGAGATCTCAGACCTTAGGTTGGCCTCCTCAGCTCTGTGGGGCTGCTCTGCGAGGTCTTGGCACCCTAACTCATGGCTGTGAGGTCAGCAAGTTTGTCCCATATTACTTTGATAATTTCCTTCTCCCTGGTTTCTCTTTTCTCTCCTCCTAGAATTCCTGTTAATTAAAGATTGTACCTCCTGGGTTGATCTTTTCTCTGGCTTTATCTTTTCTCTCCCATTCTGTGTTCTCTCTGCCTTTTTGTTCTGATTTCTCCATACCTCTGCTTTATCATGTAACCAACCTTTTATTTATCTATCTTCATTTCTGACATTTTCAACAACTTTTTCTTCTCTGAATGTTCCTGTTGGAGGGGACAGTTACATGGTAAATTGGGACCTGACTCCTCTTACAGACTTTGGGCTAGTGTTCTGGTGTCCAGCCCCGTCTCGTATCCCCACTCTCTGAGAAACCTGTGCTTCTGGGCCCTGTGCCACAAGGTGGCTTGACTTTTCCTCCCCTGCACTCCTCTCTGTCGATTCTGTTTCCAGTTTCCAGGATATGGACATCTCTTGTGTGTTGCTTCCTCTCCCATTCTTCTTATCTTTTAAGTGTATCCCTTTATTTTTTTGGAAAGGAAACAGGTGTGTAAATATATGTTGTCTATCATGTTTTATCAGATGAATTTTTTTAGCATACTTGACTAAGTCATCTGTAGATATACAGATGACTTTGTCACGCTTAATAAGGATGTTATCAGCCAGGATCATAGTATTCTTGGGAACTTTACACTGTCCTCTCTCGCCCCACTACGTCTCCCCACAAAGCACTATATTTTATTGTTACATTATCCCCAGAATTTATAACAGTGTCTGATAAAAAGGAAGTACTCAGTAAACTATGATCAAAAATATAATTAACATGAAATTTACATATATTTTAAATTAGAACATTCTAATTCAGCCACACCAGGAGCTTGCCTTTCCCTCCAAAGCCTTCCCCCTGCCCCCCACCCCCCACAGGGTTTTTTTTCCACCTTCCTTCCCCCTCTTCCTCATCCCAAACTCCAAGTTTCAAACAGATTTACTTCTCAGACCCAGTGGCTTTTTTTTGTTTTGTTTTGCCTTTTTGCCGTATCTAGCGCCACACCCATGGCATATGGAGGTTCCCAGGCTAGGGGTCTAACAGGAGCTATAACTGCCGGCCTTTGCCACAGCCACAGCAACGCCAGGTCTGAGCTGCGTCTGCAACCTACACCAGAGCTCACCGCAACGCGGGATCATTAACCCACTGAGCAAGGCCAGCAATCGAACCTGCAACCTCATGCTTCCTAGTCGGATTTGTTAACCTGCTGTGCCACGAAGGGAACTCCCCCAATGGCATTTTTAACATGCAAAAGCCCTAAAAGGACAGAACACTCAAGACCCTAAAGTACAAAATTCTTTAGTCAGTTGTGAGCATCCAGTGATCCATCATCATCCTCTTGCCCTAGCTGATGGCCTGGCTTGCCAGCTTTCCTCCAAAAATTGGTGGTTCTGTTTGTTTGGTGTGTGTGTGTGTGTGTCCGTCCGTTTTGGTGTGTGCGTGTGTGTCCGTCCGTTTTGGTGTGTGCGTGTGTGTGTGTGTGTGTCCGTCCGTTTTGGTGTGTGTGTGTGTGTGTGTGTGTGTGTGTGTGTGTCCGTCCGTTTTGGTGTGTGCGTGTGTGTGTGTGTGTGTGTGTGTGTGTGTGTCCGTCCCTGTCCATCTGCCAGTATTGTCTTTATTTCAACATAAAATATTAACATCTTTCAGAGTAATCTTTATGTGTAAACTTTTGAGCATTCTCTAGTAATAACTGGTAGCCAGTAGTCAGAAGGCTGAGTCCTTCCTAGCAAATCACTAAATCCCATGTCTCAATCTGGGTCGAGTTTATAGAAAGTAGAAGGTGGTAAACCACAGCCCTCTCCATCCCCAAAAGGGCTGAACAGCAGGCCTGCCTCTTAAAATTCCTAACCAAGAATCATGTCTTCAGAAAGTGACAATTTAGTCTACTGCTTGTCAGCTTTGATCCCAAAATAAAATCTGGAATGTTATAATTGGAACAAATACACTGAGTATAATAAATCAGTCTCATTCTTTAGCCCCCCATCCCTCACAGCTTTCATTGACTAAATGGTTAAAATAACATGAAGCACATTAGGTAGAGGACATTGAAAGTAGTTTTCGAATTTTAAAATATTAATTGCAGGAGTTCTCTTGTGGCGCAGTGGGTTAAGTATCCAGCATGGACACATGCAACAGCTCTGGTCTGGGAACTTCCGCATGCCTCAGGTGTGGCCAAAAAAAAAGAAAAATTAATTTCGGCCTAAACTGTTTCAGAAGTGCTTCAAATTAATCATATGTTATAAGGGATAAAAAGTTTAAATGCTTTATTTAAAGATAAAAAGCATAAAGACAGGTATTTTTTTGTCCCTGCCCTTCTTCTGTGTAACTCTAAACTTGGATCTTGGAGTTCTATGATGGCTCCATCAGGGCTGCAGATTCCACCATCTTTAACTACAGGTTTCAGAACAGCTGACCAGCCTTTCTTAAAAAAAAAAAAAAGAGAGATGTATATTAGTTTCATGACCAATCTTAATTCTCATACTGCAGCTTTAAGTTTATTTCTTTATATTGTACTCACCATACCAGTGGCTTTTAAGAATATTAACTTTCTCTTCCCTCAATCCCATTGTGTTTATTTTACATCCCTCTTTTAGAATGGAATCTAACTCCGTATACTAAATTTAATTTTTCAGTACACTGTGCATCTGGTTTATTCTCACCAGCCACCCAATGAGATAGGAAGGGAGAAGATGCCATTCTGTCATCCTCAGAATAAAGGGCGACTTGGATTTCCTGACACATGCTTAGGTAGTATAGCCCAGTCATGTGCTGATTTTTAAAATAGTTTAAAAAGTTATACTTCTAGGCTCTTGGAGCTTATATCCCACTATGACTGTAAGATCCTTTTCAGTTGCATTTGCCTAGCTTTTATTCTTCTTTTCCTAATGTACTTGAGAACAAATTAAAATTATACTAACTTGCCTTCTTTTAAATTTAATTTGATAGATGCTGTTTCGATTTGTCAAGGTCACTTTGAGTCTAGTTTTATCTTAGGTTTTAGCAGATGCCTTCAGTTTTGCTCTGCTTAATAAGCATGCTCTCAATCCTATCATGTTGAGATAGGCCATATATATTTGATTAAAGATCCATTTTGGCCTATGTAATTATTAGGTGTTTTGACAATCATATTATAACAAAATAATACAGAGCCCTCAAGAAACAATAGCTCCTTTCCCCGTGAGCATCACACTACTCTGAAAAACATAATATTCTTGGAATTCTCTTCGTGGCTCAGCAGTTAATGAACCTGACTAGGATCCATGAGGATGCGGGTTGCATCCCTGGCCTTGCTCAGTGGGTTAAGAATCCGGCGTGGCTGTGAGCTGTTGTGTAGGTCAGCAGCTGTAGCTTCAATTCGACACCTAGCTTGGGAACTTCCATATGCTGCAGGTGTGGCCCTTAAAAGCTTAAAAAAAAAAAAAAAGGAATATTCTTGTACAGACAGATGACCCTCACTTTCTTTATTTTTCAGAGTGTGGATCTGCACAGTCCTCGTTGGCATTGTCTAACTTTGACCTCTGCTTATTTACCTTGGTGTTACTGTATATGTGTATCCTCTGACACGGGTGGTATGCCAGAGGTGACTGTCTCTAAGCCGGCTACAGTAACTGGGTTATGAAAACCTGTCTGATGCATTTAGGAGTGAGACGGCCCTGGGTGGTGGCCACGCAACTCTGGTGTGTCGCTCGGACTGTTCGTGGCAGCGTTGCCTGTGCTCACTCTGGGCCCTCTTCCGCTGCCTGGGCTGGTGGCACCCCTTCCAAACAGATTCTTTTTAAGTCTTTTTATCATCCTACAACTAGTGTATGTTGAAGAAGTGATTTTAGGTTAATTTTCTTTTTTTGGGTCAGTATGTTAAAGATTATATTTTAAGTTTACCTGTAGAATAAGTTTAAATAATGGGTAGTAGTTTGCCTTCCCACATCTAACAGGCAAATATCCTCCTTAATTTACTTAAAACTGTGACCGGAAAAGCAGGACTTCCTGTTGTGGCACAGTGGAAACCAATCCGACTGGTATCCATGGGGACATAGGTTTGATCCCTGGCTGGCCTTGTTCAGTGGGTTAAAGGATCTGGCATTGCTGTGAGCTATGGTGTAGGTCGCAGATGGGGCTCGGATCCTGCGTTGCTGTTGCTCTGGTGTAGGCCGGCAGCTGTAGCTCCAATTTGACCCCTAGCCTGGGAATTTCCATATGCTGGGGGTACGGCCCTAAAAAAAAAAAAATTTGTGACCAAAAAACTGTTTGGTAGGTGTAAAAGTATTAACAGTGCAGCTTGGGTCTCCTGGACTTTTTCCAGGAAGGTTTGTGTTTTTTATGCAGAAAGCAGTGTCTTGCCCCACACAGTGCCTGCACTAGGGTTTGAATTTTCCAGGAGATACCAGCTTCCTTTATCTAACATAAAAAAATTGAACTTGCGCCCCCTGACCCCAAGCCAAGGCCAGTTTTGTAGGACCCTGAAGGCCAAAACTGCAGACCAATTTCTTCCCATCTTCCCCATCCGATAAGAGAAAATTCAGTCGGCTTAATAGTTGCCCTCAGAGATCCTCGAACGGCTGGAGTTATATTGCTTCATGTGAATTCCAGCACTTGCCATTTCCTAGCTGGCCACTTGCTCGCGTCACTTAACCTCTGTACTTCACCACCCTCTGTAAAGTGCGGAAACTGATGGCACCTCCTGTAAATAAGTTTCCCTTTGAAAAATACTTAGAGAAATGCTAAGCACGTACTGTGGGCTGGGCTCTGCCCTAGAATGCTGTCCTCACGTGTTGTTTTGGTGATGACATGTTTCTGTTGTTAAGCCCATTCAGTAAGCAGTGGTTTTGTACCGTTCCATCCAAGCACAAGTTCATGGTTCATCCTAAAATTGTCTAGAACATACATCCTTCTGGATAGCAGAGTTGCCCTGCATATGAAACAAACAGTTTTTCCTCATTTTTATTATTCTTCTGGGAAACTCACGTTTGGAGGGGGAGCAGGGAGAGTGGTATTTAAGGTGCAATATTAATTACTGTCTCGTGAAATAGCATTAGCCCACATGCACACTCTCAGGAATTAGATTCCTCAAAGGAAAGGAGGCAAGAGGAAGAGAATAAAATCTCCCTGCACATTGAGTAAAAGCATTAGTATTCTTAAGTTGGTACATTTTTGATAGCGATTACCTAAGGCCACAGTAAAGAGTCTACCCAGTAATAAGGTTTTTTAAATAAATATTTTTGGCAGGTCAGCGCCATAAAGGAGATCCAAGATAATGAAAAATTCAGGACAGCCGCACTCTACCTCCCACCAGAAATAGTTAATATTTATAGTATATGTGGACTATGGAGGGCTCTTCTGTAGTCTTAGAGTTAAGCCTGTAATTTATGGGCGGTGCGAAACCACCAGCAATTTCTGAGCGTGTGAAATCACATGATCAGGTCTGTGTTCTGTGAAAAAAAAACCTAGAAAGGACATGGGCAGAGACGAGAAGCAAACCTACTGGTTGAGAGGCTGTGGCATCAATTTGTATAATGGATGAATAAGTCATGGTAAAGGGATCAGAAGGGGTGGGCAGGTAGTAGAAACATTTTAGAGTTTAAAGTGGTTAGAATTTAGGGAGTTCCCGTCGTGGCTCAGTGGAAACGAATCTGACCTAGTGTCCATGAGGACGTGGGTTCGATCCCTGGCCTTGCTCAGTGGGCTGAGGATCTGGCGTTGCCATGAGCGGTAGTGTAGACTCAGCTTGGATCTGGCATTGCTGTGGCTGTGGGACAGGCTGGCAGCTGTAGCTCCTATTCAACCCCTTAGCCCGGAAACTTGCCTTTGCCACCGGTGCAGCCCTAAAAAGACAGAAGACAAACAAACCAAAAAAATAAAGTGTCTAGAATTTAGAAACTGATTAGACCTGGCAGATGAAGGAAAGTGAGGAATGAAGCTGAGATTTCCAGCTCAACAAGCAAGTCAGTGAAGGTGGGAGCCTGGTGTAGGACTCCAACAACAGAAAGGGGTATTGAGGAGAAGGAAGACATTGCATTTTGGGGCTAATGCATAGCAGGCAGAAGAAGAATGCATTCATTAGGTATGGAAGCAGTTCAGTCAGCACTCTAGGTCTATTTATTTATTTATTTCTATCTAAGTCATTTTAATAAAGACTTGTTGGTTTGTACTTAGCTTTTCGAGTTGATATAAAACTGGTAAACTTACAGGTCCAGGTCACAGGAAAGTGGAAGAGAAGTGAGAAACCATGAGATGTATGTCATTTAAAAAAAAAAAAAAAATCCTACAGGGAGCCCTGAAAAGGTATCAAAGAGAGAAATTAAGTTTATTATAATTATTGCCTAAAATGCGATAAGGGGGACAGAGGGATAATTAGCTGGTTTTGGTTTTCTGATACTTTTTTCAAGATACTGACATTGACAACGCAGTGGAATTCCAATTTGCATTTGATTACAGTGAGGTGGGCCTGAAGAAAGAAAGCTCTGTGGTGCACAGCAGCACCCATACTCAGAGTTCCAACATATAGCTTAAGGTCTGTGTATTGAATTGAGGCTAGACAGTGTCTGCACTTTACTGCGCGGTCACATGGGCCCTGAGATGCAGGTTGTCACTACAGACGGACATTTGTCTGATGAGGGCCTGAGGCAGCCCCACTCACAGGCAGTGACAGGGAAGGTGGGAGAGGGCCTGGCAGACTGGCCACAGGGCCTGAAGGAGGCTGGATGAGGTTCCAGTTCTATTCCCAAGTTGTGCAAAGATGGGAGTTCCCTTTGTGGCTCAGTGGTTAACGAATCCGACTAAGAACCATGAGGTTGCGGGTTCGATCCCTAGCCTTGCTCAGCGGGTTAAGGATCCGGCGTTGCCGTGAGCTGTGGTGAAGGTTGCAGACGCGGCTCGGATCCCGCGTTGCTGTGGTTGTGGCGAAGGCCACCAGCTACAGCTCCTTTTAGACCCCTAGCCTGGGAACCTCCACATGCCGCAGGTGTGGCTCTACATAGAGGCAAAAAGACAAAACAAACAAACAAAAAAACCCCAAAAAAAAACCAAGTTGTGCAAAGATGAAACACCTTTTATAAAGGTGTTACTTAAATAAAGATAAATGATAACAGTATTATTATATTGGTAGACTAATAGGACTGTCAGTAAAAGAAAGTCAGAATTCCAATAATCCAACAGATTTGCCTCTTTTCTAGATTTTGTCCGTGGACTTCTTTTACTACATGTATTGAGTGCTTTCTAAGCAGTGTACATAAATTGTCACCTTTAAACCCCAAAACAGACCTGAGGTGGGTCCCGTCATGCTTCTACAGGAGACTGAGGTCCAGGATTCAGACCAGAGAGTCTGCGCCATTACACAATGGATACAGGTCTCTGTGCTGCTTTTTTTTCACTTAATTTTGTAATTTTAATTTTCATATTAATCTGTGTTTTTTTGTTTTAATGTGTAATGTAATTTATTCAAGTATTCCTGCACTGTTGGGTGTTGAGGTTTCCAGTCAGTTTACTATCTGCTATGCAGGAGTAAACATTTTTATTCATGGAATTTTATTTGGGAGAAATTTTCCAGGTGTTGAACTGCTAAATCAAAAAATGTGAACATTTCATGGTGTTTGATAGGCATCATCTTGTGGTTTAACTTTTTTAAAAAGGCTCATACCAAACTGTGATCGTCCACATTTACTACAGCCTCAATGACGCTGGATATTCTTTGTTAAATTTTAGTTTCTTTTCTTTTCTTTTTTGTCTTTTTGCCTTTATCTAGAGCCGCACCCGTGGCATATGGAGAGGTTCCCAGGCTAGGGGTCTAACAGGAGCTGTAGCTGCCGGCCTTCGCCACAGCCACAGCAACGTGGGATCCGAGCCGCATCTGCAACCTACACCACAGCTCACGGCAACGCCGGATCCTTAACCCACTGAGCGAGGCCAGGGATCAAACCCGCAACCTCATGGTTCTTAGTCAGATTTGTTAACCACTGAGCCACAAAGCGAACTCCCAATTTTAGTTTCTTTTTGATTTTACTTTTTGTATTATGGATATTGCTGTTGTTTCCTACTTTGATACTTTGTTGATCATTAATTTGGAATTTTAATGTTTCTCCTCAATTTGTTGTCATTTTTCTGTGCATGTTTTCCTAGTGTGAATAACTTCAGTTATCTGAAAAATTCAGAGGTGCAAAAGTCCTTTTTTTAGGAGTGCCACCTAAATGAGGCATCAGGAGAGCTCTTAGGTAGTTTTCTCATTTATAAATAGGATGATGACAGAGGACTGTTGAGGTAAAATTAACTTTTCTGGAGATCAGGTAGCTTCCTTGGTGGGTGTTGAGTTGTGGTTTTTAGACACAGTGAGGACTGCAGGCTGGTGTCCTAAAGCTGTCCTCCCATGTCATTTTAGTCAAGAGGTGTTCCTGTCATTAAGCTCACTGAGTAGAAATCAGATTGAAAGAAAATTCAGCCCCGTGTGACCCTGTCCTGGAAGCCTGGTACGGCGGACTGTATGTGCTTATGACAGACACTTGATGTGAATATGTCGGCAGCATACTGCGTCAAGTAAGAACAGAACTAAAGAACTGCCACATAAGCAAATGTGTAAGACCAGGGTTCACAAAATCACTGAAACGGTGACTGTCCGAATAGGAACCAGGAAGGAGAGGGAGAAGGAACAGATTTGGTGGGAAAGCCAAGAGGTATATCATGTCCGTGTTAGATGCCTCCCTTTTGGACATCCAAGTGACCGTTTCCAAATTAAGGGGTTTCTTTTCTCTTTTTAATTTTATTGGAATATAGTTGACTTTCAAGTTGTGTTAATTTCAGGAGAACAGCAAGGTAGGTCAGTTACACATATTTGTATATCCATTCCTTTTCGAATTCTTTTCCCATATAGGTTATTACATAGTGTTGGGTAAATTTCCCTGTGCTCTACAGTGTGTCCTTGTTATCTGCCTATTTTATATATAGCAGTGCATATATGTCAGTCCCAAGCCCCTTATTTAGACCCCCTCTACACATCTCCCCTTTGATAAACATAAATTTGGTTTTGAAATTTTTGAGTCAGTTTCTGGGTTTTTTTTTTAGTTCTATTGTGTTGTTCTATTAGATCCCACTTATAGTGATCTCATATGATATTTATTTTTCTCTGACTTACTTAGTATGATAATTTCTAGGTCCATCCGTGTTGCTGAAAAAGACATTTCTTTCTTTTTAATGGCTGGGTAATATTTCATTGTATATATGTACCACATCTTCTTTATCCATTCTTACACTGGTGGACATTTAGCTTGTTTCCATGTCTTGGCTATTGTAAATAGTGCTGCAGTGAACATTGGGGTGCACGTTTCTTTTTGAATTACAGTTGTCTCCAGATATATGCCCAAGAGTGGGATTGCTGGGTCATATAGTAGTTCCATTTTTAGTTTTTTAAGGAACCTCCATAGTGGTTGCAGCAGCTTACATTCCCACACAGGATAATAGGGTTACTTTTTCTCTGCACCCTCTCCAGCATTTATTGTTTGTAGACTTTTTGGTGATGGCCATTCTAACTGGTGTGAGGTGATACCTCACTGTAGTTCTGATTTGCATTTCTCCAGTAATTAGTGATGTTGAGCATCTTTTCATGTGTTTTTTGGCCATCTGTATGTCTTTTAAATTAAGGAACTTCAGATGGAGAGTTTCTTGCAGCTAAGAGCAGCTCTGGTTTAGCTTAGATCAGCACATGTTTAAGTGCCATGAGGGTGTGGGGTCTGTGTAAGCACCGAGAAGCTGCACCTGACTTGGGCGAGGAGAAGGGCAAGTCAGGAAGGCTGTAGAGGCTTGAGCTACCCAGAGTCACGGTGCACCGGGACCTGCCAGAAGGTCAGAATGATGGGGAATTTAACATGCGAGTGGCAGGAGAAATAGTCCCACAGGTCAAGATCCACACCTTCCTGCTTTTCCAAGCCCTTCCATGGTGCCCCCTGAAACTCATAGTCCATTAGGAGCACACTCTTAATTTTCCACTCTGAGCAACCCCTTCCTGGCTTTGTTAGTGTCACTGCCTGTGTCCCCTCATCCCTCACAGATGGACAGTCATTAGTATTTGCACACTCACTGTGGGCCAGGTACTGTCCAAGAGACCTGCTCCTCTGCTGTGACATGAGGCCAGGGAGGGCGGGGCTAGGCTGAGCATCCACCTTAGGGACTAAGGAACAATTGCAGAGGTTGTGGGTGGCATCTTTTATACATTGCTGCTGCTGCCTCCTGGCAGGCCAGGCTGTGCAGAGCTGCAGACCTTTTCCTCATTAAAGCCAGTTGCCTCCAGGGATGCTGCCTCTCCAGCAAGGGGATTCCATTCTCCTGTGACCATTCTCCCCACTCCCACTTGGGAAAAAAGAGAGTTCCATTTAAAGTGAATATGCCACCATGAACTCATTGCTCAGATCCTCAAGACTCTCCATTCAAAACCTTCCCAGTTAATTCCCAGAAGCCCAGGAAACATCCAGCCACACATACACACATGCTGAGCAGACCCCAGTTGTTGCCTTTACCTCCTTAATTTGACTTAGGAATTCTGAGACCCCATCCTCTGTTGCTTCTATGTAATCTCACTCATGAAAGAAAACCCACATATATTGATGGAACCACCTTTCATCACGTTAACACTGCACTGACCAGGCTGCCCAGAGAACAAGGACCAGAAGGAGTGCAAAAGGGGCTCCTGGATTTACCCAGCAGATGGTCTTTGTTGGGAAGACAATCAAAGACATAGTTGAGAAGGAGTAAGGACCTTGTAGATCCTTGTAGATCTCATCCTTCACCCAAGTATTCATAGAGATTGGCTTCTTTGAAAATTGTAATGGTAGACAGGTCAGTTTAACCTCTCCGAGCCTAATTTCTTAACCTGTGAAGTGGTAAGAAACACCTGGGATATTGCATGTTCAGTCTTTCTGGGTGATGGCCACATGCTTTAGGTGATGCCGGGGCAGGAGACAGACTGAAATCAACTCTGAGAATGCATTGTTCAGCTAGTCAGCTGACTTTGGTACTAAAGTTTCCATTCGAGGTTTGGAGAGGGTTTTGTCTTCCAGTGCAAGGTTTCTGGGAAGGAAAGATATGTAAGGGACCTGAAATGCCCTGTGAGGTGTCACACACATTATCACTTCATTAAGTGGCCCCAAAAAGCCCACTGACTTTAGGGTATGGGGACCAATGGCCCTATGGATAGTCACATTGGCGGTAGTAGCTTAAATATGCCAAGATATCCCTAGTTTATTATTATTATTAAAATATAGTTGATTTACAGTGTTGTGCCAATTTCTGTTGCACAGCAAAGTGACTCATTTTTTAAAGTTCCTTTCTGCCAGAACTCTGCCCCCATGTAAAAGTGCCTCTGCTGTCTGTCCCTTTTCAGGCTGTCTCTGCCCTTGAAGAACTTGCCACTTCCAAGAATAGGATGGCTTTGCCTGACAAGAACTTGACTTGTATAGTCAGTCGTTTGTACCGTTGTGGAGATGGGGATGGGTTAGGTGGAAGCACATCTGGCCTCTTGAGAAAGGATAAAACAGATGCAAGTAGGAAGAGAGGCAGTGAAAACAAGGAAAAAGCTTTCCAGGAGTCTGGAACTTCTTTGAAGATTTGAGTTCCAGTGTAAGCTGCTCAGATTTGAGATGTTGTTAAAAGAAGCCTGTTCAGTAAATGCGTCATTTCTGCCACTGAAATTGTAAACACTTAAATATGACCACCTTGTGAATGAGCGGCTTTCTGGATGCACAGACCCAGTTCCTGGGTTGGATGGTCAGTGGGGAGGAGCAGGATTATTACTGAGAGTCACTTTGCTGGCAAGTAATTTCTTTAAAAAGATGCCTTTTTAGATTCAGAAAGCACGAAGGGCAATCGCGTTTCCTTATAAGCCAATCCACTGTTTGAGCAGAGGGTAAAAAAATAAGCAAGTACGCAGTCTTGTGCAGCTTTAAAATTCGGTGTTTTAAACTCTGTCTCTAAGTATTTCTCTCTGCTCTTGGAAAAACGGCCCTTCTCTTTCTTCTTTGAGGGTAACCTCGAGCTCCTCCTCCTGCAGGGCTGGCCTTTCTCAGGTTCCCAGCTGCTATTCAGGGCTAATTATACTGCCTCAAACCTCCTTTCTAACTTCTTAAAGGGCACACATCCCTTTTCTTCCTAACATGTAGAAACTCCCCTTAGACAAAATACGTAATGTTCTCAACAGAGTTACAGCTTTCTTTTCCATCTGTACAAGAAATCCTCTGATTAGAATTATTTTAATGGAGTATATGTACCTATGGGGAAAAACCAACTTCTAGTTAAACCAAAGAAACATCACTAGTGAGGCCTGTGTTGACTTTCTCATAAGTGGAGCAGTTATGAAGAATGTTGATTAACATAACAATATACAGTTCAAGAGAAAAAAATGATTAAACCAAGCCTTCTGTAAATGCTTTAATGTTCTAGAAGAGGGGAATGAAGGCTGGTTTTAACTTAAATTGTGGCAAGCAGATGCGTTTTATTTGAGAAATTGCTTTGTTTTTCCTCTGTAAAATTGTTACTGCTGAACCTGAAGACTATAAGCCCAGGAGAATTAGAGGTAGAGATTATAGAACATTTAAAACCCACAGTGAATGTCCACTATCTGCCCACCACATCCACACTGGAAGTTCATTCCATATGTGAGTTAAAACCTTTAACTTTGTGGGCATCTTGGTAGAAATAATTACTAGTACCTGTAATTATTTATTCCTAGTACCTGTAATTATTGTGTAAGTACTAGTACACCACGTTTAGGGAATGTTATCATCAGAGTGGTTAGATACTGTGTCTGGCCTGTGAAAAAGATAAATGTTTAAATCGAATGCACATAAGTGGCAGCATTGCTGGATGTCAGCACTAGTAGCAGATTGTTGTTTTAAAAGCAGCTCATCCGGCATGTCTGCTCTGCTGTATCTCCAGTTTCCTGTAGCCTTGCAGATAAGCCTAAAGGGCTCTGCTGTCCCGAGGCCATCCCAGGACCACTGCTGGGACTTTTTTTTTTTTTTTTTTTTTTTTTGTCTTTTTAGGGCCGCACCCAAGGCATCTGAAAGTTCCCAGGCCAGGGGTCAAATCAGAGCTGTAGTCACCAGCCTACCCCACCAGCCACAGCAACTCAGGATCCAGACCGCATTTGCAGTCTACACCACAGCTCACTGCAACGCCGGATCCTTAACCTGCTGAGCAAGGCCAAGTCCTCACGGATACTAGTCCGGTTCGCTACCACTGAGCCGTGACAGGAACTCCCAGGGACTTTTTTTTTTTTTCAATTCTGTTTTTATACAGAAGGAATACCCTACGTGTCATTTTAAAAATACTGTTTTCCTTCATTGTCACGCATGTTCAGTGTTGACTGGGGAAGGGGTTTGGTTTGTTTTCCTCAGTTTTCTTAAAAGATTCTCCATCCTCCCCCTCTTTTCTCATCTGGGTATTATCCCCAGTTTACTGTTGAGAACAACTGAGGCTTAAATTAACTAACTGGCCCAAGCTCGGCCACTGAGTGGAGGCAGGGCCAGGCGCTGGTCTCCTGTGGACCAGCCCTGCCAAGGTTCCCTGGACAGCTTGGCTCCAAGGAAGAACTCAGAGCCTCCTTTCCACCCCAGCTGTTGCTCCATTTTTCTCTTCATATCTTTGTCTCTTTTTAGGCTACCTGTATTTGAGACAGGAACCGAGAAAAAGATACCCCATTGAATAAAAGGAAGGCAGATCTAGGAGATGGCATAACCAACTGAAACATGTCTTTACCTGGATTTTTTCTCCCTCCACTTTTGGATAAACAAGAAAATGATGAGTTCCCACTGTAGTACAGTAGGTTAAGAATCCAACTGCAGCAGCTCAGATCAGCTGCACCTCAGAGGTTCAGGTTCAATCCCTGGCCCTGCGTGGTGGGATGAGGATTTGGCATTACTGCACCTATGTGTAGGTCACAGCTGTGGCTCAGATTCAGTCCCTGGCCCAGGAACTCCTATATGCCATGGATGTGGCTATTAAAGAAAAGAAGAAAAGGCAAAGAAAATGATAAGGAAAAGAGCTTGCTAGCAGAGATTTTTTTTTTCTTTTTTTCTGCTGCCCCGAGGCACTTGGAAATTCCCCAAATTAAATCCAAGTCAGAGCTGCAGCCTGAACCACAAACGAGCCCCTCCGCAAGGACAGGGCAGATCATTAACCCACTGCACCACAGCAGAAACTCCCCAGAGATTTATTTTTTATCTTTTTAAAAATTTTCTTATTTTTAATGGTTTTTTTCCATTTTGGCTGATTTACAGTGTTCTCTCTGTTTTCTACTGTACAGCAAGGTGACCCAGGCACACATACATTCCTTTTTCTCACATTATCACACTCTATCAGAAGTCACTAGATACGGTTCCCAGCTCTATACAGCAGTATCCCATTGCTTATCCATTTCAAAGGCAGTAGTTTGCATCCCCAAACTCCCAGTCCATCCCATTCCCTCCCCCTCCCTCTTGGCAACCACAAGTCTGCTCTACACGTCCATGATTTCCTTTTCTGTGGAAAGGTTCGTTTGTGCCATATATTAGATTCCAGATATAACTGATATCATATGTTATTGTTCTTTCTCTTTCTGACTCAACTTAGTATGAGAGTCTCTGTTTCCATCCATGTTGCTGCAAATGGCATTATTTTGTTCTTTTGTATGCCTGAGTAGTATTCCGTTGTGTATGTATACCACATCTTCTTAATCCATTCATCTGTCAACAGACATTTAGGTTGTTTCCATGTCTTGGCTATTGTGAATAGTGCTGCAGTGAACATACAGATGCAAGTGTATTTTTCAAGGAAAGTTTTGTCCAGATATATGCCCAAGATGGGATTGCTGGGTCATATGTTAGTTTATGTGTAGTTTTCTAAGGTACCTCCATACTGTTTTCCATAGTGGTTGTACCAATTTATGTTTCCACCAACAGTGCAGGAGGGTTCCCTTTTCTCCACACCCTCTCCAGCATTTGATATTTGTGGACTTGTTAATAATGCCATTCTGACTGGTGTGAGGTGGTACCTCATAGTAGTTTTGATTTGCATTTCTCTAATAATCAGTGATGTTGAACATTTTTCCATGTGCCTGTTGGCCATCTGTTTATCTTCTTTGGAAAAATGTCTATTCAGGTCTTTTGCCCATTTTTCAGTTGGGTTGTTAGAGGTGTATCTTTAAAAGCAAGTTCTAAGTTACATCTTGAGAGCACTTTGATTAAAAAAAAAAAAACATAGTCTCTACCTAATATCTTACAAGAGAATTCTTTTTTCTTTTTTTTCTTTGTCTCTTCTGTCTTTTTAGGGCCGTACCCTCAACATATGGAGGTTCCCAGGCTAGGGATCCCATCGGAGCTGTAGCCGCAGGCCTTCGCCACAGCCACAGCAATGCCAGATTCGAGCTGCATCTGCGACTTAAACCACGGCTCACGGCAACGCCGGATCCTTAACCCACTGAGCAAGGCCAGGGATCGAACCCGCAACCTCATGGTTCCTAGTCGGATTCGTTTCCACTGCACCATGACGGGAACTCCAGAGAATTCTTCATCACTCTGGAGCAGTAGAGAATAATCAGTTTAATTCAAAGTAGTGTAGACTCATGTGTTCCAGAGTTTCTAGTTTTACCATTAGTTACCCAGAAAATGTCATTTGCAGTTTAACCCTTTCCTCATCATTCCAGTTGAGATTTTGCTTGAAGTCCAAAACATTCTATTTTTTAAAGAATTATATAAGTTCTCGTTGTGGCTCAGTGGTAACGAACCTGACTGGTATCCATGAGGACACATGTTCGATCCCTGGCCTTGCTCAGTTAGTTAAGGATCCAGTGTTGGTTGCTGTGAGCTGTGGTGTAGGTCGCACATATGGCTTGGTTCCTGAGTTACTGTAACTGTAGTGTGTAGGCCAGAAGCTACAGCTCTGATTTGACCCCTAGCCTGGGGACCTCCATATGCCTCACATGCGGCCCTAAGAAGAAAAAGAAAAAAAAAAAAAAGAGTTTTGAGGTGTTTTTTCAAAGAGTAAGTAGCTTTTAGAGCAGGGACCACTTATGTCCTCTCATCAGAATCCAGTTGCATAGATGCTGGAAGGACTCAGAAGACATGTCTCAGACCCCCGTGGCTATAGCCTGTCACTAAGTCCTATTGGTTTTATCTCCAAATCTCTAAACGCAGCCTCTGGTATGGCTTGCCACCCCAGTCCCCATACCTAAACTCTTCCATGACATCCCTAACCCAGCAGCAGACAGTTGTGGCCCCACATTCCTGCTCAGCTCCCTGCCCTTTCAGAATCCTGCCCACAGCAAGTAGGGGCACTTGTTCCTACCAGGCAATTTGTTCCTTCTGCCCTGACATCCAAATTCTTTCCTGACCTCCTTCACTAGGTCAGAGGCACGACCTCTAGGCTCTGAAGTTCTGTTTACATCATAATACATCACAGTTTTGGTACTTGTAAACCATTCCATCAGTTCTCTGAGGGCAGCCTTTTGATCTTCAAGGTCTGCCCCGTTGCCTTACATATAGGCAGGTAAAGTTTGTTGAATGACTACAAAGCAAAGATGATTATGTTTCTGAAGTTGATACCATTTAAGAAAACAAAGCAAAGGCCACTGAATGAAAGGCATCTTGATCATACAGGCTCTTACAGCCTTTAGAGACACCAGGGATTAGAGGGAAAGATACGGACTAGAGAAAACCTGAGCTGATAAAGACCAAACTGATTGAGTTCTTACTAATTGTCGTCCAGGCTATGTTCCCACTTTCTTAATTTTGCTGTTTTATCCTGTAGATTCAGCATGTTAATAAATTAGGTAAATTAAAATCCTAAGGAGTTCCCGTTGTGGCCAGCGGAAACAAGCCCAACTAGTATCCTTGAGGATGCGGGTTTGATCCCTGGCCTCACTCAGTGGGTTAAGGATCCGGCGTTGCCATGAGCTGTGGTATAGGTCAAAGATGCGTCTCGGATCCTGAGTCACTATGGTGTAGGCCAGCAGCTACAACTCCAATTCGACCCCTAGCCTGGGAACTTCTGTATGCCACAGGTGCAGCCCTAAAAAGAAAAGGAAAAAAAATAATCCTAAGGACAGCTTGTTAGGAAGTCAAAATCCTTTCTGCTTTTTCAGTAGGGTAACTTGTATTTCACGATTCTGTAAAGAATCACCAGCTTGTTTTTTACTGTTATCTGGTGGTTATTAACCTTCACATCTGATGGAAGTACAGCAGGTGTGCCTTACTTCCAACACACCTAAGGTGCGAAAGTCTGGATTTGTAAAATAACAACAAAGAGATGCATGTGATAGAATCATCTAGAGAAAAGACACCCTTCCCCAGCTGCATCTTAGACCTAGATAGGGAAGGCATGATTAAAAGGAAAAGGAAGCTCTTGCTTGTGGCCAAAAATTAACACATACCTGTTCCACATTTTCCAAGCTCTGCCAGCATCAGCTTTTTAACTCATGTTGAAGAGTAGTCTCCTTCATTTTCTCCATGCTCTCAAATGCGTCAGGCATTGCATTCAGTCCATCAGCCCACATTTACAGTCCCTACAGTGTGCCATGCCCAGGGGACACAAGAATGACTCTCAAAAGACAAACATGAAAAAGTTACTACTGTAAGCGTGAGGAGAAATGCGTACAGTGCTGGGTAGAGGCCATCTTGGGCACAGAAATGGCAACGTGCATGATCTTTAAGGCTCACACAGAACTGATCAGCAGCAGCACTGATAATACCCTCACCCAGATGCCTCCGTGTGCTGAGGCTGCTCACAGATGCTCATTAAACAAAGCAATGATTCAGGCCACCGTTACATCTCATAGGAAAGACCTTTCTGTGAATGAAGAGGCATGCAGACTTCTCCTCAGTGCTTCTGCCAGGTACGGATTAAACCGTTTTTAAGGGATTCAGCTCCTGCAACTTGCCACCTCCAGTCAACAAGCCCTGCCTCTGCGGTAGTGATAAGGGCTGGGGGAAGGATCAGGATGGGTGTTTGGCCGCTTTCTTTTGTTTAAACATGTCCAGAAGCTAGAAATTTTATAATATATTTCCCAAGATTTATAGTATCAAGAAATGCAGTTGCTTAAAAATAACCTTTATTCCCTCCTAAAAAAATGAAAGATTCACTATTGAAATGATTAGGTGTCATTGCTTTTTTGAAAAAGTACTTTGTTTTAGAAACCATGATTGAAAAGTCCCTCTGGGAGTTCCTGTCGTGGCTCAGTGGTTAACGAATCTGACTAGAAACCGTGAGATTGCGGGTTCGATCCCTGGCATCGCCTAGTGGGTTAAGGATCCGGCGTTGCCGTGAGCTGTGGTGTAGGTTGCAGACGCGGCTCAGATCCCGTGTTGCTGTGGCTGTGGGGTTGGCCGGTAGCTACAGCTCCGATTAGACCTCTAGCCTGGGAACCTCCACATGCTGTAGGTGCGGCCCTAAAAAATGACAAAAGACAAAAAAAAAAGAAAAAAAAAGGATAAGTACCTCTGTGTGTCTCCCTTGTATAGGGAGCAGTATTGTGGACTTACCTCTCCTAGGAACGAATGCCACTGGACTTGTAACAGCAGTGGCATCAACAACAAAGGACACTTAGCTGCCCACTGACTTTATCATATTATTTACACTACGGGAGAATGGTCGTATAAATAGTTTCTTCGGGTAAAAAGTAAAGAATAAAAGTCCAATTGGAAACAGTGCTAGCCTGGGTACTGATTTTTAGGATAGAAGAGGAGAATAGACACAGAAGATATTATAGAGGTAGGTTCTTGGCTCCTGTCTCTGGCACCTGCTGGCACGCAGGAAGTGCTTTCCAGATGTTGTTTAGTTGGGTGAATGAAGGGGACTAGAAGGCAGCATGGTGTAGTATAAAGAGTGGTCATCCTGGGATGCAAAAGAAACAGAGTTCTTTGTTTCTGGTATTTGCAGTAATGTGATCTTCAGCAGGTTACTTTGCCTCTATCCTGTTTTTTTTTTTTTTTTAATAATAATTTTTATTTTTTCCATTGTAGCTGGTTTACAGTGTTCTGTTAGTTTTCTACCATACAGCAAGGTGTAGCCTGTTTTTTAAACCAGAATTTAAAAAGGCCGTGAGGAATTGCTGCAGCTATGGCATAGGTTGCAGCTGCAGCTTCGATTTGATCCCTGGCCCAGGAACTTCATATGCCGCGGGTAAGGCCAAAATTAAAAATAAAATAAATAAAAAGGCCTTGAAGGCAGACCCAGTGTCCCTTCTAGTTCCAGTGTCACCAATGTGATTCCAGAATTTGTCTAATAAAAAGTGAGTGAAATCGTGTTTCTGTGAGGGACAATTTGTTATTTTGAGGAATATAAAAGGAAAATGAACAGTCACTTCTCTTACCGTGAGAGTCCCAGGAAATCCTCACTTACTAGTTTTCTATCACTGTCGTAATGTGTCAGCATAAACCCAGTGGCTTAAAACACAAACTTGTTATCTTACAGTTCTGTGGGTGACAAATCCCACACAGGTCTCACTAGGTTCAGATTAAGGTGTCAGTCAGCAGGACACTGGCTTTTTTTGTTTTGTTTTGTTTTTCTCTTGTCTTTTCCAACTTCTAAAGGCTGCCCACATTCTTGGCTTATGACTCCCTTCTCAGCCTTCAAAACCAGCAGTGTTGCATCTCTCTGACCCTGCTTTCACTGTTCCATCTGCCTGTAACTCTGATGGCTCTGGGAAAGGTTCTTCACTTATGAGGACCCGTATGATGCGATTGGGGCCACCTGAATGATCCTCCAGCATACTCTCTCCATCTCAAGGACCTTGACTTAATCACATCTGCAGGGTCCCATCACCATGGGGCAAAGGTTCTGAGGATAAGGTTAGGTATCTTTGACCTGGTTCGTTGGAGGTCACTTCTGCCTGTCACACTCCACAGTCTACATTAGTCTGCAGGAGACAGAAGTTTAGTGCAGAAGGCACTAAATGGCTCCTAGGAAACCTGAAATCTTACCTCAGCCAGTCATTGCATCTCTCTGGATCTTTGTTTTCCCCATCTAAAGTTAGGGAGATGGAGTTCCCTGGTGGGCTAGCAGTTAAGAACTCAGCGTTGTCATTGCTGCGGCTCAAGTTCATTCCCTGGCCCAGGAATGCCATATGTTATGGCCAGTAAATAAATGTTAAAAATAAAAAGTTAGGAGTTCCCACTGTGGCACAGGGGGCTTGACAGTGTCTCTGCAGCAGCAAGGATACAAGCTCAGTCCCTGGCCTGGTGCAGTGGCTTAAGGATCAGGTGTTGCTGCAGCTTCAGTGTAGGTTGCAAGTCCGGCTCTGATTTGATCCCTGGCCTGGGAACTTCATATGCCATGAGGCAGCCAAAAAAAAAAAAAAAAAATTTTTTTTTTTTTTTTTAATTAAAATAAAGTTGGGGAGTTGAAATTGGATCAGTGGTTCTGAAACTGTATTGGGCATCAGAATTGCTGCAAGATTTGTTACACATTGAGATGGGGCTTGAAAATTTGGATTTTTTAAAATTCTTTTTATTGTGAAATAAGACAGCATAAAATGTCCCATCTTAACCATTTTTAAGTACATAGCTCAGTGGTATTAAATACCTCCACAGTGTTGTGCAGTCATTGCCATCATCCATCCCCCATAACTTTTTCATCTTATGAGACTGAAACTCTGTACCCATTAAACAAGACTCCACACCTTCTCTCCAGATCATAGCAACCACCATTATACTACGATTTATAGTATAACTGAAATAGTTCGTGTAAGTTGAATTACATAGTACTTGTCTTTTGCTGACTGGCTTATTTCATTTAGCACAGTGTCCTCATGGGTCCTCTATGTTGTGGCATGTGCCAGAATTTCCTTCCTTTTAAAGACTAAAGAGTATTCCATTGTATGTGTATACCACATTTTACTTACCCATTCATCCATTGGTGGACACTTGTGTTGCTTCCACATTTTAGCTATTGTGAATAATGCTTCTGTGAACATGGATATACAAATCTCTTTCAGACTCTGCTTTCATTTTGGTGGGATAGATACTCAAAAGTGGAATTGCTGGATTGCGTGGTAATTCTATTTCTAAATTTCTGAGGGACTGCCATACTGTTTTTCCATGGTGTTTGTGCCTTTTTATTTTCCCACCGCTGTGCCCAAGTGTTCCAGTTCCTCCACATCCTTGCCGACACTTGTTTTCTGTTTGGTAGTAGTTATTTTAATTGATGTTGAGTGGTATCTCATGGTTTTGACTTGCATTTCCCTGATGATGAGTGATATTGAACATCTTTTTATGTGATTTGGCCATTTGTATATCTCCTTTGGATAAATGTCTGTTCAAGTCTTTGCCCATTTTTGAAATGGGTTTGGGTTTGTTTTGATTTGTTTTGTTTTGTTGGTTGTTTTTTTCTCTTTGGTTTTGGTTTTGGGTTTTTTTTGTTGTCGTTCCTGTTATTTGTGGTAGAGTTTTAGGAGTTCTCTATATATTCTAAATATTAATCCCTTATAAGAGATATGATTTGCAAATATTTTCTCCCATTCTGCATGTTGCCTTTTTACTCTGTTGATAGTGTATTTTGATGCACAACATTTTAAAATTTTTATGATGGAGTTCCCACTGTGGCTCAGTGGAAACAAATCTGACTAGTATCCATGAGGACACAGGTTCAGTCCCTGGCCTTGCTCAGTGGGTTAAGGATTTGGTATTGATGTGAGCTGTGGTGTAGCTCGCAGATGAGGCTCAGATCTGGCCTTGTGTGGCTGTGGTGGCTACAGCTCCAATTTGACCCCTAGCCTGGGATCTCCATATGCTGTGGGTGCAACCCTAAAAAGACAAAAAATAAAAATAAATTAATTTTAAAAAAATTAAATTTTGATGAAGTGTAGTTTGTCTACTTTTTGTTATGGGGGCCTTTGGTGTCATAACCAAAAAACATTGCCAAATCCAGTGATTTTATTCTGAAGCTTTTACTCTGTGTTTTCTTCTAAGAGTTTTGTTGTTTTACTTAGGTCTTACATTTAAATCCTTGATCCATTGTGAGTTGGGCTTTTTTTGGGGGGGGGTGGTCACATGCATGGCATGCAGACGTTCCCAGGCCAGGGACTGAACCCATGCCACAGCAGCAACCCATGCTACTGCAAGGACAATACTGTCATCTTTAATCCACTTATAGTAAATTTTGAAATCAGAAGTATGAGTCCTCCAGTTTTGTTCTTTTTCAAGATTGTTTAGCTATTCGGGGTCCCTTAAGATTCCATATGAATTTTAGATTAGGGTTTTTCTATTTTTGGAAAAAATATCATTGGGATTTTGATAGAGATTGCATTGACTCTGTAGGTCACATTATAAATCACTCTGTAGACATTTTATTAATATTAAGTTCTAATCCATGAGCATGGGATGTGGTTCCATTTATTCATGTCTTTTTCTTTCAGCAGTGTTTTGTAGTTTTCATTGTACAAGTCTTTCCTAAGTATTTTATTCTTTATGATGCTATTAAGAATCAAACTTTTTGTAATTTCCTTTTCAGATTGTTCACATGTAGAAATGCAACTGGTTTTTTTGTGTTGACTTTGTACCCTGCTACTTTGCTAAATTTATTTATTAATTTTATCAGTTTTTTTTAATGAACTCTAGGGTTTTCTGCATATAAGATCATATATTCAAACATAATTTTACTTTTTTCTTTCTAGTTTGAACATTTTTTATTTCTTCTTCTTTTTTAATTGTTCTGTCTAGAACTTTCCAGTACTATGTTGAATAGACATGGTAAATGCAAGCATTCTTGCTTTGTTTGTCATCTTAGAGGACACACCCCTTGTCTTTCACCATAAAAATGACATTCCTTGCTGGATTCTCAGATACGGCTTTTGTTTCCTTCTATTCCTAGTTTGTTAAGTGTTTTTATCATAAAAAGATGTTAGATTTTTGTCAGATGCTTTTTCTGCATGTATTAAAATGATCATGTAGTTATTTCCTTCATGCTGTTGCTACACATTGTTGATCAGTGTTGATATTACAGTGACCGATTTTCGTGTGTTGAACCGTCCTTGCTTTCCAGGAATGAATCCCACTTGGTTGTGATGTATAATCCTTTCAACATGCTGCTGGATTCAACATGCTGCTAGAGTTTTGTTGAGTATTTTTGTATTGGTGTTGTTGATAAAGGATATTGGTCTGTAGTGTGTGTGTGTGAGAGAGAGAGAGAGAGGGAGAGAGAGAGAGAGATTTCCTGGCTTTAGTATCAGGTAATGCTGCCTCATTAGAATGATATTGAAAATGATCCCATCTCTTGAAACTTTGGGAAAAGTTTCGCAAGGACAGGAATTAGTTCTTTCTTAAGTGTTTGGTAGAACTTACAGGTGAGATCATCATCAGGTCCGGGGCTTTTCTTTTCAGCTTTTTGACTACTGATTCAATCTCCTTATTAGTTATAGGTCTTTTCAAGTCTTTATTTCTTGGTGATTTAATCTTGGTAGGTTTTGTGTTTCTGGAAATGTTTCCCTCTCATTTAGATGATGCTAGTGTGTACTTGCTCATAGTACTCTCTTATAATCCTTTTTATATCTGTAGAATCAATAGTAATGTCCCCACTTTCATTTCTGATGTCAGTAATTTGAGTCTTTTTTTTTTTCTTAGTCTATCTAGCTAAAGATTTATTGATTTTGTTGATCTTTTCGAAGAGCTAACTTTTGGTTTCACTGGTTTTTCTCTGTTGTTTGTAGTCTGTTCTCTGTTTCATTTATCTCTGTTCTAATCCTTTTTATTTCCTCCCTTCTGCTAGCTTTGGGTTTATTTTTTCTTTTGTAATGCCTTAACTTATAAAATTACGTTGCCTGCCACTTGGCTAAGATGGGAGGAGAGTAGTGCTGCTGTACTAAGAGCAGAAGTAAACCAGATTTGCAGTTTTACCATCCAGGTCTCCCCCTGGAAGTTGTCTCAACAGACTCCAGAGTTCCAGGATAGTTACACCAGACAGATTCAGCTAGTGCAATTGCTATCCAGGTGGTAATATATAGATTCCTGGTGCTGTCTACTCTGCAGTCTTCCCAGAATCCCAAAGTTTGCACTTCTAAGAAGTTCCCAAGCTATGCTGTTGCTGCTGGTCCAAGGACCACACTGAGAACCGCTGACCTAAACACCTTAAGGTCCTTTCTTTTAAGGCCCTAAAATGCCATGCAAGGTCTTTCTCCTCTGGATGTAATTAGTAAATTATTTGTGCTTTTTTTTTGCTTTATCTTTTTAGAGCTGCATCCATGGCATATGGCAGTTCCCAGGCTAGGCGTCCAATTGGAGCTGCAGCTGCTGGCCACGTTGCTAGCAACGTGGAATCTGAGCCTCTTCTGCCACCTACACCGTAGCTCACAGCAACACCAGACCCTTAACCCACTGAGTGAGACCAGGGCTCAAACCCGCATCCTTGTGGATACTAGTCAGGTTCGTAACCTGCCGAGCCACAACAGGAACTCCCTATTTGTGCTTTTTCCATTGAAAGAAGCAAGTGATCATTGTGTTGATGGGATTTCCTGTGAGGGATGAGTTTGCTTTTCTTTGTGAGAAAGATGGAGCCTGTCAGCTGGTTCAGAGCAAGTAGCTTTGAGAAGTTCTGCCGAGGACAGAGGGGCATTGATTAGGAAGGAAATGGACAGTGTTTGGATTGGATCTAAGCCTGACGGGATCTCTCTGCCTGTTAACTCGGGGGATGACGAGGCATGCTTCACGGGTTGCTTTTGTTGGTCTGTGTCATCCTGGGTCACATTTACCCAAGCACTTTTGATCCAGCCGTCATTGTAAGCCTGGATTAACATATTTAACCCTCACAACATCTCTGAGGGTAGATGGCATTATTAGGTCCACATTTGCAGATTGAAGAAACAATGGTTAGGAATTTGGCCAAGAGCAGCACAAAGATAGGAGGTGGTGGGGTCACTTACCAGGGAGTTGGTTTAGGTTTCAGAGCCCACACACTTAACTTTTCACAGCAGGGCCTTAAGTATTAAGCCCCTTTCTGTATAAATTAGGGTATTTTGCCTGCAAGTTACAAAACTAAACTAAAAAGTGATTTTTTTTTTTTTTTAAAGCAAAGTATCGTCCCCTTAGCAAGTTTGGAGAGGGGTGATCCTGGGGTTGGTTACTTTAGTGCTCACTGATGCCACCAGAATCCAAGTTCTGGCCCTCCTGTATTCTGCTGCCCTCGGTGGATTGACTTGGTCTTCAGAGATGTCCCCTCGTGCTGACAAGATGGTTGTGACACATCTCCAAATTCCATCCTTACAGAGGCCGAGCAAGAAGATGGCCTGTTCCTTTCTCATGTCTCTTGCTAAGAGGAGTGAAACTTGCCCAGAAGTTCCTTTCCCTGCAGACTTTACTACTAGAAATACTTGACACACCCATTCTTAAATGGCCACCACTGAGATTCAGCCCAGGATGGGAGAGCCTGGAGCACCAGCACCCTGAACAGGGTGTGGCAGGAATGGCTGTGAGTGACCCCTAAGAAATTAGCCACGTTCATTCCCTCTTGTTGATGGTGAGACCTTTGTTCTGAAGGTGCTGGGTGGCACTGACAGAGGCAAATAAAGTCTAGGGCTGCCCGAGAGACTGCCAGCTGTCCTTGGTGTACTCTGGGCCGAGTAGTCTTTTATTTCCTGAGAAGGGTGTGAAGGTACATGGTAAACATTTGCTGCTTATGAGCACCTGGAAAGACACTGGTCTTCTCGGGCTGTCTTACAGCCCTGTGCCTGCCCCAGTTGCCTCTGGAGGATTCCAGACGTGGTCAGCCGGGATCAGCTGGGACCTGGGGCAGGTTACTTCCCCTTCTAGTGCTTCAGACACCTGTCCCTTTCTCTCCTTCTTCTGGGACCCCTGTGATACACGTGTTGGTGCGTTAACATTGTCCCAGAGTTCTCTGAGACTGTCTTCATTTCTTTTCAATCTTTTTTCTCTTTTCTGTTCCACATCAGTGATTGCCACTAATCGGTCCTCCAGCTCGCTTATTCGTTCTTCTGCCTCCTGTATTCTGCTGTTGGTTGCTTCGAATAAGTTTTTTGTTTCAGTTATTGTATTTTGCATCTCTGCTTGCTTAAGTTTTAAATCTTGTATTTCTTTGTTCAGTGTTTGCTGTAAATTATCGGTCTTTCCCTCCAGTTTATTTCCAATGTCTTATATCATCTTCAGCATCACCAGTCTAAAGTCTTTTTCCTGGAGACTGATAAACTCCAGATCTCTTAGTTGTTTTTCTGGAGTTTTTTCTTGCTCCCTTATCTGAGTTATGGTTCTCTGCCTTTTCATTTTTATGGGTTTTTGATATCTCCGTTTTTCAGACAATAGAGTTGTAGCCTCTCTTACTTCTGATGTCTGCCCCCGTTGTCGCTGGTTTTCTTTAAAATAAAATTTACCTGCGGGTGGGTGAGGGGAGGCGGAGGATTGAGCATTTGGCCTGCCGAGGCCACATGGGAATGTGGGTTCTGGGGCCAGCGTGGGCACAGTGCCCTCACAGCTCGGGCGCCCAAGGAATGCTTCAAGGCCACGTTTTCTCTTTGTTCGGAAAAATAATAATAATAAAAACCCCGACCAAAGCAGAGTGCTGCTCTCTCGCACCTTCTGGAGCAGGAGAGGGAGGTGCCTCTGGTGCTTGAGGCACCTTATCGCAGGATGAGGGGGGTCACGGAGTTATGAGGACTGAGTGAGCTGGCCCATGTCACTCGCATCCAGACGTGCCTGACACATGACGCGTGTTGCTGGCATCCATGCAGTTGTCCGTCAGCATTATGGGAGCTTGCTCCAGCTCCTGCTCTGCTGCCGTGAGTGGGGGTGTTCGTTCCATGGCACCATCCAGGCGGGCTTCCCCCCACTGGGCGTTCCTGACGGCCGCAGGCCTGTGAGCTGCCCGAGGCAAAAGAGAAGAAAGAGAGAAGGGCATCCTTTGGTCACTTTGTTCCAGGGAGGGTGCGGCGTGTGTGGGGGAGTCATTCTCCACGAGGGTAGCTGGGTGCGGAGCACTTCTATTCTTCCCAGAATCAGGCAGCGGCGGCTTTGTCATCCAGGTACCTTATCTGTGTGTGCTCCACCACCAGGAGAGTCTTCATGCTTCTCAGGAGGGCCAGTGTGGTTGCATTTTACAAACAGGAGTACTGTTGACAGGACACAGGACCAAGTGCTCACAGCAGCTACATCACAGGATGATGGCGATATACCCCACTTTACGAAAACCTGACCATATAAGGAGGAACATCTCAATTACAGAATACTGTCTCAGCCAGAAATTCATGGCAGGTTTCCTAGTGCATTTAAAATAGGTTTGTGTATAAAAATACCGTTTGCACACAGGAGCCCATATTTGCTGAAAAGGGAAATATGCTTGTATTGGGCATTTGGGATAAGTAGAATAAAAATAAAATCTTCTTACAAATATAAGAACTAGAAACCAAGTTCCACTTTTAATCCTAAAAAGTTTATATATAACTCTACTATCTTACCCTCTCCTCCTACCCCAGACTTCCATAGCAGAAATAGACGGGCAGGATCTGTAGGCAGCTCAAGATAGTGCCTGGAGTGACTAGAGGGCGGACAGGCAGGCGGTGGAGGGACAGCAGGACTCCAGAGGCAGGCCGGGCGTCTCACCCTCGCCCCAGTGTTGTTTCTGTTTGATTTGTCTGGGAACTTTTGTGAGGCCTGGCCTGAAACGTTTCTGCCGGATCTCTTCCATGATTGGTCGGTGAGCAGCGGTTAGAAACTGACAGACCATCCTGCCGCCACAGACCCCTGTAACCACAGAGACGTGTGCTGAGGTCTGACCCACGGGGTCTGGGGAAGGCCTGGAAGAGAGGGGTGCATCTGGGGTGCTGACCCGCCTGACTTCTTCCTTCCTTTCAGAAATGTTCCCACTGCCAGGAGGCAGGCGCCACCTTGGGCTGCTACAACAAAGGCTGCTCCTTCCGATACCATTACCCGTGTGCCATTGACGCAGGTAAGCTGGGACCGGCGACCTTGCTCAGGGCATCCGAAGGCTAGGATGGACACCTGGATTCTGCCCTTTATAGCTCTTCTGTCTCTCCTGACCCCTTTCTGTTTGTAAATTCTGACGGGATGCAGCAGAGAAGATAATAAGGAATGAAACACAGTGATTTTTTTAAAATAAGTTTTATTTATAATTCACCAAAGATTCACCTACTTAAGTGGTTAGATTCAACAACTTTTACCATTATGTTCACAGAGTTTGCACAAGCACAATCAATTTTAGAGCATTTCTGTCGCCTCATAAATTCCTACCCATTGGTAGTCTCAGTCCCCTCCACCCCCAGCCCCTGGCGACCACTTAATCTACTTTCTGTCTCTGTGGATTTGCCTTTTCTGGCAAATTTAATGTAGGTGGAATCACACACTATGTGGACTTCATGATGGGCTCGCTCCTCTGTGACTTAGCTTCCTGTTTCGCAGGTTTATCCATGTTGCATCTGTCAGTATTTCATTTATTTTATTTTATTTATTTATTTATTTATTTTTGCTTTTTTAGGGTGCACCCGAGGCATATGGAAGTTCCCAGGCTAGGGGTCAAATTGAAGTTACAGCTGCTGGCTACACCACAGCCACAGCAACCGGGGATGTGAGCCGAGTCTTTGACCTACACCAGAGCTCATGGCATCGCTGGATCCCCAACCCACTGAGCAAGGCCAGGGATCGAACCCGCATCCTCGTGAATACTAGTCGGATTCATTTCCTCTGTTCCACAATGGCAACTCCTTATTTTATTT
>PVHT021183617.1:3116080-3133767 GCA_004024745.2 Catagonus wagneri
TTTTTTTTTTTTTTTTTTTTTTTTTTTTTTTTTTTTTTTTTTTTTTTTTTTTTTTTTTTTTTTTTTTTTTTTTTTTTTTTTTTTTTTTTTTTTTTTTTTTTTTTTTTTTTTTTTTTTTTTTTTTTTGTCTTTTTGCCTTTATCTAGAGCCGCACCTGTGGCATATGGAGGTTCCCAGGCTAGGGGTCTAACAGGAGCTGTAGCCACCAGCCTACGCCACAGCCACAGCAACGCGGGATCTGAGCCGCATCTACAGCCTACACCACAGCTCACGGTAACGCCGGATCCTTAACCCAGTGAGCAAGGCCAGGGATCGAACTCGCAACGTCATGGCTCTTAGTCAGATTTGTTAACCACTTGAGCCACGAAGGGAACTCCGATTTTCCACTTTTTTATCATTGTGAACAACACTGCTGTGAACGTTCACAGACAGCTCTGAGCGTGGACTTCATGTTCTCGTTTCTCTCAGATGTAAAGGTTGGGGTAGAAGTACTGGGTCAGGTGGTAACTCTGTGTTTAACTGTTTGAGGAACTGTTTTCGAGAGCGTCTGAATCATTTTCCATCCCTCCAGCAGTGTGTGAGGGTTCCAACTTCTCCACACCCTCACCAACACTTGTTTTTATCTGTCACGGTATCTCATTATGATTTGGGCTTACACACTTCCCTGGCGCTGGTGATGTTGAGCATCTTTGATGAAGTCCAGTTTTAATTTTCTCTTGATGCTTATGCTCTTTGTTGCTCGTTGGCTTTTCTACATGTAAGAAACCATTGTCTAATCCAAAATTACAAAGATTTATAATGCCTACTTTTTCTCCAATAGTTTTATAGTTTTAGCCTTTACACAGGTGGTCTTTGATCCATTTTGAGTTAATTTCTGTATACGGTGTGAAGGAGGAATCCAGTTCATTCTTTTGCATGTGGATTCCAGTTGTCCTGGAACTGTTTGTAGGAAAGTCTACCCTGTCCTCAATCTGTGACCTTGGCACCTTTGTTGAAAACTGGTTGACTGTAGATGTAGGGCCATTTCTGGACCACACTGTTTTGATTACTGTAGCTTTTGTAGTAGATTTTGAAATTGGGAAGTGTGAGTCCTCCGATTTTGTTCTTTTTTTTTTTCAAGATTGCTTTAGTATTCTGGATACTTTGCTATTCCATATGAATTTTCGGATCAGCTTTTCCTAAAATTGGTTGTGGATTTGACCCCGGTGTCGCTCAGTGGGTTAAGGATCTAGCGTTGCCATGAGCTGTGGTGTAGGTCACAGAGCAGCTCAGATCCCACGTTCCAATTAGACCCCTAGCCTGGGAACCTCCATATGCTGCGAATGCGGCCCTAGAAAAGACCCCCCCCCAAAAAAAAAAACACAGCTATTGAAATTTTATAGGGATTGCGGAGTTCCTGTCGTGGCTCAGCTGTTAACAAACCCGACTAGCATCCATGAGGACACAGGTTTGATCCCTGGCCTTGCTCAGTGAGTTAAGGATCTATCCCGCATTGCTATGGCTGTGGTGTAGGCCAGCAGCTACAGCTCTGATTAGACCCCTAGCCTGGAGACTTCCATATGCCAACAGGTGCGGCCCCAGAGACAAAAAGACAAAAAAAAAGGAAGAGAAGAAAGAAACTTTATAGGGACTGCACTGAATCTGCAGATCGAGTCGGAGAGTGTTGCCATTCCTCCAGCCCGTGGTTGTGGGTGTCTGTCTTTCTAGTTATTTCAGTCTTTACTTTCTTTCAACAATGTTTCATAATTTTCAGAGTACACATTTTGTACTTCTTTTGTTAGGTTTGTTCTTAAGCTTTTTATTATTTTTGGAGTGATGATAAATTGAACGGTCTTCTTCCTTCCTGTGTGTGTATATGTATTTATTTTATTGAAATGTAGTTAGCTTACAATTTTTGTTTCTGGAAATCTTTTTTTTTTTTTGCTTTTGCTTTTTCATAAGGCCACACCCTGCGGCATATGGAAGTTCCCAGACTAGGGATCTAATTGGAGCTACAGCTGCCGGCCTACACCACAGCCACAGCAACATCAGATCTAAACCATGTCTGTGACCTACACCATAGCTCACGGCAACACCAGATCGCTAACCCACTGAACAAGGCCAGGGATTAAACCCACAGTCTCATGGTTCCTGGTTGGATTCGTTTCCGCTGCTCCATGATGGGAATTCCTGGAATTGTTTTCTTAATTTGATTTACATATGATTCACTGTGAGTGGTTAGAAATGTAACTGATCTGCAACTTTGCTCAACTCATTGATTTAGTTCTTAGTTGTTTAGTGGCTTTCTGTATACAAGATATGTCATCTGCTAATCAATTTTTTGTTTGTTTGTTTGTTTTTTTAGGGCAGCACCTGCGGCATATGGAAGTTCCCAGACTGGGGTCAAATCAGAGTTACAGCTGCTGGCCTACGTCACAGCCACAGCAATGCAGCATCCGAGCCAAGTCTGCAACCTACACCACAGCTCACAGCAGCTGAGCTAGGCCAGGGGTCAAACTCGCATCCTCATGGATACTAGTTGGATTCGTTTCTGCTGTACCACAACGGGAATTCCAATAGTTTTTACTTCTTCCTTTCCAATCAGATGCCTTTTGTTTTGCTTGCCTAGTTACCTTGGCTAGAACTTCTAGGATAATGTTGGATAGAAATGGCAAGAGCTGACATCCTTGTCTTGTTTCTGACCCATTATGATGATAGCTATGGGTTTTTCAGAGTCCTTGATGTATCTGAGGAAGTTCCTTTCTGTTCTGGTTTGTTGTGTGTTTTTGTCATGAAGGGGGTACTGGATTTTGTCAGACATGTTTTCCAGGTCTCTTGAGACGATCAGAGCAGTGTTTGCAGTATAGTAACTGTTGAAAGAAGGATATTCTTTGAAAAGTTCCATCTAGTGAGCAATGCAGAAGACCCGAGCTCTGACTCAGCTTTAGCAGCCTGGGGAAATCCTTTTTTTCTTTGTTCTGACTCTTGGTTCTTTTTTTTATCTCAGGGTTGCACCCACGGCATATGGAGGCTCCCAGGCTAGGGTTCAAATCATAGCTACAGCTGCCAGCCTACCCCACAGCCACAGCAACGCAGATTCCGAGCCACGTCTGCGACCTACACCACAGCTCACAGCAACGCCAGGTCCTTAACCCACTGAGTGAGGCCAGAGATCGAACCCGAAACCATGGTTCCTAGATGGATTCGTTTCCACTGTGCCACGATGGGAACTCCTGACTCTTGGTTCTTGATTGATGTTTTCACCAGTTACTTTTTGAGTGTCCCGTGGGTCCGAGACTTCCACCTAGCAGGTTCTCATAATGCTCGCAGTCAGGATGGAGAGAGAGAAAATGGGAGGACAAACGAGAGCGCTCGAGTGCCCTGGTGGCTGCCCAGGTGATGGGAGCAAGTACAGAGGCAAGAAGCATTTGGAGTCTGAGCTCCTCTCCACCACGCTTCCTCCCGGTGCTCCCTCCCCACCTTTCGCGTCCTTCCCCTTCCCCCCTCTCTTCCTTAGTGGGTCTCTGTAGAAGGCGTCTCTGTACAAGAAAGGTATAGAAAGATAATGCTTACAGCAAGGTTCGAGTCTCATGAAAGTCGTTTGCACGTGCTGAAGCTGGTGGCCAAGGATAAGCGGAGAGTAAGAAGAGAGCCTGAAATGTCAGTTCAGGGAGTTCGGGTTTGGGTCTGTCCCTTCTGTTCTCTTTGCTCCTCTGCATATTTGGTATTGAGTCTGAGCTGTCATTCACCCATGGCGGTGGTCTGGCACATTCTATAGTACAGTCGTTAAATCCGGCTCTCGCCTTTTCACGATACCGCCCAGGGTCACATTGGAATCTTTTGTTTCTTTTTCTGGTTTAAGTTTCATGGTTTTTAAACAAAGGTTTTTTAAGTGTTAGGTTGTTGGCCGTTGTTTGTAAGTTTTAGGTGGGGAATACTGCAGGAATTAGCTTACCCTGTTAGCGGCTGATGGGAGGTGGTCTCCTGTACATAGGCTCTGCCCAGAAACGTCGGTTGAGCAGCAGCCAGGTGGCCTTGTCCCCCTGCACGTGCTCCCTGTCCACACACTCGTGTCCAGGCAGATTTTTTTTCCCAGGGGTTGCACAATGTCACTCAGTAGACCTACTTGCAATGGTGATGGACGTTTCTAGAGCTGCATTTCCAACACAGTAGCCACAAGCCGTGTGTGACCGTCAAGTGCTTGGGAGGTGGCTAGTGGGAGGGAGGGACTGAGTTATTAATTTTATTTTTATTTAAACGTGAATTCCCATGGAATCCCAACTCCGTTTGCAGCTGGCGGCTGGCAGCACAGGCTCAGCACCACCTTGGTCAAACCCAGCAGGTAGGAGTTCTTTGGGGAAGGGCCCCAGGCTCTTCTCCCTCCAGCCAAGGCTTGGCACCCCCACCCCCACGCACCCCCAGTAGGGAAGCAGGGCCTGCTTTACCAGCTGAGGGTTAGGAAGTAAATGGTATTTGTCACACTGTCTGAACCTGTCTTGCACGGCCTGCCCAGGTAAGTTCTCTGGCAGAAGTTGGTGGCTGAGTATCCAGCAAGAGGGAGGCTGTCTGGGTCAGCAGGGCCGTGGCCCTCTGGCTTTGCCGCCCAGCTGCTCCACATGGAGCTGTGCCAAAGAAGCAGCTTCACAAGGTGACTGTGTCTTGGGCCTTTGTTGGTCTTTTTGACGACCTGAATCCCAGTGACCCAGAGCCTGCACTTCTCTGTCCAGATTGATGCTTGTATTTATCCCATACAGACTTCTCAGGAATTTTCTTCTATAGGTGATGGATCTTTGTATCCAGAAAAAAAAATTCATTGATTTACTCCCTATTTATAAGAAAAATAAGTTCATGAGTTGGAGTCCTCCATCTCTGTGTGGAATAAGGAACAGTTTAGCATTTTCCTGCCTTGCCACCAGCTGCCCAAACCTTAGAGAGCTGTTGATGTCCAGGGGAAAACTTTTATCATGGGGGACATCTCCACGGAAACTGGAGGAACTGTGGCTCCTGCAGCTTTTCCCCTACCTGATACCAGTCTTCTCGTGACATCACGGTTTGCTGCATTGGGCTGCTTGTTAGGTACAGGCACTGAATCTGTCTCCAGGTGAGAGATGCAATGATAAGAGCTTGAGCACCAGCTTTAAAAAAAAAAAAAAGAAAGAAAGAAAGATTTAATGTATTTAATGCGATGAGCTGTAAAAATGAAGACCGAAGGGGAAAAGAGCTGTGGTGGCTCATTAATAATTCCACTGTGCATGAGGAGTCTTGCCTGGAGGGGCTTTCTTTTACCCTCACGAAGACATGCAGCTGGGGATTTCACTTCTGCGGCCACCCTTCCAGCAGCATTCTAAAGCTTCTCTCTCCACTGCTGACTTGATCTTGCAGCAGTGGGTTCAGAGCCCCCGGTGGGTGGTATATGACTCAGCTGGCAGTCCCCCCCGCCCCGCCCCCAGAGAAGCAGCTGTCCGCATCACAGAGGCCAGTCCGGGGCCTGGCTCTTGCCTTCCTGTTCCCCTTCTTCAGACCCCTGGAACCAGGCCTGCCTTTCCTGAGACCGCCCCTCGGCAAGGCAGGGTGAGGCTGGCAGGTCCCAGAGTCCCAGCCTGGGTTTTGCCAGTCTGAATACCAATCTGAGTAGCTCTGAGGAGACTCTAGCTGGGCTGGAGATTGTCAGGGCCTGGTAGACCCGAAGAACCCTAGGCCTCCTTCCATTTTTTTTTCCCTTCTTGGGCTCACCACTCCAGCTGGGGTGTGATATATGGATGCACGTGGGTATCTGGAGCTCCCAGGGGCTTGTCGCAAGGAGGTCTGCAGAGTCCCTCACCTTTAGGCTGAAGAGGAGTGAAAGTGGAGCACTGTTCTGAGGTGTTGTTTGTGTGGACTAGACAACCTGGAGAGTCTCCTCCAGCCTCTGCGGTGATCCAGCTCACTGTGGGGAGCGCTGACCAGGCCCCTGCGCACTGTAAGATGCTGCCAGGGCCTTAAGGGGAGCAAGTGAGAGGCTGGCCGCCGGCCGGCTGGAGGGGTGGGGCCAGGTCCCTGCCCAGACACCTCCGAGGAAGTTTACCCCCTGCCTACCGCTCTTTGCTCCTCTCCCAGCAGAGGCTGGCCAGAGGCAGCCAAGAAGAAGAGGCTCCCTGGCCCTTCCAGGTGTGTGAGCTCTCCAGGTGTGCTTCTCCCCACTGCCAGGAACGTGAAGTACGGTCCTGGTGGCCTGTGAACCTGACAGGAGTGAGTGAGAGCTTTGTCTGCAGTGTCCTGCGCAGAGGCCTTGCCAGAGGTGGACCCTGTCTCATGGATGTGTTTAGGGGGCTTCCATTTCTGGAAGTACCTGGCATTAATTCCAAGCTGTCTTTAGTGTGTACTTGTATTATTTTGTTTCTTTTCTGCTTTTTAACTTCTGGGAACATTCTTTCTGACTGTGAGCATCTTTTATCAATGGTCCGTCGTCGCTGGCCACTGTTCTGCGGCATGAGGGGACCTGAGCCACCTCTGCCTTTCTGATGACATCTTTTCCAGCTAACACGGTCCCCCTCCTCATTTCTGTAAACTCCTCAAGCGTGAGGGCGGCCTTGCCCCTCATGGCCTGTGCTCTTTCTCTTTGGCCCAAACTAAAGATTCTGCCAGCAAGCAGTGCTGCCACTGCCAGGTAAGGAGAAGGTGATTCTTGCCTCGAGCTCCAGCTGTCTGAATCCTGCTGTTCATAAGCTCTCTGGCAGATTGGAGCAGCAGGAGTCTTGGTCACGCCATGTACTTGTGGGTTTTAAATTAACACATTTCACTTACTGCCATGCTCTTTGCATGGGGGGGGGTGTGAGGGATGCAGAGTTGAGCAGGACTTGCCATTGTCTCTGCCCTGACCAGCTGAGGGCAGGTGGTGATGGTACAGGCTTAGCCAGATTTATGAAAGGGTCTTTGTTTATTTAAGGTATAGAGGACCTTATGAGTTTCCGTTTGTGTGTTCCCTTTCTTATTACTAAGTGCTAATCTGGACCTCACTTTATTTTTTTTTTTCTTACGGGCACATCCACAGTATGTGGAAGTTCCCGGGCCAGGGATTGACTCCAAGCTGCAGATGCAGCAACACTGGATCCTTTAACCCACCGCACTGGGCCGGGGGTCGAATCTGCACCTCCACAACGACCCCAGCCGCCACAGTTGGATTCTTATAACCCACTGTGCCACAGTGGGAACTCGAATCTCACTTTAAACCTGAGTTAAATTGTAAATTTAACAAGGCTAAGTACCATGGCCGCCTCCCGCCATGGTGCCCGGGAGCTTTCTGAATGTGTGATCAATATTTATTAACATTCTGCCGCTGTCTCTTGCACCAGCGACCTGACTGTCAGTCGTCAGGAGCTGTGGTGTGCAGAGTGAACTCGTTAATTAGATTTCCTCGCCCTGCGCTGCGCACCACGTTTGCGCCGCAGAGCACGACCCACCTGGAGGCAGATGCACACCCTTGCTGTCAGGGAGGATGTGTCGCCCGTGAAAAGTTGGAATGAGTTCTTTTCCTCCAAGGATTAATAGCCCCCTCAAGGGATGTCCCTTTCCTCTGCAGCATTTCACGTGGGCTCTGCAGCTTCTCGGTGTCTCCGTGGGCTGTGGGGTGAGGGCGGGGCCCTGGGGCCCAGCCTCCTTTCTGTCTCTGAAGAGACGGGCAAGATGCCCCCAGATTCGAAGTGTTTTCACAAGGAAGCTTCTTGTACCTGTGGAACTGGCATATTCCTAGGATAAGGAATTTTTAAAATAACGTTTATGGAAGATTGTTTCTGTTTAACATAATACGATATCATCATGGAAACACAGGAAAAAATAAAATTAAAGCCACCTATAATCTTACTACCCAGAGAGAATCGCTGCCATATTTTGGTAGATTTCCTTTGCATATAAAATGTTTTTTATGCATATAAAATATTTATGAAATTGGGCTTGTATACTTCTATATTTATGTGTGTGCTGGTTTTTCAAGCAGTTTGCGTCGTGTTTTCCCGTACCGTTACCTGCTCTCAAACGTTGGTCATTTAACATTGGGCTTGATGTTCCATCAGTAAGGAACCATAGCTTATTTGGGGTGTCTGTCATCACAGCGTGGGGACCTCTTAGCTCGACGTGTGACCCTGTCTGTCCAGGCCAGCGAGACTCATGCCCCTCAGGCCGTGTGGCTCCCCGGGACCCTCCTGACTGTTGCCTTCTGTTTTGCAGATTGTTTGCTTCATGAGGAGAACTTCTCGGTGAGGTGCCCCAAGCACAAGGTGAGGCAGAGCCCCAAGAGCCAGTGCTCCCTGCTGGGGACTGGGCCGGGGAGGGACTGGAGGCGACCAGGGCTGCGAGAAAGGAGCTGGAAGGGGACACGGGGCTCTCCTGGTCTCCCCTTAGTTTAAGGGGAGCCCAGATCACAGGTTGGCAGGAGGTAGGGTTGGTTGTAGCCCAGGCATGTAAGCAAAGGCGTCTGCCCTGATTAAGGACGAGAGCTGACTCCAGGCTTGGGGGAAACTTACAGTCCCCTCCAGGTTTTACTTCTGCAGAAGCAAATCTGCCCTTGATTCAAGAGGTGATCTCTGGGTCACCTCTTCAATTTAGAAAAGGAAGGTCAGCGGGGGAATGACCTGTTTCCAAGACACCACACACGGGGAGAGGGGAGGGTTTGGAGAAGGGACCCCAAGGAAAGGACTGGGGTGGTGGACGCCCTGCGGTGGCTGTGCTTCCCGGGCCGAGGGCACACTGACACCTGGTGGCCAGTGGTACTCATGGTCTGCAACCTCCTAGTGGGGCCAGAAAGTGCTAGAGAGAGGTCCTGGCAGGTCTGCCCTCAAATGCTTCTGGAAGATGCGTGCTTATGCTTTTCTTTAAAAATTATTGCCAGTGGTGGGTCATAGGATCTTACGGTTTTTCTCTTTATATTTTTTAATTAATTTACATGTTTTTTAAGATTTTCTCTTTTTTAATGATCACATTTTGCCTTAGAAAACCCTGAGTATCTCCTGTTTGTCATTCAGTACTGACTCTGCTTTCTCTTTCCTGTTCCGTGTGCGTCCCTGTCCTCACCTCCGCCCGCCCTGACCCCCGCACTCGTTCTCCTGTCCCTCCTGTCCTGTCTCCTTGGCTTCTCTGCCGGCGTCAGCCTCCCCTCCCATGCCCTCTCCCCCACTTGCAGAACAAGACAGCGAAAGGCAGCCTCAGCACAGAGCAGTCCGAGCGGGGGTGAGGGGGGCAGTGTGCGCGTGGGAATGGAAAGTTCAGCAAGCACAGGTGAGTCGGGGCCACCACCCCTGCCAGACTCCAAGGGTGTCGTGGCCTCTGCCCTGTCGCCCAGGCCAGGCTGCACCGCCAGCATTTAATCGCACGGACTGCCAGCACCAGGTGGATAAGGTGTTTGTCCGTTTGTTGCTTAGCTCCCCAGAATATGTGTGGAGAGGTGGCGTGAGGCTTTAAAACAGTCCCATCATCCATTGAGGTTCAGGGTGACTGTTCCCCAAGGCAGGCCTGTTTGTGGGGTTCCTGGGGGCAGACGGCAGCTGACTTCTGGGGTGGACCCTCTGGGCTGGGGGCACTTCTGCCGGTAACCCTCACTCTGCCCGGCTCAGAAAGGCTTCTTGCCAGAGGTGTTTTCTTTTTAATTTACTTCTCTAAAGTGTACGGTGGATTTTCCTTTGAAAAAAAAATTCCCCAACCTTTGCTAGTTGAAATCTCCCCCCCCCCCCAGTACTATGAAGGTTTTCTTTTCATAGAAGTACAGAGGGAAGGAAAATCCCCTCGAAGATTTAGGAGAGTTTAGGATCCCATTTAATTTCACTTTTAAAACTCTCAGGAGACTGAGGTGTGCTTCCTGTGTGTCTGTGGGCTCGTGGTCAGGGCTGGCCGCGTGCACCTAGGAGAGCAGGGTTATAGCACGCAGGCGCTCCCGCTGCCTTCCTCACCCTCCCAGGCCTCGCCGAGTCACTGGGGGTAAAGGAGGACATTGTAATGAGAAGAAAAACCAAAATGTAACTTGGGACGCTTGCTGCTACAGGATGGAGTCGGAGACCAGATGTCTCAGAAATGTTCATCGAGGGATTATTTCTCCAGTGAGCGTGTCTGTGTGTGTTGTAGGCACCTGAGATCCACGCACCCGTGCGCCCGGCCTGGCTCTCTGGGCAGCACCAGGTGCCTGCATCTCTGTGGAGTGTCCCTCTTTGTTACAGTGGGGTGGGGCAGGGGCAGGGAGGTCTGCCTTTCTCTGGAATGTACCTGACAGTAATTCGAGGAAGAAGTGGAATCATCTCAGAGCGTGGCACTTCTCCTCCAGGAAGTCATTTGGTTTTTAGGTGGGTCCCAGTACCGACCCCCAGAGGAGGCCCCCCTCCACTGTGGGATGAGTCTGGGGGGCTTGTGGGGGTTACATTGCTCTCCCGAGAGGCTGTCGAGGGTGGACTTGCATACTCACTTTTCTCTCCCCTCCGTGGAGGGGGGTTGGGAAAGGAGGGAGCAGAGCAGGACGGGAGGCTGGGTCACAGGAGCCACCTGACCCCGGGGGGGGCCCTGTGGACTCCTGGAGCCCGAGGGTCCTAAACCGCGGGGTCCCCGACCCTCAGGGCAGCACCCTCCTGGGTGGTTTTCAAGAATGTTTCCTTTTGGGGAGTTCCTGCTGTGGCATAGTGGGTTAAGACTCCGACCGCAGCAGTTTGGGTTGCTGTGGAGGTGTAGCTTCGATCCCCAATCCCCGGGCCAACGCGGTGGGCTAAGCGTCTGGCGTTGCTGTAGCTGTGGCTCGGATTCAGTCCCTGGCCTGGGAACTTCCATATGCCACAGGAGCGGCCACTAAAACAAAAGGGAATGTTTCTGTTGGCCCTTCTGTGGGTCCCTGGGCTTGGTCACCATTTCTAGGCACGTCTGCCACCTTCCTGGCCCAGGCGGTTAGCGCCAAGTTGTATGGGAGGCCGTGTGGGATGTTGCTGGAAGGACCCAGCAAGAGCTGTTCAGGAGAGAACCGTCTGTCTCTGGGGCTTTTGTTCCTGTCCTGGGATTCCAACCTGTGTTGAGAAGAAGAATCCTGGGCCCTGGGCCTGGTGGGCAGATCTCCTCTTGGAAGTTTTAATTTTGCCCACCATGGCCTCCCCTTCTGCCCGTTCCTGGGCTCTGCCAGCCGACAGAGCCCTCTGCTCTCATGGGACGAGAGGCTTCATCGTTCATTCCTCAGAACGTTGGTGTTACTGTTCCCGTTTATGGCAAAGTAGCTGAGGTGCTGAGTGAGGACGTGGCCTGTCCCTCGGTTTGCGGCCGCCCAAGTGTCCCGAAGTCAGACACTCACCGCGTGGGGGAAGCACGGATGGACACAGCCAGTGTCGCCCACCCTAAGGGCTGCCACGGGGCTGGGCCCTTCCTTGTCCCGCCCTCTCAGCTCAGAGTCACCTTGCAGGCAGTGCCATCCTAAGGGCCAGGGCTTCTGTCAGCCCTCAGCAGGCTGTGTAGAAACCCAGTGACGAGGGACAGAAGCACAGCGCCCATGCCTCCCTGCCCCCACCCCCAGGGAGCATTCATCTTGGTGTTCGTGCTGCAGACAGAGCCACCATCGCTGGGTCTCCTGGCAGGAAAGGGACAGTGACGGTACATGTGAGTCCCAGCTCGTGGTGTGGAAGGTGCTGTGTGACCAAGGTCAGGCCACCCACTTCAGTTTCTCCTCTAAAAAGAGGAGTGACAGTGGCCAACCTTGTGAGGATTCAGTTAAGAAATATCTCTTATGTGCCCAGCGCAGCCTGGCCTGTGGCGAGGCTTCCGCAAGCCCTGGGCGCGCTGCCCTCTCAGCCGCACACCGAACCCTGCAGCTGTCCAGGGCTGGCGGCCAGGAGACCTGAGTTCTAATCTCCTGCCACCCTCCTGCCAGCATGTGAGTACCTGGCGCTCGTCCCTCCACAGGCAGCAGTGCCTGAGAGGAAAGCCGCCAGTGGGCCCCCCCCGCTCAGGTCTGAGGGTGACGAAGCAGCCTGGCAGGGCTGTGGCCACCCGCCCTTTCCCCTGTGCTGATGTCGTCTGGCCCAGCTAGAGGACAGGGCTCTGACAGCAGAACCCCCACTTCTGTCTTCCGTGCTCACCTGTGGTAAACCAGAGGACCCCGCTTCCCCGCCAGGCCCCACACAGTGAACGGCAGCCTCCCTGTCCCAGCGCTGGGCCTCAGCAAGCACCGTGCTGTCAGTGGTTGGAATGTCACACAACCTGCCCACGCGTCCGGATGTCCCCCTCCCCTGGGCTGTCTGGGCAGGTTCTGGGGTTCCACACCGTGGAGGCTTGATTCCATCTGCTTCTCTCCTTCCCCAGCCCAGGCGGCCCCTCCCCCCCTCCCCTCCCACCTGCAGCCCCTCTCAGACTCCTCTCCTCCTGGGCAGAGGGTCCCGTCACATGTCCAGTTTAGCCCAGGCACCTGAGGCTCCCTTCCTCCGTCTGGGCTTCTGCACCTGCACTTAATCCCTGGGCCACAGCCCTGCGCCTCCATCTCCTTTCTGGGTCTCTCAGCTTCGGTGTCACTTTTGGACTTTTGGACAGTGGGAAGTCTGGTGGGGCTGAGACGGTGGAGCCGGGCCGCAGCTGGAGGGGCGGCTTGGATGTGGAGGGGTGCAGCGGACAGCCTGCCCCGGCCCCGGTTAGGCCACGGGCGGCGGCAGCAAGGAGGGCAGGAGCGTGACAAGTGGCCAGGGTGAAATCCTGTTCCTGGCAGCCGGACCTGCAGGTGCCTTTCCACAGAGAACAGTGCGTCCTTGGCCCCGAGGGCTCCGCGCCTGCCCTGGGGCTCCGCCTTCTCAGCCTCTCCCTGCACTTTGGACTGGACCCACAGCGATGGAGGCCTGAGGCAGAGTCCCTGGGGCCCAATCAAAAGAGCTTCACCAGATGTAAGCCCCAGTCTCACCTCTGACCGGCCACATGGCTTTGAGCCATGCGTATCACCTCCCTCAGCTTCCTCCTCTCTAAGATGTGGGGGTCACACCTGCTACTGTTGTCACGGAGTAACGTCTGTAAAGCCCCCAGCACAAAAAAACTGTCCTTCCCATTCTCCCTACTAGAGAAACAGTTCTTAGAAGAAACTGAGGAATTAGAGTCTCATCACACTGGGGGTATCAAGCATTTGGGCCCGTCCAGCGTCGGTCCCTGTTGGGGAGGCTGGAAGCCAGAGCCCTGATGGCAGGGATTGCAGATGGAAGGGCTGAGGCTGCCTGCACAGGCGGCCCACATCTGCAGCAAGATTTTGCCCCTTTGGTCATTTTTTGAGGTGCCCTATTAGCCTCATCCTTGTCCTCACATTTACAAAGGGCCTTTGGTCCTTGGGGTGACACCAGAGAAGGCTGCGTCTCCCCTTTCCTGGCAGCCTTGGCCTGGATTGGCAGGATGACTCAGCCGCTGGCCCAAGTCCCCAGGCCCCTGCAGCTGCAGTCCTGGAGTTTGCTTTTTTCTGAGGGTGGCAACGTTGTCCTGCTGTCTCTGAGTCTCCTACTGTTTGTTCACGTTTCCTGCCAAGCGGCTAGGAAGGGCAGGTGCCTGTCTGTTCTTGACTCACACGCACAGACCAGCCTTCTTAACTGTTTCTCACATTAGTAAGTTTTACAAGTCAAACCAGAGCTGCAGTGGTGACACCACCACAGAGTTATGCTGTGGGCCACTAGGGAAGTCCAGTGAGTTATGGAAACAGAAAAGAGATAGTGATGCTTGGGTTTTCCTGAAGTTAATTTGTTGGAGGAGGGTACCAGCCCCCGATACTCGTGTGTACGTATGTGTACACACACATGGTCGCACACACGGTTTCTAGGAGTGCTGTGATTGGCAGGAAGGTGAGGGTGAGGCTGCCACTGCTCTTGGCTTCTGGCTTAATTTTTCTGGGCTGAATTCCTTGGAAACTGCTGTCTCTCTGAGGCCTTGGCACACGTCATGACCCACAAAGCATTCTGAGTACAACCCCACATACCCCAGGCAGTCATCAGGGTAGTCTTGCTGAGCCTGGAGCCTGGGCTGGAAGAGGAGACACCAGCGGCAGGACCTGGGGAGCCTGGGAGGATGAGCTGAGACCTGCCCCCGTTGGAGCTGCTGGGCGGAGTGGGCTCTATTAGGGGTGAAGAGCCTCCAGTCACTGGAGGCAGCCATGACGTGATCCTGAGCCAGTTATTCCAAGGTTGGCTGGTGCTGAGCCACCTCTGAGGACGGGCCCAGCCACAGGACGCACGGGATGGGGTTTTGAGCAAAGGCAGCCCAAGAGTTGCCCTGCTCCAGGACAGCCCCGCCCGGGGACCAGGAGTCCTCTTCGGGTCTTGAGGAGGTGGACATGCCTAGAGGGGCCCTGAGTCTGGTCCCAGTGAAGCTGGCTAGGTCATTGCCGCCTTTCCCCTGTACCAGGCCCTCAGCCACTAGCCTTGGGAGTCTGTGGTGTTAGCAGCATGTCCACAGGGCGTCTGTAGTCCTGGACCCAGAGCCCATCCTGGCGCCACCGTAGAGCAGGGGCTGCCGGCTGCAGCAGCACATGGGGGTTCCCAGCACCCAGTGTCTCTTTGTCTTGCAGGTGAGACTGTGGAGATGAGAAGGTGGTGGAAACTCGTGATGGAATGGAAATGGTCCTCCTGTGCAGCCACACCCCACCCCGCCCCACCCCGTGTGCCTGCCCGTGCCAGCACTTCCTTCCTAAGTTCTTACATCACTCTCAAACCGGTGACACCACAGGAAAGAAAGACCCAAGAAGTTGGAATGGCTGTTTCCATGGACACAATCTCCATAGTGACAATGTGGGGGGAGGGGGGAGGGGTGGGATGATGGGAAAGGGTGGGGGGAATTAAAAGGGAGGGATAAAAATATATATATATAAATCTATTTTTAGTCTGGAAAGACTTTGTTTAAATGAAAGGTGCGCTATCCCTTTTGATTCTATTTTAAAATTAAAGAACTCCAAATTTGTTCTAATAACAGTGAAATTTAAATGTGAAATTGAACTGAACAAACTCATCTCACGAGAACAGGGGTGGCTTAGATCCTTAGCCCAGCTTTCACAGTTCAGAGACTCTAGACCCGGGGTTGGAAGAGCAGACAAATCACAGCAAACCGTTCTTTTGTCACGAATTTGCCTCGGAGTGGGAAGGTTGGGGGGGAGGGAAGGGGGGATGGTCCATGCTTTCAAGTGTGGGAGAATGATGTTTAAACACAAAAATAAAATTGTTTTCATTTCCAGAAACACTATTTATTTATTATTTTTTTAAAATTTTATCTCTTAGGGGGTGAAATTGGCAGATGCCCCAAGGTCACAGTTGTGGCCTGTGGGAGCCCCAAGCGTCCCATTAAGTGGCTCGGCCAGCAGGGTCCAGGGCTGGCAGCCTCAGGGCACGTTCCAGGCAGCTGTGCCCTGACCCCCAGGACAAACAGGATGGAACTGAAGCTGAAGGAGTGGACACAGAGGGACAGTGTCAGGTGTGATCATGTGGGGTCAGCTGACCAGGAATACCCACCCTACCCTTTTTTCTTTTGCTTTCATTTTTATAAAGGAAAAGGGGGCCTGTCAGTTGAGCAGCCCCATGCTACACGATTCTTTATGTTGTATTGTTGTTTTGTTTTGTAAATTGTATAATTTTTAAATGTCTTGTTTTAAAAAAAATACAAAAAAATCTTGTTAAGGCCTTAAGAAGGGGTTAGTGCATCTTTCAGGGGTCACTCTGCTGCGGGGATAAAATAGCTGTTTCACAAACAGTTTTATTTAAAAAACAAAACAAAAAAATCAAAAAAATAATAAACTTCATTTTAACCTTGTTTCCTTTTTTGTTTACTCTAAAGTGAATGTGTTTCTTTCTCCTCCCATCCCAGCCCCCACCCCAGGGGGCTCTGGTTCTGTTGCAGAGGCGGCTGCCACTTGACTGGCCCAGCAGAGCAGCCCCAGCCTCGCACAGGCCCAGCGGCATTTGTAGCAGAACCTGGAATGAAGCAAACCGAGAGCTTCTCTGCAGCTCAGCCTGGAGGGTGGAACTCAGCCATGTATGGGGCTGGCCAGATGACTTTAAGTTGATACGAGGACATATTTTCAATCAACATTAATTTTAAAGGTTATTAAAAAATAATGCAATGTTAATGGACTTTATTTTAGGGAACAGAAATACTGGAAGGAATGTTGTGAAGTAGAAATAAGCAATTATAAATGTGTTCCTGTGCGCTCATCAGTCTGAGGCTGCAGAAACGGCAGATTAATTTTGTCACAGTGGCTTCATCCAGCAGTGCAGTCCGGTCCTCACTGGGCTGTTCCAGAGTGGGGGTGGGGTGCTGTGTGGACCAGGGGACCTGCATAGAACTGACAGCTTTTTGAGCTCCTTGGCGTCCCCTCTGGTCTCGGCTTGGCATTAACACAGTTCAGATGGATAGATTAGGGGTGGGGGGCTAAACCACAAAATATGAAAGATAGTTAACCTTAGGGAAGATGTTTTCCTGACAGTAAATTATGGTTCTTCGTCGCTTTGGCATTTGTTCTCTTGTCTCCTTTGAATTGCTGATGGTACTTTGAGTGAGACGCTTGTGATCCTTCTAGGCGTTTCCCCACACTGGCTTCTGCAAAGAGCGGTTAACTGGGGGGTGGTCCTGTTCCACACTTTACTCCTGAGTCTACTCCGTCTTCTGCAGGAAGAACTTTACATGTTCAACTCCTGCCACTTTTTTTTGAGTTCTGTATGTGTGTGTGGGGGGGGGGTGGTTAATAGACTATTTTCTAGAACAGTTTTCAGTTCATAGCACTGTCGAGCAGAAAGTGCAGAGATATCAGAGTTCCTGCTGTGGTGCAACAGGATGGGTGACGTCTCTACATCGTCAGGACTCAGGTTCGATTCCCTGCCCAGCACAGTGGGTTAAAGGATCTGTAGGTCGCAGCTGTGGCTCAGATCTGATCCCTGGCCTGAGAAACTCCATATGCCACAGGGTGGGGGGCTGGGGGGGGGGCAAAAACGGAAGAGAAAGGAAAAAAAACCCCAGGTATCTGTCTTCTGCCCCCAGACACATGCACACAGCCTCCCCCAGTGTCAACGTTCCTCCACCACAGTGGTGCGTCTTCCTTTATTGGTGAGTTTGCAGCAACACCTCACCCAGAGCCCTTGGTTTCGATTAAGGTTCACTCTTGGTGCACATTCTGTGGGTTTGGACAAAGACAGAAAGACATGTAACCCGAGTTCCCTTTGTGTCTCAGCGGTTAACAAACCCGACTAGTATCTGTGAGGAAGCAGGTTCGATCCCTGGCCTCTCTCAGTAGGTTAAGGATCTGGCGTTGCCATGAGCTGTAGTGTAGTTTGCAGACGCGGCTCAGATCTGGCTTTGCTGTGGCTGTGGTGTAGGCCGGCTGCTGTAGCTCCGATTCCACCCCTAGCCTGGGAACCTCCATATGTCGCAGGTGCGGCCCTAAAAAAAAAAAAAAAAAAGACATTTTTTTATCCACCTTAGAGTATCCTATAGTAGTTTTCACTGCCCTAAAAATCCTCTGTGCTCCGCCTCTTTGTCCCCTCCCCCCAACCTCCTGGAGACCCCTGATCTTTCACTGTCTCCATAGTTTCTGCCTTTTCCAGAATCTCTTGGAGTCACACAGTATATTGCCTTTTCAGATTGGTTTCTTCCATCTGGTCATAGGTATTTAAGGTCCTTCCATGTCTTTTCAAGGCTTGATAGCTCATTTCTTTTTTAGTGCTGAAGAAAACTCCATGGCCTGGACGTACCACAGTTTAAACGGTGGTTAAAAAACA
>PVHT021183617.1:3134767-3147495 GCA_004024745.2 Catagonus wagneri
TCTCCATAGTTTCTGCCTTTTCCAGAATCTCTTGGAGTCACACAGTATATTGCCTTTTCAGATTGGTTTCTTCCATCTGGTCATAGGTATTTAAGGTCCTTCCATGTCTTTTCAAGGCTTGATAGCTCATTTCTTTTTTAGTGCTGAAGAAAACTCCATGGCCTGGACGTACCACAGTTTAAACGGTGGTTAAAAAACACAACAGCGTTACCGTCTGAACCAGTAAGTGTTGCATTCCATTCACGTTGTGCAGCCAGAACTTTTTCATCTTGCGGAAGCCAAAACCCTGCACCCATAAACCCAGGGGAGGCCAGGCCGCTGGGCGTGGGCCGCAGTGGAGCCACCAGCTTCCCTAGCGCCCAGCTAGGTGCTGCAGCTCCCTCCCTGCTTTCTAGAGCTTTCTCCCCAGGATGTGCTCCGCATCGCCTTGGGGTCCCAGGGCTGGGTCTCTGTGCTTTTGGGGTCCACGGCCTGGCGCTTTCTGCTCCGCCATCTTGCTGAGGTCACCCTGGACTCAGTCTCAGGTCCCTGTATCCAGAGGAGCCTTCCCTGCACAGCGAACAGCAGTGACACCGGGATGGAGCGGGGCGGGGTGGGGAACAGGGGAGTGGGGGCTCGTCCCTCTGGCTGCAGGAGCTTCATCAGAGCAGAAGCCAGCAGGGGTAGGCTGAATACTGAATATGTTTCTAAAGTAATCTCAGAAACATAGATGCCAGCCCTGATTGAAGTTTACACCCAGTATAGACCAGTAGCTCAGAGCATGAGTTTTGAGAAGCAGCTAATGGTGCTCTGACTTTGACCCCCTGGTGTGATCCCTGAGACTGGGTTTGTAGACCCTAAAGCCACCTATTTCAGAGAGTGGGGAGGACAGCGAGTGAACGGCAGCACCTGGCACGTGAGTGCTGAGTGAACAGAAGCTAGGATTGCACAGTGATTGCAAAAGGCCACTGAACTTGAGATTCAGATTATCCTCAAGGTCGCACTGTCCTGGGCAACAGTCCCCGATGTGGGGGAGGGCCCTGTCTAAACTGCAAATGTGTCTGCCACTGCCCTTCATGCGTCCATTAGAGTGACTGCTTGGAAGAGGGCATGACACATCCAAACCCAAGGGTAGACAAAGTCAGTTTATCCAAGGGCACTCTGAGGCGTACACTTGAACCGTCCCGCCAGCCCCACCTGATTCTCTGACTGTCCTGCCAACTGGGACAGGAACATTCACCTGAGGCCGACTGAGAGACCCCAGGCTGGATCTAGAAGACACCAGGGTGCCCATGCGTCTTACCTTCTTTGTGGAATGGCCTTAAAATTGGTTCCCCTGCCTCCTCGAGGTCCAGGAACCCCAGTTCCGCACAGTCCATGAAGCCTATTCCTCTGAGGACAGTCACAGCCTGTGCTAAGCCACCGTGTACCCTGACCTTACCGGTAGCCCAGTCAGCAAAGGAAAGTGCCCCCTCCCCGCTTCTCCGGGTCAGGAAACAGCACAGGAAGGAGATTCACCACCTGGTTGGGCACAAAAGCTAGAAGGTCCAAGGACCGATTGCAACCAACAGGAAAGGGTTTCTGGGCCATCAGGGAGACTAGAGAGCTCTGAAAACATTCCTGCCTCCCCACCCCCAGACTCAGGTGGCCACAGCCACAACCAAGCGGAAACCAAGGAAGCTAAGCCGGCAGCCGGCCAGGCGAGGGGCCTCAGCATCACTGTGAGCGGCCTTGAGGTGGGGTAGGGGGTCAGCTCTGGGCAGCCACTGAGAACTAGAAGGTTGTGTGTGTGTGTGTGCGTGCGCGTGGACATATGTGTTAATGTGTGGTTTTGTGGGTGTGTAAATATGTGCATGTGAGTAATCAGCGTGTGAGTGGTTTGTGAGTGCGTGACTCTGGGTCTATGTTCAGTGTTCTAGTGAAATGAGGGAACACCAAGAACTTTATCCCTCACAATGGTCCCTCTGATCATTATGCTGTCCCTCCGGCACCGGGCAGGTGCCAGTAACAAACGTGGGAGGTGAAGGTCACTCAGGAGGCAACAGGACAAGGGTGTGTTCTGGGGATGAGGCTGTGACCACATTAGGGAATGTGAGCCCTAAGTGATGGGTAGTGGCAAGATCAAGCCTGAAGACGTCTGATTCTTCAGAATCTTTACAGAGCTGGGAGTCTGACCGGGGGAAGGGAGGACTTCTCGTGTCCTTGTGGCAAGCACATGGGGAGGGCAGGAGGAACAGTGGCCACCCGCGCACCTGACTTTCCTTGACCCCTCCCTGCGCCCTCTGGCGGCCCAGTCTCCCTAGCAGGTTGTCGCAGAGCAGAGGGCAAAGGCCGGTCTTGGCTCCCTTTATAAAGAGGGCCTAGGCTGGTCAAGGCCTCGGAGGGTTCCGCCTGGCCCGGTCCTAGGTGCTTGGTGTGGTGAGGAGCCCAGTGTGCACTGAGGCAGCCATGGGGCTGCTGAATGGGGATTCACTGGGGACCCTGGCCTTGGCCATGGTCATCTTCCTGCTCCTGGTGGACCTGATGCACCGGCGCTCACGCTGGGCCAAACGCTACCCACCAGGCCCCATGCCACTGCCTGTGCTGGGTAACCTGCTGCAGGTGGACTTCCAAGACCCAGTTCTCAGCTTTAGCCAGGTGAGCAAGGCGACGGTGGGAAGTGGGCAGTGAAGGTCTTGGGGACCCTACCCGGCAGCAGACTGGCTAGTGGATGAAGCCACAGTCTGGCCTAGGAGCTGGGCTGAGAAGAGGAGGCAGATTCGAGAGGCTTCCTGAGGGAGGGTATTTGTGCAGTGCCTGAGGGCAGTTCAGATTTTCCAAGCAAAGATCAAAGAGAGCAAAGGTGGAGAACGGGTTGGGGTGGAAAAGACTTGGCCCCAAGCTGGGGATTCAGTTGGCTAGCACTTCAGTGGTGTGAGCCTGAGTCCCCTCTGGTTACATTAGAGGAAATGTCTTGAGAATGGGGATTGGAGTCTGGTCATGAGCTCTGTTTAAATCAGGAAGTTGAGACTGGGAGAGGTACAGTGATCTGGTTCAAATCTTTTGCCATCTTGAGATCTTGGGCCTCAGTTTCTTCACCTGCAAAACGGGGTGCTAACTTGGCCTGTTGGCAGTTTTGGTGACCTTTGCACAGTCATAGCTGGGTGGTCTGAGCCAACTTGAGGTCCTGGACCATAACGTATGTAACCCCCAGGATCCCGAGGCTGGATGAAGTAAGTGCTTGCACCAAGTGTGACCCCCAAGACTAACCCGGTGAGGCTGGGCCTGCAGCCTGGTGGGGCCTGGGCTTGACAAACACCTTCAATGTTTGGCCTGCAGCTGCGGCGCCGCTTTGGGGACGTGTTCAGCCTACAGCAGTTCTGGAGCCCCTTGGTGGTAATCAACGGGTCAGCAGCTGTGCGAGAGGCGCTGGTGCACCACAGCCATGACACCTCTGACCGTCCACTGCATCAGCATTTGGGTTATGGGCCGCGCTCTGAAGGCAAGCAGAGGAAGGGGCGGACCACGCCTCAGCGGGGAATGGGCCAGCAGTGACCTGATCCCCGCAGGGCCAAGCAGAGACAGGGCCGTGGACGTTTGGTGCAAGAAGAGTAAGAGGAGTGCGAATGTGAAGGGGTGGCAGGCAGGTGGAGGGAGTCTGTGCCAAGAGTTGAGCGAATGGAGTTCCCCCATCGTGGAGCAGCAGAAACAAATCCGACTAGGAACCATGAGGTTGCGGGTTTGATCCCTGGCCTCTCTCAGTGGGTTAAGGATCTGGCCTTGCCGGTGAGCTGTGGTGTAGGTCGCAGCCGCGGCTCTGATCTGATGTTGCTGTGGCTGTGGCACTGTGGTGTAGGTCGGCAGCTGTAGCTCCAAGACCCCCGGCCTGGGAACCTCTTTCATATGCCCCAGGTGCGGCCCTAAAAAGCTAGACAAAACACAGCAAAACAGTTGAGCGAGTAAGAACATGGGTGAGGCAGAGGAGAGCGGGCCTTACTAAGGGAGGGGACCCGGGGCCACCGCGGACACAAAGGGAAGGTCAAGGTGCAGAGAGAGAAATCAGGAGGACAAAGTCAAAGTGGCAGAGCACGGGGCGGGCCAGGACCTTTCCTGAATGGTCACGACGGGCAAAGCAAAAAGTGGGGCCAAGGCCCGCCCGCCCTTAGCCGGGAGAGTTGGCGGCAATGAAGGCAGGCAGAGACTGGGACCTGGAATCTAGAAGCTGTGTCAAAGTGGGCGGGATTTGGGGGGGCGGGGAAGCGAGGTTAGTGTGGGCGGAGCTGGGGTGAGACCGGCCCCCGAAGGGGCGGGACCATGTGAGCGGGGCGGGGCGGGGCGGGGCGAGGAGAATCCCGCGAGCGCGGTTAGCACAGTTAGTGGGGGCAGAGGGCGGGGCCTGGGCACACCCTAGCCACGCCCACGTGCCCGCTCCGCCCCCAGGAGTGATCCTGGCTCGCTATGGGAAAGCGTGGCGCGAGCAGCGGCGCTTCTCCGTGACCACCTTGCGCAACTTCGGCCTGGGCAAGAAGTCGTTGGAGCAGTGGGTGACCCAAGAGGCCTCGTACCTTTGTGCCGCCTTCACCGACCAGGCTGGTGAGTGCTGGAGCTGAGGGACAGGAGACAGGTTTGGAGAAGCTGGGGAAGAGATGAAGGCGACGCCCTGACTTGCACCGTTCCCGCTCAGGACGCCCCTTTAGCCCTAAATCCCTTCTGAATAAAGCGGGGAGCAACGTGATCTCCTTCCTCACCTTCGGGCGCCGCTTCGAGTATGACGACCCTTGCATCCTCAAGCTTCTGGACCTACTGGAGGGTGCAGTGAAGGAGGAGCTGGGCCTCCTGCGCCAGGTGCGGGAAGGGAGGCGTGGAGGAGCCCTTCAGGGCGAGCTCCATGGCAGCGGCCTCCGTCCTGCAGTGGGCCTCCCGGGAGGGGGTCAGAGGGAAAGGCCCTTCCAGGAGAGGCAACTGCAAGAGAAAAGGCCTGGAAGCGGGGGAAATGACAGCACGAATGGAAGGGGCGGAGCCAGGCTCAGCTGGCTTAGGAGTGGGAGGGCTTCTTCACTGGAAAACACCAGCTCCCATGAGATGCAGATTTTAGGTTTATTCTTCTGGGCCCAGGGCCAGGAGAGAGGGTGAACTTAGGGAGGAACAAGGTCAATGGTGGGGAAACCCTGGAGAAGGCCAAGACCTGACCGGCAGAGGTGAACACCTGGGCACCAGGAGGTCCCAGGGCCCCACAAGTGTGACCCTCGCAGGTGATAGAAGCAGTCCCGGTTCTGATGCGTATCCCAGGGCTGGCCGCCAAGCTCTTCCCAGCACAGAGGGCCTTCATAGCCAAGGTAGATGAGCTGATCACAGAGCACAGGATGACCCGGGACCCGGCCCAGCCACCCCGAGACTTGACTGATGCCTTCCTGGACGAGATAAAAGAAGTGAGGTGCCAGGGAACGGGACGGGGATGTGGGTTAAGGGCCCCGGGAGGGGAGCTCAGGCAAGGTGGGGACCTTGTATCACCAAGTGACCACGCACCTGGGCTGACAGGAGCGGAGTGGGAGGCCACTGGGGGGCCTCCTCCCTCTGCCCCTGAGCTCACCTTCCCAGGCCCAGGGGAACCCCGAGAGCAGCTTCAATGAAGAGAACCTCCGCCTGTTGGTGATTGACCTGTTCTCTGCCGGAACGAGCACCACCTCAACCACACTGGCCTGGGCCCTCCTCCTCATGATCCTGCACCCAGACGTGCAGCGTGAGCCTAGCCCCAGGGCCCAGGTGGGATGGGTGAGGGAGGAAAGGGACAGCCCAAGGGCCTAAGCTGGGTTGCTTTGGCCACCAGCAGCAGCTCTGTGAGCCCAGCTCAGAGGTCACAGTGACCTTCTCTGCATGGGCACAGCCCTTCACATGATCCATTGTCAGGAGGAGGTTGGAACCCCTCCCTCGGGTCTGACCATGAGGACACTTATCTTTCCAGAACGCGTCCAACAGGAAATCGATGCGGTGATAGGGCGTGTGCGGCAGCCGGAGATGCAGGATCAGGCCCTCATGCCCTTCACCGTGGCCGTGATCCATGAGGTGCAGCGCTTTGGGGACGTCGTCCCACTGGGCGTGGCCCACATGACATCTCGTGACATTGAAGTGCAGGGCTTCCTCATCCCCAAGGTAAGCCTGCAGCCCTCCTCACCCCAGCTCAGCACCACCTGCCACCTGGTAACCCCAGGTGCCTGTTGCCGGTGGGGCCAGGACTGGAACCCAGGCCACCAAATCCTCATTTCCACAGGCACTGAATGTCCCAGCCTGGGTGGGTGTGGCGATGAGGGCAGAGGCAGGGCTGGCCCTGTCCATTCAGAAATCCCGGGTGGGGGGAAGACAAACTAAATCATGCCACAGAGTTTTTGAGGAACCCATGCGAGAAGCCGAGAAACTTCCTGGGCTGAGGGTTACTTGAAGAGTCCAGGTGTGTGCCAGGCAGTGTGTGTATGTGCCCCTCTGTGTTTGGTGGCAGGGGTCCAAACACCAGCCCCCTGGACCAGACCCCACCCATGCCAGATATCTCTTGCCAGGGGACCACACTCATCACCAACCTGTCATCGGTGCTGAAAGACGAGGCCATCTGGAAGAAACCCCTCCGCTTCCATCCGGAGCGCTTCCTGGACGCCAAGGGCCGCTTCGCCAAGCAGGAGGCCTTCGTACCCTTCTCCACAGGTGCTAGAGGGGTGCCTAGATCACTTCCCTCTCCTGAGGGGGTTTGGAGGGTGGAGCCCAGGCTTCCAGGCTCACGGAGTCCCCGTGCCCATCCGCAGGCCGCCGCTCTTGCCTTGGGGAGCCCCTGGCCCGCATGGAGCTCTTCCTCTTCTTCACCACCCTCCTGCAGCACTTTAGCTTCGCGGTGCCCACTGGGCAGCCTCGCCCCAGTGACCACGGCGTCTTTGCCCTCCTGATGAGCCCATCCCCCTACCAGCTCTGTGCTGTGCCCCGCTAGAGGAGGCACCGAGCCCCCGACCTGCTCTTCAGCAGTAGCCCTCACGTCCAATAAAGCAGTCTGCTATATGCAACTTCGCTCGAGTTCCACCTGGGGCCTCTGACCAGCCCCTGGGCAGTGATGGGGTCTTAGCAGCCCGCCCAAGACCAGCCCCTACCCCTGCCTGATCCATCGTTACGTGGCATTTGACCTCATTTGGGAAATGGGTACTGAAGCTCAGAAGGTGACAGCATACCCATGGAGACCCATTACTAGTGATAAAGCCTATAAAGAGGTTCTGGCTTCTCCCGGGAGGAACCAGGATAGGCTGGTAAGAGATGTCCACACACAGCTTGCAGCACAGGCCAGCAGCTTGGCCAGCACCGTCAGGTCTGCTGCCCTGAAAGGCGGGGAGCTCCGGGCTCCCTGGGAAGCGATACATCGAGTTATCACCCGAGGCTCCGTCTTCAGGGCCAGAGCTCTCCCTGTGAGGCCCGATGGCGGCTCAGGAGGGAGCCACCTCCCTGGGCCTCTTAGTCACCCAAGATGAGAAGGGTCCCCTTTCCCTGAGGGATGCTCATGCCCCGCCCCTGCCCAGTAGGAGTTGCCACTCACGCCCTGCTGGAGCGAGGAGGACGCTCCAACCTGGGGCTCTGTCCTCCGAGGTCAGGCCGGCCTCTTATGAGGTTGACAGGGGCAGGAATAAGCCCCTGTGGGCACAGGCACACCCTAGAGGCAGGGGTCAAGCCTGTACTCATGTGACATTGAGTCACAGATGGGGTAGCCAGAGCAGGAGGAGGCCATGCAGGGAGCCTGGAGGACGACACCCTGGCTCAAAAGACCTTGCTTTTGCTATGACACCTTGTGACCTTGCGCTTCTAGTTCTCCTTCACCCAATAAGTAATTTCCATCAGGTGGCTTCTGGGTCCGGTCTTCCTACTCTGACTCTGGGGCTGTGACCTTATTAGGCTGGAACCCCAGCTGACGGCAGGGACCGATATCCTCCACCCATGCTCACCTCCTCAGGTGACTGGTTCTGGACTGAGCACACACGGGTATCACCCAAGGTCTTTTTTTTTTTCACTTTTTTATTTTTTAAAAACTTTTGTCTTTTTAGAGCCATACCCGCAGCACATGGAGGTTCCCAGGCTAGGGGTCGAATTGGAGCTGTAGCCACCGGCCTACACCACAACCACAGCAAGGCGGGATCTGAACCGCATATGCGACCTACACCACAGCTCACGGCAACGCAGGATCCCCAACCCACTGGGCGAAGCCAGGAATCGAACCCACGTTCTCATGGATGCTAGCTGGGTTCGTTAGCTGCTGAGCCACGACAGGAACTCCCAGGTACCATCCACGGGCTTCCGGTGGCTGCTTACCTGCATCTTAGGCATACTCTTTGGTACATTTAGGTTAACAGTTTGGGGACCACAGACACTCAGGGCAGGAGCACCCTCTCAACCAGGCCACTTCCGCCTTCATGACAGAGAGCTCCCCAGCTCTTAGCACTCAGGGAACTTGGTCTGCCCCTTGGCACTGAGTCAGAAGGCCAGCCAGGGCCCCCTTCAGCCCCCAGCGTACCCACTGTTGTATCAGGGCTTGGTGGCAGGAGGGGGTGTTCCTGCAGCTTTTGGGGACAGGGAGTGTGGATGGAGCTACGCTGGGTTTGGGAAGCCTGAAGCCATCAAGGAGGTGGCCAGGCCTGCAGAGGCAGAGACTGTGGATTTAGTGGATTTATTGGATGCTTGTCATTCATGGTTCTGAGTCTTGGGGAGGTCAGAAGCTGGGAACCATGCCGGCCAGAGCGTCCTCAGGAGCTGGGACACCCAGCCCCGAGGCCTTTCTTCCTTGATGTTCACCTCAGAAACCTCTAAAAAGCACAGACAGGCATGTCTTGTGGGCCCCTTCCTGGAGGAACCGTCCCCAGGGCCACAGCACCCTCTGGTGCCAGGGGAGCAGGACAGCATTGATAACAAGCTAGGTGTTCCTCCAGCCCAAGGGGAATGGCCTTAAGCCCTGCCAGCCCAGGATGGAAGCAGCATGGGGGCTCCTTCAGAAAAGACAGGGCATCTGGCTGCCTGGGTTTCTCCCTGCCCTCCCAAGGGCAGAGGGTCTGGGAGGAGCGGGCTGTCTGTGACCTCTGCAGGGTCACTGCAATTAGGGAGGAAGGCAGTCCGGCTACAGCAGGACGGGGTCAGCTGTCTTACCAGCAGTATACACGGCAATCTCCTTTGGGACTCTTTTATTTTCCTAGGAAAGAAGGAGGGCACAGTGAGTGGGCCTGAGGCAGGTTCCACACTGTGCAGATGGGGAGACTGAGGCTCACTTCACAGGAAGTCAGGGGAGGCCAGGATTCGGATCCTCTCTCTGCTCCCCACGTCTGCTCCTCTCAGCTCCACACAGAGCTGTCACTCCACTGGGATGGCAGTTTGGCCCAGTCACCTTAGGGGTGGCCCAGTCCCCTTGGGGGTGCCTGAGCACCGCCCTCCTTTCCCAGAGCCGCTCCAGACACCCTGCAGCACCCCGGGCCTTCTCAGTAAGACCCCTGCTGGGAGCAGGCTTCCTTACCTCCCAGCCTGGGGTCCCTGCCACCTCCACCTCCTCAGCCACCTCCTTCCCAGCAGGAATGGGGTCGGCAGCTTCCTCCCCCTCATCCTGGGACAGGATACCAGTCTCCTCCTTGGGGGCAGCATCATTCAGTCCTCCGGTTGCCGCAGGGGTCGTGGTCTGCAGGGAGGGACGAGAGGGCAGAATATGGGCAGGAAGGCCCTCTGATCCCCTAATCATTTCCCTGCTCCCCACAATTGGAGTGTGTACAGTTCTTCGTTTTTCCAGAGAAGTCCCTCCTTTCTCAGGGCGAGCTGCGGTAGGGTTGTGCTTTACCTAGAGGGGCCCTGCCACTGTCCCTGGGACTCCGCGCCCTGAGCTGGGGCCCCCGAGTCTCATGGAACTCTGACAGGGGAGAGCCCCGGCCCGGGCCTTCCAGGGCAGGCTTCACTGACCTCAAAGTCTTGCTTCTTCCCACGCTTGACTCTGCGTATCTACGGAGGGAAACAGAAGCGACGAAGAGCTACAAGTGTCTGGTGGGAATCCTTCCCTGCCTGGCCCATCCTCTTACCAAAGCCAATCGAGAGTGCCCAGGACAGCCACCCACTCCAGGGGAAGGGGGGTCCCCAGCCCTTACCCACCTGAGTGGTCACAGGGTAGCACTTATCCATCAGCCCCCACACTGGCCTTAAGGTCTCCCCTATGGGCTGCACAACAAGGAGAGACAGAGAAGGCTGAGGTGACATTTTAAGGGCTCAAACAGATAAAAAGATAAAACTTTGCATTCACAAAACAAAAATAGTCTCTAAAATAGAGATGTTCAGGAGTTCCCACGTGGCTCAGTGGGTTAAGGATCTGGTCTTGTCACTGCAGTGGCTCTGTTACTACAGTGGTGCAGGTTTGGGCCCTGGCCCAGGAACTCCTGCATGCCGCAGATGTGACCAAAATAAGTTAATTAATTAAATAAAGCAAAATAAAATAAAATAGAAATGTTCAAACATCAATCTCTAATACTTTAAAAACAACAAACAAGAGGGAGTTCCCTTCGTGGCTCAGCAGTTAACAAACCTGACTAGGACCCATGAGGATGTGGTTTTAATCCCTGGCCTTGCTCGTGGGTTAAGGATCTGGTGTTGCCACGAGCTGTGGTGTAGGTCACAGACACGGCTCGGATCCTGAGCTGCTGTGGCTGTGGGGTAGGCCGGCAGTTATAGCTCTGATTCGACCCCTAACCTGGGAAACTCCATGTGCCGCAGGTGCAGCTGTAAAAAGAAACAACAACAACAACGAAAATATAATGGAAGTTAAAAGTCCAATCAAAGTGTAGAAGATAAAGTTGAAAAAATATTTTCCAGAAAGAAAAGACGAGATCAGGAGCTCCAGCAGCTAAATCACAGAGCTTTCTGAGAGAGGGAACAGACTATACACGGGGGTGGCAGGGAGAGATACCAAACTTTTTTATCAAAACAACTTCTCAAAGATCAGGGACGTGAGTTTCCAGAAAAGAAGGAACCACCAAGTGTCTAGGACAATGGATGAAGGAGACCTACCCCAGGTTATGTCATCAATAAATTTCAAAACACTGAGGATGAAGAGAACCTGAAAATTTCTGGAGATACAAAGAAAAAAGTCTTTTAGGAATTCAACTTTCATCAGACTTTCCAGCACCAATCTTTGAAGCTAGAAGGTAATGTGGATCTTCAAAATCTATGAGAAAATTACATCTAGTCTAGAATTCTATACCTAGCCAAATTCTTAGTTAAATAAATGAATTAAGACCTTTTCAGATATGTAATATCCCAAGACTACCTACCCCTCAGGAAACAACTAGAGGTTGTGCTGCACCAAAATAAAGAGTAATGGGGCTCCTGTTGCACATGAAAGAAGTGAAGCACCCCGCAGAATGGCGGAGAGGGGAGGTCCCAGGACAGCTGAGCAGTAGGCCTCAGGGACATCTGTCCAAATGGAAACAGCAGGGGAGTTCCTGTTGTATCTCAGCGGTAACGAACCCAACTAGTATCCCTGAGGTTATGGATGCGATCCCTGGCCCTGCTCAGTGGGTTAAGGATCCAGCAATGCCATGAGCTGTGGTGTAGGTTGCAGACACAGCTCAGATCCGGCATTGCTGTGGCTGTGGCGTAGGCCAGCAGCTGCAACTCCGATTCAACCCCTAGCTTGGGAACTTCCATATGCCACCGGTGCGGCCCTAAAAAAAAGCAGAAAAAGAATGTAAACAGCAGGATGAAGGGCTCCATGAGTCATATTTCTAGGAAAATGATGATATTGATAAACCAGCTAATTTGCCTAAATGTATTGCAAGATTTATTTTTTGGTAGAGAATTTGGATGAATTAATTATAGGTACAGAAAAAACTAAAAACTCTTTTTTTTAATTTTATGTCTGCACCCACGACATAGGGAAGTTCCCAGAGCAGAAATCGAATCTCAGCCACAGTTGCTGCAGCTGTGGCAATGCTGGATCCTTTTAACCCACTGTGCCTGGCCAGGATCAAACCACAGCGGTGACCCAAGTCGCTGCGGTGACAACACTGGATCCTTAAACTGCCATACCACAAGAGAACTCATATTTATAGTGGTTTTATCTGTAGTTCCTAAAAACTAGCAACAGTCCAGATATCTCTTAACTTTGTTTGTGTGTTTTTTGCCTTTTTGTCATTTTTTAGGGCCGCACCTGCAGCATGTGGAGGTTCCCAAGCTAGGGGTCTAATCGGAGCTGTAGCCGCCGGCCTACACCACAGCCACAGCAACGCAGGATCCGAGCCGCGTCTGCGACCTACACCACAGCTCACGGCAACACCGGATCATTAACCCACTGAGCAAGGCCAGGGATCGAACCCACGACCTCATGGTTCCTAGTCGGATTCGTTAACCACTGAGCCACGAAGGGAACTCCCCAGATATCTCTTAACTTTGAATGGACAAACCATACAGTGGACAATTACTCAACAATAAGAAGGCACAAACTGCTACCCACCATGGGTGATCTCAGCTGCATTGTGCTAAGTGAAAGAAACCAGATGCAAAAGATTACATACCAGAGATTTCCATTTATAAGACCATCTTGCGAGGGAAAACCACAGGAACAAAAAACTGTTCACTGGATTCTAGGGGCTGGGGGAAGAGCTGACTATGAGTGAGTATGGGAGAACTTTTTGAAGTGATGGAACTGTTCTGCATCTTGGTTGTGATAGCAGTTACACAACTGTGTACGTCTGTCAAAACTCACAGCACAAGACAAAAAAAAAAAAAAA
>PVHT021183617.1:3148495-3158611 GCA_004024745.2 Catagonus wagneri
AAAAAAAAAAAAAAAGAAAGAAACCTCACAGAACTGTATGCTAAAAATGATGTATTTCACTCTCTATAAATAATACTTTAATTTTTAAAAAAATGAATAAAAAGAGCCTACAGTAGGGCAGGGAAACTTAAAAGACAAAATAACATAAAAATCAGCAAAAAAGCAAAAATGATACTTAAAATTTTTTAACAGTTGAAGATGTCATTACTCAGATTAAAACACTTACAATGATGCCAGAAACTAGGATGTAACTATACTGGAAGGCCAGGGAGAGATGAAATGTGTGCTGGAGCTGGCAGGCAGTGTGCAGAGCTTGTTACAAGAGCTATACCCTCATCCTTCATTGCAGGAATTCATTGGATAGTGTTTAAATTTGAAAAATCAAGACAAAGCAGGGTAAGCTTTCTATTAAGAACAATGGAGGCAAAATCAAAGGGCTTGGCTAGAAAGTTGAAAGCTGGAAAGACTGCCAGCCCGGGTTGTGCAAATTTTGAGTGAAAAGAGTTGGGTAAAAGGCAGCAAGTTTTTGTTTTAAGTTTGACTCACCAAACTATGTATAATGCACATTTTTTTTAATGGCTGCACCCATAGCATATGGGAGTTCCCAGGCCAGAGATCGAATCTGAGCCGCAGCTGCGACCTGTGCCAGAGCTGCAGGTCAGGGATCCAACCTGCGCTGCCACAGCAGGAACTCCTATATGCACATATCTTTGATGACAAGAAAACTTTTAAATAGTTTAAAAAATTAATTAAAAAAAAGGAAGCAACATTGGGTTCCATGATCTCCATCATGGGCCTTCTTAGGGCCTCTCCAGCCTCTCAAAAGTTGCTCCTGAGATACACAGTACATACTTCCCACAGCACATGCTGCTGGGGCACAGATAAGCTTGTCCCCATGAAAATCCCCTTTTCCCAATGGCACTAGGTGGAGAGCAGGAGGCCTCCAGAGACCTGATACGTGGTTCTCTCCTGTCACCATGGGCAGCCTGGGTCTAGTCACTGTCCCTCTGGGAGCTGAAGTTTCCTCATCTCTAAAGTGGGAGCTGCTAGGCTGCTGTGAAGTTTCAACGGCATAACAGATGGGCCACACCTAAGCCAGCAAGTGGCCCTCAGTGGGCATCCAGCATCCATTTCTATGTTCCTGACAGAGGGCTGGGAGTAGAGGCTTCTGCAGCAGGTTCTTGGACCCAGGACATCCAAGAGGGTAGCCCCAGGCGGGTGTCCTGCTTACCACCCTGTTCACACATGAGTATAGAACCCTACTCCAGGGCTACTCACATGCATTAGGGTTATTTGTTCCTTTAGGTTTGTCTGGGTTACTGCCATGGAGCTCTGAGGTTAGCTTATGGCTACATAGCCCTGAGGGGACCATGGAACCAGCCTGTGAGGCATGAGGGAGGGGGGAGGCCCCTGTTTAATACTCTGCCAGAAACAGGGAATTTCTCAGTCACACACACACACACACACACACACAGCTGGCTGCCCATTTGAGGTCAAGGAGTAGGAGCTCTCTTCATGCTCCACAGAGATGGCCCAGCCTCTAGACCTGACAGAGGTCCCTACCTGCGACAGTTCCCCAGCAATCGCACGGTCAGGGGTGGTTTTCCCCACAGACCCCTGAAAATAGTAGTACACCACCCCTGCAGGTAAATGAAGAAAGACTAGTTAAAACCTTTAAAAGAGTGATGCAATTATTTTGCAATATGCCAGAAATTATATTCTTTTAAACTATTTAAATATGCAATGAGTGGATATATTTTCAAAAAGTATGTAAGCAAAAACTGAAGATTATTACTGTAAGACATCACTCGTTTGTATGGTGTTTTGGTTTGTTTGTGGGTTTTGGGGGGGATGCATTGGCTTTAGAGTGAGACATGGATTTAAACATCAGCTTCACTGTGAAGGTGCAGAGGGAAGAAAGGGAGAAAGAAGGCCAGCCTTGGCTCTGAGCAGTGAGGCCAGCCCTGGGGAGCCAGGCCCATGGCCATCTCAGGAGGGGCCTTTGGGAATCCCAATGAGTAGCTGGGGACTGGGGTGGTTCTGAGATGAGAACCCATTCCCTGTGTCCTTCCATCATCCCCAAATCACCCCAGCACCCAGGCCCTTACCTGCAAGAATGAAGATTTGTACTATATGTAGGAACTGGTAGAGCCTGGGAGGAAAGCAGAGCTGAGCGTGAGGCTGGGGTCTCTTGTGCCCTCACAACTGGGAACTAGTTTTCCTCCCAGTCCTAGTCCCAGGACCTACTCCACCAGGGCGTGTCCAGTAAATACTTATGGATGAATAAATCCAATAGCTGTGACAGGGCTCAGCCTGGGCTTCCTGTTAACCAGCCAGGATGTGTCTGTGCCTCTGCCTCTTTAGAAAGCCAGACTTGGAGCCTGGTGCCCATAAAAACCTGGCCCCTCCCTTGTCCTTTCCTCTTTACATGATTACCAGGTCCGTCTTGCCTCTCCAGCCAGAAGGCAGGGACTTAGCCTCGGCTGGGCGTTCATTGTTGTTCATTTAAGCACTGGATTAGTTCTTCTCCCACAGCCCTTCAAGGCCCTCCCTACTCTGGACTGAAAGATTCCACAACCTAGATCAGAAATAATATCCCACTGCCCATCCTCCTCTCCTAGGACCCCTCCCTTGAGACAAACTGAGCATCTTGGCACTGCCTGCCTACACACACACACACACACACACACACACACACACACAGTGTCCAACTGTCAGTATCAGGCCCTCTGCTCTAGGCACAAAGACACAATAACAATCAGGAAAAGAGGCATTCAGAGCCCTATTTTTCCCTTCTTCATGGGACCAAGTGAGGGGTCCCCTCTTTGGTCTTTAGGGCATGGTAACAGGGCCCACTTAAACTTCTCTCTCTCTCTCTTGCTCACTCTCTCTCACAGAGTTCCCATAGTGGCTCAGTGGAAATGAATCTGACTAGCATCAATGAGGACGCAGGTTCGATCCCTGGCCTCTCTCAGTAGGTTAAGGATCCAGCGTTGCCGTGAGCTGTGGTGTAGGTTGCAAACATGGCTTGGATCCCGCGTTGCTGTGGCTGTGGTATAGGCCGGCAGCTACAGTTCTGATTCAACCCTTAGCCTGGGAACTTCCATATGCTGCAGGTGCAGTCCTAAAAAAGACAAAACAAACCACAAACAAAAACTTACCTCTCTCTCTGGCAGCATAAACCAAACACCATTTTCAGTCTAAGAAGAAGAGATGGGCAAGTCAGCAATCAAGTGGACCCAAGATCCTGGCGGTCCTTTACACTGTGGCTTGCAGGGATTGCAATGGGCTAGAGGCAGTTGGGAAAAATCAGGACCTCCACCCACAGCGTTCATCCAGGGGAGAGCCTGCTGGTCACAACAGGAGGCTAAACTGGGGATGGAGTGGGCTAGTACCAGGAGCTTGCAAAATATTCAGGAATTTCTCCCAAGACCTCAAAGCCCCAAACAAAAGCTGGTTTCAGTGTCCTCAGAACTGGAAAGGTAGGGAGTTCCCATCATGGCTCAGTGGTTAACAAATCCGACTAGGAACCATGAGGCCAGGTTTGATCCCTGGCCTTGCTCAGTGGGTTAAGGATCCGGTGTTGCCATGAGCTGTGGTGTAGGTTGCAGACGTGGCTCGGATCCCGAGTTGCTGTGGCTGTGGTGTAGGCCAGCGTCTGCAGCTCCAATTCAACCCCTAGCCTAGGAACTTCCATATGCCACAGGTGTGGGCCTAAAAAAAAAAAATGAACTGGAAAGGTAGGTCCCAGGGAATCAGGATGGGGAAGCAGGGCTGGAAGATTAAGGCAAAAGGTACAGCTCTAGAAACATATGGTGTCAAATGACCCCGGGTGTAGGTAGCTAATTATTATCATTATTTTTTGTCTTTTTAGGGCCGTATCCACGACATATGTAGGTGGTTAATTATAATAGTAAATAAAAAATTATTACAAATTGCCAACAGCTAAGTAGTTTCTGTGTTACGCAGAATTTTTGCAATAACCTCGGGAGTATTGGAGGAAAGTCCCTAGCCTCCTCAAAAATACCCTGTCTGGAATCCCACCTTCACGTGGAATTGCATATAAACTGATACCATCGTAAAGTCAAGGACTCCAGGGTGACGTGGACCTCAGTGTGGCCAGGTGAGCCTGTCTCCCAAGTGAGTTCCCCATTCTCCACAGGGACTAACTCAGAATCTTTAAACCTCCAGCCCTGCCTCTGCCTTCCTCACTTTCAGCAGGGAACACAGGTGCCATCAGGTGGGAGTTTCCTGGCCTTTCTGCCACCACCCAACCATTTTCTGCTTCTCACAGGTCATTTCCTCTTCAGGCGAGGAGGTTGCACCTCCCTTTCCGGGGTTAGCCCCTTGCTCTACTCCATTCACCTGTTCTTCTCACAACCTGCATGTTTGGGGTCCCCTCTTTCACTTGCATATTCAGCCTTTCTCCTCTGGCTCCTCCCCATCAGTATTTAAACATATCACTCATATCTTCCATCAAAAAAAAAAAGACTTTTTTTTGGCTTTTTTTAGGGCCGCACTTGTGGCATATAGAAGTTCCCAGCCTGGGGGTCCAATCAGAACTGCAGCTGCCGACCAATGCCACAGCCACAGCAACACTGGATCCGAGCCGTGTCCTTGACCTATACCACAGCTCAGAGCAACGTCGGATCCTTAACCTACTGAGCCAGGGACTGAACCCACATCCTCATGGTCACCAGTCGGATTCGTTACCACTGAGCCACAATGGGAACTCCCGACCTCCCGTATCCCTTCTCCAGACACTGCCCTCTCGCCCCCTGCCCCTCACACGAGTCTCCAAGAGAGTGTCCCCAGGGCCCACTGTCACTCCTGCCCACCCCTCCCTCACTCCACAACCCACCTCAATAAGTTTCTGTCCCCATCAGCCTCTGAAACCTCTCTCACCAAGGCGAGTCACCAAACCTAGTGGGCCTTTTTAAGGCCTCACTTCCCTCTCTGCGGGGCACCACACACAGCACGTTCCTTCATGCTATACGGAACTACTTTTTCTCAGAATCCTTTAGCAATATATTCAACAGTAAGATTTTTAGTCATTTACAACTTGGTGTGAGCAAAGTTACCACGCTTTTTCTGAGTAAAGGTTTGGAGGAGAGAAAATGAGTCCTGAGTGAGAGAAGAAGCAGAAGAATGCCAAGTAGAAAGGGGTACAGCAGAGGCAGGCGAGGAGTCCTGAAGGCCACTTCCGCCTGGGTGGTTTACTGAGGGCAGCCTTTTGAAACTGCTTACCAAGTCTGCCAACCTTGCAGATGTCAGCAATTTCCAGGGTATCTTTTGACCATATCAGTGTACAGGCAGCCTATTCACCTTCCCTCAGGCTCCAGGACTGGGACTGAGACGGACGCTGGATCCCAGCTAAGTCTGGGAGTCCAGGGCACAGCCCCTCCCTTTCACAAGGAGAGTGGTGTCTGTGTGTGACATCATGACCTAGGGGGCTTTATGACAGGACAGCCTCTCCAACCTTGGCCAGGGTAGCTTGTCATTGCTTCAGGGTGGCTTAAATCCCCACCAGTCAGAGGCAACACCTTTGTAGGTATCTCTTCAGTTCCATTCAATGCCATCAGTGCTGCTCGAGTACCTACAATATGCCACATTCTATGGAAAGTCTTGTAGGGACAAAAAAACACAAAGGTATATAAGGTTTATTTTGTCACATAACAAAACAAGAACACAGACTGACTATTTCTAAGGGTCATCCATTCATCCACTCATTCAGTGTCTGCTGAACTGTCATTTGGGGCCAGGAATAATGCTGAGGGAATGGAAAGGTAAACAAGATACAGAGACTGCCCTTGAAGACCGTGAAGATATCAAATGGACATCTTCTGATTCAAGACAATAATTTCTATACCCTCCCCAAACTACTATAAATTAACTATATAATAATTACAAAACATGGTGGTTAAAACAAGGAATGCCTTTGTTCCACATACACATGAAATATTTACCAAGAAAGACAATATTCTCAATAGTAAAGCAAGTCCTTATAATTAAAAAAACTTTTTTTTTTTGCTTTTTAGGGCCACACCTGCGGCATATGGAAGTTCCCAGGCTAGGGGTCCAATCGGAGCTACAGCTGACACCCTACCCACAGCCATAGTAATGCAGGATCTGAGCCGCGTCTGCGACCTACACCAAAGCTCACGGCAACGCCAGATCCTTAGTCCACTGAGCAAGGCCAGGGATAGAACACACAACCTCATGGTTCCTAGTCAGATTCGTTTCTACTGCGCCATGACAGGAACTCCTGTAATTTAAAGGATTAGAGTCACTTGAAGTATGTTCTTTGACCACATGAAATTAAATTATAAATCAGTAATGGAGAGATCCCTGAAAAATTCCCAAATATTTGGAAATTAAACAATACCCCCCCTTTTTTTTTGCTTCTTAGGGCCACGTCCACGGCATATGTAAGTTCCCAGGCTAGGGGTCGAATAGGAGCTGACCTACACCACAGCCACAGCAACAACGGGAGATCTGAGCCTCATCTTCGACCTACACCAAAGCTCACGGCAACGCCGGGTCCTTAATCCACTAGTAAGGCCAGGGATCAAACAGGTGTCCTCACAGATACTAGTCGGGTTCATTACCACTAAGCCACGACAGGAGTTCCAACAACACATCTTTAAATAATATATAAGGAGGAGTTCCCACAGTGGCTCATCAGCTAACGAACCCAGCTAGCATCCATGAGGACATGGGTTTGATCCCTGGTCTCGCTCAGTGGGTTAAGGATCTGGCATTACCATGAGCTGTGGTGTAGGTCGCAGATGTGGCTCAGATCCCAAGTTGCTGTGGCTGTGGTGTAGGCTGGCAGCTACAGCTCCGATTGGACCCCTAGCCTGGGAACCTCCATATGCCGTGGGTGCAGCCTTAAAAAGACAAACAAACAAATAAATAAAATGAGGGAATTCCCATCATGGCTCAGCAGTAACAAACTCAACTATTATCCATGAGGACGTGGGTTCAGTACCTGGCCTCCTCAGGGGGTTAAGGATCTGTGGTGTAGGCTGCAGATGCCACTTGGATCCTGAGTTGCTGTGGCTGTGGTGCAGGCTGGCAGCTACAGCTCCAATTAGACCCCTAGCTTGGGAACTTCCATATGCCATGGGTGTGGTCCTAAAAAGACTAAACAAATAAATAATATAGGAGTGAAATAAAAAAAGTCAAAAGGAAAGTTAGAAGTTATTCTGACATGATCGGGCATGTTCAGGGTGGTATGGCCATAGACTAGAAGGTATTCTGAATTGAATGAAAAGGAAAAAAATACCCAAATTTGTGGAATGAAATTAAGCAGTACATAGAGGGAAATTTATAGCACTAAAATACCTATATTAGAAAATAAGAAATGTCTCAAATCAATGACCTCAGTTTCTACTTTAAGAAACTAGAAATGTAAGAGCAAAGTGGAGCTCCCTTTGTGACTTAGTGGGCATAGAACCTGACTATTATCCATGAGGATATGGGTTCGACCCCTAGCCTCACTCAGTGGGTTAAAGAATCCAGTGTTGCTGGTAAGCTGTGGTGTAGGTCAAGGATGCAGCCTGGATCTGGCATTGCTGTGGCTGTGGCATAGACTGATGGCTATGGCTCTGACTCCACTCCTAGCCTGGGAACGTCCATATGCCATGGGTATGGCCCTAAAAAGATGAAAGAAAGAAAGGGAGGAAGGAAGAAATATAAGAGCAAAAAAAGCCAAAGCAAGCACCAAAAAGAAATTTTTTAAATGAAAAGAAATAAAATAGAAAACAGAAAAAGAATAGAAAAAAGTGAATAAAACCAAAAGATCAATAAAATATACAATCCTCTAGATAGACTAGATCAGGAAAAAATAAGATGCAAAAATCAATATTAAGAGTTATAGAGGTCCTGTCATGGCACAGCAGAAACGAATCCTACTAGGAACCATGAGGTTGCAGGTTCGATCCCTGGCCTCGCTCAGTGGGTTAAGGATCTGGCATTGCTGCGGCTGTGGTGTAGGCCGGTAGCTGTAGCTTTGATTAGACCCTATCCTGGAAACCTCCATATGCCGCAGGTGCGGCCTTAAAAAGAGCAAAAAGAAGAGGAATATGAGTGACACTGATGCTGATTCTATAGATATTAACATCATAATAAGGAAACATCATGAACAATGCTATGTCAATATGTTTGACAACATATATTAAAAATGGACAAAATCTTTAAAAGACATAAAATACCAAAGTTCATGCAAGAAGAAATACATAACTGGAATAACTCTATATCTATTAAAGACATTGAATTTATTTAACTTTCCCACAAAGAAAACTTCGGGTCCACGAGGCTTCACTAGTAAATTCTACCAAACTTTTGAGGAAGACACAATTCCAGTTCTACACAAACTCTCCCAGAAAAAAGGAGGAAATACTTCCCATTTCATTCTATGAGGGCAGCATTATCTGATAAAACCAGACAGAGATGACACAAGAACACTATAAAACAATGTCCTTCATAAACACGGACACAAATATTATTAACAAAATCTTACCAACAACTTATAAAAGAAAACACATCATTATCAAAGGAGTTTATCCTCAGAAATGCAAGATTGGTGTCAACATTCAAAAACCAATTAGGGAGTGCCTTTCGTGGCTCAGTGGTTAACGAATCCGACTAGGAACCATGAGGTTGTGTGTTCCATCCCCGGCCTTGCTCAGTGGGTTAAGGATCTGGCGTTGCCGTGAGCTGTGGTGTAGGTTGCAGACATGGCTCAGATCTGGTGTTGCTATGGCTCTGGCGTAGGCCAGCAGCTGTAGCTCCAATTTAGACCCCTAGCCTGGGACCCTCCACATGCCGCGGGTGCGGCCCTAAAATGACAAAAGACAAAAAGACAAAAAAAAAAAAAGGAATCCAACTGCAATGACTCAGTTCACTGCAGAAGTGAGGATCTGATCCCCAGCCTGGCACAGTGGGTTAAAGGATCCAGCATTGCTACAGCTGCCATGTTTGTTGCAGCTGTGGCTTGGATTCAATCCCTGCCCCAGGAACCTCCAATCAGTATAATTCACCATGTTAAGAGACTAAAAGATAAAAATCATGTGATTATCTCAACAGATGCATTAAAAAAACACTTGACAAAAATCAACATCTATTCTTCAACCTGATGGACAAGTATGAAGAACTTATAGCTAACAATATAACTGATGGTAAAACGCTGAATGTTTCCCACTTAAATTCAGGAATAAGGCTAGGATGTCTGCCCTCATTGCTTCTATACAACATTCTACTGGGCATTTTAGACAGTGAATTAAGCTGAGAAATAGAAGTAACTGTCCCTTACATCAGTGGTAAACTTACCATACTCCTGAATGTGGCAATGACGTCAAAGAGAAAGTAAAACATCAGACTGCTCCTCATGCCTAATCTAGTTCAATAACCAAACTAACACTTGAGAATCTGATTTATTATCACTTAATTTTTTCCTGAAGTCCAATTGTATACTCTTAAGAAATTTCTAGAGTCAGAACCTAATTACTGCAACGATTCAGTCCTTTATATGTATCACATATAAAACTATTTGTGTTAATAAAAGAGTTGTAACATTTTCTCTATCAACTTCTGCAAATTGCAAATGAGAAAAAACCTTTCACTTTCATATATATCACAATGCTGTTCATTGATTATACTAATGTTTTTCAAACTTGATAATCACAATCAGCCATTAAATGATGATTGCTTCTTTCAACGAAATAAAAAGCTTAAAATTTAAAAATTAAAGACAGAAGCAAAAGGCAACCAGATTGGAAAGGAAGAAATAAAACTTTATTTTGCAGGCCACATGATTGTGTATAAAATCCTGTGAGATCATCCAAAAAGCTACTAGAGTTTAGCAAGGTACAGGATATGAGATCAATATATAAAAATTGATTATATTTGCTGTGAACCTAAAAACTGCTCTAAAAATTAAACTGTATTAAAAATCAACTACATTTCTAGGAGTTCCCGTCATGGCTCAGTGGTTAACAAATCCGACTAAGAACCATGAGGTTGTGGGTTCGATCCCTGGCCTAGCTCAGTGGGTTAAGGATCTGGTGTTGCCGTGAGCTGTGGTGTAGGTTGCAGACGCGGCTCGGATCCCAC
>PVHT021183617.1:3159611-3279097 GCA_004024745.2 Catagonus wagneri
TTATTAAAATGTCAATTCCACATTCAAATTGATCTACAGATTCAGTGTAATCTCAATAAAAATTTCAGGAAAGTTTTTGGTTGTTGAAATTGGTACACTGTCTCTAAAGTTCACAGGGAAGTGCCAAGGATCCAATTTTGAAAAAATAAATTTGGACAGTAGCCAAGATAGTATAAGACTAGAGTTCCTGGGAATTCCAGCTGTAGCTCAGCCTGACTAGTATCCATGAGAATGTGGGTTCTATTCCTGGCCTTGCTCGGTGGGTTAAGAATCTGGCATTGCTGTGAGCTCAGTGTAGGTCACAGATGTGGCTCAGATCCCAAGTTGTTGTGGCCGTGGCATAAGGCAGCCAGCTACAGCTCTGATTTTTTTTTTTTTTTTTTTTGTCTTTTGTTTTTAGGGCCATACCCGTGGCATGTGGAGGTTCCCAAGCTAGGGCTCTAATCGATAGGTGCTCCAGCTGCCAGCCTATGCCACAGCCACAGCAACATGGGATCTGAGCCACATCTGCGACCTACACCACTGCCCACGGCAACGCAGGATCCTTAACCCACTAAGCGAGGCCAGGGATCAAACTCGCAACCTCATGGTTCCCAGTCGGATTCGTTTCCACTGCGCCACGACAGGAACTCCTACAGCTCTGATTTGACCCCTAGCCTGGGACCTTCCATATGCCCCAGCCTCAGATGTGCCCCCCCCCAAAAAAGTTTAGAGTTTCCTTTGGCACAGTGGGTTAAGGATCTGGCATTGTCACTGCTGTGGTTCATGTCACTAATATGGCATGAGTTCAATCCATGGCCCAGGAACTTCCACATGCTGTGGGTGTGGCCAAAAGAAAAACGACAGTATGGAGTTCCCGTCATGGCGCAGTGGAAACAAATCTGACTAGGAACCATGAGGTTGCAGGTTCTATCCCTGGCCTCGCTCAGTGGGTTAAGGATCAGGCAATGCCATGAGCTGTGGTGTACGTCGCAGAATGGCTCAGATCTAGCATTGCTGTGGCTGTGGTACAGGCTGGCAGCTGTAGCTCTGATTGGACACCTAGGCCAGTAACTTCCATACGCCGAGGGTGCAGCCCTAAAAAGCCAAAAAATAAATAAATAAATGAATAAAATAAAATGGGAAAGACTGGAGTTCCCGCTGTGGTGCAATGGGATTGGTGGCGTCTTGGGAGCACTGGGACACAGGTTCCATCCCCAGCCCAGCACAGTGGTTAAGGATCTGGTGTGGCCACAGCTGCAGCTCAGGTCACAACCGGGGCTTGGAACTGATCCCTGGCCAGGGAACTCCATACGCAGAGTCAGCTGAAAAAAATAAAATAATAAAATAAAATGGGAAAACTGCGCTAGATACGCGTCCATCCCCCATGTTGGCTGGGGTCCCAGCACTAAGCTCAGCCTTGACCCTGACTCCTTCCCCAGTGCTCACAAGGTGTCTGTCAAACCGCACTTTCAGAAAAGACCCATGGACTCCAGGCAAGTGTTAAGGCATGGGTGCAATCTAGGATGGCCAGTGACCTAGACTTCTGGCACCACCTCAGTTTCCTCACCTGAAGATGGGAGGCCAATAGACCCTCTCTGATCTGGGAGGCTGACAAAGACTACGCAGAATACCTGGGCACGGCCTGACATGTTAGCTGTTACTTTTCCCTTTACCCTTCCAGGTTCCGCTTGATGTTCAGAGATAACCTCAGTAGAAAAACGCCAGGAAAGAGGGGTATCCAGAATGCACGACCTGCGGTTTGGTTTGGTCCAGCTCCAAAATTCTGGACTGTTTGGCACAGAGATCCAGAGCTTGGGATTGAAAACTTCCCTGTCTAAATGCGGCTGATGACGCAACCTACCTGCTGGGCGTGGAGAAGCGCTGAGAAGCTAAAGGCCAGGAGAGCGCTTTCGCCTCTGTACCGCGCTTCGAAAGAGCTGGTGCATAGGGAAAAAAAAAAAAAAATTTTTTTTTTTTTTTGGCAGAAAAGCCTCAGAGCTGCCAGGCCAACGCCACGGCAGGCCAGGCGCCATTATCCGCCTCAGCCGCCCCCTGGGGCCGACGGCCGGGGCCCGGGTAGCTGACAGACGAAGCTCCACGACCTGCCTGCCACAGGAGCGCTCGCAGTGACTGACTCTCGGCAGCATCCGGACGCCAACTCGCGGCCCAACGACCAGCCTGGGCCGGGGCGCCCCCAGGCGGCGCGGTCGGGCGATGGTTAAGCTACGGGCGATGGTTAGGCCCGCCAACGGCCGAGAGCGCGATTCCGCAGGCCAGCATGCGCAGCTTCCACCTGAGGTCTCCCACCCAGAGAGAAAGGCTTTTCAGCCAGTAAGAGAGCCCCATAGCCACTCTCCCGCCCACCAATGAAGTTTGTGGGCGTGGCTATAGGTTGAAGCCAATGAGAAAAAAAATTCGTCCCCAGGCCGCACAGAAGGTAGACAAGGGGTGGAGTTGAGAAGTGGTTTCTTTAGCAAGATGGCGGCGAGCGGCCTCCGCCGGGCCGCTGAAGCGGCAACCACCTCGGTGAAGCCCATATTTAGTCGAGACATGAACGAAGCCAAGCGGAGGGTGCGCGAGCTCTACCGCGCCTGGTATCGGGAGGTGCCGAACACTGGTGAGAGGCAGCGGCGCACGCGGGCATCCGGAGGCAGCCGACCAAGGTCGCAGCCGCCGCGGCCTCCGGTTTCTGCCGGGGCGAGCGGAGATCTCCAACTTGGGCAGAGGTGGCTCCAAGTGCTTCAGGGCAGGAGGGTCATACGCGCCTAGTCGTGCTCTGCGTCGGAACCGCGCTTCTTTGTGCCCCGTTCTTTGTCCCCCTTCTTTCTCCCCGAACCCCTGGGAGGGAGAGCAGGGACTGTTACTGACATACTCATTTTATAGGCGAGGCCCAGCCTGTGGTGGATCTGGAACCCCAAGTCATCTCTAGAGTTCCTGAATGTATTTACGGACGCGCGTTAGGTTCTAAAAACCAAAGGGCTGTAGGATTTGAGCGGTCATCTTGTTCCCACTATTTCCTACAGAGAAGGGAAGTGATTTTTCCCAAGGTCATCTGGTAAGACAGTGGTGCCGTTTCCAGTCCCTCCAGGCGAGACGGCCTCCCCCGCAGTCTCCTGTCTTTTTACCTAGCTCTACAGGCTCGGTTTCTTTAGGAACTCCTTCCCCTGCCCTCTGCTGCCTCAGAACCCCCGTATTCACGTGTCAGAGAACCAGTCTGTCCACCTGAAGGATTAAGGTATAAGTTCCCAGGATTCAGAGACTGTCTTTTTTTTTTTTTGCACCCCCCTCAGTGCTGCCCAGTGTAACGATGGAGAAGTTGGGAAACACCTCATCTGAACTGTCAAGGGCACTACAGATGTCAGGGGACATTTTTGTCACAGCCTTTCTCTCTGGTGGAGTGGGTGCGTTCAGGAGGCTGGGATAGGAGGAGGCCGGCTAGGACAAAGCTATGGAATTTGTCTCTTTAGAGACATGGGTTCTTAACCTGGGAGGGTGGGCATTCAGGGGTGGTAAACTAAGACTGTAAGCAAAACTTTGCATTTATGCCTGTGAACATTTTCCTGAGGAAAAGATTCATACACCCAGTGAGCTGGTGTGTGGTTTAGGAGATCAAAGAGCAGAATATTGTAAATTAAAAAACTATAAGCAACCCGGATTCTTGGCCCCTTTTTGCCAGGAACCAGTGGTCTGACCTCAGGCAGGTCTCCACAGTGCTCTAGTGGTAAGATTCTAAATTCCACAATCCATATTAGTTTGCATTAATTTATGTGTTTTTGTCTTATTGTCCCTTTGTTTGCTTTTCCAAAATTCCTAACGTGATACTGACTGTGGTGTTTAACAACTAACTCTGTGGCCGGAAACCTAGATTTTTAGAGTTTACCATTTTCAGTGATTAAATACTCCCACCACGGCTGACTTTTAAGCCATCAAAGCGAGGCCAGTGAAGGCAGATTTGGGAAGAGATGTGTGTAACTGGCTCCCCAGGCAGCCTGTTCCAGCACACCACTGGACACTGAGTTCTTTCTTGTGTGAGTGATCCTCTGTCCTCTCTGTTAACACCTGTAAAGCTGGGATATCTGAGTTTCTCCCATTACATTTCTGCTATTGCTTCTTTGGTTGGATCAGCCCGGCATGGTCTTGTTCTCAGCAGAAGCTTTATTTTTCTACTGCTACCACTCAGTTATGAGTGTAATCAAAGATTCAAACCAACTGTTGATTAACTTGGTCTCTAAATAGCCCTTGTGGTTTTCAGAGCTGGTCGTGACAGTTCTGTAGACCAGAGTGGTGACGTCACAGGAATGGCCACACTGCAAGGTCTCCTCACCAAATGAGCCTACTGGCCTCCTCAACCTCAGTGCCCATTCTAGCCTATGAGCCTGTTTATCCTGTTGCCTGGGCCTTGTGTGCCCCTCTCTTATTTTACCTATCACTCGAGGCCCTGTTCATGCCCTTGTCACCAGCAAATCCACCAAAGGCCCGCCACCAGAGGATGAGAATACAAATGACCGAAACCTAATTTTCAAAGGATATCTATAGGCCTTATCTGAACTCCCAGGTCACTGAGTCTGTGCCACTATTTTAGCACTTAATCAGGGGTTGCTGAATATTGCAATTTTTTTTTTTTTTTTTTTTTGCTTTTTAGGGCCGCACCCGCACATATGGAGGTTCCCAGGCTAGGGGTCATATCAAAACTACAGCTGCCGGCCTAGGCCACAGCTACAGCAACTCGGGATCCGAACCGTGTCTGCAACCTACACCACAGCTCACAGCAACACCAGATCCGCGACCCACTGAGTGAAGCTAGGGATTGAACCCGCATCCTCATGATACTAGTCGCGTTCATTTCCACTGCGCCATGACAGGAGCTGCTGAATATTGTGATTTTTATATTTGCATTCGTGGATGGCTGTCCCTGCAGTAAGAATTTAAAACCTAAGAGCAGAAGCTATACCTTAAATTCCTCTCCTTCTCCCAAGTAACCTAATATAGTAGCTTGCCTTTCATTGCCTGCACACTCAGCAATCTCCCTCAACTCTTAGGTGTGTGTGATGCACAAACCTACACCTATCATTGTACGTTAATTTCAACCATGTCATCTTGTGCCAGCTGTTCCATGCAATAATAACACCATCATTTATTGAAAACTTATTCCATCCAGGGCACAATGTTCTAAGCATCTTGCATTCTCTCACTGACTCTTCACATCAGCTCTGGAGTTACATATGCTGCTCTCATCCTCATTTCATTCACAGATAAATACATTTAGGCATAGAGAAGTTAACATACACAGGATCATATAGCTGATAAGTGACAGAACTGGGATTTGAACCCAGTTGTTCGTACTCTTGAACCGTGCTATCCTCCCTCTTCAAATGCAGTGAGCTTGTCTCCCCAGACAGAATGTAAGCTCTTTGAGAGCAAGCGCCATGTCACACTTCTTCACATCCTCCAGCACCTAGCTTAGGTGATGAATGGGCAACTTATGTGTTCAGTGACTAGCCATTGACTCAATTTTTAAAAAACACATTTTAACCATCTCTACCCTGAATCATGTTTTCTTTCTAGTGCATTTATTCCAGCTAGACATCTCTGTGAAACAGGGACGGGATAAAGTCCGAGAAATGTTTATGAAGAACGCCCACGTCAAAGACCCCAGGGTGGTTGATCTTCTCGTCATTAAGGTAACTGACTCTCCCTGATTGATTTAAAAGAACAGCTAGCCAACTTGTCCAGAGCTTCTCAGTCTTCTCAGATGAACATTTTTGTCTCCCAAGTTTAAAAGCAACTACTGAATCAGTAACTGTTACTTAATGTTTCAAAGGAACCGTTGAACTTAGCGGTTCTCACCTGGTTAAATATTAGATTTATATTTATATAAAAAGATTGTTCAAGGAAAAATCCACTAGGGCTTGCATTTTAAAACTAATAAACAGGAATTCCCTTGTGGCACAAAAAGTTAAGGATCCGGCGTTGTCACTGCAGCAGCTTGGGTCACTGCTGTGGCGTGGGTTCGATCCCTGGCCTGAGAACTTCCAGAGGCTGCAGGCACAGCCAAAAGTAAATAAGTAAAACTAACAACAGACAGAAGAAAGTTTGAGCTCTTCTTGAACCTCATCCCTGGAAGTTAACTGCATCACCTGGTTGCCAGTTTACAGGCAGATTAGGCAAGCTGGCTGAGTCCTGTGTAAATGGAGTGACTTCCTGGGCCTGATTCTGTTGCTTTGGTCTTGTCTTATTAGCATGGAACTTCAGTAAATAACATGGAAAGAATGTTAAGCAGAAATGTTAACCCAGTCAGGTTAGGCAGTCATGGGGCAGAGGCCTGGTAACCTGAAGTCCCCTTGGAACCAGTCAGCCAGAGAGTTAAAGACTATTTGAAAGGCCTCAGAGATTATTTAGTCCAACTACTTCATTTTCCAGATGCAGAATCTATGGTCTAGAGAGAGTGTGTTACTTGCCTAAGGTGACTCAGCAAATCAGGGCCAGAGCAGAGAATCAAGACATGGCCTTTTGTGTCGTAGCCCTTCCACTCAGCCCCTCTGACTGAAGACCTCTCCCCTCCCCTGTGCAGGGAAAGATGGAACTGGAGGAAACGATTAACGTGTGGAAGCAGCGGACACATGTTATGCGGTTTTTCCATGAAACTGAAGCACCAAGGCCAACAGATTTCCTGTCCAAGTTCTATGTTGGCCACGACCCATGAAGTCACTCAGTGGAAAGGTGCATGTTGATATTTAAATATTTTAGAGCGCAAATAAACTCAATATATGATGGTCATTTCATGATAGAGTTCCATCGGTGAACCAATGGGAATCTGTACTTCCGCATTCTCACTTTTTGTCTGAACAAGTTGGGTCTGATATACACACCACCTGTTCTTCCCTCTTCCTGAAGCGTGGTGTTTCCAATAAATTAGATTCTCTTTTCTCAGAGCCTTGCATGTGGGTAAACAGGAAGGATGAAGCCATCTGCTCAGAAACTATCATTCTGCGTACGATGCTGGATGGCTTTGTTAACTTAGCTGTATTTCTACAGCCACGAGGACTGGATAGCTTGGTGTAATGCACAGATTATCCAAAATTAGCCAGCTCTTGCTATTGGAGAAGGATCATAGCAGCAGTAAATGGCCTGTAAGTGGAGTTGACAAGCTGGGCTATTTTCCCCAGGATTCTCAAGAAAATGGTTGCTCAGAGGCCTAGCCCTCTACCTGCAGCAAGCACCAGTCCTTAAAATGAAATTAGCTGCTGGAGTTCCCATTGTGGCTCAGCAGTAACAAACCCAACTAGTATACATGAGGATGTAGGTTCCTGGCCTCGCTCAGTGGGTTAAAGGATCTGGTGTTGCCATGAGCTGTGGTATGGGTTGTAGATGTGGCTTGGATCTGGCGTGGCTGTGGCTGTGGTATAGGCCTGCGACTACAGCTCTGATTCAACCCTTTGCCTGGGAACTTCCATATGCCGGGATTGCGGTCCTAAAAAGACCCCCCCCAAAAAAAAGGAAAAAAGAAAAAGAAATTAATTGCCTGTTCGTAGTTAGGCATTCTGCTAGGGACACAGTTAGTTGTTCAATGCACACACACAACAGAAATAGTCCCACTGTAAACTGGGGTGTAGCTCTAGTGACAAGAAAATAAATAAATCTTGACCCACGTTAAAGAACTAATCTCTGTGTGCTTTGGATGGCAGTCTTCTCTGTTCTTTCCCTGGACAGTCTAATTGCTGGAGAAAGGGGTTCAGTATCACAGGTAAAATCACCCTAAGGAGTCCCAATTTCTTCAGCATTAACAACCCCTGCAACATTCTTTCATATAAGGAACCCAGATTTTGAAAGAATTCTAAAAAAATGATACTTGTCAAGGAATTTTAAACAGTCAGATCTTATGACTGCATGTGATAACTAGTCAGTATTACTCAACACACAAAAAAGCTTGAGGCTATAGTTAGCCTGAGCAGCTCTGTTGCGAGAAAACAGCTTTTACTGGGCTTTTGGAAATAATGAAAATTGGTCCCATGGTGTTCCCTTGTGGCACAGCAGGTTAAGGATCAGGTACACTGTCACTACAACAGTTCAGGTTGCTGTTGTGGCATGGGTTTGATCCCTGGCCTAGGAACTTCTGCATGTTGCAGGCACGGCCAAGGAAGGAAGAAGATTGGTCCTAGGTCCCCATAATTACTTTGTGGATCCATAGGGGTGACTTGTATTTTCAGAGATAGGACAGCAGGGACAAGAAGTTGTAACTAGAACCTGCTTGTGTTGAGAAACTTCCCATCACTCAGTCGTACAGAGCTGATGTTCACTGTGTTTATTTATAATTTGATTATGCTCAGGAACGTCCCAGAGCCTGGCAATCTGGCCTGTGTTCACAGACTGTGTCGGAGGCTTCACTGGGGTTGGGAGGTTGAGGGCCCTGGGCACATCTGCTGATACGACAGGAAAGGAGGAGAGGCCGTGAGCATCACCATTTCTTAAGTTAGAGCTTTGTCCATTCTGTACTTCGTCTGTGCCCTGTAAGAAAGGAGAGTAGCAGTGAATTGGGCAATAGAGCAGTCCTCTAGCCATGCACTGAAAAGAGGACTCCCCAGAGTCGTTCTACCAAACATGGCAGGAGAAAGGCACTTTTGCATACCTTCAATTATTCATCCATACATTTACTGAACATTCACCAGCGGTCATGCACTGGGGGCCCAAAGGTATGTCACAAGAGGCACTGGTCAGTCAGGGAGAAGAGCAGTCACTTTCAGATAGAGGAATGAGCATGAGAAATGAGCAGAAATAAGACAGAGCAGTGTGAAATAGCCTTTCAACTAGGAGGAATAATGAGTCACTGCTTGGGAATGAATGAGTGGGTAATTCAAGAAATAGTGAATGCTGGTGATAGGTTTGTGGTTGGGAATATGGAAGATAAGGCTGGAATAAGTGTGACCACATCATGGCAAGCTCTGAATACCAGACTAAGGAGGAGTTCGGAGTATCCTTGTTTACAGCAGCAAGGCAGCCAATCAGCACATATTATAGCACCGGAAGTCAAAACAAAAAAACTGAATGGGGAGTTCCCGTTGGGGCTCAGCGGTTAACAAACCCTACTAGTATCCATGCGGACTCAGTTTGATCCCTGGCCTTGCTCAGTGGGTTAAGGATCCAGCGTTGCTGTGAGCTGTGATGTAGGTCGCAGCTAGGATCCTGTGTGGCTGTGGCTGTGGCTGTGGCTGTGGTGTGGTCTGGCGGCTACAGCTCTGATTGGACCCCTAGCCTGGGAACCTCCATGTGCTATGGCTGTGGTCATAAGAAGACAAAAAGAAAAAAAAAAAAAACGCTGAATGGAACTGGCATGCAAAGACTGAGCAGTGCATCAGGCCGCAGTGGCTGTATAGGCTGTACTGGTGCAGAGCTTGGTAACCAGAGCTCACCACACTTTTTTTTTTTTCCTTTTCTTTTTACGGCTGCACCTGTGGTGGCATGTGCTTCTGCTTCAAGTGTCCAGATGCTGCTACCAGGCCAAACCATCGCAGTTCAGATGCTCCACCCCACCTCCTGCTCCTTCCTGGTCTATGTAGAGAAGAATCAAGTCTCACCTGTTAGTCATCGTCATCATCATCCTCTGGAACAAAAATGTCATGCTCCTCAAGTAGAGCGGCAAAGTTCTTGCTAATGAGCGTCCCGACATAGAGAAAGGGGATCACGATGGAGAACACACGGAGAAGGCCGAAGGACATCTGCAGGAGGTCAGAGTGGCGGCTGTGAGTTTCAGAACCCACTTTGGGAGGACCACAGAAAGCTTGGCCCTCTCAGGGGCATTCCCTCCTGTGGACCTCAGACCCATTATAAGCAACTTGACTTTAAAATCCTTGGGAAAATTCAGAGAAAAATAATCAGAAGAGCTAAAGTGACTTTATGGCCATCAAACTTAACACTGGAAAGAAAAGTACAAGGCGCTCTACTGACATCTAAAAATTAGGGCACAACCTATTAAATCACTTCCAGATACCTGTAAAAATAAGTGAGAAAGTAATAAGCATCGGACTAGGGAAACAGTTCAGCTCTACCTGAAGACACATACATGAAAACAGGTTACAAAAAAAGAGAATATGTACAGCGAAGGCATATTCTATACAGTTCTGTAAGTAACTGGTTCTCTAGTGCAAGGGTTTTTTTTTTGTTCCCCACCTCAACCCAGGGTTGTGCTTCGGTGAAGCAACCCCAAACTCACTTGTCTGTGTAAGCTTGTGTCAGCCAAACTAGATTTAAAGAATCTGTTTTCTAACCCCCCCACAGAGCCCTGAAGTCAAAATTCAAACTTGTTTGGTATAAGGGACTGTTCCTCTTTTACTAGGAAAACTCCAAGGGTGCTGGGGGCATGTGATAACATTCGGTGGTGGGGAAAAAATAGGATATGGTTGTGGATTGTAGCAGCAGGAATCTGAATTCAGCTGCTAGCTTTGGGCACTGGCTTCACTGCTTTGATTCCTGATTCATTTGTAAAAACACTAATTGTATTAATTCCCTGCACATGAATTAGTCACGTGAATTAAATACTAAGTCACAAAAAGATAAGGTCTCTCCCACGTACCCTTTATTTACAAAGTCCTTCCACAATTCGTTATTTCATGCCATCAGTTCTTCGAGGTAGAGATTCCACGACTTGTGTCTACTGGATACACAAAGCCGAGTCTTGTGGCTCCCCAGAGCCTGGGCACCTCACTCCTCACGGTGCAAAGTGCCGTCCTTCTCCGCTCTTGCCCCCCATCTTCGTCCCCCGGCACCCAGCTCAACACCAGTATCTAACCCTACCCATTTCCTCCTTTCTGTCAAAAATTAGCGCATTAGCCCAAAACTTTGTCCTTGACCGTACTTCCGATCTAAGGCGGCCGTACGACTGGCCTTCGTTCCCATCAATCAGCGACGACCCGCGCACACTCCCCACAATGATTGGCCTCGGCCCCTTCGCCCCGCCTCCAGCCCGACACTCACTTTCACAGGTTTAGGCAAAATGGCGCCGCTGCGAGTAACGATGACTGACCTCGACGGTACCAGATTCCGACCTGAGCTGCTCTGTCTGGCAGCGACATCACCACCTTCCCTAAGGACCAGCCCGCTCCGGAAAGCCCCAAACCGGACAGGTGCCAACGCCAGCCAGCGAGCCGCTCCGGACGCCATCTCCCAGCTCCGCCCCTAGCCTGGGCCCCCGGACCCCACCGCCCCGCCCCTGTGACACCCTCGGGGACTACGCCACCCCAAGCATCGCGATGTTTTAGGTATCGGACGCGAGGTCTAGCTCACAGACTTGCGCAGTGCGCCTAGTTCCTGTTGAGATGCAGAGAGGCGGTTGTCCCTGACCGGGCATGGTGACGTCACGAGGATGACGCGGAAGACCCGGTAAGTCCTCGTTCCCGGCCGGGTGGGTAGGGCCATCAGGCTGGGGCCGTCCGTGGGAAGCCTTAAGATTTCCGTTGTTGTTCTTGCACCCAGGACAGCCAGGGCTTGGCAGAGCAGGAGGTTGTTGAAATGAGAAATCACTTTAATTGAACTTTCAAACGATCGTATTTTTTAACGCTTTAAAAATACAATTCAAATGTATTACTCGTGCTACTTGAATGACTTTGGAATTTTATTACATGTTATAGCCAAATAGAAAAACATATCTGAAAAAAGGGGGGCAAACTGGCTGTGCAGGTGACTGCTAAAATAAACTCGAGCCAAAATGAGTAATAAAAAAAGTAGTGTTTTAATCATATTAAAAGCACTGTAACAGTAAGAAAGATAACAAAAGCCTGTAGAATCTGTGTATAAACAAGGCTGTGGGGGCTCCCATACAGGGCAGGGAAGACAGCTTCCTGCCTGGATCCTGGGCAGCATCTCATCCTCCTGGAAAGGCTCAGAGCCAAAGCCTCTAGTCCCAGTTTGGCCCCCTCTCTCCAAAGGGAGAGAGGCTAAGAAGGGGGAGATTGTGTATACTGGGGGAGGGAATGACCCGACCAGGTTCTGCATCTTCCAGACACTGCCGCTTTACCCTCAGGGTGTCAGGCTTGTCTGGCCTCTGGCTCTGTCCACCACCCACCGTGCTTCTCAGAACAATAGATAATAAAGAAAATGCTTGGCTACATGCTGGTGAGAATAGGTGGTCTTGGCAGATACACTCTGGGTGACGAGCAAGGTGGTGAATGAGTTCCTAGGGGGTTTCAGGAGGAACAGGAACACCTCTTTGGGAGCCCAGCCAGGAGAGAAGAGTTTATCACAGAGAGCCAGGAATCCCATGCCTCAGTGCCTAGAATGCCCAGAATGGAAAACCAGAGTAACAAACTGGCTTGCTCAGCGAGCCTCACTGCCTTTCCACTTCTTTAGATTCCCACTTGGCAGCTGAGGAAAGAGTACAAGCAGGATTTCTGCTGACATATAAAAGGTACTGGCTCCTCCTGAGGCAATGACTAGAACCATCTGTAGGTGAGGCAGCCAGGGAAAGAAGATGGGGGCCCTAATTCGTTCTGAGTAGAATAAATCCCTCTTTATTGGCTAAAGGCCCTCTCCCTCCGGAGGTCTCTGTCCCAGTTGCAGAGTGGGAGGGAGTCCCATGCTCAGTCTCCCACCACTCAGGCTGAGCCAGGCCCCAGAAACCCCTGTGACATGGTAAATCCACTTTCTCGACAGTGTCAGTCCCTCAAACCAACACTGCAGCCAACTTCTGGTGTTTAAATGTATAGAAGTTTCCCCATCTTGGAAACCATGTCTGTAGAATCAGTTAGGCAGAGAACTGTGTCTGTAGAACCGTGAGGCAGAACGGCCTATGGCCATGTAACATTCCCCGCTTCCTCCATTTCATTAATATCCCCTGAGAGGGGGGCAGTCCAGCAGAGTCAGGAAACCTGAATCTCACTCTGTGGCTGCTGAGCAAGCCACTGCCCTTCTCTGGGCCTCAGGGAAAAAAGGGGTTGAAAGTAATGATTCCTTAGTCCCCCTCCAGGCATAGGAGTGGATGGGGAACCTGGAGAAGACCTACAGAGCAGGAAGGAGAGAGCTCTCCTCAAAAAGGAACTTCAGGAGTTCCCTGGTGGCTCAGTGGGTTAAGGATCCAGCCTTGTCACTGCTGTGTAGGTTGGATCCCTGGTCCAGGAACTCACTCATGCCACTGGCTAGGCAAAAAAAAAAAAAAAGGCAACTTCAGAAACCAGTAAACATTAATCTCTTGAAAAGCACTGGCCCTGGTGTCCTGACCAGCAGGACAACGGCTGAACCCAGAGGGCCGAGGCTCAGGGCCTGTCCTGTTCCTCACGTTCTGGCTGGCTCCCCTTGGCTCTCTGCAGCCACACCCGCCTCAGCTCCATAATCTCCTGGCCATACCAGTCATGCAGGGTAGAGAAGCAGGAGGTCTCAGGGGACACAGGGCTCTGACCCCTGCCGAGGAGGAGGTTGGCAGGGCCCTGCAACTCCCACTCGGCCATGCCCCGCCCTGTTGGCCTGCTGCCCCCTTCTTCCACCAAGCCCAAAGGGCTGCAATCTCTGGAGAGGGAGTAGCCATTCTCTAGGCCAGGAGACCAGTGGTCAGGAGGCTGAGGCTTACAGCGACTGGGAACAGCCTTCCAGGATGAGCGGCGATGCAGGTCCAGTCTGTGGCGGGCATCACGCAGTTGGCTTTCCAGCTCGCGCACCACCAGACGCATGTAGCCAAAACTTGCCCTAGACAATGCCTTCACCCAGGCCTCTTGGGCCGCCGGCCCATCTGCTGCAAGCACGTGTGGGCGCACACCAGGGGCGTTGAAGCGGATGGCGAAGGCAAACTCTTCAGGCACCGGAGCCTCAGCCAGCTCCACGGTGCAGCCCTCCAGCACCACCAGGCTCAGTGGGGCTCGGCCCTCTCGACTCTCAAAGGAGAACAGCAGGTTGCCCTTGAGGACAAACCAGCACCTTCGGCCAGTACCACTGGGGGTGGGTGGAGTCCCTGTGCCCCCCCAAGTGCGCAGGAAGCCCATGTGGTCTGCTGGGGAGTCGCTCAGTGCATAGTGGGCCACACTCCTCTCGTTCAGCTTCATGGCTCCCAAAAGAACTATGAGGCAAAAGAGGCAGCCGCAGATCAGAGAGGGAGGCAGTCTTTGTGCCGCTGTGGGAAAAAGAGCACTGGTTCTCAGTATCTCCGTCTGTGAAATGGGCTAGTTTCCGCTGCCTTTTCTCTCAAAGGGTTGTTAGGAGGATCATGCAAAAAACTGGACATCAGAGGATTCAGAGAAAAGGATCTTGTGATAGTATCAGGCCAGGAGGTATGGCAGGGCTTTGACACAGCTTTTTTAAAACCCAAAGGAAAAGGCATCAGCTGAACTGAAATGGACCCCAAGCTCATAGAAACCATTGTGCTTAAACCATCCCCTAATCTCAGGGCCTCTGAGCTCTAATCCTGAGGCCAAACGTCCAGGGCTTCCATGAGCCCGCTGGGTCCCCTCTCATTTGTTAATGGCACAGTTGTGCTTTAGCAGCCTTGAAAGCTGGATGGGGCTGGGGTGGGGCAGGCCTGCCTCATTCCTCCATCAGTGTGAGCTCGGATAGGGACCTGCTCAGTAACTAAGAGTACAGATGTGGTTGATAGAATCAACCTCAGCCACTGAATGCTGGTGTCCCACAGGTCACAAGTGACATCTAAATCCAGCTGTCCTCTTGACTCATAGAAAACTGAGGCCAGAACAGTGAGGGCGAATTGCCCAAGGTCACGTGACCAGTGAGAACCAGAGCTTGGTCTCCTGATTCCCTCCCATCCTTTGGGGGCAAGTCTTGGCAGTGACCCACTTACCAGCAGAGCTCGCTGGTGGGGGCCTCTTCTGTCTGGCCACACAGCTCAGCCCTTTGAGCACGTGGTTTCCAGGGCACCTGCAAAAGAATTCTCAGACCCAGTCAACCCATCCTAAAGGATGAAAACTCCTCCTCAGCCTTTGGGGCTATATGAAATCACCACTTCCTCCAGGAAGCCTTCCCTGACCCCCGATAATACCCCCACCTACCAGATCACCACCAATTTAGGGATCACCGGATCAGCAATTTAGGGAGCTGAGTCCTACTGTCTTGATCATCACGCTTCGGACCTCATCTTCCTGCCCCTTAAGGCTGGGTCAGCGTTAAGTGCCCTTAGAGCCTCCTGCTTTTCCCTTCTAGCACTTGTCACACAGTTTATTTGTGGTCCTTAATATGTAGTCTAATCTGAGAGGCTTGTCCTGATCACTTTATCTCAGGTGGTCCTGATACCAAGGTGGCCTGATCTAAGGTGACCCAACCAGCAGCCCCCTCACTTCTGTTTTCATTTTCCTTTTTTTTTTTTTAGGCCCGCATCTGCAGCATATGGAGGTTCCCGGGCTAGGGGTCAAATTGGAGCGATAGCTGCTGGCCTGCACCACAGCCACAGCGACTCAGGATCCAGAGCTTGTCTGCAACCTATGCCACAGCTTACGGCAATGCCAGATCCTTAACCCACTGAGTGGGGCCAGGGATCAAACCCGCATCCTCATGGATACTAGTCGGGTTCCTGTCCACTGAGCCACAACAGGAACTCCCTGTTCTCATTTTCTTCATCCACCAGTGTCTCTGTCCCCAGCTCCAGAATGTCAAGGCCAGGACTGGGCTTGGCTCCAATTGGAACCCCCGAATTCCAGCCCCTTGCAGGGCTTGGGGAGGAAGCATTTGTTAAAATAACTAGGAATACAACAGTGGGCAAAATAAAGTCTCTCCCTCCTGGAGCCTGTATTTCAGTGGGGGAGACACATTGTAAAAAAAAATAATAATAATTCGTGAATTTTAAAATTAATTAAATAATAAAGAACATAGGACCAGTCACGGCAAGGGCTATGGAGAGAAACAAGTAGGGTCCTTCTGTGGGGAGGGCCAGTTCTAGGCTGGAGATCAGAGGAGACAGAGAGGGAGCCACAGATGTCTGCCCCGAGAGTGGCCTCATCTTCCTTCCGCCCAGCGCCGGGCGCGAAGAGAGGATCCGGAGCCCATCGAACTGTCTTCCCAACCCCACAGCGTGTCTGAGGGAGGGTGTCCCCCTTCCACCCCCGCTTCTCTTCCAGCGGCTACGAACGAGGCCAGGACTTCAACTCCCAGTGCCCTTATTCTTTCTGGATTCTTTTGTTAGGGGAGCGGCGGGCTGGGGTGGGGGACCCACTGGCCGGTGGCCGCCGCTCTGGGCCTCTGACTCTCTGTCTTCCTAAAATGGGTCCCCCTCATCACCGGGAACTCCGCGGTGAGTACCGCGGGCTCGGCGTGCGGCGGCCGCCTCGGTTTCCCCTTCGCGCGTGGGGCCGTCCTGCCACGTCCCCGCGGCCACGCCTTCCCCAGGGCTGCTCCTCCCGAGCCCGCCCCGCCCGCCCGCTCTCACCTCCGCGCCGCCGAAGCCCGGGAGGGCGGCCACAGCCCGGGGCGACCCCGCCGGCTCCCGTCCACACGCCTCCGCCCGGGCCGCGAACGTGACTGCGGGAGCCCAGAGACCCCGCCTGGGCGGCTCCAGTTACCGCCCCTCCCCGCCCAACACTCTCTAGGCCTCGCGATCCGCGAAGCCGCCTCTTGATCCAAACCCGAGGGAAACTGAGGCCCGGCAGGCCGTGACCTGCCTGGGTCACACTGCCGGTCAGTGGCGAGCGGCCTCGAACCCAGAGACCCACCTCAGGCCGTCTGTCCTGGGCACTCGGACCCAGCCCACCTCCTGGAGAACTGGGAGCCCCTCTCTTCCCTCCCCCCACGGCAGTCCCCCTCTCCCCGCCCGGCCCACTTCTCAAGCAGAGCCAAGCCTGGCCTGGGCCCAGACACCTCCTCTGGGCGGGCTCCTATCTAGCCCGCGAGACCCAGCCCAGCTTCCCAGCCACCCAACCCAGCCCCTGGTGTCTGCCGGATCTCTGTTTTGGGGGATTATCCATTTCTGCTTCCGCCACTGCCACACCCGCCGGCCTGACGCACACTTTCAGGGCCCAGGCTCTGCTAAGCTTGGAGTGAAGGTCGCAGGAGTGAAGAACCAAACGCTGGAGGCTAGGGTTTCCAGAGAGCCCTTGGCAACCGGTGAGCACGGAACATATGCCCATGAACTTGCTAATTCCCTTGCAGTTCCTGCAGCCTAGAATGCTCTTCCTGGGAGCTCCCAGTGTGGCTCAGCAGGTTCCCAACTGGTATCTATGAGGATGCATTAGATCCCTAGCCTTGCTCAGTGGGTTAAGGATCTGGCCTTGCTGTGAGCTGTGAAGTCACAGAACCCGCCGCTCGGATCCAGCGTTGCTGTGGCAGTGGCTAGGCCGGCAGCTGCAGCTGTGATTCTACCCCTGGCCTGGAAACTTCCATGTGCTTCAGGTAATCAAAAAAAAAAAAAAAAAAAAAGAATACTCTTCCTTCTGAAACCCTACCCCTTCGCTCAGACTGCAAACTCCTCAGAGCTTCCTTACCTCAATTTAGGTCTCAAATCAAATGCCCCCTCCCCGACCATGAGATGTAAAGTAGCCTACCCGCGGTCTCTGTCACATCCCTGGGTTGTGTGTTCACTATGACACTAACCGCTATAAAAAAAACTCCGCTACTGCTTCTTGGCCTTTTGGCTAAGATCAAGTGTAGTATCATTCTTATCAGTTTACTATCTGATACGTCGTGTATTCGAGGACAATATATTAAATGGATATTTGGAAATAGGATGTGGAATAGGAGCTTGCTCTGTCCACTCCACACATCGACCTGGTATTGCAGTACTTCCAGGAACAGTGCACCAAAATAAATAAATAAATAAATAAATAAACAAATAAATAATAAAATTAAATAAAAATTAAATAAATAAAACTCCGTTACACTTATGCTTTTATTTCCTGTTTATCTGCACCCCCTACTAAAGTTTATTCAGTTAATAATAGAAACCATGATAACTGTGTTAGAAGCTAATAACTTCTGTGGAAAATGTAGAGCAGGAACGAGTAGCTTTGGAATTGGGGTTGTAGGGGGTTGCAATTTTAAATGGAATGGTCAGGGTAGGCCTCACTAAGGTGATACTTGAGAAATCCTTGAATGAGGGGGCCAGTCATGCCAGAATCTGCGGGAAGAGCATTCCGGGCAGTGGAAACAGCTAGTTCGATGCCCTGAGGCCTGCTGTGTTTGAAGAACTACAAAGAGACCAGCGCGGCACAGGGGCAGTGACGAGAGGAAGAGCAGTAAAAGATGGGGTCGGAATGTGTGGAGTGAGGCTTTGTAAATCGGTGAGGGCTCCAGACTGAAATGAACAGCATCACGGGGCCTTGAGTGGGTCATAAGCTATGTTTTAAAGGATTACTCTGGCTGCTAAGGAGAGAAAAAAGATGGTAGGTGGAAGCAGACCAGTGAGGAGGCTGCTGGAGTAATCCAGGCATGATGGGTTGGGGGCTTGGAGAGTAGAGAGAGGTGGCCAAATTCAGGATGGGTTTTGAAGGTAGAGAGCACAGGATTTGTGGATAGATTGGATGTAGGTAGTGAGGGAAAGAGGAGGCAAGGAGGACTCCAACATTTTTGCTTGAACACCTGGAAGGAGAGTTGCCATCCTCTCCTTCCTGAGACATGGAAGTGGCAGGTGTTCAGTTTGGAGCCAGTTGTGTTTGAGATGCCCAGTGGCCATCCCGGTGAAGGTGCAAGAATAAAGTGTTTGGCACCTAATAATTGCTTAAAAAATATTTGATGAATGAAAAAGGAAGGGAATATGCAGTGTCCAGATGAGCATAACCGGTGGCCCGAGTGTCAGGCCTGGGAGGAGAGCCTCCTGATTTGGCAAGAGCTGTGTCCTCCACCTGGTTTGCTTTCCCCCACCCATCCTCTTCGTTGTGCCTATTCATCTTCCGCTACTGTTTTGGGGCGTCTTACTATGGGCCATTGCGTCATTTTTCTTAGCAAAGCCCTCAGCAGGTATTCACGCCGCAGCTTTTCACAAAGCATCTACAGTGCACTACCGCTCCTTCAGGGACCCCGCAGAGGTGGAAGGACTAGACTCAAGCAGAGGCGGGATAAACAGGACATCCAGTCTCCAAACCCTCTCTGCCCTTACCTGCCTTGGGATCGCGCAGAGCGGGAGCTCGGAGGAGGCGGGGCTTTGGGAGGTTCGGAGGATTTACAAGCCCCTAGACCGCGGGACACGGCGTTGCCAGGGGGATTCTGATAGGCTCCGCCGGGGAAGGTTTGCCGCCCCCCCAGGCCACGCCCCCTGGAACTCCGTAGGCGAATCAGGTGACTGCTGTGTTAACCGGCGCAGACGGCATTAGTGAGCCGAGGTTCCCAGCGCCTCGGAGCTGGTGAGTTCCACGGACCGGAGCCTCTGGGGCCCGGGTCTCCGTGCTGGGGAGCTGAGCCTGAGGTCCTTGGGGGGCGGGGGCCAGCAACCCAGTCTCGGTGGGAGTCCGGAGCCTGGACCCGGCGCGTCGCCTCTGTTCTTTCTGGGCGTCCTCTAGCCTGTCGCTGCCTCTCTCTGGCCGCCGCCTGGCAAAGGGCCGCGATTGGGCGCTCCGGGTTCCCCGCACCGCCCAGGGGGTGAGGTCTAACGTCCAGGATACTTCGTGTAGTATTTCTTCAGGAAGAATCCAGGTTCGGGGACGTGATGGGGTGGGGGGGCTGTGAGGGCGGCTTGGGGACCCAGAGTGGGGTTCATACCCAAGGCTAAGGGCGGCAGGGCTAGCCATGCAGCAGCGACGCCAGTCCAGTGCTTTTCTAACGTTTCTTAACTTCCACAGCCCAACATATAAAGCTTGGTAAAAGCAGAGCAGATCTGGTCAGGTTCTGAAACGCTGAGTCCAGAGCAATGTTGCTCAAGACAGGTACTTACATGGGTGGGGGAGGCTTTGGGAGGGTAGGTGGCCAGTTGGGGTGGGGGCTGCCTGGAGGAAGTTCCAGTCCTATGGTGTCTGGGCCTCCTTCCCCAGTGTGGGTATGTGGGGAGACATGTTTCTCTCTTATTCTTGGACGTGGGCCAGGAAAGGAGATGCTCCCCACCTGGCTCTTCCTTTCTCATTCCCTCTACCCCAAGGGCAGCAGCCCTATCTTATATATTGACGTAAGCTGAGAACAGCCCTGTAAAGTCTTGGTACGATAATTAGATTTTAGAGATAAGGGAACTGAGGCCATAGAAGAAATGCGCGCACCCAGCGGGAGCTGGCTAGGAGTAGATCCAACTGGCTGACCTCTTGAGCCCTTCTGAAGCCTCTTGGGTATCTGTGGTGAACAAAGAGCCCTGGATGGGACTCAGGAGACCTGGAGTCTGGCGACAGTGTACTGTCAGGTTCCGTGTGAACGGAGTTGGGGGATCTGGTTAGGATATAGAAAGGATATGATCTCGGGCATTAGGTTTGCTAATTCCAGCACTGCTGTGGCTATTGGCGAGTAGGGACCCAAGCAGTAGCAAGTTGCCTGCCCCAGACAACACCATCCACCTTCTCACTGTGCTGCAGCAGTCAGCTCTTGCGGGAAGAGCCCCTCCTGCCTTAAGCCTGGGAGCCTAGTTCCCCTCCTGTGCAAGCCAGCAGCCTCTCCAGGGCTGGGCAGCATGCGGATGGGGTGGGCTGAGGCCTGGGCTTATCGGAGCCACTCACCGTCATCCTTCCAACCCCCCTGCAGTGCTCCTGCTGGCCTTGGTGGCCCAGGTACTGGTACTGGAGAATGGACTCCTGCGGAAGCCACCCATGGGCTGGCTGGCCTGGGAACGCTTCCGCTGCAACATTGACTGTGACAAGGACCCAAAGAACTGTATCAGGTGAGTAAAGTCCATACCACCTGTCAGGCCTTGCCTAGGGCCCCCAGAGATGGGGGGCAGGGAGTGGAGGAGGGTCGGCTAGAAAAGAGGGCAGGGTTAGAGCCCATCCCAAAGAGAAAGCTACCAGAGGTAATTTTGGGGACATCTGACACTCAGCCTTGTGACTAGCTTGGGGCCTCGGGAGCAGACCTCAGACCTGTAGGACAGGGACCTTGTCATAGATCCAACCCCTGAGATAATGGAAAGGAAATAACTGGCTTCCCCTGGCCCCATCTTGCTTCTCAGCCTGGGGCCTCATGACATACCCCTCGCTGTCCTTTATAATTGTTACCTGGCTTCTTAGTCATCAGCTGACACCAAGGTCAGAGTCCTTGTGGCCTGGGTTACACTCAGAGCATCTGAGAAGTCTGAAAAGCTCTGAGAAAGGGAGGTGGGGTTAGGGTTAGGCCCATGCTGGGCCACTGAGCTGCCCTGTCCCCCGCCCCTCTCCAGTGAGCGGCTCTTCATGGAGATGGCCGACCGGCTGGCGCAGGATGGATGGCGGGACCTGGGCTACGTGTACCTTAACATCGATGACTGCTGGATTGGTGGGCGTGATGCCAAAGGCAACCTGCTGCCTGATCCCAAGCGCTTCCCCCATGGCATTGCCTTCCTGGCTGACTACGTGAGCACCACCCCAGCCCTGCCCCTTAGCCTGGGGGCCAGACCACTGTCTCCACCCCACCCCACTTAGGGCTCACCTCTCTAGTCCCTGCTTGACAATTCGGTCTGGGGGAGGAAATAGATCAGTCAACAGCTAGTTTGGGCCCACTGTGGTGGGTGAGAGCAAGGAAGCACATCCTATTGAGCTTGGGATTTCAGGAAGGTTCTCCAGAAGAAGCAGTCTTGAGCAATAGTCCAGAGAGAAAGCATCCAAGGCCGAGGGCATGGCAGGAGCAAACGCCTAGAGGCCGGAAACAGCGAATGCACGGTGTGTGTGTTGGAGGGAGGGGAAGCGCCACAGTTGGCAGAGGCCAGACCAGCAGGCTGAGACCCTTTCCTTGGGGTTTTGGGGAGCCACTGAAGGTTTCAATGGGGTCTGGTCAGATGTGCCTGAAAGGCAGCTCCCTGAGATCTGGCCTGAGCCCTCTATGTTCTCAACCCCCCACAGGCTCACTCCCTGGGCCTGAAGCTTGGCATCTACGAGGACTTGGGCAACTTCACCTGCATGGGTTTCCCAGGCACCACGCTAGACAAGGTGGTCCAGGATGCTCAGACCTTCGCTGAGTGGAAGGTGGACATGCTGAAGCTGGATGGCTGCTTCTCGACCCACAAGGAACGGGCCGAGGGTGGGTCCCACAGCTGGTTGGGAGTCATCAGGGCCAAGGAAGACCCACCAGTGCCTGTCTGTCTGGGCCCTAGGGGGTAGCATTTCCTAGTTCCCCTCACCCAGGGCCTAGGGGGATCCTAGCTCCCAGGCTCCCTGAAGATGGGTTGGCACCAGGTGCCACCCAGGAAGTGCAGCTCTGGGTAAAGGGGCTGTGCCCCCTCTCTTGAGCCTTAGTTTCCTCATATTCGGTAGGAGGTTTGGGTTGAGGCCCCTGATTTCCTCTTGTATGTCTTCAACCTGAAACGTGGGGGTTGGACTTTTCCAGGGTACCCCAAGATGGCTGCTGCCCTGAATGCCACAGGCCGCCCCATCGCCTTCTCCTGCAGTTGGCCAGCCTACGAAGGGGGCCTCCCCCCCAGGGTAAGCCATTCTGTGCAGCCAGCTGGCGGTGCTCCCCACAGCCAGTCCTCCTTGCCTTCGGAGCAGTCAGGGCTGCTCTTGTCGGAGCTGCTCGTGTGCTGATTTGCAGAGAGGATCCTAAGTGCCCCAGAAGGGGCCTGAGTCAGCCCAGCGTCTCAGAGGACACACTTGTCAGGTGGCCTGAAAGGATGGGGGAACCATAACTGCTGTGCTGCCACAGTACCCAGCAAGCAGTCAGAACCCTGGGTGGTACTGAGTGGGCTCAGAGATGGATAAAGGTGATGAGGCCAGGCAGCTGGGGCCTAGCCTCTGAGTGGTCTTGTGGGCCCCTCACCAGGGGCCCCTCAGCACAGAGGACACCAGATGGAGGGAAATCAGACCTGCAGACCGGAGGGCGAATGTTGGCAGTGGAGAATGGTGGGACTCCCTGAGAGAACACGAGCGTGTGTGTATGGTGGAGAAGGTTCTGGGTACAGCGACCTGGGTTTATACCCTGGGCTTGGCCCTGGCTGGCATGAGAAGAATGGTAGGCCTTTGGCACGCATGGAAGGGAGGCCTGGGCAGCCCGAGAGCAGGGCTGCTCTCTTCAAGGCCTTCTTCATCCTGAGCACGCCCAGGGCCTGTTCTCTGCCCCTTCCCCGCCCTCCGTGTCTCCTGCTGCAGCTCCCTAGCCCCCACACAGGCCTCCAGGCAGCAGAGTGTGACTCTGGTGCTGGACTCTGCCTTCCCCCCAAATCCAGGTGAACTACAGTCTGCTAGCGGACATCTGCAACCTCTGGCGCAACTATGACGACATCCAGGACTCCTGGCAGAGCGTGCTGTCCATCCTGGACTGGTTTGTGGCCCACCAGGACATTCTGCAGCCAGCGGCAGGCCCCGGGCACTGGAATGACCCAGACATGGTACCAGCATGGAAGGAGATGGCCCAAGGCTCACTGCCTATAGCCCACTGCCCTGTGTTGTCTTCCTGAATGCCCACTGCCAGGTTCTAGATCAAGGTCTCGGAAATGTGTCCTTGAACCAGCTGCCCTGGGCTTGCCTTGGGAGCTTCCTTACAGTTCTGTTTCAGGGCCCCACCCCCACCTTTTAGATCAGAATGTTCGGGGAGGGCCTGGGAATGCCCATTGTTAGCAACCTTCCCAGGCAATTCTGATGTTTCTTGGAACTTGAGAACTTAGTCTGTAGTGGCTCTTATGGGAGATATTCTTCCTATGTAGGGCGAAGGTCATGAACAGTCCACACGCGCTTACCAGCGTCCCCCAGACTGTCTTTGCCAGGCCTGCCTCTGACCCCTCTTTCAATGCTCTGTACTGTCACCCTCTGGCAAAGCCTCCACAGGCAGACCTGGTCCCTCATACCTACCTCATACCTAGCCCTGATAACAATTTATCTTATAGTTTTTTTTTTTCCTTTTGTGGCTGCCCCGCGGCATATGGAGTTCCCAGGCCAGAGATCAGATCCAAACCTCAGTTGCGACCTAAGCTGCAGTTGCAGTAATGCTAGATCCTTAACACACTGTGCTGGGCTGGCGATCGAACCTGTGTCCCAGCGTTTCCAAGGTGCCGCCGATCCCGCTGCACCACAGCAGGAACTCCCTGCTATTTATCTTACAGTTTTATACTTCTCTCTCCATTTAGTCAATAAGCATTTACAGTCAGTGATGATTATAATAATTACAAATACTAGGCCAGATGGAAAGGCACCTGCAGAAACAGAAATTGGCTTGCTTTAGAGTTCTAGTTCCAGCTCTGCCATGTACTTTGGGCACTTAATATTTTCTGTGCCTCAGTTTTGTCAGTTGGAAAATGAAAATAATAATAGTAGCTGCCATGTATAGGGTTGTTTTGTTTGTGCATGTCTGACGCTTTAAATGCTCGGCGCGGTTTGGCTGTCTGTATAGGGCTTAGTTAAACTGATGTCAGTAAGTACACAACCACGTTGTGTTAGCAATAACCGTTTACCGCTTGTGTCCCGTCAGCGGATGGGTTGCCCTGGGGTCGGGAGTGCTCAAGGTCATTAGGGCAGGTGGATGGCTAGTGCCAGGAGCAGGACACTGTCCAGGTCTGTCTTCCTACCAACCTGACTGTATTTCTTGACCTACGTGTTCCAGTTTATAAACGCTTTTGGCAAAGAATCCATTGGATTATCTGAACAACCTATAACATGGCCAGAACATATTATTACCCCATATTCTTGGTGAAATAAAAAGCTGGGACCCAGAGGAAGAGTGTCTTGTCCCACCCTAGGGTCCCAGGGCTGGGGAGTGGGGTTCGCAGAACCAGAGCCCACATGCGGCTGTCCATCCCCATTTCCGGTTCTCTTGCTACGAGTTTAGGGTTGGCCCCCCGTGCTCACTGCCCTGAAGAGGGTAGAGCTGAGCGCTTCTCTCTTCTGCCCCCAGTTACTCATTGGGAACTTTGGCCTCAGCTTCGAGCAAGCCCAGTCCCAGATGGCCCTGTGGACAGTGCTAGCAGCTCCGCTCTTCATGTCCACGGACCTGCGAACCATCTCTGCCCAGAACATGGACATTCTGCAGAATCCACTCATGATCAAAATTAACCAGGATCCCTTAGGCATCCAGGGACGCAGGATTCTCAAGGTACTGGAGAATGTGGGGAGGCTGAGGGACTGGGTTCCCCATAAACAAGGGTGCAAGCCTGGAAGTTACGGGGTGGGGGGCTGGGCCTCTGAAATCCGCTGAATCCTTCCTGTTTGCATTGAGTGGAAGACCACTGGGAGATGCTCCGACTGTTCCCCACTTCCTTGGGTGAGAGCGGGGCCGAGCAGGGCAGCTCCTGGGATTTGGGGAAGGGAGACTTTGCCACAAGTGCATGTGGGAACAGTGTGGCCCCTCCACTTGGAAGGGCAAGACTTGTGCACAAGTCTGTGATGTCTGGCAGAGAACTAGGGCTTCCTTCCAGAGTTCAGGAGTTTACAACTACCGGTACTAGTGTTTACTATTTACTGAGTACCAATGTGTGCTGGACATTCTAGATACATTTTCTGAGAAGGTTAGATGCTCCTTTCCTGTTTTACATATGAGGAAACTTAGACTTGAAGCATCTCAGTAACTTTAGCCCAGGGCCACGCAGTTGGCAAATGGTACAACAGGACTAGTCACCAACAGTGTCGCCTCAAAGCTTGTGCTCTTTGCACAGATCCCTGCTTCCCTAGTAAAAAGAAATCTACGCCACTGTAGAAGGCACCTGTTGAACTGGTGATGCCCAGAGGAGGTAACTAACGCCTGCCAGCTGATGGTGGAGCCAGGCTCAAGAACCTTCTAGAGGCTGGGGATTCATCCTCCTGGCTGCTCAGGGCAGAGCTCATTGTTCTTACTGGACGGTGCTGTCCACTCCAGTGCCAGCAGCTGCCCACGTCTATCCCTCCCGTTACCCTCTGAGCTTGTCTGTCCTAGCGTGGGGCCTGGCACGGAGGAGGTGTCGGGGAGCATCTGCTGAGACAGGGGAGGAAAGAAGGTCGGGTTAGGCGAGTCGGGGTGCTGGTGGGCTGGGGTATCCCCCCCAAGCTTCTGCATGACGCAGAACCGAGGGGCTGGGGGGACCCAGAGCTCAAGGGAGGGTTGGGAAGGGAGCTTGAGGGTCTGCTGAGCAGGGACCCCAGCCTGTGGCCATCTTCTATGCCCAGGAGAAATCCTTCATTGAAGTGTTCCTGCGACCCCTGGCCAATGAGGCCAGCGCCTTGGTCTTCTTCAGCCGCAGAACGGATATGCCGTATCACTACCTCTGCTCCCTCGGCCGGCTGAACTTCACCCGCTCCCGAGTGTATGAGGTGAGGGCCCGGCTACCCCCAGGGCTCTGGGCTTCCCTAAGCCGTGGGCCTCGGCTGGTGCTATTCTTTGCACTGGTGTTTTCAGGCTACACAAATGGACCTCTGTGTGTGAGTGAGTCTTGTGAGCCCCTGAGGCCGGGTGCTTCCCCTCTTCGGTCACTCTTTGCTGTCACGTTCCTCAGGTGGGCCCCAGCCACTGTCTGCGTCAGGGCATCCGTTGGCTTTGCCCGAGAGGAAGTGGTGGGGATTCTGACTCCCACTTCCGCAGGGCCCGCTGGAGGCTCAGTGCTGACAGGCCAGAGTCCAGGCTTTGACATCCTTGGGGCGGGGGAGGGGGCGGTCCTCTGTGCGGCCATCCGAGTGTGGCCCTGTTGATGTCCCTCCCCCTGCAGGCCCAGAACGTCTACACGGGTGACATCATCAGGGGGCTCCAGGTTACAACCAACTTCACGGTGACGGTCAACCCTTCGGGGGTGGTGATGTGGTACCTGTACCCCATCAAGAATCTGGGGACGCCCCAGCAGTGAGGAGCTGGGACGCGTGGCAGGCTGTGGCAGCAGCACTGAGCCCGGACCACGGAGGTCCCACGCCCTGAGGGCCAGTGGGTGGGTTCTCCGCTCCCCAGGCCCGCTCAGTGGCCTGAGCCCGTCAGACACAATCTCAGGGCCAGGCTATGCGCCCTGCCCAAGTGAGGACTCTCTTGGAAGCTTGCGGAGATTCCTGTGGCCTTGCTGGCCTCTGCCTCGTCTGCACAGCCCCACAGACACTGCTGGACAGCTTGGCCAGCCTCCTGAGCCCCACAGCCGGGGGCACATACTTGTCAGGACTCCGGCCGCTGACCTTCTTTTTGTTGACTCTGAAATCAGGATTTGGAATTTTTCTTACAATGAGGAATGGAGCTCTGACCGCTTGTCAGGAACTCAAATGAATGCTGTGATTGACTTTCCTGCCCAGAGAAGGCCTTGCAGGCTGACAGTGCCTGGGAGTGACCTTGGTTTCCTCCGGTCACCAATAAAGCTGTTCTTCAGTCACCTCGTTGTAATCTGGACCTGGGGCCACGGCCAGTTTCGGGTCGGGGCTCCGGGTGGCCCTCCACAAGGTGCCGGTGCCAGACTTCACCTCACACGGAAGAGGTACGCGTCTTCTGGCCCCTTGGTCCACGGTGACCTGTAGGTTGTTCTTTTGACCACGCCAGACCTGCCTCCCGCCACGCGGCCGTTCCCGCCCCACCCAGCACGGCGGCGGGGGTGACAGCACAGTGCAGCGGACCTGTGGTGTTCGCCGGCCCTCTTCCCCACGCTCTTCCCGCGGCCCCACCCAGCAGCTGCCCGCTGCACAGCCCCCCGACCTGCTAAGGAACTTGGCTTTATTGTCTCTGCACCTTTCAGCTCACCTCCCCCCTTCTGACAGAGTTTGTTCGGTGCTGGGGCTACTGCTTCTCTCCCAAGTGCCCCCCGCTGCCCCCAGTACTTAGTACTCCTCCCGGAGCCTGGCTGCACAGCACTTTCAAATCCCTCGGCTGTGTCCAGAGAAGGGTCTGGGGACTTTTTGTGTCTCAAAGTATATTTCATGCTCCTTCTAGGGGAAGGGCTATAAAGTAAAAGAATAGCAGGTTCCTGACTGCCTTCATCTGGTTCCTCTTTCCCAAGCCCTCTTTTGAGCTAAGGCCTTGGGGCACTTGTTCTTTCCTGGTGGCCTTTGTTCCCCTTTGAAAAGCTGGAGGCAGAGCAAACTAGGTAGGTTCTTGTGCTGTAAATGACGGCCCCAGGCCTCGCACTCTGCCCTGTGGGGACTCTTTTGGGTGTACCTCCCAGGTTCCCTCCCTCAGGGTTTGGGGTCCTTGTATTTAGAGTGTGGTATAAAGAACTCACCAGTGTACATTTTACAGTGTCATTTAAGTTTGCTGGAGCTTAGTGAGTTAGCCTAGGGTCATCAGAGAAAGGTCCCTTCCCCCAGGTGATGTCTCGAGGCCGTGGGTCCCTGAGGAAGAGAGAAGCCTACCTCATCCCAGGCCTCTGCCCTTTGAGGCCTGTCACCCTGTGCACAGCTCCAGCTTTGGGTCTTGGTCATAATGCTCTTCAAGCCAAACAGACCTACAGGTTGGGGCCGGGGCCAGCCTGGATTTGACGTCAGTTCCTTTGCCTTCCAGACCCAGAAATCATTTTGTGTCTTTACCTGCTTTATAACTTGTCCTTTTATCCTGAGGGGACCTGATGAATTACCCTTTATTCTCCTAACACATGTTATTTGATGACAAATATTAGTCTACACATCCAAAAAACTCAACAACTCCAAGTAGGATAAACTCAAAAGAGATCTATACCTAGACGTATCCTAACCAAAGACAATTTTGAAAGCAAGACAGAAGTGACTTACCACACACAAGGGAAAATTCTTTTAGATGAATGAAAATGAATAACACAACACCACAAATACTAAAACAACACACCAAAATGGATGGAGTGAAAGTAAGGACTAGAGGGAAATTAATAGTTACAATTTGCCTATATTAAAAAGAGTGAAGGAGTTGTGACACAGCAGGTTAAGGATCCAGCGTTATCACCGCAGCAGCTTGGGTCACTGGCATGGTGCAGGTTTGATCCCTGGCCTAGGAACTTCCACATGATGTGACCAAAAATAAACAAATAGATACATTTTAAAAAGTGAAAAGGGAGTTCTTTTGTGGTGCAGGGGGTTAAGGATCTAGTATTGTCAGTGCAGTGGCTCAGGTTCTGTCCCTGGTCCGGGACCTTCCACATGCTGCAGGGGTGGCCAAAAAAAAAAAGTGAAAAGACAACCCACGCAACAGGAGAAAATATTTGCAATTTGTATGTCTGATCAGGGACTTGTATTTAAAATACATAAACACAGCAGAAATTATCACAACCTTGTAAACCAACTATACTTCAATAAAACTTAAAATACATATATAAAGAATTTATAACTGACTGAGAAGAAAACCTAATTTTAAACTCGCAAAGGATGTTTTTTCCAAGAAGGGTATGCAAATGGCCAGTGCCCAACATCACTAAGCATTAGGAAAATATAAATGAAAACAGTGAGCTACCACTTTACACCCAAAAAAATGGCTAGGGAAGAGTCCGATGTAAGTGTCAACACGGCAGTGGGGGAATTGGAACCCTCATACACTGCTGGTAGGAACGTAAAACTGGTACAGCAGTTCTCAAATGATTAAACAATTTACCACGTGACCCAGCAATTCCACATCCAGGCATGTACTCAAAAGGACTGAAAACATGTCTATACAAAACCTTGTACACAGGTGTTTGCAGCAGCATTGTTCATAACAGCCAGAAAGTGGAAACAACCTAAATGTCCAACTGATTAATGAATAAACAAAATGCAGTTAACCACACAATGGAATATTATCCAACCACAGAAATACTGACGTGTGCTACAACATGGATGAACCTTGAAAACTCTTGCTAGAAGGAAAGAAGCCAGTTACAAAAGGGCGTGTTATCTGATTTCATTCGGATGAAAATCCAGGATCAAAATTGATAAGAGAGTAGATTAGTGGTGGCTTAGGGCTAGGGAGGATGGGGGGCTGGGGCATGACAGCTAAAAGTATAAGGTTTCTTTCTTTCTAAGGTGATTTTTTTTTTCTTTTTAGGGCCACACTCGCGGCATATGGGAGTTCCCAGGCTAGGGGTTGAATCGGAGCTGCAGCTGCCGGCCTATGCCACAGCCACAGCAATATGAGATCCAAGCCCTGTTTGAGACCTATACGGCAGCTCACGGCAACGCCTGATCCTGAACCCACGGAGCAAAGCCAGGGATCAAACCTCCGTCTTCACGGACACTAGCTGGGTTTGTTACGGCTGCGCCACCACAGGAACTTCCCTGAAGATGCCCTTAAATTGACTTGGATTGCAGTTAAGCAAAACGGATGCAATTAGAGATTATCATAGTGGAGTAAGAAAGAGATAAATACCATATGATGTCACTTACAGGCGGAATCTAAAATGTGACACAAAGGAGCCCATCTATTGAAACAGACTCACGGACAAGAACAGACCTGTGGCTGCCAAAGGGGAAGGTGCTGGGGGAGGTATGGATTGGGAGGTTGGGATTAGCAGGTGTCAGCTCTTATACATGGAGGAGGCAGACAACACAGTCCTACTGTACAGCACAGATAACTACATTCGCTGTCCTGTGATGAGCCAGAGTGGAAAAGAACATTTTAAAAAAGAGCGTATATACCATCTGTCAGTTGGATATTCAGGGTAAGGGGTAAGAATTTTTAAAATGGGATGACATCTGCAACATGACTGAATAAGATATCCCTCACCTATCCCTCCACTTAACAATTTGGCATCCATCTGCGATAGAAGTGCTTGTAGGACCTGTAGGATCCAGCACTAGAGGTAAAAGGGACCCAGGAGGAGTCTTGCCCACTCATGTGGCAGGCAATAGGCATACAGACCTTGGCCCCAGCTGAAGACACTGCAGTGGTCTGTGAACTGGCTCCAGGCCCTCTTAGCCACAGTCTGGGAGACCTTGGAGAACATGGTCTTGGATAATCACTCACAGACCAGAAACTTTGTGGAAGTCCAGGTTTCCAGTGAAATTCCAGCATGCCACTGGAGAAAGAAAATAGAGGTCTGGACACATTAGAGAGGAACAGAGGAAGAGTTTGACATTACCCTCCCCCAAGGCAGCACAGCTTGGTGCCAGGTGAGGTGTTCTAGTAAAGCATGCGAGTGAGCGCCTGGCTTCCCCAGCTGTGTGGGACATTGCCAGGAAGGCCCATTTTTCTCTTAACTCTGCCTCGAGTACTGAGCCGTGAGCTGACTGGTGTGGGGGTAGGAAAAGGCCAGGAGAGTGACACACAGGAATCTTGGAGGGCATTAACGGGATGTGGGTCCTACTGACTGCAGTGCAGTCTCCAACAAGAAGCCTGTGAACTGCTGAGGACACCTTGCCTACAGATCCCCCCACCTGGCCCATAGGCACCCCCAGTGCTCCACGTGCCTCACCCACTCACACCCTCACCCTGTGGCCAGCTCTCTGTGCACACTCTTGATGCTGGCAAGATGAGCTTTGGCAGATAACTCATGAGTACATGTCGAAAGCCAGCCTGTGTCTGCAGGCCAGGGAGAGAACGCAAAGTTGAGCTTTAGCTCAGCACCTGTCCTGGTATGTTGCAGGATCAAGAGAAAGTATATAAGCAGATCCCAGTGGGTTAAGGATCTGGCATTGCCACTGCTGTGGTGCAGCTTTGATCCCTGGCCTGAGGCACGCTGTAGGTGCCCCTACCCCACCCCCAAAAGGCATACAGGCTTGAGAACTCTCCCACAAGAGGGAGCAAGAAGCATGGAGGACGTGTGTCCATGGAAGGCCTGAGAAAGCCTCTGTATCCTTATCAGTGACTCATGGAAGGGATTTCTCTCCCAAAGTCAGTCACTGAAAACTGGAGGAGGTGACTGCTATTTCAAGTGTGAAGACAACAATGGGAAACTTCAAGGAATGTGAAAAATCAAGTAAACATGACACTACCAGAAGATTACAATAATCTTCCAGTAACTGATCTCAAAGATATGGGAGACTTCTGCTTTACCTGACAAAGAATTCAAAATAGCTGTTTTAACGAAGCTCAATGAGCTACAGGAAAACACAGAAAGGCAATTCAACAATCATGAAAACAACACATGAATAAAATCAGAAGTTTAATAGAGAAAGAGAAATCATTTAAATTAAAAAAAAAAGGTTTGGAGATGAAGAATACAATGAATGAAATAAAACATGCAATAGAGTGCATTAACAGCATTAATGGACCAATCAGGAGAAAGAATCTGAATTCAAAGACAGGAATTTTAAAATTACTCATCAGAGGATAACAAAGGAAAAAGAACAAAAAGAATAAGAAAGCCTATGTGAACTATAAGATACCATCAAAAGAAGCAATTTGCAAATTACTGGAGTCCCAGAAGGAGAACTGAGGGAGAAGGAGGCAGAAAGCTTATTTAAAGAAATAATGGGAGGGAGTTCCCATCGTGCCTCAGTGGTTAATGAATCTGACTAGGAACCATGAGGTTGCGGGTTCGATCCCTGGCCTCGCTCAGTGGGTTAAGGATCTGGTGTTGCCATGAGCTGTGGTGTAGGTTGCAGACACAGCTTGGATCCCGCATTGCTGTGGCTGTGGTGTAGGCCCTCCAATTAGACCCTTAGCCTGGGAACCTCCATACGCCATGGGTGCAGTCCTAAAAAGCAAATAAAATAAAATAAATAAAATAAAATAAAGAAATAATGGCTGTGAATTCCCAGATCTGGGGAGCGAGATGGGTATCCAAGTTCATGAAGCTCACAGGTCCTAAGCAAACCCAGCTTCGAGAGATCTCCAAGATACATTATGATAAAAATGTCAAAAATAAAAAAGCCTCTTAGAGGCAGCAAGAGAAAAGAAGCTTGTAATTTTCAAAGGCACCCCAGGCACCCCACAAAGATATCTGTGGATTTCTCCACAGAAACCTTACAGGCTAGGAGAGAATGGGATGATATGTTAAAAGTGCTGGAAGAAGGAGTTCCCATCATGGCTCAGTGGTTAATGAATCCGACTAGGAACCATGAGGTTGCGGGTTCGATCCCTAGCCTTGCTCAGTGGGTTAAGGATCCGGCGTTTCCGTGAGCTGTGGTGTAGGTCGCAGATGCGGCTCAGATCCTGCGTTGCTGTGGCTGTGGTGAAGGCCGGCAGCTACAGCTCCTGTTAGACCCCTAGCCTGGGAACCTCCATATGCCATGGGTGCGGCCCTAGATAAGCAAAAAAGATGAAAAAAAAAAATGCTGGAAGAAGAAAACTTCCAACCAAGAATACTTTACCTGGCAAAGCTGTCTGTCAGAAATGAATAAGAGATAAAGATTACCCCCCAGAAAAAGCTGTGGGAGTTGATTACCACTAGATGTGCCTTACAAGAAATGCTGAAAGGAATTCTTCAAGCTGAAATGAAAATATGCTAATTAGTAAATATAACACACACTGTAAAGGTACATATATAGTTAAACTGAGAATACTTTAATTCTGTAATATGGTGGCGTGTTAACCACTAATTCTGGTATAAAAGCTAAAATACAAAGGTATTAAAAGTAATTACAGCTTTAATAAATTGTTAATGAGTCAACAATATAAAAAGAGGCAAACTGTGACATCAAAAACATAAAGGGAGAGTAAGAGGGTAGAGTTTTTGTATGCAATAGTTGTTATCAGCACTAAATAGACTGTTGTATCTAGAAGATGTTTTACGTAGGCCTCATGGTAACCACAAAGCAAAAACCTACCTGTAGGTACACAAAACATAAAGAGGAGAGAAACAAAGCATACTATGGAAATCATCAATTTACAAAGGAAGGCAGCAAGAGAGGGAAAAAGGAACAAAGAACTACAAAACAGCCAGAAAACAATAAGGTTAGTAACAGCATTAGTTAAGTCCTTACCCATCAATAACCACTCTTGAAGGAGTTCCTGTCATGGCTCAGTGGAAGGGAATCTGACTAGCATCCATGAGGACACAGGTTTGATCCCTGGCCTTGCTTCGGGGGTTCATGATCCAGCGTTGCTGTGAGCTGTGGTGTAGGTCACAGACACGGCTCAGATCTGGCATTGCTGTGGCTGTTGTGTAGGCCGGTGGCTACAGCTCTGATTCGACCCCTAGCCTGGGATCCTACATATGCCATGGTGGGGCCCTAAAAAGACAAAAACAAAAAACAAAAACAAAACAAAACAAAACAAATCCACTTGATGTAAATGGATTAAATTCTCCAATCAAAAGTTTAGATGGATTAAAGAAACAAGATCCATCTACATGCTGCCTACAAGAGATTCACTTCAGCTTTAAGAACACATAAAGGCTTAAAAATGAAGGATTGGAAAAAGATATTCTATGCAAGAGGAAACCAAAAGAGAGCAGAGATAGCCATATTTATATCAGATAAAACAAACTTTAGGCCAAAAACTGTAAGAAGAGACAAAGAGGATGATTATACAATGACAAAAGGGTCAAACCATCAAAGGGCCTAATAATCATATAAGCAGCCAAAGTCAGAGCAATTGAAGACTGAATCATGACTAAATAGAAAATCTGAGCAACCAACAAATAAGGAGATTGAATCAGTAACCCAAAATTTCCAACACAGAAAAGCCCAGGACTAGATAGTACCCTGATGAATTCTACCAAACATTTAAAGAAGAATCAATATCAGCCATTCCCAAATTCTTCCCAAAATATCAAAAAAAAAGGGAACACTCCCAAATGCATTTTATGAACATAGTATTATCCTTATACTTTTATACCTTATCCTAAAGACACTGTAAGAAGACTACAGACCAATATCCCTGACACAAAAATTCTCAACAAAATATTAGCAAACTGAATTCAACAGCACATTAAAAGGATCATGCTGTGACCAAGTGGGATTTATCTTTGGGATGCAAGGATGGTTCAACAGATCTTAATTAATGTGATACAGCATATTAATAGAATGAGAGATAAAAATCATATGATCATCTCAATAGACGCAGAAAAAGCATCTGACAAAATACAACATCCAAACATTGCTGAAAGAAATTAAGGACTTAAATATGAAAAAACATCCCATGCTTGTGGATTGGAAGATTTAATATTGTTAAAAGGAACCCCAAATTTATCTAAATTGATCAATGCAATGCCTATCAAAATTCCAATGTCCTTTTTATAGAAATGGATAACTAATCCCAAAATTCATATAACAAGGGACCCAGACTACCTAAAATAATCTTGAACAAAAGGGAACAAAGTCTGAAGACTCACACTTCCAATTTCAAAACCTACTAAAAAGCTACACTAATAAAGACAGTGTGATACCAGATAAGGATAGACATACATCAGTGTAATATAGAGTCTAGAAATAAACTCATTCACAAAAAAAAAAAAAAAAGGAGTTCCCATTGTGGCTCAGTGGTTAATGAACCCAACTAGCATCCATGAGGATGTGGGTTCAATCCCTGGCCTCGCTTAGTGTGTTTGGGATCCGGCATTGCCAAGAGCTGTGGTGTAGGTTGCAGACGCAGCTCGGATTCCGTGTTGCTGTGGCTTTGGAGTAGGCCAGAGGCTACAGCTCCAATTTGACCCCTAGCCTATGGAACCTCCATATGTCTCAGCTGTGGCCCTAAAAAGACAAAAAACAAAGAACAAAAAAATTAATAAATAAATAAACCAATTCATCCATGGTCTACTGATTTTTGACAAAGGCACTAAGACTGTTTAATGAGTAAAAACTGTCTTTGCAGTGAATGGTGCTGGAACATCTAGATATCCACATGTAAAATAATAAATTTAAATCCTTACTTTATGAACTCAAAATGGATCAAAAGACTTAAATGCAGGAGCTAAAACTGTAAAACACCTAGAAGAAAATGTTACGTGTAAATCTTAGTGACTTTGGATTAGGTAACAATTTCTTAGATATGACACTAAAAGCACAAGCAATAAAAGGAAAAAATAAATTGACCTTCATCAAAATAAAAACCTTTTGTGTCAAGGACATTAAGAAAGCGAAAAGACAACACACAGAATTGAAAAATATATTTGTAAATCCTTATCTTATAAGGATCTGTTATCCAAAATATATAAATAACTCATAATTCAACAGTAAAAAGACAAATAGCCCAGTTTAAAAATGAGCAAAAGGAGTTCCTGTCGTGACTCAGCGGAAATGAATCCGACTAGCATCCATGAGCACACGGGTTCGAACCCTGGCATCTCTCAGTGGGTTAAGGATGTGGTGTTGCCATGAGCTGTGGTATAGGTCACAGATGCGTCTCAGATCTGGCGTTGCTGTGGCTGTGGCGTAAGCCAGCGGTTAAAGGTCTGATTCAGCCCCTAGCCTGGGAACTTCCATATGCTGTGAGTACGGCCCTAAAAATAAAAAAAAATAAAAGCAAAGGATTTGAATAAACATTTCTCCAAAGAGATATACAAATGACCAATAAGGCCATGAAAAGATTCTTAGCACCATTAGCCATCAGTCACTGTGGAAAACTGTCAGGTAGTTCCCTAAAATGTTAAAGTTATGATAATGACCCAGAAATTCCACTTGTAGGAGAAATAAAAGTTAATGTCCACACAAATATTTATATGTTAATGTTCATATCAGCATTATTCATAAAATCCAAAACATGGAAACAAGCTAAGCATCTGAACTGATGAATGGATAAACAAAATGTGGTATAGCCATATGCTCTATGCAGTATATCCATACTGACACCTGCTACAATATGGATGGGCCTTGAAAACATTATGCAAAGTGAAAAAAGTCACACAAAAGAGCACTTATTGTATGATTTTGTTTACATAAAATATCCTAACCGGCAATCCATAGAGATAGAAAGTAGATAAGTGGTTGACAAGAGGGGCTGGGTTGTGACTGCTAATGAAATGGGGGAGGTGCTGAAAATGTTCTGGAATTAGATGCTTTTGATTATACAACTATCTCTGTTCAAATAACTGGCGTGGTTTATCTTCTGGCTGGACCCCGACAGGTACACAGGAAGCCCGGAACCAGCTGTGCAAGGGTCCAGTGAGACACAGGGAGGCAGTGACTGAGGATGGTTGCAGTGAAGATGAAGAGGAGGGACTGGCCAAACCCCCATGACTGAATGGCAGTGGGCGGGGGCACCAGAGGCACTTGTGGTAAATAAAGACACAAGTGTTAGCGGGTGGTTGAAAACTACCTATTTCACAACACTGCCTGCTCCAACAGTCTAACATTTCTAAACTTGAATAAAAACAACACAGCTGGATTCCTTTTTAAAGAAATGGAGTTCCCTGGTGGCTCAGTGGGTTAAAGATTTGGTGGTGTCACTGCTGTGGCAAAGGTTACTTCTGTGGCAAGGGTTCAATCCCTGGTGTGGGAACTTCTGCATGTAGTGGGTGACGCCAAAAAAGAAAAGAGAAAGAGAGTTTTCAGAAACTATCCCCCCAGACAGTCCCTGGCAGGGTGTTTGTGTGTGTGTGGGGGGTTTCTACAAGACTGACCTTCCAGCTGAAAGAGACCCTATACCTCCCCGGATTGGAACAGAGGCACTTATACTGACTCAGGTTTGCAATATAATAAATTGCGGTGATTTGCCTTGTTAAAAGAGACTACCCGGTTTATAGAAGGAGAAAAACTTTGCATGTGGTGATTGAGTTCTATATTCTAATATTTAGATTTAAATCTTGGCTCCACTTACCACAATTTTGAACAAGCTGCTTAATTTCTCCATGCTTCTACTTCCTCCTCTGTAAAGTATGAATGTTAACAGTTCGTACCTAATAGGATTTTGTTGCTAGAGAATTAAATGAGATAATTTATGTAAAGTACTTAGAATGGCACCTGAATAAGCAATTATTCAGGTCAGACTTTTCCACCTTGTGGGTTTTGCCACTAAGCCCGGGAACTCACTGTGGGAAGCCAGGGGAAATAATAGACTTTCCCTCTTAGTGGACTTCTCCCATCTTCCCCTCGATCCCCTTTTAACTAATTTATTTTAATTTTGCTTTGTTTTGTTTTTAGGACTGCACCTGCAGCACATGGAAGTTCCCAGACTAGGTTGAATTGGAGCTGCACCTCCTGGCCTACACCATAGCCACAGCAACATGGGATCCAAGCCGCAATGTCAGATCCTTAATCCACTGAGCAAGGCCAGGGATCAAACCTGCATTCTCATGGATACTAGTCAGGTTCTTAATCCTCTGAACCACAACGGGAAATCCTTGTATTTTTTTTGACTGCACCTGCTGTACAAAGAATTTCCTGGGCCAGGGACTGAACCTGTGCCATAGCAGCAACCTGAGTCACAGCAGCAACTATGCCAGATCTTTAACCAGCTGAGCCACCAGGAAACTCCAACCCCCCCCCCCATTTTTTGTTCGTTTGCTTTTTAGGGCCACACCTGCGGCATATGTAAGTTCCCAGGCTAGGGGTCGTATTGGAGCAATAGCTGCTGGCCTACGCCACAGCTCACGGCAATGCCGGATCCTTAACCCATTGATCGAGGCCAGGGATCAAACCTGAGTCCTCATGGATACTAGTCTGGTTCATTAACTGCTGAGCCACAACGGGAACTCCAATAACTCATTTCTTTTTAATGCTGAAACTATTCAATTGTATGGATGTATCACTGTTTATCTGCTCAGCTACTGAGGAACATCTGGCTGCCTCCATATTCTGGCAATCACGAACAAAGATGCTATAAGCATTCATGTGCAGAATTTTTGAGGACATACGTTTCCAGCTTATTTGGATAAATACCAAGGAGCTCAACTGCTGGATCATACGGTAGTTCTAAGAAACTACCAGACTTTATTCCAAGTGGCTGTACCATTGTATATTTCCACCAGGAAATAAATGGGAGTTCCTGTTGCTTCACATTCTTGCCAGAATTTGGTGTGGTCAGTGCTTTGAATTTTATCCACTCTAATACATGTGTAGTAGTAGCTGACTGTTTTCACTGGCAATTCCCTAATGACATATGATGCTGAGCACATAGTTATATGCTTATTTGCCATACAAATATCTTCTTTGGTGAGGTATGTGTTCAGATCTTTTGCCCATTTTTAATGGGGTCGTTTTTCTTCTAATTGTTCAACCATAGGAGTTCTTTGTATATTTTGGATACCAGTCCTTCTCCAGGTGTGTCTTCTGCAAATATTTTCTCCAAGTCTGTGGCTTATCTTTTCATTCTCTCAAAAGTATCTATCACTGGGAGTTCCCTAGTGGCCTAGCGGGTTAAGGATATGGCATTGTCACTGCTGTGGCTCATGTTCCATCCCTGGCCTAGAAACTTCTGCATACTACAGGGGCAGCCAAAAAAAAAAAAAAAAAAAGGAAAAGGGGGGGTGACAGGGAAGAACATTTTAATTTTAATGAAGTTCAACTATTCAGTTTTTTCTTTCATGGATGGTGCTTTTTGGTGGTGTTTATAAAAACCTATTACAAAAGCCAAGGTCATTAGTTATTCTCCTGTGTTATTTTCTAGGAGTTTTTAGCAGTTACATTGTCATTGATGCATATTGAGTTAATTTTTGTGACATATCTGTGCCCAGATTTTTTTTTTCTTTTGCATGTGCATGCCTAGTTGTTCCAATGCCATTTGTTGAAAAGATGATCCTTTCTGTACTGAATCGTCTTTCTCTTTCTTTCTTTCTTTCTTTTTTTTTTGGCTTCTTGTCATTTTAGGGCCGCACCTGTAGCATATGGAGATTCCCAGGCTAGGGGTCTAATTGGAGTTGTAGCTGCTGCAGTGCGCCAGAGCCACAGCAATGCAGGATCTGAGACGCATCTGCAACCTACACCACAGCTCACGGCAATGCTGGATCCTTAACCCACTGAGTGAGGCCAGGGATAGAGCCCGCAACCTCTTGGTTCCTAGTCGGATTCATTAACCACTGCGCCACGATGGGAACTCTGTCTTTCTATTTCAAAGATGGGTTGACTGCATTTGTGTGGTCTGTTTCTGGACTCTCTATCTTGTTTCAATGATCTGTTTGTCTACACTTTCACTTAATACCACACTGCCTAGATTATTGTAGCTTTATTTTTTATTAAATTCAATGAATTTTATTATATTTATAGCTGTACAACCATCATCACAACCTAATTTTAGAACATTTCTATCCCAAACCCCCGATAACTGTAGCTTTAAATAAAGTCTTGAAGTTGGGTACAGGCAGTTTTCCAGCTTTGTTGTTCTTCAATATTGTGTTGGCTATCCTTGGTTTTTGCTTTTCCGTATAAAATCTTGGTTCAATTTGTTGATAATCATAAGACAGAATTTTGATTAGGAATTATGTTGAATATATAATCCTAATCTTCAAATTGGGAAGAACTGACATCTGGATAATATTGATTCTTCCTATCCCTGTACATGGAATATCTCCCCTTTTATTTAGAATTTCTTTCATCAGAGTTTGTAGGTTTACCCCATATAAATCTTATATTTTGTTACATTTATACTTAACTATTTCTTTTTATTTTATTATTTTATTTTATTTTTGGTAAACGGTTTCTTTTTCCTTTTTTTTTTCCCTGGCTACGCTGCGGCATATGGAGTTCCCAGTTTCTGGGCCAGGGATCAGATCCAAGCTGCAGCTGCAACCTAACCTGCAGTTGCGGCAACCCACTGTGCCAGGCCAGGGATTGAACCTGTGTCCCAGCACTCCCCAGAGGGCACTGTTGCGCCACAGCAGGAACCCCTGGTATTGTGTTTTCTTTTTTCTTTTCTTTTCTTTTTTTTTTTGGTCTTTTGTCTTTTTAGGGCTGCACCCACCACAGATAGAGTTTCCCAGGATAGGGGTCGAATCAGGGCTACAGCTGCTGGCCTACACCACAGCCACAGCAACAGTGGATACGAGCCATTCCTGCAACCTACACCACAGCTCACGGCAACGCTGGATCCTTAACCCACTGAGCATGGCCAGGGATCGAACCCACATCCTCATGGATACTAGTCGGGTTCATTAAACACTGAACTATGACAGGAACCCTGGTATTGTGTTTTTAATTTCAAATTCCAGTTGTTCATTGCTGGAAAAAAGTGATTTTTGTACATTAACCTTGTATCCTGCCACCTTGCTATAACTGATTATTAGTTTCAGGTTTTTGTTTTTTTCCTTTTACAGCAGTACCTACAGCATATGGAACTTCCTGGGCTAGGGGTCAAATTGGAGCTGCAACTGAAGCCTACGCCATAGCTGTAGTAACATCCTCACAGATGTGGATTCTTAGCCCGCTAAGCCACAATGGGAACTCCTGGGATTGTCTACATAGATAACTATGTCAGCAGAGGAAAAAACTCAGTTTTACTTCTTTCCCAATCTGTATGCCTTTTATTTCCCTTTTTGGTCTCACTGCATTCGCCAGGACTTCCAGTCCAATGCTGAAGAGAAGTAGTAAGAGGGACATCTTTTCCTTGTTCCTGATCTTAGGAGGAAAGCATGTAGTTAGTTACTCATGTTAGCTAGGTGTGTTTGTGTGTGTGTGTAAGTGTGTGTGTGTGTGTGAGTGTGTGTGTGTGTGTCTTTTAATTTGTGTATTTAGGCCATTGGCACTTAAAATGATTACTGATAGTTAGATCAATATCTGCCATATAGATAGTTTTAATCATTCTCTAGTTTTAATCATTTACTATTATTTCGTTTCCCTCCTCTTATAATGGACAATATTTCTCCTAATTTTTTTTTTTTGGTGGCTGCCCTAGAGTTTGTGCTGTACATTTATAACTAACCCAAGTCCACTTTAAACGGCATGATACTGCTTCACAGATAGCAAGTATCTCATAACACAGTATTTTCCATTCCTCCCTTCTCTTATAATATTGCTGCCATTCAGCTCACTTATCCATAAGCTATAATCCCAAATGCCTTATTGCTATTACTATTTTGAACAAACTGTTATCTATCAGATTAAGAAGACTAAAGGATTTTATTTTGCCCTCATTTACCCTTCCTCCTTTAATACTCTTCCTTTCTTTGTGTAGTCTAAGTTTCTTTTCTTTTTTTTAACTTTTCCTATTAGTTATCAATGTCAGACAACTCAACAGAAAATCACAGCCCTTCCCTTGAAAAGACAGCCCCTGGGAGCAGAGCCCCAGCAGGGCGTCACTCACATGGAAGAAGCTGTAATTCCAGAGCGGGAAGGGCTTTCAGGCCAAAGGGAAGCTAGAGAGCACAAGTCTAGCTGTCCTCAGAGGGGCCGGGGGCCGTCCCGGCCAGAGGGTCCCAGTCTGTGTGTGGATGAGGCTCGGTGCTGGCCAGAGCTGACAGGGGAGGGCTTGGACTTCCCAGCAAGAACAGAAACTCCACAGCCAAAGCCACAAAGGGGGAAGAAGCCAGCAGCACCCGTGTCACAGCAGCATGTGGCTCCAGCCTCCCCACAAGGGAGAGGTGGGGACGTCTGCAGCACTGAGTCTGGGGGGACTGTCAACAGCAGCCCAGCAGCTGGGACGGGAACTGAGAAAGGCCGGTGGGCAGCTTAGGAGGGAAGTGTGATGCAGACCACCAGCCTCGCCCAGGAAGGGCGGGCAGCTCCTGGTGCTGGTGCTGGATGTCCCCACTTCCTCCTCGGGGCTCAGGTGTCCTCTGGGGCTCAGCAGCAGGCCAGGCGGGGAGCTGGCCGGTGCCCCGTCCTCAGTGGGCCTGGCTGCACTGCAGGCTGTGATGGGGGGCAAAGAGCCTCCTGACGCCCGGCACTGGGCAGTTCTCTTTATTCTCTTTGCTGTCCAGCCCGATGGGCTGACCTGTCTTCCTGAAGTAGCGGAGGCGGCACACAGAGTGGCATTTGTCCTCTCCTCCGATCACCTCAACCTCTTTCTCCACGCCCAGCCTCTTGGTGGAGGCGGCCTCCGAGAAGCCCTCCACACACCACCGTCAGCTTCACCATGCTCTCGGCCAGGGGCACCAGGTTCAAGATGCTCCCAAAAGCCTTCCTCTGGGAGGTCCCATCTAAGGTGGCTACGATCATGGTGTTCCCTTCATCGGCCACGGTCTCACTGAACTCCATGATGTCAGGGAAAAACTGCCCTTCGTCGATGCCTGTTACAGACATGCCCAGGGCCTCAGGGGCCATGTCCCGGAGCAGGCAGGCCAGCAGGGCCCCCGTGGTGCTTCGGTCACGTGTGGAGAAGTTGCTGCTGCAGTGTGTGTCTTTGGCGTATCTGGTCACCAGGCACCTGTACTGGGCAATCTGGAAGTGGCGGACCATCTCGTCAGCTCAGTACTTTCTCCTGAGAACGTGGGTCTGAGAAGCACCTGATCTGCCCCGGGTCTTGCTGGGGGAGCCGGGAAGCACGGCAGGCAAATTGATGCAACTCATGGCGCCCTCAGAGATCGCGGACCGGAGACCCACCACCTCAGCGGCCCCGCAGGACCTAAGTTTCTGATATATGCAATTTTCTTTCTCTGTGAAAGTGTCTTTTAACATTTCTTACAAGGCAGCTTTTTTTTGGTAACAAATCCCCTTAACTTTTTTTTTTTCCTTTTTAGGGCCGCACTTGTGGCATATGGAGGTTCCCGGGTTAGAGGCTAAACTGGGGCTGCAGCTGCTGGCCAACGCCACAGCCACAGCAATGTGGGATTCAAGCCATGTCTGCAACCGTCACCACAGCTCTCGGCAACACCAGATCGCTGACCCACTGAGCTAGGCCGGGGATCGAACCCGCATCCTCCTGGACACTAGTTGGGTTCCTAACCCGCTAAGCCACAACAGGAACTCCAAATCTCCAATCCTCTTTTGATTGTCTGAGAGAGCGCTTTTTTCATTTTTGAGGGTTAATTTCACTGGATACAGAATTCTACATTTTTCCTCCTTTTTAAAAAATTGAAGTGTAGTTGATTTACAACATCGTGTTAGTTTCAGGTGTAGACCAAAGTGATTTAGTTACATTTTTTCAGATTATTTTCCGTTGTAGGTTATTAAGAGATATTGAATTTAGTTCCCTGTGTTGTACAGCAAATGCTTGTTGCTTATTTTCCTCATCTTAATACTTTAAATATTTCACTCCACTCTTTTTTCTTACTTGTATGGTTTCTGAAAAGAAGCCTGAAGGAATTCTCACCCTTGTTCCTCTGTAGGCAGGATTCTTCCCCTCTGGCTTCTTTCCAGGTTTATTCTTTGTCTTCGATTTTTCTGCAGTTTCAACACACTATGCCCAGTAGTAGATCTGGGGGGTACCTATCCTGTTCTGAAATTCCTAGATTTGTGGTTTGGAATCTCTCATTGATTTTCGAAAATCCTTAGCCACTGTTACTTTAAGCATTTCATCTTTTCCTTTCCTTTTTTCTTCTTTTGGTAGTCCCAGTATGTGTATGCTAGACATCTTATAATTGCCCCACAGTTCTTGGATATTCTGTTCCATACTTTTTTTCCTTTGCATTTCAGTTTTGATGGCCATTATTTACATAGGTTTAAGCTCACTGATCCTTTCCTTGGTCTACTCGTGACTCCATCAAAGGCATCCTTCATTTCCATTAAAGAGTTTTTGATTTCTAGCATTTTCTTTTGATTGTTTCTTAGCGTTTCTATCTCTCTTGCGTACATGACGCATTTTCTTGCATGTGTCCTTTCTTTTTCCATTAGAACTCTTAGCATATTATCAGTTGTTTTAGATTTATAGACGAATTCCAGTATTGTTGCCATGTCCGAGTCTGGTTCTGATACTTGCTGTGTCCAAGCTGCATTTTGTCTTTCAGTAGGCCTTGTAGTTTTATGCTGAAAACGAGACATGACATACTATGCAGAAGCAACTAAGTTAAACAGACCTTTAGTGTAAGGCTTTATGTTTATCTGGCTTGGAATTAGGCTGTGTTTATTGTCTATGGTAACTGCAGATGTTAGAGGCTATAATTTTCTCTGGTGTCTGGTTTTTGTCTCCCCTGTCATCTTTGTGTTTCTCTGGAGACTTGTTTTTGCTTTTTAGGGCCGTATCCATGGCATATGGAAGTTCCCAGGCTAGGGGTCAAATCAGAGCTACAGCTGCCAGCCTACGCCACAGCCACAGCAACTTAGAATCCGAGCTGCATCTGTGACCTCCACCACAGCTCTCGGCAATGCCGGATCGCTGACCCACTGAGCAAGGTCAGGGATTGAACCCGCAATCTCATGGTTCCTAGTCGGATTTGTTAACCACTGCGCCACGACAGGAACTCCTAGAGGCTTCTTAAATAATAGGTCTGAGATGTGCAGCTTTTGGAGCTGTAGTCCCCTGTTGTTCAGCCGGAGCCTACTGATGTGGTAATAAAGTGTCGGGGGAATGGAAGCTTTTTATAGTCCTGTGATTAGGTGTCAAACTATTAATGAATTCAGCCGCTGGGCTTTAACTTCCACAAGCATTTCCCAGGTGTTGGGTTCCAACCCCTTAGCTGGGGCAGAAAGGCTAATGAGGGCTGGGCTTGAACATCTTTCTTCCTCCATGTGAAAAGTTGCAATGGTCTGGAGCTGGGTATTTCCCTTCCCTGGGTCAGTTAGGTTCTGGTTCAGTCTCTGGTTAAGCGGTGTCTCTTAAGGTAGACCATATTAAGGAGACTAGAATGCTTTGGATGTATTTTCAAAACAGCTATTATTCCATTACCCTTTCTGGAGGCACAGAGGGGTTGTTTTTTCTTCCCTCTTTACTCTGGGGAGCTGGTAGGGCTCCTGGAGGTGAAACTCACAGAAATGTTAGTCTCCCCCTAAGACTGGGCTCCCTGAAACTTTTAACTTTCAAGCTGGTCTATAGGCTTGAATTGCCTCCAGTAGCTGAAGTCCCCCTCACCCCACCCCACCCCGGTACTGGCTCCACTGGCTGCTCCCTTTCTGGAGCTTTCCTTTTGGTGAACTGTGATTCTCTGCATCCATCTGTCTCCCCAGTCTTTCGGGCAGCAGTTTGCTCTGATGACTTCAAGTCTCTCCTGGATCAGAGAAGAGTAATTGATTTTCCATTTATTCAGCTTTTTTTCTTGTTGTGAAGATGGGCGTTTTGACTTCCAAGCCACTTACGCGCTGGGCCAGAAAACCCTCATCTCCATTTTTTAGGAATCAGTCTGGGAAAGAAGCAGGATTTGAAGGCAAGACATATTTACACGGGACAACTTGCCTCCTTACTAAGGCTGGACCACATGCCTGGACCAAAGTCCTTCCTGGCTAGGGCATCAAAACAGCACAGGCATCCCCTTCTCCAGGAAGCCGGCAGAACCAGCTTAGGCCGGCCAGACGCCTCCTCTAAACCCTGTGCAGACCTCTTACCTCACCTCAGGAATTAGAAGTGTCTCTGTCACTGATCATGAGGTAAAAACCGTAGGTCCAGAGAATTCGGTCCAAGGGAGAAAGCCAAGCTTGAACAGAAATATTTCTACAATAGTTCTCATACTGGGTATGCCAAGGCCATATCAGAGATTTGAGGCACAGGGACAATAAGACCATCAGTGCGAGCCGACAGGAGGAGATCCAGACAACCTCCCCAGGGGGACTACACAGAGGGTGTGATACCCACCTGCCCCTATCCTGTATTTTAGGGACGGGGTAGGCACCTGATCCTCGAGATCAGGGCATGTCAGATTCCTCAGAGCACAGGGCTAGCTGGCACAGAGCAGCCTCAGTAGGTACTTAACCTGAACTGATTCTAGGGAAGCCCAGAGCATATTGTTGGGCAGTACAACAAACAAGCTCTCACATCAATTTATTCTGGGTCTCCTCTCCAGGGAAAGTCAGGAAATAGGCTTCCCTGACTTAGGCAAGTGCTCCATTGGGGGATTCAGAGATTTCAGCACTGAGGGGATCCATCTCTCTCAGAAGCAGGTGACGAACAGTTGAAGCAGGACAAGTGCAGTACCCAGACTGAAGCTGAGAGCCTGGGTGCATCCCAGCTGCCCTCCTGGGAGGTCCCAAGGGACTGGCTCTGGGAAACGCATATCACAGATGTCCTCAGAAACAGAGACCCAAGGCCACGGCCGAGGTACGCAACAGCAAGCAGACTTTAATCGAGGTGTAAAACCAGGGTGACCCCAGCCTCCTAGCTTACATGGACTTCTCTTTTTCCTTGAGACACAGGCCACAAGGCCTGTTTTCTAATGAGAACCCAGAAATCAGTCTCCATCCTCAAGAGGTTTTACGTGCTGGTTCAGATCTCTCTCGCTCTGGCTGGCTCGCGTCTGTCAGGCATTTTCCTTCCTTAAGGACAGCAGTCTTCTCACAGTCAGCTATGTTTTGAGACACTGGGTACAACGGAAGGCACCGTGGAATTAAGCTGCCTTTACGCCAGCTGTTCCCTCTGCCTAGAATGCTCTTCCCCAGATATTTGCCGGGCTAGCTCCCGCATCGCCTTGATCTTTGAAACCTTTACTCAAATATTACCTTTTCAACAGGATCTATTGCAGTCGGCTCCCTCTGCCAGCCCCCAGTGTCCCTGACTCCTTTACTTTGCTCTATACTTTTCAGAGCTCTTAACAACTTCTCTGTCTTTGCTTTTTCTGCAGTTTGAATATGATTTGCCTGGTTGTATCCTATAATGTACATACAGACTGTATCTTGGTAGTGCTAGAATGTAAGCGCCATAAGAGCAAGAATTTTTGTTTGTTTTGGTCACTGATAATCCAAGTACACAGAAATGGCACAGAAAAGGCATTCACCAAATGAGTGTGTGAAGGAAAAGGGGAACCTGGGTTTGGGTCCTGCCCTGTCTGTCACCTACTGGCCAGCTGTGCACCTTTGGCAGTTTACTTCACCCTTAGCCCCAGTTTCTTCATCTATGAGACTGGGGTCCAAGCACCCACCTCACTGGATTATGCACCTGGGCAGGGGCTGGGCATGAGCCGATAGTTGATAAACAGACCGGCCAACTGACATAATTACCGCCCCCTCTCAAACTCTTCACCTCCCATTTATTATAAGTACCCTTCACTCAGGGGCATCATTAAGGCGATTCATGTGGCAGAGCTTTCAGGTCTGGGGCTGTGATGAGGGGATGAGAGAACGAGGCCATGAAAAAACCCAAAGATCTCAGGATTCTCTCTTCCCTGTGCTAGCTGAGCTGACTCAAGGGCAGCTGGCCTCAGGCTCTCGGCAACACCCACACCCCGGAAGATCTGGAGCCAGTCTTCTGGCTCTGTGAGACATCGGAGCCCTCCCTTGACCTACTCAACCGTGTTTGACACAGTCAATTTTCAAAGCCCTCTGACCGCCATCAGCGGCAAAGAAAGGGACTCGCTCACCAGGATCTCTTAGATGTGTGGGGAGCATCGGGTCACTACACGCACAGGAGACGCCTCCCACTGCCGGCACCTGTGGGATGACAAGAAATGCTCAGGAGGGTGCGCAGCTTCCCCAGGTGGAGGTTCGAGTCCCACGCCCTGCCTTCCCCACTCAGCCGATGTGGATTCTTTGGTTCCCTAAGGTCTCCAGGCTTTAGGGTGCTTGGCTGTAACACGGAGATCCCAACAGCACCCGCCTCCCCGGACTGCTGTGGGGACTGGGTGGGAGGGACTGAGGAAGTGCTCGAGCACTTGCCTGGCACCAGCTGTGGAAATGATCCTTAGGTCATTTTCAAAGGCCTTTAAGCACCAGATGAGTTCTACGGGACCGCCTTGCCAGGGGTGTCTTTGGCCAGTAGGAACCATATAAACCGTGAGGTATGAAGAGGTGAACTGCAACCAAGCCTTGGGGATTGTTCAGCTCAATCAGCCAGAGAGGGGACAGCTTCCTCTAAAATCTGAAAAAAAAAAAAAAATTGTGTATCCATTTATTTATTTATAATTTTTTTTTTTTTTGCCTTTTGTCATTTTTAGGGCCGCACTCGCAGCATGTGGAGGTTCCCAGGCTAGGGGTCTAATAGGAGCTGTAGCCACTGGCCTACACCACAGCCACAGCAACGCAGGATCCGAGCCGCGTCTGCGACCTACACCACAGCTCACGGCAGCGCCGGATCATTAACCCACTGAGCAAGGGCAGGGATCAAACCCGCAACCTCATGGTTCCTAGTCAGATTCGTTAACCACTGCGCCACGACAGGAACTCCTTATTTATAATTTTCGAGTTGAGGTATCGTGCATTTATGATATTTCTATATGTTTCAGGTGTACAACACAGTGATTCACGATTTTTAAAGATTATACTCCACCTATGGTTATAAAATATTTGCTATATGCCCTGTTCTGCACAATATAACCTTATAGTTTATTTTATACATGGTAGTTTGTACCTCTTAATCCCCTACCCCTATCTCATCCCTCACTGCTTCACTCTCCCCACTGTAACCACTAATTTGTTCTCTATATCTGTAAGTGTGTTTCTTTTCTTCTTTTTTTTTTGTTTCTTTTCTTCTAATTATCACTAGTGGGTTTTTTTGTTTTTGTTTTTGATTTTCACAGCCACACTTGTTTCATCTGAAAGTTCCCAGGCTAGGGATTGAATCAGAACTGCAGCTGCAGCCACAGCCACAGCTACAGCGACACCGTATCTGAGCCGCATCTGTAACCTACGCGCTGCAGCTTATGGCAAAGCCAGATCCTCAACCCACAGAGCAAGGCCAGGGATTGAACCTGCAGCTTCACAGAGACAACATCAGGTCCTTAACCTACTGAAGCACAAAGAGAACTCCATCACTAGTTTGTTTTATTTTTTAGATCTCACATATAAGTGATATAGTATTTCTCTTTATGACTTATTTCTCTATATGACTTATTTCATTAAGTGTAATACCCTCCAGGCCCATCAATGTTGTTGCAAATGGCAAAATTTCATTCTTTTTATGGCTGAGTAGTATGCTATTGTATACACATACACCACATCTTCTTCTTCTTCTTTTTTTTTGTCTTTTGTCATTTTAGGGCCACACCTGCGGCATGTGGAGGTTCCCAGGCTAGGGGTCTAATCAGAGCTACGGCTGCTGGCCTACACCACAGCCACAGCAACACCAGACCCAAGCCGCATCTGCAGCCTACACCACAGCTCATGGCAATGCCAGATCCTTAACCCACTGAGCAAGGCCAAGGATTGAACCCGCAACCTCAGGGTTCCTAGTCAGATTCGTTTCCGCTGCACCACAACAGGAACTCCTACACCACATCTTTTTTGTCCATTCTTCTGTTGATGGACATTTAGGTTGCTTTCACAGCTTGGCTCTTGTAAATAATGCTCCTATGAATATTAGGGTGTATCTTTTTGAATTAGTGTTTTTGTTTTCTTTGGATATATACTCAGAAGTGGAATTGATTGATCATAGGTAGTTCTCTTTTTAGTTTTTTGAGGAAATTACATATTGTTTCCTATAGTGACTGTACCAATTTACATTCCCACCAACAGTGTACAAGAGTTCCTTTTTCTCCACACCCACATCAACATTTGTTATAAAATCTGAAATTTTAATTTCTACCCCTCTCCAACAGTCTGCCAAAAAAAAAACCTAATTCTGCAAATTATAATCTTCACTAGATGGCCAGAACTCAGTGTTGTATGAATGTGTTGTGTGTGTATATCATAGATTATGAAATAAAATTTGTGTCTTTATTCACTCTACAAATGATTACTAGACACCTATTCTGTGCCATGCCTTCTGCTAGACACCCCTGCAATGAGATACAGGCTGTGCTCTCTAGGAATTCACAGGTTATGCAGGAGACGAGCACACAAACTATCCTAATAGGACTGGCACAGTATTTCACCAGAAACACGCCAAAGGTACAATACGGCTCCGCAGAAGGGCAATACCCTAGAAGGAGCATTCAGAAAAAGCTTCACAGCAGAAAGAACTTCCAGGCTGTTTTGAAAGATGTGTAGAACATGTGGACAGGAAGGCATGGAGGCAAAGGCCGTGCTCAGCTGGATCACTGGGCGGGGGAGGGCGCCAGAGGAGCCAGATGGTGCAGGACCTTGAATACTAAGGAGCAAGATACATATGAGCCACAAATACAGAAAAACCAGGAGTCTGAACTTTATTCTGAAGGCTGTGAGTTGCCACCGCACAATTTATAAGCAAGGTAGAACCTAGCATATTATTAATTTATTTTTTAAATTATTCATTTCTAAAAATCGGAGTTCCCATTGTGGCTACGCAGAAACGAATCTGACTAGCATCCATGAGGATGGAGGTTCGATCCCTGGCCTCGCTCAGTGGGTTAAGGATCTGGTGTTGCTGTGAGCTGTGGTGCAGGCTGCAGATGCGACTCGGATCCCATGTTGATGTGGCTGTGGTGTAGGCCGGCAGCGTAGCTCCAATTGGACTCCTAGCCTGGGGGCCTCCATATGCTGCGGGTAGAGCCCTAAAAAGATGAAAGACAAAAAAAAATTTATTTCTCTCTAAAAATAGAAACATACAGTACACATGCACCTAACACAAAGTTCAAAAGGTCCAAAAGGGTTTGTAATGAAAAAACTAAGCTTCCTTCTTAATCCTTTCCCCCAGTAACGCTGCCCCCAACCCAGAGGCAACCCTTGCTCCCACATTTCCCCAAGGACATGCCCAGTCACTCCGTGTCTTTGCAGAATGGCGGTATAGTAAACCCATTGCTTTTTGGCTTTATTCATATATTTTATTTTGGAGGTTCCCTTTCAGCACATTTTCAGTTGCCACCTTTTTTTTTTTTTCGGCCATGTCTGCAACATGTAGAAATTCCCAGGCCAGGGATCAAACCCGTATCAGAGCAGTGACCCAAGCCACTGCAGTGACAAGACCAGATCCTTAACCCGCTAGGCCACAGGAGAACTTCTCAGTTGCCATATTCTTTTTAACAGCTCAGCAGTATTCCAATGAGAAATACTTCGATTGTTTTAGATGAATATTTCAGAAGGTACCTGCCTCCTCGCTGGAGCCTGGAAAATGGAAGGGAGCTGCAGGCGGCACAATTCTTTGTCACCCCTTGGATGTAGACAGGACACCAAAGCAATCAGCCATTTGACCATCCGGCAACAGGCCAGCTTGCTAGGGATGGCAGGGGTGGCAGACTGGAAGGTGAAGGAGCTGAGCCCTGGATGATGTGACTGAGCTGTTTCACCAGTCAGGGTCTGCCTTCTTCCAGGGGTTTTGTTATATGAGGAAAATTAGCCACTATTCATTTAAAACAATGTGGTTGCCTCTACCTATAGTCGACTGTACTCACTGAAAGAGGAGTTTCCTTTCCTTTCCTTTTTTTTTTTAATACTGCTTTTCAGAGATATTGATCCCGCTAGTGTTCGGAAACCCAATGAGGAAGGCCAGGGACCTAATTTTATAACCTGATGGATCATATCTTCTATTTTTTGTATTCTGATTCTTGGGCATCTAGGGCCTTACCAACCCTGGAGGTACCGCCCTGCTAAGGTTACCCAGTTTCCAGAGATGGTAAACAACTCACCTGTGAGTGTGTCTTTCATATACAAGCAACCATGGAAGTTCCCGTCACGGCTCAGCAGTAACAGACCTGACTAGTATCCATGAGGCTGTGGGTTTGATCCCTGGCTTCGCTCAGTGAGTTGAGGATCCAGCATTGCTGTGAGTTGTGATGTAGGCTGCAGATGCGGCTTGGATCCTGCATTGCTTGGCTGCAGTGGAGGCCACCTTCAGCTGTACCTCTGACTTGACCCCTAGCCTGGGAACTTCCACATGTCGCAGGTGCAGCCCTAAAAAAAAAAGACCAAAAAAAAACCAAAAAACCCACAAAAACACAAAACCATATACAAGCGACCAGTCCAGGGCCAATTCCCCAGCTACCTCTTGTATCAGACTCCACCTGCTCTAATCATCCTAGAACCAGGTCACAGACACCCAGGGACAGCCTCTAGGCCCCAGCGTTCACTGAAATCACTCAAACTGCCCAACCCTAAAACTGTTCATCTGTTCCTTCCCATAGAAATCATAATAAAGCCTACGGCCCAGCTTTTTCCAGTCCCTGGTGCTTTGTTGTGCGGCTCCTGCAGTGTGGCATGCCCCCACCTTGGGATCTAAGGTACAGATGACCCTGAACAATGTGGGAGTTAGGGACGCAGACCCCCTGTGCAGTCCAAAATCCACATACAACTTTTGACTCCCCCAAAACTTGACTACTGATAGCCTACTGTTGACCAGAAGCCTAACAATAATACAGTCTATTAGTATGTATTTTGTATATGATATCTATTATATACCGTATTACAATAAGGCAACCTAGAGAAAAGAAAATATTATTAAATTGTTTACAAACTTCATGACGATGAAGTAAAGGAGACATTACACAATGTTTTTATAAAAGGGGGAATCCAGGAGTTCCTGTCATGACTCAGTGGTTAGCGAACCCGACTAGCATCCATGAGGATGCAGGTTCGACCCCTGGCCTTGCTCAGTGGGTTAAGGATCCCGCATTGCTGTGGCTGTGGTATAGGCCAGCAGCTACAGCTCTGATCGACCCCTAGCCTAGGAACCTCCATATGCCATGGGTACGGCTCTAAAAAAAGACAAAAAGACCAAAAATAAAATAAAATAAAATAAAAGGGGGAATTCAGTATGATGGAATTAAAAATCACTGTAGTATACACTCCTTACAACTTGTTTTTCTCATTTAACAGTATGACAGAAAATTTTGCATATGTAGCAGGAGGTACCAGAGTTTATTAAATATTTACTATTAATGGACATACAGGATATTTCTCATTTGGTTCTATTAGAAATGATGAATGTAATGAAATCTTCCCATATACATCTTTGTGCACGTGTGTAAGTATTTCTCAGGTTTGGTTACTGAGATGTGAAACTGCTAAATCAAGAGTAGAAATATTTTAACCTTTAAACGGTACAGTCAGATTGCTCTCTAAAAAGCCACAGCAAATTACACTCCCACAATAGTGTATAAAAATAATCTTCTCCCCACAGTCTTCCAACTTTGAGTTTTTCAATCTTTTTAATATTTGTAAATCTTCAGAGATAAAAATTATTTCCCAAGTTGCATTCACTTAACACTAGTCAAGTGAACAAATATCTTTTCAAATGTCTCTTGGTCACCCTATTGCCTCACTTAATTGGGAATTCACATCTTTTGTCCATTTTTTCTTTTCTGGTTATACCTAGGGCATATGGAAGTTCCTGGGACAGGGAATGAATCCAAGCTGCAGCTGTGTCCTACACCAGATTCTTAACCCACTGCATCAGTCTGGGGATCACACCCATGCCTCTGCAATCCAAGCCACTGCAGTCAAATTCTTAACCCACTTTGCCACAGTGGGAACTCCTTGTCCATTTTTTCTTTTGGGTTGATTTGTAGTTCTTTATATATTCTGACTATAAATTATTTGTTTGTTTAATATACATGTTGGAAATTAGTTCCTCCTAGTCTACTGCCTATATTTTATCTTTGGTCATATAGAAATTTAAAATTTTTATATAGTCAAATTTATCACTGTTTTCCTTTACTGCTTCATTGATTTTGGTCTTAAAGAAGGCTTTCCCTACCTCTAGACATCATTGTCAATGGCTGCATAATATTTCATTGTATGGATATACCATAATTTATGAATTCTCACCATTGAGAATTTAAGTTGTTCAAGGCTTTCACTAACATAAATAATGCTATGAAAAACAATGAAGTGTTCAATTTGATATTAACACACATCTTAGCTCCTAGCAAAATGACCATAAAAAATGTTTCTTGAATGGAGGAGGGGAAAATGCAGGATGCTTCTTCCACACTTACTCAAGGCATTTTAAAAAAACAGTGCAGCCCAATGTCAACCAAATTATTGGAGAATTAGCTCTATAATTATACTTCTTCTTTAGCCCCTCTAATCAAGAGCTGACTGCCTCCAACACCCTCATGGAAGTAAAGCTTCATCTTCCCTCTAAGGTTGCCCTTCCAAAGGGTGTGATGACTACCTGAGACAGGCTTTTAACCACATACCTGAGTCCTCCTCCTTATCATGACTTCGGTTTTAGGGTACCCTTTGCTTGGTGAATCTTCTAGGTTTACTTCTTAGAAGGTGGTAAATGGGCCTAAGAAGATGAGGTAGAGGGAAGAGAAGTCTCTGGGTGGGCTGCCACAGATCTGTGAGAGGCAGCTCTATTTCCAGCAGATGGCACTTCATATGCCAGAGGCAGGCCTTCATTTCCAGCTGGTGCAGGTCCATATCCTGCAGGTGGGGCTCCATATCCCACAGGCGGGGCTCCATATCCTGCAGATGGGGCTTCATATCCTGGAGGCGGGGCTCCATATCCTGCTGGTGGGGCTCCGTGGCTTTCAGGTGGGGCTCCATATCCTGGAGGCAGGGCTTCGTATCTTGCAGGTGCCCCATATCCTGGAGGCGGGGCTCCATATCCTGGAGGCGGGGCTCCGTATCCTGGAGGCGGGGCTCCATATCCTGGAGGCGGGACTCCATATCCTGCAGGTGGAGCTCGGTATCCTGCAGATGGGGCTCCATATTCTGCCGGTTGGCCTCCATGTGCTGCTGGTAGGGGTCCATAGACCACAACTGGGTATGGTGAAAAGGAAAAAAAAAAATCAGTTTTTTTTTTTGTTGTTGTTGTTTTTGTTTTTTTGCCTTTTTGTCATTTTAGGGCTGCACACGCGGCAAGTGGAGGTTCCCAGGCCAGGGGTCTAATCCGAGCTGCAGCTGCTGGCCTACACCGTAGCCACAGCAACGCAGGATCCGAGCCGCGTCTGCGACCTACACCACAGCTCACGGCAATGCCGGATCCTTAACCCACTGAGCAAGGCCAGGGATGGAACCTGCAACCTCATGGTTCCTAGTCGGATTCGTTAACCGCTGCGCCACAACGGGAACTCCCAGTTTGTTTTTTTTTGAGGGGGGTGGCCGATGTGCCCACGGCCCATGAAAGTTCTCAAGGATCAGGGATCAAACCTGTGCCACAGCAATGACAAAGCTGTTGCAGTGACAATACCAGATCTTTAACCCACTGCACAAGAGAACCACAAAATCAGTTAGAGTAGACTAGAACTAAGTAAGAAGGGGATAGAAGATAAAAAATAATGCAGAAGAAGAGTTCCTGTTGTAGCACAATGGAAATGAATCCAACTAGGAAACATGAGGTTGCAGATTTCATCCCTGGCCTTGCTCAGCGGTTTAAGGATCGGGCATTGCCGTGAGCTGTGGTGTAGGTTGCAGACATGGCCCGGATCCCATGTTGCTGTGGCTGTGGCTGTGGCTGGCAGCTGTAGCTCCAATTTGACCCCTAGCCTGGGAACCTCCATATGCCATGGGTGCGGGCCTAAAAAGCAAAATAATAATAATAATGCAGAAGCAAACTGACACAGAAAGAGCATTCAGGCAGAACAATGCAAAAACCATATCCTTCAGCCATCACCAGCTGAAGGTTTATCATTTCCTGTTGTGGAAGAATTCACATTAACATGAAAATAACCTTATATTTATATCTCTATTTTAATTATAGTGATATATATATACATATATATATACATATATATATAACTTAATAGTTTGTTTTGATTATAAAAAAATAAATGCTCAATGAGGAATATGTATTTGGAATAGAGAAAAGATGAATTTTTAAAAGTCATCTGTAATTCCATTATCAAAGACCAAAACTGAATATTTCAGTGTATTTCTTTGTAGGATCTCTGTTAATCTCTTTTTTTTTGGGGGGGGGTGCTGGAATTCCCAGGCCAGGGATCAAATCCATGCTACAGCTGTAACCAGAGCCACAGCAGTGACAATGCCAGATCCTTAACCCACTGAGTAATGAGGGAACTCCCTTATGTTACTCTTTTTATACAATCATGATTATAACATCCCTACAATTCTTTAAAATTTGGCTCTTTTTATTTGACATTATAAGAAAGTACTTTATATTCTTAACATATTTCATAAATTAAAGGCTGGACAATATTTTATCATATGGATAAGTGTTACTTAATTCTCTGGTTGTAGGAGAGCTTGTTGCTTCTAACTTTCCAATTAATATTATAATAAACATAGGTTTTATTTATTTCTTTGGCTACATTGCCAAAGTGATTTAACTGTGTCAAGGTGAATGGACAACTGTTATTCTTCTGTAATCCATATTTATGTTTAAGCTATCTAGAAAAAATATTAAAAGAATTGTCTTAAAGATGCTCAAAGAACTAAAGGAAAATGTCAAAAAAGTCAAGAAAACAGAAATATCAATAAAGAGACAGAAAACCTATTAAGAAACCAAAAAAAAAAATTCTGGAGCTGAAAAGTATAATAACTGAAATGAAACGTTCACTAGAGGGATGCAAATTCAGATTTGAATAGGCAGAATAAAAAAATCAGTAAACCTAAATACAAGACAATGGAACTGTTGAGACTGAGGAACAGAAAGAAAAATACCGAAGAAAAATTAACAGAGCCCAAGAGACCAATGGGACACTACCAAGCTGACCAACACATACATTGTGGAAGTTCCAGAAAAAGAAGAGAGAGAGAAAGATGAGAAAATATCTGAAGAAATAATGGTTGAAAACTTCCCAAATTTGATGAAAGATATGAATATAAACATCTAAGAAGCTCAATAAACTCCAAGAAAGATGAACTCAGAGAGATCCACACTGAGACATATTACAGTCAGATTTTCAAAAGCCAAAGATAAAAAGAGAATTTTAAAAGTAGTAAGAAAGCAGTGAATAATCACATAAAAAGGATTCTCAATAAGAAAATTAGCAGATTTCTCACTAGAAGCAGAGGCCAGAAATAAACTTTCCAACAAGAATCCTATCTGGCCAAACTCCTTTAAGAGTGAGAAAGAAATTAAGAAGTTCCTAGATAGACAAAATCTGAGGCAGTTCATTAGCACTAGACTTGCCCTATAAGAAATGCTTAAGGGAGTCCTGAAGGATGAAATGAAAGGACACTAGATAGTAATCTGAAGTCATATAAAGAAATAAAGATCTCAATGAAGGTAAATCTTTGAGCAATTTTTTTGAGTTTTATTTCTTCTAATTACTTATTGAATTATATTACAATTATAGGTGTACAATCATTGAGCAATTTTAAAAGCTAATATAATTATAGCAATGGTTTATAACTCCATTTTTGTTTTCTACATAATTTAAGAGACTAATAAGCATTTTTAAAAATTGTTAGGTTATGTTTTGGGGGACATGATGTATAAAGATATAATTTTGTGACCTCAGTTGAAAGGAGTGAGGATGGGGGGGTTGTAAAGATGCAGAGCATCTGTATGTTATTGAAGTTAAGATGGTAAAAATTAAAATTAGTGTTATAACTTTATTTATTCATTTAGTCTTTTTGGGGCTGCACCTGCAGCATATGGAAGTTCCCAGGCTAGGGGTCAAATGGGAGCTGCATCTGCTGGCCTATGCCACAGCCACAGCAATGCCAGATGTGAAGCGCATCTGCGACCTACGCCACAGCTCACAGCAAGGCTGGATCCTTAGCCCACTGAGCAAAGCCAAAGACTGAACCCACATCCTCATGGATACTAGTTGGGTTTATTACCACTGAGCAATGACGGGAACTCCAATGTTATAACTTTAGAATGTTAAATGTAACCGCACGGTAACCACAAAGAAAACAGCTACAAAATATAAACGAAAGTAAATGACAAGGGATCTTAAACTTTTCAGTATTAAAAAATCAACTAAAGGGAGTTCCCTTCGTGGCTCAGTGGTTAACGAATTCGACTAAGAACCATGAGGTTGCAGGTTCGATCCCTGGCCTTGCTCAGTGGGTTAAGGATCCAGCGTTGCCGTGAGCTGTGGTGCAGGTTGCAGACGCGGCTCAGATCCCACGTTGCTGTGGCGATGGCGAAGGCCGGCAGCTACAGCTCCTGTTAGACCCCTAGCCTGGGAACTTCCATATGTTGCACGTGCGGCTCTAGATAAAAAAAAAGGCAAAAAGACCAAAAAAAATCAGCTAAACACAAAAGACAGTAATGCAGGAAATGAGGGGCAAAAATGTGATAAGGCATATAGAAACCAAACAGTAAAATGACCAAAGTAAGGCCCTCATTATCAGTGATTACAGTATTTTATTTTATTTTTTGTCTTTTGTCTTTTTAGGGCTGTACCCACAGTATATGGAGGTCCCAAGGCTAGGGGTCCAATCAGAGCTGTAGCTGCCAACCTACACCACAGCCACATCAATGAGGGATCCGAGCCGTGTCTGCAACCTACACCACAGCTCATTGCAATGCCAGATTCTTAACCCTCTGAGCAAGGCCAGGGATCGAACTTGCATCCCCATGGATACTAGTCCTGTGTATTAAGTACTGAGCCACGATGGGAATTCCCACTGATTTCTTTAAATATAAATGGATTAAATTCCCCAATCAAAAGATGGAAATTGTCAGAATGGGTAAAAATTCATGATTCAAATATATGCTGTGTATATAAGAGACTTGTTCTAAATAAAAGGCATAAATAAATTGAACGTAAAAGGATGGAAAAAGACATTCCATGTAAATAGTAACAAAAGAGAGCAAGAGTGGCTAAACTAAAATCATACAAGATAGACTTTCCATCAAAAAGAAGAAAATTTCATATTAATAAAATGTTCAATACAGCAAAAGGATAAACATTTACACACCTAGTGACAGATCACCAAATATGTGACGCAAAAACTGACAAAATTGAAGGGAGAGGAGTTCCCGTCGTGGCTCAGTGGTTAAGGAATCCAACTAGGAACCATGAGGTTGTGGATTCCATCCCTGGCCTCGCTCAGTGGGTTAAGGATCTGGTGTTGCCGTGAGCTGTGGTGTAGGTTGCAGACACGGCTTGGATCCTGTATTGCTGTGACTGTGGTGTAGGCCAGTGGCTACAACTCCGATTAGACCCCTAGCCTGGGAACCTCCATATGCCACGGGTGCGGCCCTAGGGGAAAAAAAAAAAAAAAGACAAAAAAAAAACTGTTGTTCTGCAATCAGAGTTGGAGACTGCAGTATCCCTCGTGCACAATAATGGATAGAACAGACAGAAGATAAATAAGGAAATAGAGGACTTAAAAAACACAACAAACCAACTGGATCTAACAGACATATATTGGACACTCTACCCAACAGCAACATTCTTCTTGAATACATACACATGGGACATTTTCCAGGACAGACCATATATTAGGCAACAAATTAAGCGTGGATATAGTTTAAGATAGATATCATACAAAGTAGCTTCTCTGACCACAAAGAGATGAATTTACAAATCAATGACAGAAGTAGAAATGGAAAATTCAAAATTTGTGGAAATGAAACAGCACACTTTTTTTTTTTTTTTGTCTTTTTGTTGTTTTAGGGCTGCACTCACGGCATGTGGAGGTTCCCAGACTAGGGGTCAAATTGGAGCTACAGCTGCCGGCCTGCGCCACAGCCACAGCAATGCAGGATCCCAGCCGCATCTGCAACCTACATCACAGCTCACGGCAACGCCAGACCCTTAACCCACATGAGCAAGGCCAGGGATCGAACCCGCAACCTCATGGTTCCTAGTTGGATTCATTTCAGCTGCGCCACGATGGGAACTCCAAACACCACACTCTTAAACTGCCAATAGATCAAAGAAGAAATCATAAGAGAAGTGAGAAAATAGAGATGAATGAAAATGAAAACACCACATACGAAAATTCATGGGATGCAATAAAAGCAATGCTAAGGGGGAGAAATTTATACCTAAAAACACAAGAAAAATCTTAAGTCAACAGCATAACTTGGAGTTCTCTTCATGGCTCAGCAGTTAAAGAATCTGACTAGGATCCATGAGGTTGTGGGTTTGATCCCTGGCCTTGCTCAGAGGGTTAAGGATACAGCGTTGCCATGAGCTGTGGCGTAGGTCTCAGATGTGGCTTGGATCCTGCATTGCTGTGACTGTGGTGTAAGCTGGTGGCTACAGCTCCAGTTCAACCCCTAGCCTGGTAACCTCCATATGCCATGGGTGTGGCCCTAAAAAAAAGAGCAAAAAAAACCCACCAGGATAACGTAACAACTTAAGAAATACAAAAAGAACAAACTAAACCCAAAGCTAGCAGAAGGAAGGAAATAATAATGATTAGAACAAAGATAAATAAAAAAGGGAAGAGAAAAACAGCAGAGAAAATCTGTGAAACCAAAAGCTGGTTCTTTGAAAATATCAACGAAATTGAGAAACTTTTAGTTGGACTAACCAAGAAAAAACGGGAAGATTCAAATTATTATTTCAAAATCAGAAATGGAAGTGGGGTAGTTCCCTTATGGTGCAGCGGATCCAGTGCTGTCACTGCAGCAGCTTGGGGGGCTGCTGTGGTGTGAGCTTGATCTCTCCCAGGAACTTCCACGTGCTACTGGCACGGCCAAATTTAAAAAAAAAAAAAAAAAAAAGAACTGGAAATGGTTACATTACTTCTGATTCTACAGAAACAAGAAGGATTATAATAGACTACTATGAACAACTGTATGTTAAGAAATTGGATAACATAGAAGATGGATAACTTCCTAGAAACACAAAACCTATAATACTAAATCATGAAAAAATAGAAAATCTGTATAGGCCTGCTAAGATAATTTTAAAAATCTCCTAAGAACTAATACCAATCCTTCTCAAATTTTTCTAAAAAATTGAAAATGAGGGAACAATTCCTAACTCATTCTATTAGCTATTGTGAATAATACTGTTATGATTACAGTGTACAAATGCCTCTTAGACCCTGATTTCAACTCTTTTGGTATATACTCAGAAGTGGAGTTGCTGTGTCACCTTCAGTTTTTTTAGGAACCTCCATACTGTTTTTCATAGTGGCTGTCCCATTTTACATTCCCACCAATAGTATATAGGATTTTCAATTTCTCCACATCCTTACCAACATTTGTCGTTTTCTGTATTTTTTTCTATAGTATCCATCCCAATGAGTGAGAAATGAAAACTTATGTTCACACAAAAACCTGCAGCAGCAGTTTTATTCATAGTAATCCAAACCTGGAAACAAACCAGATATCCTTGAACTGCTGAATAGCTAAACAAATTGTTATACATCTATACCATGAAATATTACTCAACAACAAGAGGCATTCCTGTTGTGGCATGGTGGAAACAAATCCGACTAGTATCCATGAGGATGCAGATTTGATCCTTGGCCGTGGGTTGGGGATCAGGCATTGCAGTGAGCTGTGGTGTAGGTCACAGACGTGGCTCAGATCCCACATTGCTGTAGCATAGGCCAGCAGCTGTTGCTCCGATTTGACCCTTAGCATAGGAACTTCCATATGCCACAGGTGTGGTCCTATAAAGACAAAAAAAAAAAAAGAAGAAGAAAGAAAAGAAAACACAACTTATAGAATGGGAGAAAATACTTGCAACTGACAGGGATAAATCTCCAAAATATACAAACAACTTATACAGCTCTATATTAAAAAACAAACAATCCAATCAAAAAACTGGGCAGAAGATCTAAACAGACATTTTTCTGAAGAAGATATACAGATGGCCAAAAAATACATGAAAAGGTGCTCAACATCACTAATTATTAGAGAAATAGAGAAATGCAAATTAAAACTACATTACGGTATCACCTTACACCAGCTAGAATGGCCATCATCAAAAAGCCTACAAATGATAAATGTTGGAGAGGGTGCGGAGAGAACAGGACCCTCTTACACTGTTGGTGGGAATGTAAATTGGTACAACTACTGTGGAAAACAGTATGGAAGTTCCTCAAAAAACTAAAAATAGAATTACCAAATGATCCAGCAGTCCCCCTCCTGGGCATCTATCAGGAGAAAACCATAATTTGAAAAGATACATGACCTCAATGTTCATTGCAGCACTATTTACAAGAGCCAAGACAAGGAAGCAACCTAAATATCCACTGACAGAGGAGTGGATAAGGAAGATGTGGTACATACATACAACGGAATATTACTCAGCCATAAAAAAGAATGAAATAATGCCATTTGCAGCAATGTGGATGGACCTAGAGATTATCATACTAAGTGAAGTTAGACAGGGAGACACAAACGTCATTTGCTATCACTTATATGTGGAATCTAAAAAAAAAGGATATAATGAACTTATCTGCAGAACAGAAACAGACTCACAGTTTCTGAAAACAAACCTGTGGTTACCAAAGGGGAGAGGAGAGGGGGAGGGATGGACTAGGGGCTTTGGACTGGCATATGCACACTGTGGTATATGGAATGACTGACTAATGGGGACCTGCTATACAGCACAGGGAACTCCGCCCAATATTCTATGATAGTCTGTATGGGAAAATAATCTGAAAAAGAATGGCTGTGTGTATATGTATAACTAAATCCCTTTGTTGTACAGCAGAAATGATCACAACATTGTAAATCAACTACACTTCAATAAAACTTTTAAAAATGAAAAAAAAAACTATAGGTATATGGACTACACATACATATATAGCAAAATATCAAATACATTGCTATATAAATATATCAAAATATGTGTGTAAAATTATCTAATAAAATATAAAGTACTTTAGGAGTTCCCTTCGTGGCTCAGTGGTTAACGAATCCGACTAAGAACCATGAGGTTGCGGGTTCAATTCCTGGCCTTGCTCAGTGGGTTAAGGATATAGCGTTGCTGTGAGCTGTGGTGAAGGTTGCAGATGTGGCTCGGATCCCGCGTTGCTGTGGCTGTGGCGAAGGCCGGCGGCTACAGCTCCTGTTAGACCCCTAACCTGGGAACCTCCATATGCAGCATGTGCGACTCTACACAAAGGCAAAAAGACAAAAAAAAAAAAAATAATTATATATATATATATATATATATATATATAGTAGTTTAAAAATAAAAAGTAAACCCCATACTTATAACAATCAATGACACAAAAAAGGAAATTAAGGAAATAATTCAACTTAAAAATAGCATCCAAAAGAATAAAACACCTAGGAATAAATGTAACCAAGGAGGTGAAAGATTTGTGCACTGAGAACTAAAAAACATTCCTGAAATAAATTTCAAAAGACCAAATAAATAGACTTCCTATGTTCATGAGTTAGAAGACTTTAATATTAAGACAGAAATTCCCCCAAAAGTGATCTATGAGTTCAATGCAATCCTTATCAGAATTCTAATGATCTTTTTGCAGAAATGTAAAAGATTATTCTCAAAATCATATGGAGCTACAGAGGACCATGGATAGCCAAAATAATATTGAAAAAGAAATGCAAAATAGGAGGACTTACATTTCCCTGTTTTGAAACTTACTACAAAGCTCCGGTAATCAAAACAATGTGGTACTGGCAGAAGGACAGACTTGGTTTTTTGGGTTTTTTTGTTTGTTTTTCCTTTTTAGGGCCACAGCTGCAGCATATGGAAGTTTCTGGGATAGGAGTAGAATCAGGGCTGCAGCTGCCAGCCTGTGTCACAGCCACAGCAATGCCAGACCAAACCTATGCCACAGCTATGGCAAGGCTGGATCCTTATCCCACTGAGTGAGGCCAGGGATCTAACCCACATCCTCATGCATACTAGTCGGGTTCTTAACCTACGGGGCCACAGCGGGAACTCCAAGGACAGACTTACATACCAATGAGAATAGAACTGAGAGTCCAGAAATAAATGTATTACCAACTGATTTCCAACAAGGATGCCAAGACCATTCAATGGGGAAAGAATAGTGTCTTTGACAAATGATTCTGGGACAACTGGATAACCACATGCAAAAGAATAAAACTGGACCCTAACCTTACTCCACATACAAAAATTAACTTATAATGAATCAATAACTGAAATATAAGAGCCAAAATTATAAAACTCTTAGATAAAAATGTAGAGGAAGATCTTCATGACATTGAACTTGGCAATGGATTCTTAGTTGGATACCAAAAGCATAAGTAACAAAGAGAAAAAAATAAATTCAACAAAAATTAATGCTTCTGTGCATCAAAAGATATTATTGGGACTGTTAAAAATGACCTATAGAATGGAAAACATATTTGCAAATCCTATACCTGATAAGGGTTCAATATCCAGAATATATAAAGAACTCTTACAACCCAAATAAAAAGATAAACTACCCAAGTTAGAAAAAGGCAAACGATTTGAATAGATATATCTCCAAAGAAGATAAGCAAATGGCCAACAAGCACATGAAATGATGCTCAACATCTCTGGTCCTTAAGGAAATGTAAGTTAAAACCACAATGAGATATCACCTCACACTGACTAGGATGGCTTTAATACAAACAACAACAAGTAAAAAAGGGAAAATAACAAGCACTGGCAAGTATGTGGAGAAACAGAAACTTGAACGTTGCCGATAGGAATACAAAATAATATCGTTGCTGAGGGAATAGTTTGGTGGTTCCTCAAAAAGTTAAACACTGAATTACCATATGACCCAATAATTCCAACCCTAGGTATATTCCCAGGAGAAATGAAGACTTATATTCACGCAGAAAACTATATACAAATGTCTATAGCAGTTGTTATTTATAATAGCCAAAAGATGGAAACAAGTCAAATGTGGATCAGTGGATGAACAGATAAATAAATTGTGATATATACAATGGAATGTTATTCAGCCACAAATAAAGAATAAAGTACTGACACATGCTACAGCTTGGACAAATCCTGAAAACATTGTGCTCAATGAGATAAGTCAAACACAAAAGGTCACGTGTTGTATGATTCCTTTTATGTGATGTATACAGAAGAGGCAAATCCATAAAAACAAAAAGGAGATTAGAGGAAACCAAGACACAGAAGAGGGGGCAACAGGAAATGATTACTTAGTGAGTATGGGTATTCTCATGGAATGATGAAAAAGTTTTGAAACTAGAGAGAGAGCTGATGGTTGTATGGCATTGTGAATACACTAAATACCATTGAACTGTACATTTAAAAACTGTTAACTGTATCTTATATGAATTTCAACGCAAAAGCATTTTTTTTTTGTCTTTCTGTCTTTTTAGGGCCGCACTCGCGGCATATGGAGGTTCTAGGCTAGGGGTCCAGAGCTGTAGCCGCCAGCCTACACCAGGGCCACAGCAACGCGGGATCCAAGCCGCGTCTGCGACCTACCTATACCACAGCTCACGTCAATGCCGGATCCTTAATCCTTAACCCACTGAGCAAGGCCAGGGATCGAACCTGTGGCCTCATGGATGAACGTAGGTTTGTTAACCGCTGAGCCATGATGGGAACTCCTCAACGCAAAAGCATTTTTATAAAATCTTAGCAACACTTACTTTTAGATTTTGAATATTATAGATTTTATTAACACAAAAACTAAGGTAACTATTAAGTCTATGAATAACTCTTCTTCAGTTCTTCTATAAATAACAAAGCTGAAAGCCAATGGACATGTATATCATGCTCCAAGGAGGACCCAAGAAATGGCCTGCATTTGGGGGTCTACCGGTAACTTGACAGGAGACCCCTTGTGGCCCACCAACATTCTGTGGACCGCATTTGAGAATCACTGACCTCTCAGCTCCCAGGACCATGGCTCAGCAGCTCTGGACAGGCACAGCAGTTAAAGGAAAGGGCACAGGGTATAAAGCCCAGGACTGGAGTCCCCAGTGGGTTGAAGGGTGCGGCATAATGGCTACACTTTCGTGAAAGGGGAAGGAGGTTGTAGGCAAGAACACGTGTTTTCTGCTCAGGCCGTAAGCAGGAAGCAACTGTTCCCACTGATGGGAGTTGCCCAGGTAGGCTCCATACTTGCACATTATAGGTAAAACCAAGCCTGAAATGGAAGCCCAATCACTTATTCACTTGCCACTGGGGTTCAGTCTGGAAATGAAGTCATGGACTCAACCATTTTCCAACCCCCTAAACTTCTGTTGCTTCTCCTGCCACAGAGCTGGAGGCAAGCTAGCAGTGAGGAGATCTTTGAGCCCCTGGCATACTCTTCTTCCTCCTAGGAAGAAGCTCCCCGCCATACCTTACCTGGACAAGGTGTGTGTTGGGTGCATGCCGTGCCCCCAGGTGTAGTGATTATAAACAGCCCCAAAGTGCCGTACCAGTAATTCACACTTCCAAGTGGAATTCCTCTGGCAGCTGAAAAGACAAATTTGACAAAATAAGGACCCTTTAGTTCTTTTAAGTTGGAGGTACAGCAGTCATCAATCCAATAATTAACAGAGTATTAACTGTCACCTTATTTGAATGTCCGACAATGCCCCCAGGATACAAGATTAAAAATATATACTGTCCTTGTCCTGAACTGTATGTTTCTTTTTTTAAATTTTCTTTTAAAAATTATTTCTTTTCAAAATAATCATCATAAATCCATTGCATTGAAACACTAATAATGTTTTTATGAAAAAATACCCTATATTTTACACAATGAAAGAAATAGTGAGGAAAATGTCCTTATTTACATTTTGAGAAATCTGTTTATTTTTTTGTCTATTTCCATGAGGCATTTTATTTTATTTATTTTTAAGGATTTTTATTTTATCTACTATAATTGGTTTACATGTTCTGTCAATTTTCTACTGTACAGTAAAGTGACCCAGTCTCACACACACACACACACACACACACACACACACACACACACACACATTCTTTTTCTCACATTGTATGTTTCTTGAAGGCAATGACTGTGTATATATTGGCCTGTGTTTATTCAAGGCCTGGCATAGCACCTACTGTAATAGGTATTTAGAAAAAATTTCCAAGTGAGGATTCTATCAAGTTGGCAAGATACATCCACTAAAGGCCAACGCAAAGGCAGTACCAGAGAAGGCACTTCTGTTTGTCTCCCTCTACATCTCTCTTGTGAGAACACTTTTGATGGCATTTGGGGCCTCAGTCCAGAGTAATGCCCTCATCTCAAGGTATTTATTTATTTATTTATTCATTCATTTATTGGCGTCCCTGGGTGGGCCCAAACTTTATTCTATTAAAAAAGAATTTTTTATTTGTTTTTACAAACAAGGTAACATTCTCAGATTCTGAGGATTAGGCCACGGGTTATATCTTTGGGAGGCATTATCAGCCTGCCACACTAATGTCTGGCCTATGGCACAGGACAAGAAGTAATGTGCACTGCTTCCAGGCTTAGCCCAGCAAGATCCGCACTCTCTCCTCTTTCTGCTGGCTACTCAAAGGGGCCATGAAATTCAGGTGCTAACGGTGCCAAAGACTCTATTTCTACGTGGAACAAAGCCCCCTCTCACCTCTGCTGATTGGCCTTTATGTAAGCAATAATATCTGTTATCTTAAACTGTTGATAATTTGAGGTTTATCTGTTTCAACAGCATTATCCTAACTAATTCTCTATAAATCTAGAGTTGTCAGCAAATGTGGGAAAATGTTAATAATGGGTGAATCTAGATGAAGTTCTATGGGAGTTTACTGTAACAGTCTTAAAACTTTTCTATAGATCTTTTATTTCAAAATAAAGGGTTTAAAAAGAGAGAGCGAGGGTAGGTTTAAGATTTAAATTCCAGCTGCATCACTTGTTAATGGTATAGCCTTGGGAAATTATAAACCCACTCCTGATTCAGTCTCCTTAGCTATACATTGGGGATAATACTAGGACCTATATCATAAGGTTTTATGAGGATCAAATCAATTAACATATGCAAAGCCCTTAAACTCTGCCCAGTATATGATAAGCATTCAATAAACGTTAGCTAGTATTACTGTCCAAAAATTGAACTCATTTCCTCTCTATTTTTTTTCTGTCAATAATTGTTTTTTATTATTATCATTATTATTATTTTATACTGGAGTCCTCTCCAAATTTAGACTATCTCTTATACTCTTGACTATGATGTATAGCATCATAATCCAGTTAGTCTTCTAAGGTAGAAAATCCACTCCATCATTCCGTGTGTCCCCAGAACTTTGTCTATGCCGCTACTATAGCACCTGCCAGAAGATAGGGTGACCTGTTTGCATACGTCTCTCTTTACTAGAGTGTGTTTATCTCAACTGGTATTGGGTTGGGGGTGGAAGGGGGAAAGGGAAGAGCATTCCAGACAGAGCGAATAGCACGAAGGCTCAGAGATAGGAGGGCAAGGCGCAAAGAAGTCCAGTTGGATTGGAGCACAAAAAGTGAGAGAGTGAGGGGTATAGAGTGAGGCTAGACTGAATTAAAATATTTCATTAAAAGATCATTTGTATTCCAAGTTTGAATGAGTCCTCTGGTACATCCACGAGATCAGTGCTGCAGGGCTCAACAGTAACGCTTCCCAGGCTTCAGTCCCATGGAAGATGGGAATTAAACCTCGGAGAAGCAAAAAGGCAAAGTCAGAGAGAGGAGTAGACAAAAAGAGCATGCCGGAGGAAGACGAGCCAAGGCAACACCCCCGAAAAAGGAACCTACTCAACGACATGGGGGAGCAGCTCTTAACAACAAAACACTGTCAGGTGTCATTTGTTGCTCCGGTGTCTGATGCAAACTCCTTCAGGACAGGGAGGGACTAAATCCTGTGTTCCCAGAATGCAGTATGATACTTGACACACGCATGGTGGGCTCAGGGAATGCCTGATGAATACATGGGCAGCTATCAGCTGCCTGACCAGGGAGGCCAGAAGTCTTCACTAGTTAACAGTCCTACTTCAGTGACCCAGGCCCCCAAGCCCCAAAGCGCTTAATATCTTTACCAGCATTGCTCACCAGCAGAGGCAGCTTTCATCATTAGCTGGGCAAATTCAACGGCACCTCCTTTTCTGAAGGATAATTTAAAAACAGCGTGTCCTTCCCAGCCACCTGGGGGGAGAAATGGCACACACTCATTAAGAGGCTGGCACGCTGGTAAATATGGGCTGCCACAAACCCCGAGAGAGGCGCTACTCAATGAAGCAGGGCTGCTTTCTTTGAATTCCAGCAGTAGCCAAGTCTGACTCTTAAAACTTCCGGAAGCTTTTGAGAAAAAATACACTTCTGAGGGGAACACTCACCATCTGGAGCTGCCTGAACCGTTCCTCTAATGTAGTTGGGGGCAAAGACTGGTTGTTCAATGGTGCAGTTACTCATCAGATCAAATGGCATCATAAAAGAAAACATGGGGTCCTCGACCGAGTGCGAAGTCACAAAGATCACCTAAGAGATGAAAGAAACTCTGGGAAAGGAACGCAACTTGTCCATGGATTGAGACATATAAGAGCAACGCTAAAGTCAAGTCTGCTTTGTCATCCTTAGCCTAGTTGAGAAAAATCACTGATTTTCTTCCATCACGCTTCAACGTGGAAAAAAAATCTCTAAGTGGAAATGTTTTGAAAGTCACTATTTTAACTCATGGTAAGGAAAAGAAATGCAGAGTTAATCAGATCAAAGAACAAGTGGAAATTACCCGGTATGAAGTGAGAAACAACGTCCCCTTCTTCGTACCCCTAAAGAGATCTGATCCTGCTGGCTGCTGTAGGAAGGACAGGTCCACATCCGGACACTGCTTCAAAACACTGCAGAAAAGAAAAGGCAGACCGCACGTAATTTAGAAGTCCTGTAAAAAGGATACAAATGAAGCTCTTAGCACAGTCTCCAGCCTGCAGGGAGATTTTCATAAATGTTACTTGCTGCTACCGCTACTCCGTCCACCATAACCGCAGCAACGACACTTACTACTACTATCTGATTAAAATAGAAGGGAATTTAAAAGATTCTTATTCTCTGACAATCCACACTTATTCTTATCCTTCTTTATCACAGGGTTCTTTTTTCTCTTATCAAATCTACTTCTATTCTTACGCTTTAGTCATTAATATTCACATTTCCTATGCAGTTGGTATAAAGAACTGTGTTAACGGAAATGTTTCTTGGGCTCTGGCAAAGAAGGCAAAGCATACTCAGAGTGCTCCAGAATCCTCTGACGTGTTCCGTCTGTCATATTCACTCCTAACCTGAAAAACTGGGACTCATTCTATTCTCACTTATAAAATCCTATTAGCTTTTTTTTTCTTTCTTAGTAATTATGTGTGTGCACCACATGTGTTTGTTTATTCAAGGTCATGGCTGAAAGTCATTAGGGATAATGCCTTCATTTGCTGCTGTAGCCCTAGCAAACAATGGGTGCTACTCAATATTGAAATATGAGTGAATGAAAATATGAATACAGACAATAATGCAATAAATAAATGACATATGTCACATAAATATCATGGCAGTTCAGTGGAAGGAGAGTTTTTTTTTTTTTTTTTTTTTGCCTTTGTCATTTTAGGGCTGCACCCACGGCATATGGAGGTTCCCAGGCTAGGGGTCTAATAGGAGCTGTAGCGACTGGCCTACGTCAGAGTCACAGCAACGCGGGGTCCAGACCGCGTCTGCAACCTACACCACAGCTCATGGCAACACCGGATCCTTAACCCACTGAGCGAGACCAGGAATCAAACCCGCAACCTCATGGCTCCTAGTTGGATTCGTAATATGAACCGGAACTAGGGTGGTAGTATATGGATAAAAAGGATTAAGAGACTAAAATATAGGAATGGAGTCTAACAAATTCATGGAACACAATCAAACATATCATACGCCTAATGGGACTGGCAAAAGAAAAGGAGAGGAAAAAGTGAGGGGCATAAAGAATTTTTGAAGAAATAATGTCCAAAAAAATATCCCAAATTTATTTATTTTTTCTTTTTATAGCTGCACCTGTGGCATAAGGAAGTTCCCAGGCTAGGGTTATGAATTAGAACTGTAGCTGCCAGCCTATGCCACAGCCATAGCAACACCAGATCAGAGCCACATCTGTGACCTACAATGCAGCTTGTGGCAACACCAGATCATTAACCCACCAAGCAAGGCCAGGAATCAAACCTGCATCCTCACGGAAACTATGTCATGTTCTTAACCCAATGAGCCACAACAAGAACTCCCCAAAATATCCCAAATATAATGAAAGACATGAATCTACATCCAAGCTCAACAAACGCCAAGCAAGATAAACTCAATGAGATCCACACCAAGACACACTGTAATCAAACTGCTGAAAGTCAAATACTGAGACTCTTGAGAGCAGTAAAAGAAGTAAATTACGCATAAGGAACCTGCCATGAGACAAACAACTGACTTCTCACCAGAAACTGTGGAGGTAGTGGGATGACATATTCAAAATGCTGAAAGGAAAATTTTCAACCAAGAATTCTATATCTACCCAAATCATCCTTCAAAAAATCAAGGAGAAATTAAAACATTACCAAATAAACAAAAAACTGAGAGAGTTTATCACTAATAGTTCTGCACTATAAGAAATGCTAAAGGAAGTTCTTCAGCCTGAAATCAAAAGACACTAGACAGGGGTTCCCGTGTGGTGCAGAGGTTAACGAATCCAACTAGGAACCATGAGGTTGTGGGTTCAATCCCCAGCCTTGCTCAGTGGGTTAATGATCTGGCATTGCCATGAGATGTGTGTGTAGGTCGCAGATGCGGCTTGGATCTGACGTTGCTGTGGTTCTGGCGTAGGCCAGCAGCTACAGCTCTGATTCGACCCCTATCCTGGGAGCCTCCATATGCCATGAGTGCGGCCCTAGAAAAGACAATAAAAAAAAAAAAAAGAGTAAGTTGGTATTAAGTTGAACTAGATTGTTATAAACTAAGATGTTAAATATAAACTGTGGGGCAGCCACAAAGAAGTCATGTTACCACTATAGAGTATCTACAAAAAACTCACTTGAGAGGTAAAAACACAAATAGGTTGAAAGTAAAAGGATGAAAAAGATATTCCATGAAACAGTAACCAAGAGAGCTGAAATGGCTATATTAATATCAAAAAATCCTTGAAAAGTATTACAAGACAAAGAGAAATATTATATAATGATAGAAGAGCCAATCATCAAAAAGATACAACAATGATAAACACGGATACATCTAACAAAAGTCAGCTAGACCTAATACACAAGGACACTTCACACACACAGGTAGAATACATATTCTTCTCAAGTGCACATAGAACGATCTCTAAGACAGACCATATGTTAGGTCATAAATTCACTAAATTTATGCAGATTGGAATCATACAAAGTATCCTTTTTTTTTTTTTTTACTTTTTGCTTTTTCTAGGGCTGCACTCACGGCATATGGAGGTTCCCAAGCTAAGGGTCTAATCGGAGTTATAGCCGCCGGCCTACGCCACAGCCACAGCAATGCAGGATCCGAGCTGCATCTGCGACCTACACCACAGCTCACAGCAATGCCAGATCCTTAACCCACTGAGCAAGGCCAGGGACTGAACCCGCAACGTCATGGTTAACCTCATGGTTAACCTCATTCGTTAACCACTGAGCCACGATAGGAACTCCAAAAAGTATCTTGTATGATTACAATGGAATGCAATTGGAAAATGACTGAAGGAAATCAGGAAAATAAAAAAACACATGGAAATTAAACAGCACTCTCTTAAACAACCAGTGTGTCAAAGAAGAAATCACAAGTGAAATTAGAAAACACTTTGATATAAATGAAATAAAAAGCATACATACCAAAACTATTTAGATGAAGCAAAAACAGTGCTTAAGAGGGAAATTTAGGAGTTTCCATAGTGGCTCAGTGGATTAAGAATACAACATAGTGTCTGTGAGGATGCAGGTTCAATTCCTGGCCTCACTCAATAGTTAAGAATTTGATGTTGCTGCAAGCTGTGGTGTAGATCACAGATGTGGCTCAGATCTGGTGTTGTTGTGGTTGTGGCATAGGCCTGCGGCTATAGCTCCAATTCGACCTCTAGCCCAAGAACTTCCATATGCCACAGATGCAGCCATAAAAAGAAAAAAAAAGTGAAATTCATAGATTTTAATGCCTACATTTTTAAAGAGAGAGATTTTAAATTAATAATCTAACTTTCCACTTTAGGAAACTAGAAAAAGAAGAGCAAACTAAACCCAAACCTAGCAGTAGAAAGGAGATAATAAAGATTACATTGGAAATTTTAAAGGAAATAAATAATAGAAAAATAGAATCAATGAAACCAAAGTTAATTTGTTGCAAATACCAACAAAATTTACCAATCTTTAAGTAACTGACCAAGGAAAAAAGACAAAAAACTCAAATTACTAAAATTAGGAATGAAAACTGGGATGTTATCACAGACCTAACAGAAATTTTAAAAAAGACTGTAAGAGATTATGTGAACAACTGTATGCCAGCAAATTAGATAACATAGACAAAATGGACAAATTCCTAGAAACAAACTACCAAAACTGACAAAACAGAGAAAAATCTGAATAGACCTATAACAAGGAGAGATTAAATTAGCAGTCAAAAAACTTCCAATAAGAAAAAGAAACTGAAAAATACTGATGTAAACATTCTTAACAAAATATTAGTAAACTAAATAGAGTGACACATTATGACTAACTGGGATTTATTCCTGGAATGCAAGGATAGTTCAAAATATGAAAATCAATCAATGTAATAAAAATAGAACTACCAATCTAATTTCTGGGTATATATCCAAGGGAAATGAAAACAGGATCACAAAAAAGTATTTGTGCTCCTGTGTTCATTAAAGCATTATTCACAGTAGCGAAGACATGGAAACAATATCTAAGTGTCCATCAATAAATGAATAGATAAAGAAGATGTGAGATACATGAATATGGAGAGGAAGAGAGACCCAGAGAGAGAAAAACAATACTGTATCGAATCACTTGTATGTGAAATCTTTAAAAAATCAAACTCAGAGAAATGGAGAATAATGGGTGCTGCTGGGGGGCGGGGGGAGAATAAGGACAGGCTGGCAAAAGGGTCAAAATTTCAGCTATAATATAAATCTTAAAATACAATATTTTTCAAGTTTTTAAAGAAAACCAGTCATGTAATATACCTCATTAACAAAGTGAAGGACAAAAACCTCAAGATCTTCTCAATTGATGCAGAAAAAGTACTTGACAAAATTTAACAATCTTTCATGATAAACACAATTAATAAACTATGAATTGATGGAAACTACCCCCATAATAATAATAACCATGTATGAAAAGCCCACAGCTAACATCATACTCAATGGTGACAAATGAAAGCTTTTCCTCTAAGATCCGGAAAAAGGCAAGAATGCCCACTCTCATCATTTATAATCAAATATAGAATGGTATTGGAAGTCATAGCCACAGCAATCAGACAAACAAAAGAAGTAAAAGGTATCTAAATTGGAAGAGTAGAGGTAAAATTGTCACTCCATGCAGATGACATGATACTATACATAGAAAACCCTAAGAATTCCACACAAAAACTACTCTAAGTGATCAATGAATTCAGCAAAGTAGCAGGATATGAGATTAACATTCAGAAATCGATTGCATTTCTGTATACCAACAATGAAATATTAGAAAAGGAATACAAAAATGCATACCTTTTCAAATTGCACCCCCCAAAAATTAAACACCTAGGAATAACTCTGACTAAAGAGGTGAAAGACTTATGTGCTGAGAACTATAAAACATTAATCAAGGAAATTAAAGAGGATTCAAAGAAATGGAAAGACATTAATATTGTTGAAAGATTTAGTATTGTTAAAATGGCCATACTACCCAAAGCAATCTACAGATTCAATGCAATCCCTATCAAATTACCAATGACATTTTTCATTGAACTACAACAAACAATCCAAAAATTTATATGGAACCATAAAAGACCCATAATTGCCAAAGCAATCCTGAGGAACAAAAACCAAGCAGGATGCATAACTCACCAAGACTTCAGGCAATACTACAAAGCTACAGTAATCAAGACAGTATGGTACTGGTACCAAAACAGACATGCAGATGGATTGAACAGAATAGAGATCCCAGAAATAAACCCAGACACCGATGACCAATTAATCTTCAGCAAAGGAGGCAAGAATATAAAATGGGAAAAAGACAGTCTTTTCAGCAAGTGATGCTGGGAAAACTGGACAGCTGCATGTAAATCAATAAAACTAGAACACAACCTCACATCTAGCACAAAAATAAATTCAAAATGTTTTAAAGACTTAAACATAAGACAAGACACCATCAAACTCCTAGAAGAGAACCTGGGCAAAACATTCTCTGACATCAACCCTACAAATGTTTTCTTAGGTCAGTCTCCCAAGGCAACAGAAATAAAAATAAACCAATGAGACCTAATCAAATTTTCAAGCTTTTACACAGCAAAGGAAACTATAAAAAAAAAAATAGACAACCTATAAAATGGAAAAAAAATAGTTTCAAATGATGCAACCGACAAGGGCTTAATCTCTAAAACATATAAACCACTTAATACAACTCAACAGCAAAAAAAAAAAAAAGTTGGAAAATGGGCAAAAGACCTAAATAGACATTTCTCCAAAGAAGATATACAGATGCCCAACAGGCACATGAAAAAATACTCAACATCACTGATTGTTAGAGAAATGCAAATCAAAAAAACAATGAGGTACCACCTCACACCAGTCAGCATGGCCATCATTAAGAAGTCAAGAAATAACAGATGCTGGAGAGGGTGTGGAGAAAAGGGAACCCTCTACACTGCTGGTGGGAATGCCAACTGGTACAACCACTATGGAAAACAGTATGGAGGTACCTTAGAAAACTAAATATAGAACTACTATATGACCCAGCAATCCCACACCTGGGTATATATCTGGACAAAACTTTTATTGAAAAAGATACATGCTCCCCTATGTTCACTGCAGCACTATTCAAAATAGCCAAGACATGGAAACAATCTCTATGTCCACTGACAGATGAATGGATTAAGAAGATGTGGTATATACACACAACAGAATACTACTCAGGCATAAAAAAGAACAAAATAATGCCATTTGCAGCAACATGGATGGAAATAGAGAAAGTAATACTAAGTCAAGTGAGTCAGAAAGAGAAATACAAATGCCATATGATATCACATATCTGGAATCTAATATATGGCACAAATGAACCTATCTACAGAAAAGAAACAAACTCAGGGACTCAGAGAACAGACTTGTGGTTGCCAAGGAGGAAGGGGAGGGAGCGGGATTGACTGGGAGTTTGGGGTTAGTAGAACTGTGGTGTAGGTTGCAGACGTGGCTCAGATCTGATGTTGCTGTGGCTGTGACATAGGCTGGCAACTGTAGCTGCAATTCGACCCCTAGTTTGGCATTCTTCATGTGCTGCAGGTGCAGCCCTAAAATTTTTTTAAAAAATCCATAAAAAAATCTGTTACAGCAACAAATTCTGCAATATTGCATTTGGAGTAGATAAGCAATGTTATCCTGCTCTATAGCACAGGGAACTATATCTAATCACTTGTGATGGAACATGATGGAGGACAATGTGAGAAAAAGAATGTATATGTATATGTATGACTGGGTTACTTTGCTGTACAGTAGAAATTGATAGAACATTGTAAATCAACTATAACAGGAAAAAAATCCAAAAAATGGAAGTCCTAGCCAAAGCAATTACATAAGAAAAATAAATGAAAGATATTAACATTGGAAAGGAAGAAGTAAAATTAATTCTGTTCACAGATGACATAATCTTATACGTAGAAACTCCTTAAAATCCATAAAAAGGAGTTCCTATCATGGCACAGTGGAAATGAATCCAACTGGGAGCCATGAGGTTGCGGGTTCAATCCCTGTCCTCACTCAGTGGGTTAAGGATCTGGCATTGCCGTGAGCTGTGGTGTAGTTTGCAGACGTGGCTTGGATCTGGTGTTTCTGTGGCTCCGGCATAAGCCGGCAGCTGTAACTCCGATTCGACCCCTAGTCTGGGAACCTTCATGTGCTGCAGGTGCAGCCCTAAAAAGAAAAAAAAAATCCATAAAAAAATCTGTTACAACAACAAATTCTGAAAAATTTCAGGAAACAAAGTCAATACACAAAAATCAATTACATTTCTATACACTAACAAGAAACAATTCAAAAAGGATATTAAGAAAACAGCATTTACAATAGCATCAAAAAGAATAAAATACTTAGAATAAACCTACCTAAAGAGACAAAAGACCTGTACTCTGAAAAATATAAGATGCTGATGAAAGAATCAAATATGATACAAACAGATGGAAAGACATACCATGCTCTTGGATTGGAAGAGTCAATATTATCAAAATGACTATACTACCCAAGGCAATCTAATATTCAATACAATCCCTATCGAATTACCAAGGACATTTTTCACAGAACTAGAACGAGATATTTTAAAGTTTGTTTGGAAACACAAAAGACCCAGAATAGCCAAAGACATCCTGAAAAAGAAAAATGGAGCTGGAGGAATCAGACTCCCTGACTTCAGACTACACTCCAAAGCTACAGTCATCAAAACCGTATGGTACTGGCACAAAGACAGAAATATAGATCAGTGGAACAGGATAGAAAGCCCAGAATTAAACTCATGAACCTATAGTCAACTAATCTATGACAAAGGAGACAAGAATATACCATGGAGAAAAGGCAGTCCCTTCAATAAGTGGTGCTAGGAAAACTAGACAGCCGCATGTAAAAGAATGATATTAGAACACTTCCTAACACCATACACAAAAATAAACTCAAAATGGATTAAAGACCTAGATATAAGGCCAGATACTATAAAACTCTTAGAGGAAAACATAGGCCAAACACTCTCCAACATAAACGACAGCAACGTCTTTTCAGACCCACCTCCTAGAGTAATGACAATAAAAACAAAAATAAACAAATGGGACCTAATTAAAAGTTTCTGCACAGCAAAGGAAACCCTAAACGAAATGAAAAGACAACCCACAGAATGGGAGAAAATATTTGCAAATGAATCAACTGACAAGGGATTAATCTCCAAAATTTATAAACACCTCCTACAGCTCAATATCAAAAAAAAAAAATCAAAAAATGGGCAGAAGGTCTAAACGGACAATTCTCCAAAGAAAACATACAGATAGCCAAAAAAACATATGAAAACATGTTCACCATCACTCATTATTATAGAAATGCAAATCAAAACCACTATGAGGTACCACCTTACACTGGCCAGAACGGCCATCATCAAAAAGTCTACAAACAATAAGTGCTGGAGAGGGTGTATAGAAAAAGGAACCTGGTGGGAATGTAAATTGGTGCAACCACTGTGGAAAACAGTATTCCGCAGAAAACTAAAAATAGAATTACCATTTGATCCAGCAATCCCACTCCTGGGCATCTATCTAGAGAAAACTATGACTCGAAAAGACACATGTACTCCAATGTTCATTGCAGAACTCTATACAATAGCCAAGACATGGAAACAACCTAAATGTCCATCGACAGAGGAGTGGATAAAGAAGATGTGGTACACATACACAATGGAATATTACTCAGCCATTAAAAGGAGAGAAATAATGGCATTTGCAGCAACATGCATAGACCTAGAAATTATCATGCTAAGTGAAGTCAGACAATGAGACACCAACATCAAATGCTATCACTTACATGTGGAATCTAAAAAAAGGACACAATGAACTTCTTTGCAGAATACATACTGACTCACAGACTTTGAAAAACTTATGGTTTCCAAATGAGACAGGTTGGGGGGGGTGGGGGGATACACTGAGGGTTTGGGATGGAAATCCTATAAAATTTGGTTGTGAGGATTGTTGTACAGCTATAAATGTAATAAAATTCATTGAGTAATTAAAAAATAAAATATTGGGACTTGAAAAATAAATAAATAAAACTATTCTACAATCTAGCAATGCAGATTCTAGGTATATATCAAAAAGAATTGAAAGCAGGGTCTTGAGAGTTCTCTTGCGGCATAGTGGGTTAAAGATTTGGCTAGCCCAGGTTGTCGAAGTGGCATAGGTTCCATCCTTGACCCCAGAACTTCCACATGCTACGGGTGTGCCCCAAAACCAAAACACAAACAAAAGAAATTTTTTGAAAAGAAAGCAGGGTCTCGAGATATTTGCACACACACATTCATAGCTTGGCTATCCACAGTTGCCAAGAGGTGAAAACAACCAATTATCTATCAGTGGATGGAGAAACAAAATGTGGTATATAAATACAACGGACTATTATTCAGCCTTAAAAGAGAAAATTTTTTCATATGCTACAACACGGGTGAATCTTGAGGATATTATGCTAAGTGAAATAATCCAGACAAAGACAAATACTATGTAACCTCACCTACACGGGGAATCTGAAAAAATATGTATTTAATTCATAGAATCAGAGAGTAGAACAGTGGCTATGAGGGACTGAGGAGATGGGGGAAATGGGGAGACATTAAGCAAGTTTACAAATTTATAGTTATGTAGGATGGATAAGTCTAGAGATCTAATACACAGGTGTAAAGAAGATACTCAGTAATACCGTACTGAACACTGGTAATTTGCTGAGAGACTAGATTTGAAGTGCTCTCATCACACCCAAAAAGTGGTAATTATGTGAAGCTATATTAATTAACTTGACTATAGTAATCATCTCACCATGTATATTATATCAAATTACATTGTATACCTCAAATATATACAATTTGTATTTTATTATTTGGCCATACCCTTGGCACGAGTAAGTTCCTGGGCCAGGGACTGAATCTGTGCCACTGCAGTGACCAGAGCCACTGAAGTGACAATGTGGGATACTTAACCTGCTGAGCCAGACAGGAACTCCAATATTTATTTATTTATTTATTTATTTATTTATTCGATTTTTTTTTTTAATGGTTAGGATGGTAAATTTTTTTTTGGTGGCACCCACATCATGTGGAAGTTCCTGGCCAGGGACTGAACCTGTGCCAGAGCAGTAACCCAAACCACTGTAGTAACAATGTCAGATCCTTAACTCACTGTGCCACAAGGGGTTTCAAGACAGTAATTTTTTTTTTTTTTTACCACAAACACGATAAACAACTTAGCAAAAAAAAAAAAGATAACATTTATGAAACAAGAAAATTTACCAAAGATATATAAATAGCCAATAAACATAAGACAAAAATAATTTCACTAGCAATAAAACTTTTAAAAAATATTTCATTATTCAGATTCCATTGTCAGATCAGCAGAGCTATCAAAGATTAACTTAGGGTGTTGGCAAGGGTATGGTGAAACTGGGCCCTCAAGAGTACTAAAGAGGAGTTCCCATTGAGGCTCAGTGATTAACGAATCTGACTAGCATCCATGATGACGCAGGTTCAATCCCTGGCCTATCTCAGTGGGTTAAAGGATCCTGCATTGCTGTGAACTGTGGTGTAGATCGCAGATGTGGCTGGGATCCCGCCATGCTGTGGTGTAGGCCTACAGCTACAGCTCTGATTTGACCCCTAGCCTGGGAACTTCCATATGCCATGGGTGCGGCCCTAAAAAACAAACAAACAAAAAAGAGTACTAAGTAGAATGTAAATTGATATAATTCTGCAGGGTGATTTTGCAATAAATATATTTCTATCTAAAATATATTTCTTATTTTGACAAGTATTTTCACATTAAAAATATGTTTTAAATATGTTTTTAAAAGTCTATGTACTCTGATTTCACAATTCCACTTCCAGGCATGCATCTGAAAGAAACATTCTGACAGGTGGGCAAAGGTAAATCTTTAAAAAGTTCACTGCAGCAATGTTTATAGCAATGATAAATTAAAACCAGAGTATCCCAAATAGGGGCTTGAGCAAAGATTTATGCATACTGGAATACCAGACATTGACAATAATGATGTATATACTCGTATGGGAAAGCATTCCCAGTACACTGGTAAACAAGAAAAACAAATTACAAAGCAATCTGACAGGGGACCATGTATATATATTTCCAGAGGAAAGTACAGAAGAATACATACCAAAATGTAAAAAGCACTGGATATAGGAGTTTGGGGTAATTTAACTTTTTCCCCAGTTTTTCTACAATGAACACATCTGGTATTATCTTCACACAGTTTAGAATATGGACAAAAAAAAAAACCTCAGCGTCTTCCCTTTTTCCCAGTAGAGTCTGGCCCATACGTTTTTGACTTTTCAACTGAGATCAGAAAAAAATCTCCACAAAACACAGCCAAACTGCGACGAACTTCTCAATTGTGTATTGTGAATAGTCAGGGGAAGTTAAAACATAACCAATCTTCTCCCTCTGGAGCTATTTCTTTAGTTTCAAACCAGGAAGCTAGAGCAGCAGAGAAGCAGTCTTTTTCCTTTTTGAGGGACAGCTGGGGTAGAGAAGTGACTGCACAATACCTGAGGTCAAAGCTCTCCCCTGTGCACTTGCCATATGACTTTAAGCAGATTACTTCTCTTTGTTTCACTTTTCCCACCTATGAAGTAAGGAAAATAGTACTGATCCTCATTGCAGGTAGAACAGTTACAAGTATAAAGCCCTTTGAACAGTGGTTGGCTATAACCGACTATTTAAGAACACAGAAGGACCCCACAAAGATAATTCAAAGGACCACAAAATCAGTATTTTTTACGTATTTTTTTAAACCCTGCGTCCAGCACAGAAACAGAAAAGCTGAGACAAACCCTTAGCCTGCATGAGAAGACCCCCACACACCAGGTAAGAAACGGCTTCATGGCACACGGGGCAAGTCCTCTAGGCCAGTGCACACGCAGTCAGAATGGCGAGAGATCACCTCCCACTACAAAATTCAACAAAGCCACAGCCGTCCTTCGAGAACAAGGGAGGACCGTACAGTTTGACGGCGCCTATAAATCTGTCAAGAAAATATTTGGAGGAAGGAAGCACAGAAAAACGATCTGGACATCACCATTTGGTACTGTCTTAAAGGATCTTCCCCACAGCTGCATTCAAAGCGACCTAGGTGCGCTCTGTCTCACCCAAACACCGCATCAGGCGAGAGCAAAGGAGCCTATTTAAGAATTGCTGGGGAGGGAGTTCCTGTTGTGGCACAGCAGAAACAAAAAAAAGGACTAGCAGAAACGAAACCGACTGCTGTCCTCGAGGATGCAGATTCAATCCCTGGCCTTGTTCGGTGGGTTAAGGATCCTGTGTTGCCGTGAGCTGTGGTGTAGGTCGCAGGCATGGCTTGGATCTGGCATTGCTGTGGCTGTGGTGTAGGCCGGCAGCTGCAACTCCGATTTGACCCCTAGCCTGGGAACTTCTATATGCCGCAGGTGTGGGAAGGAAGGAGGGAGGGAGGGAGGGAAGGAAGGAAGGAAGGAAGGAAGGGAGGGAGGGAGGGAGGGAGGGAGAGTTGCTGGGGAGATGGAGCAGGACTCTGGAAAAACTGGCGCGGGAGATTTTGAGGGGAGAGCGATAAAAATGGCCAGCTCCGGCTGAGCCTAACAGAGGAGAGGGCAGAGGGGAGGGCACTGCAGGCACCACGCAAAGCCATAGGTGCAAACCGCAAGGCTCCATGAGGCAAGAGGGCGTCATTCTTCCTCGACACATTTTCTTTGGTCCCCATCTTTATGTCTCCTTGGTTGGCGTAAAGAAGAAAGAGGGCTTTTCCAAGTTCTGATGGCGAGGAGAGGCCCCTTGACAGTCCGGGAATCCTTCCAAAAACATGGAAACTTATGCCTCTTCTAAATCTCAAAAGCCTGGGACCTTGTTCCTATCGCCGTACAAAGGTGGCACGCCCCCAACGGCAGCCACATGGCACCCAGAGTGGCGGTGCGACTCTCCACTCCCACCAGGGACACTCTTTTCCTGAGGCCGCACGAGCCCCTCTCCCTGCGCATGCGCCCACCTCCACCACCTCCACATCTGTAACACCCGCGAGAGCGCGCGCGCCCTAACGTCAGGGTGGAGCTAAGCGAGACACGCCCGGAAAAGGCGGGAAAGTCTCTGATTCGCTGCGAGCTTGCAAGCCGCCAGCTGTTCCCCTTGCTTCTCCTCCCTCCTCTGGCAGCTCCCCGGCTTCCCCACCAGGCACCTTTCACCGAAAGGGATGACAGCGCCCTGGCGGTTCTCGGTGTGGCTCTGGTTCACTGCCATCCTGCCCCAGGCCCCCTCCTGCCGCCCCTCAGATGGGAAGGGGCGGAGCCTGCGCCAAGCTGTTGGGCGGGGTTCTGAAGGGGAGGGCGGAGATTATGGCGCAGGGACAGTGTGGGTGGATGAGGTGGCTGGTCACGTGGGGGGCGGCTGGCTACGTGAGGGGCGGTGGTCTGAGGACCAGAAGAGGGCAAGATTGAGACCGTACTGATGGGGAAAGGGAAGGGTCCAAGGAACAGACTTCACCCCGTGTGCGCAGAGGGGTGATAGTTAAGTGAGTGGCTTCTTCTGCAGCCACCCGTGGTCTTGGGCTCTGCGTGGTCCTCCCGCCTGGCTGCCCGCTGCCCCCAGGCATGGACTCGAATTGGTCCTGTTAAGAATCAAAGTTAAGAGTAGGATTTTCCTGCGCCCTCACTGGCCCGGGTCAGGAAGCTATTGTCCTTTGGAGACAGGGTCCAGGATGAATCCTCACCTCTCCTAAGAGAGCAGAACTTTCTTCCATTAGAGAAAGCCTGGAATCAGAGCCGATTTCTTGTGAGATAGCATCCAGGAGAGGGTGCATGAGCTGGGTCAGGAAATCAGAAGAGAATTTCGACCCTGCACGAGTCTGGTCCAGCTTCAAGATGGAGAGAGCCTTTAGGCTCTGTGTCACCACCAGCCTACATGCCCTGCCTTCTCGGTAGGGTAAGTGTGAGGATCAAGAGGGATATATTGTACTGATTACTTTAAAACTACAATACTTACTTATGTATTCTTATTTCCTTTAAACTTCACAAGTAGTACTAGAGGGCTTCAAACAAAAGGATAGTAACATCTGGACTACCGTATTTCATCAAATTTAAGATGTCAGTTATAAAAAGTACCTTTTTTTTTTTTTCAGGGCCGAATTCGTGGCATATGGAAGTTCCCAGGCTAGGGGTCTAATTGGAGCTATAACTGCCAGCCTACACCGCAGCCACAGCAATGCCAGCTACGAGCTGCATCTGCGACCTACACCACAGCTCACTGAGCTGGGCCAGGGATCAAACCCGAATGCTCATGGATACTAGCGGGGTTCATTTCTGCTGAATCACAGCAGGAACTCCAAAATGTACCGTTTAAAAATGTACCACTGAGGGAGTTCTCGTTGTGATGCAGTGGAAACGAAACTTGCTAGTATCCATGAGGATGCAGGTTCTATCCCTGGCCTTGCTAAGTGGGTTGGGGATCCGGCATGGCTGTGAACTGTGGTGTAGGTCACAGACCTGGCTTGGATCCCATGCTGCTGTGTCTGTGGTGTAGGCCAGTAGTCGCAGCTCTGATTCGACTCCTAGCCTGGGAACCTCCATATGCCATGCAGGTCGAGCCTAAAAAGCAAAAAAAGGGACAAAAACAAATGAAAATGTACCTCTAAGGAAAAAAAAGTTGCTAAATAAACTGACATGTCATCAGTTGTAAGATGTATTCTGATCTCATATATGTGTGTGTGTGTGTTTTTCTTTTTATGGCTGCACCTGTGGCACATGGAGGTTCCCAGGCTAGGGGTCTAATCAGAGCTACAGCTGCCAGCCTACACCACAGCCACAGCAACGCCAGATCCTAGCCGCGTCTGAGACCTACACCACAGCTCACAGCAACGCCAGATTGTTAACCCACTGAGCAAGGCCAGGGATTAAACCCGCAACCTCATGGTTCCTAGTTGGATTCATTAACCACTGCGCTACGACGGGAACCCATATATATATATATGGGTATATATATACATATATATGTATATATATATGGGTGTGTGTATATATACATATATATATATATATATATATATATATATATTTTTTTTTTTTTTTAATGGCTACATCCGAGGCATATGGAAGTTCCTGGGCCAGGGACTGAATCCGAGCCACTGCTGCAGCAACACCAGATCCTTTAAACCACTGCATCAGGCAGCAACTTGAGTGGCCCCAGTCTGATTCTTAACTCACTGCACCACAGCAGGAACTCCAGAAATATATATGTGTGTATGTGTGTGTATGTGTATCTGTGTATATACACATATATATGTGTATATGTATATATATGTGTGTGTGTATATATATGTATGTGTGTATATATATATATATATATATATATACACACACACATATATTTTAAAATATGGGACTATGAGGAATTCCCTGGTGGCCTAGTGATTCAGGATCCAGCATCATCACTGCTGTGGCACAGGTTTGATCTCTGACCTGAGAATTTCCACATGCCATGGGTGCAGACAAAAATAAAAATAAAGCAGAAGGCTACATGAGGAATGGTGTGAGGCAATGGAAGAAGCATTGAAGTCTAGGCCCTGTCCTACGTTGGTAACTAAGTGTGCAACCTTGGGCAAGAGAATTATGCTTTTAGACTTGTTTCCATATCTGTTTGAAGGGAGAACTAAGAACTCTTAAGGTTCTTTCAGCTGTGATATTTTATGTTAGCCAAACTGTCACTCAAATCTCACTTCTCTCCATCTTGGTATGGCATTGCCACTCCAGTTCCAGTCCACTATCATTTTATTTGAATGACTCCAAAATCCTACTGACCTGTCTTCCTCCAGTCTTGACCTCCCTGCCATTCATCTGTACCTTGTACCCACCCTACAAAACATTGAGGCCCCAAACACAACTTCATATGTTTGTCACATTCAAATTCAGATCAATAATGTACAGGTGGGAGTTATATTATTTGCTGGCTCTAAAAGAGAGTGTGAACCTCAAAGAGAGGAAGGGTTGGTTCATTAGAAAAAGACAAGAGACAAGCTAATGCTTTGAGGTTTAAATTCTTAACTCTTAAAAGTCTTCACTACAGGAGTTCCCATTGCGGTTCAGTGGTAACGAACCTGACTAGTATCCATGAGGATGCAGGTTTGATCCCTGGCCTTGCTCAGTGGGTTAAGGATCAGTGTTGCTGTGGCTGTGGTGTAGGCCAGCAGCTACAGCTCTGATTTGGCTCCTAGCCTGGGAACTTCCATATGCCATGCATGCAGCCCTAAAAAGACCAAAAAAATTTTTTTTCCACTACATAATAGGCAGGTCTCTAGGCAAGATGGGTCCACTCCTTTCACAGACTTGGTTTTTAAGCCTTCTGGAAAAAAGGAAATTAATTAAATGAAAATAAACATTATTTCCATTGGTGGACACAGGCTATGAAGAGCACAGCACCCCTCAAGGTCAACTGTTGACATCAGTGGACATCATTATCAAAATGAATGGGGCTCATCACTCATCTTGGAGACAAAACTCCAGGAAATAATGACTAGGGCCCAACTTCATGTCAACTGAAGATGAACTGACCTCACAAAATGTTTCCATCTCTTAATTTCCGTGTCTGCTTCTTACCAAGATGGTCCTTGTCTCACCCTCCATACCTGGGTCACATGATGTAATCTGGCCATGGACTTAAGAGCACAAATAAGACACAGGCCAGAAGTTATTGTTCAAACAGCAATGTTTAGTTGTACAACACATAAAGTCTAGCAACATTTACACAACCAGTTTGAGTGTTGGCTTATTTTCAGTTGGGAAAATTAACCATAATGTTACCAAAAGGTTGGCTGGGACTGGTACCATTTAAGAAGTGGGTCGTTCTTGCATCCCCTAGGCTTGGGCCTCTTGCTCCATCAGGGCTTGGTTGTAGATGAATGGCCCACAAGTCACCAACCTTTGAGCAAGTTGTGTCCAGGTAGAAATAGTGGGGCAGTGGGCAGGGGATATTCCATAAAGACATAGTGTGTGGGGCAGTGGCAGCCGACATTCGCAAACATTCATGCACCCGATGAGGGGCCTTTTCCTTCCACTAGGGATTTTCCACTAGCCTACAGTGACTGGGCAATTCGCTGCTCACATTACTGGGGTGGGGGTGGGGTGGTAGGTAGGAGTAGTCAGGGTAGGTGGGAGGGGATCCCTCTTATTGCTAAGTGGTCAGAAGGGTGCTTTTTTTCTTCCTAGAGTTCACATCTTATGAGTTTCTGGAGTTTTGCGTGTGTGTCTTTAATTCTTATTTAAAGCTTCAGGATAAGGAAGTCAACTCCAGGAAACTCTCTCTTCCTAAGTGGCCGCATCGTTATGGGGGAGGGTGGATGTGTGACTATAGTCTGGGACCAGCCACAAGGGGTGATGTAAAAAAAAAAAAGAGGGGGGGACCCTAACCCTTGCTCCCCCACATTGCTAATGACCTGTCTTTATAAATACGATGTAAGCAATGAAGGAGACACCCTTGTCCCACATCGGGGCTCACACAGCTGACGTCAACGAATCTGACAAGCAGAGAACTTGCTTTCTTGACCCTTTAAGGAAGCCAAGAGTAGCTCATGCAGATGAATGGACAGGGAGCAAGGCCATTTCCCTTGAAGATGGTTACAAGTAGCTGGTATGGATTTACAAGGGCAGAAGAAGCTCTTGGTGAGTTCTTTTTACCCTACAGATGGCCGAGGGCCGGCGGACACAGACGATGGAGGAGCGCAGTGCTCACGAGAACTCCATTCCACTGGGAGGGAAGGGTGGTTCGGATAAACGGAGGAAGCAACTGTCCTAAAGAGGCAGCTGGCCCCTCCCACCTGCGGAGGGCTGGGAGGGGCCGTGGTGGTGGGCGGGACACGCACGGCACTAAGGGGGGCGTGGCCCTGCAGCAATTACGGCTGAGAGGAATGGAGGGAGGAGCGGCGCTTGGAATGGCCTTCATTCAGCAGTGGGGCAGGGGGTGGCTGGTACAGGTGGAAGGACAGTGCCCAGGAGGCCTTCTCCCTGCGGGAGGGGGGAGGGGTTGAGAACGGTTGAGGGTGTGGCGACCAGCAGCTGGCAGCAGACACACAGAACGGCTTATCCAGGGAGGCTGAGATACGGTTGAGGGGTGCCAAGCAACATTCTCCTATTCAGCGTCTCCTGCGCCCCCCACCGCCCCACCCCGACCCCTAGAACTTTCACCCTAGGCCTAGGTCTCCAAATAAGCCGGGATCCCTCTTCTGTGGAAATGCAGCAATCAACCTCTGGGCTCTAACCCTGCTGCTCTTCTGTCCTGACAGGTGCCTACCCTGGAGTGACTTCGTGGGGGACGGAAGATGTGGGTTGGATTGGTAAGGAGCTTCCAGGAAAAATGCAACCATAAATTGCGAGCCACTGGCAATGTGATCCCCCACCTCTTTTTCTCCTGGTTCACTGAATCTTGGCCTTCCTTAAGTCTGTGTTTTCCTAGCACCTGAGTGATAAGGGACTATAAATGCTGGAATTTGTAGAGGACCAGTAAAACACCTAGGGTTGGACCAGGAGGTGGAACAGGAGGTTGTAAGAGGTTATTGTAAACTGTATCACTTGTTTTCCCCTCGCCTAAGGCTACATTGTTACCCCAGCCCCAAATGTCAGCCACCTAACAGACTAAAGGAGAAAGACTTAAGTTGTCTGTAAAAGGACAGGGGAAATATACGCATTAATAAATACAGGGCGGAAGGGAAAGGCAAGAAAAGGCTCCATGTATGACTGGGGGTATCTCTGGAAGTGTCTACAGAGCGGGAACTGGGGTAAGCAAAGGAAGACAGACAAAACTGCAATTAGTTTCAACACCAGAAAGAAAGGGAAAATAGAAGTAAAGAGGGGTCAAGTATATACAAGAAGAAGGAAGAAAGAGAAGCCAGTTTTAAGGAAGAATCCTGATGGAGAGAAGAAGGGAGGTGTGGTTTAAAATTGTCTTTGAAGCCAGACTACCGAGAAAGACAAATACTGTGTATTATTGTTCTTGATACTTCTTTAGACTCAGTTCTTTATGACCAGCACATGTGCTTCTTTAACCAAACACTGGGACCTGCATAACTTGCTGTGTCTCCTCCTTGGCTGGGCCACCCACAAGCTCTGGGCTAATTTCAGGGCTCGCTGCAGAAACTTTCTTTCCCATGCCTCTCTATAGATCTGATTTCTCTTGTACTGTCCTGTGATTTTAGCTGTGATTTTAAGTGGCCTAAAGTCATTTTGGGAAGTAGACTGAGCTTAAATCCTAAACACAGAAATGAAGCTGAAGTGGATTAGGCTAAAAGGAAGTAAGAGAAGTCAGAGGGGCAGGATGAAGGAAGGAGGGAAAAGGGGGGAAAGAGAAAGCAGGGGCAGAGGAAGCGAGGCGGGGGAGTGAGGAAAGCAGCAGTCTGTGATGGTGACAGGTGGTAGCTTTCGGACAGTGACACAGACAGAAGGGCGGAGCTCTCCTCTCCGCTTCTGGGCACTAATTCTTTCTACGGGAGCCCAGCTACTCTGCTCCCCCCGACCCTTCTTTTCCCAGAAAGTTCTAGCCTTATCCCAGACCACCCTGGGCTTTCAGGGAGGGTGAGGTGCTCAACTCCCCGCCCCCACCCAGGTCTAGCTCCACAGACCGTCCTTGGAGAATCTCTGCAAGTCACTGTGTTTGCAGGTGGGTTCAGAGATAAGAAAGAGTTACCTGTGGCTCACCTGCTCCCATCATTTTTAAATGAAACCTCCCCCAGACCTTGTGAGTGAGGCACTCGGCTTTGTTCTGGGACACAAGGAAAGGAGACAGATAATGGACAGCCATGGAGGAACCAGACTTACAAGGGACTTTCCAGGGAGGGTAGTGAAAATACCTCACCCCTGCACAGACACGCGCGTGCACACACACACACGAGCATTCTCTCTCTCATGTGTACACACACACGCTCACACACACACACACACACACACACATGCTGTAGACAAGATGCTCCACAAATATCAGACAGGCCTGTGGGACAGAGCAGAAAGGAAGAAGGTGCTTGGTGGTTTGGGGATGTGTGTGTGTGTGTGTATGTGTGTGGAGAAGTGAGTATGTGTGATGATACAGAGAAAGGATCGTCACGGGTTACTGTCGTGGCTTTCCTCTGTGTCCACGCTCACCGGAGGGAGGCCGCCATTGTCATTGAGCCGCTTGGCCCTGTAGGTCTCATAGTGGATGTTGTGTGTCACTTCCTTGAGGTCCTGGAGGTGGGTCCTGAAGGACACAAGGCGAGAAGAAATAGGGATGTGATCGGAGGCAGGAGGAGTAAGAGGGGACCCACATCCTGAGGTCAATACATCACTCCCATGGCCTGGACCCAATGGCTGGGACCCACTGCAGAGAGTCAATGGTACCTCTTCAGTAGGGGAGCCGGGACAGGGGCAGAAAGCTGGCAGAGAGACCTGGAGACTGAGGAAGTGGGTCTGAACAGATGGCCTCCAGACCTCAAATAATTAAACCTGCCACCTGACAGGAGAGGTGCATCTTACCTGATGACGAAGTCTCGGAGCAGGGCAAACTCACAGTGGCTGAGGTTTTCCACTGTGAACGGAACGAAACAGGCAGTCATTTCACTCAGGCAGCAACAGCAGCAGGTGCATTTCCGTTCAGGAGGCACTTAGGAGAGAGCCACGGGACAGCCTACTGTCCCCCTCCAGAGGTGTGCTTGTCTTCAGCGCACTGGATTTTATTCAGTAACAACTATTCATTAAACAACTACAATGGCACAATCCTGTTCTAGACTTTGTGGAAACATAGCTAATAGGGACTATTATGTTTCTCCTTTTAGAGTTTTCTATAAAACTAGAGTTCTAGAAAACTTGTTCCTTAGAGAAACTAATACACAGGGAGTCTAAGAAACTTGCCCAAGGCCTAGGACACAATTCCTATCTTTAAAGAGCTTATAATCTGATTGAAAGACACACATGGAAAATCATGGAGCCATCTTAAAAAGGTCACATGCTACATGATAAATCTAATTCAACATGGATTGTCTGCTCTTTGCAAATTACTTGCCAAGGACTGGGAGCAGAAGAAGATTAAGTCATGGACCCTCTAGTCCCACAATTCTAACAGGCAGGGCAGAAATTCTCATAAATAATTCCATTCAAGGTCGTTGATGAGGAAATGCTATTAAAAAAAAAAATCCCAACACAAGATAATGAGAAAAATGAGAGCCAGTGTGACACAATGGGATGAATTTGATTTTGGAATCAAAATATCTGCTCTATAGAAACTGAAAGAACATTGTAAATCAACTATAATCTTAAGAAACTCAAAAGGAACTAAAGATAAAAAGGTTTAAAGTGCAAATGTAATACGTGACCTTGAGCTGATCAGAGACCCAAAAAAAAGCCATCAAAGATATTTGGGGAATAACTATGAAAATTTGAACACATATTATATATTAGATACTAAAATATATATACACATATATATATATAACCTCTCTGAAGTCCAAGTTTCACCACTAACAAGTCATGTGATCTTGGGGGGACACTTAACCTGTCTCAAGACTGCAGCAGCCCAGTGCTGATGTTCTGAGAACAGTCACACCTACCCTGCTCCCCTCAGAGGGTTTATCATACTGAATGTGATCACTGAAGGGATTCTGAGAACGTTCAGAATCATTGTGACCTTCTCAAGGTCACATCCATCCCTAAAAAGACAAAAATGGCAATATCTGAACAACCCCACAGCAGTTTGTCAGATCATGTCCCCTTTCGTGTTGCAAACCTTTCTCTGCTTTTCCTCATCCTTATTCATCTCTCCATGTTCTGAACTCCTTTGACCTGTGAGCTTAGTGCCTCCCCGTCAGGTGCTAAATCCATCTTTTATTGCTTCCTGCCTGTGAGTCTCGTCTTCTCAATTACTGAGCCCCTTACGGCACTGTCTGGCTGGCATTCATTTTATATCTACATCCCAGGACTGTGCCTTGACCCGTAGATGCTTAATAAATAAGCATAATTGACCAGCAGCCAGTTCTTCAAGAAGATGCACTGAATTACCTTCAATGATCCCCCAGGGAGTTTTTCTGCCGAGGACCCGCTTGCCATTCACTTGGTACTCCTTGTCACTTCCCACCACAGCAAAAGGCATGCTCTCCTGCTGACAAACCAGACACACGTGCATGTCAACCTCCTACCATCTGGGCCTCTGAGGGCAGGGTGGCATATGGTTCTGTGCCTCTAGCCCTGAACTGTGCTTTTTTTTTTCTTTTTTGGCCGCTCTGCGTGGCACAGGGAGTTCCCGGGCCAGGGATCAGATCTGAGCTGCCACTGTGACCCAAGCTGCAGCTGCAGCAGCACAGAATTCTTAACCCACTGTGCTGGGCCAGGGATTGAATCTGCATCCTAGCACTTCCAAGACGCCACTGATCCCATTGCACCACAGCAGGAACCCCTGAACCACACATTTCTGAAGCTCATTCAGTGATCCCATTGATGGCAAGGGCAAGGCCCTTGTCTCTTAAAAAGAGCACTAAGAATTCCCACTGTGGCACGGTGGGTTAAGAACCCACCTGCAGCAACTCAGGTCACTGTGGAGGTGCGAGTTTGATTCCCGGCCCAGCACAGTGGGTTCAAGGATCTGGTGTTACCACATCTGCACCATAGGTCACAGCTGTGGCTCGGATTCAGTCCCTGGCCCCAGAACTTCCATGTGCTACGGGTGTGGCCATTTAGAAAAAAAAAAAAAGAGGAGTTCCCTTCGTGGCTCAGTGGTTAACGAATCCTATTAAGAACCATGAGGTTGCGGGTTCGATCCCTGGCCTTGCTCAGTGGGTTAAGGATCCAGCGTTGCTGCGAGCTGTGGTGTAGGTTGCAGATGCGGCTCAGATCCCGCGTTGCTGTGGCTGTGGCGAAGGCCGGCAGCTACAGCTCCTGTTAGACCTGTAGCCTGGGAACCTCCATATGCCGCGGGTGTGGCTCCACATAAAAAAAAGGCAAAAAGATAAATAAATAAATAAATAGAAAAAAAAGCACACTAGACTGGGAGTCCAAAGTCCTGGATCCAACCCTGACTGCACCCCTGTTTAGCTGGTTAACCTCAGTAAGTCAGCTTTCCTACAACTGGAGAGTGCTTCGTACTCTTTGTGGCACTTTAACAGGTTTGGTTTGATTTGGAACAACTCTGTGAGCTAGCTAGAAAGGGGAGAACTCTTCAACAACACTCACCCAACTGACAGCCAAAGCAACTGAAGCTTCACAATTTCTCGCACTGGCAGAGGCCCACACCCCTGACCCCCCAGAGCTTGAGGGCCACTTCCTGACGGGCACAGGCCTCTCTGCTCCACCAGATGTCTGTTCCCAAATCTGGGTGCCCGGTGTGGACTTGCTATTGCAATTAATTACTATAGAGCCTAAGGTCATATGAGTCGTTTCTCTGAAAATTAACTTGAATGTTCCAGAAAGACCTGATAAAGGCAAGTGGCTTTTGCGTTAAGGGTGGATCCGCCTTCAAAGAACAGGCTTTGTCTTTATAGGAAAAGAATATTTAAGGAGTGTGATGTGTTTTATGATATTTTAACCTACCAATTTAGTAAAACATCTGTTTTAAAACATTGAAGATTTGTATGCTTCATTTTTTAAAATGATTCCTTCACTTCGATTGACCTTTTTCAGTTAACTGACCAACTACATCAGGTGAGGAATCCCACTAGGGTACCACGCTGGATGGAGAAGGAGCCTCAAGATGAAAGCAAGTGATGGAGTTCCCATCGTGGCTCAGTGGTTAACGAATCCGACTAAGAACCATGAGGTTGCGGGTTCGATCCCTGGCCTTGCTCAGTGGATTAAGGATCCGGCGTTGCCGTGATCTGTGGTGCAGGTTGCAGATGCAGCTCGGATCCCGTGTTGCTGTGGCTGTGGTGTAGGCCAGTGGCTACAGCTCCTATTAGACCCCTAGCCTGGGAACCTCCACATGCCGCGAGCGCGGCTCTAGATAAAGGCAAAAAGACAAAAAAAAAAAAAAGATGATTTGTCCCAGGTTACAATGATGTTTTGTAAAAAAAAAAAAAAAAAAAAAAAAAAAACTTTGACTAGACCTCAGGAATCTAATGCAGAATCACAGAGTAGCACAAGTTTAGAATTGAGAGGCGCCTTAGAAATCAAACAGGCCTGTGGTTTCTAAGCCAAGTTCCATGAAGCCTTAAGATTCCCAGAAGATAGCCCAGGGGCTCCTGAGAAGGTGAGGCTCTGTGCCCGTGTCACTGAGCCAGAGCAGCTTTATTTTTATGTTTTATAGATTGGAGTTCCGTCTGACATTTAATTTTCTAAAGTTTTTCTAGGGGAGTTCCTGTTGTAGCTCAGTGGTAATGAATCCGACTGGTATCCATGAGGACGTAGGTTCAATCCCTGGCCTCACTGAGTGGGTTAAAAGATCGGGCATTGCCCTGAGCTGTGGTGTAGGTTGCAGACACAGCTCGGATCCCACATGGCTATGGCTGTGGTACAGGCCAGCAGCTACAGCTCCGATTCGACCCCTAGCCAGGAATTTCCATGTGCCACAGGTGCAGCCCTAAAAAAAAAAGACACTCAAAAAACTAGTTTTTCTAGGGAAAAAAAAAAGCTTATAAACCGCTCACTGAGTCTGACCTCTGAACTGTACAGAAGAGGAAACTGAGACAGAGCTCTGATAGAACACAGATACCTTGGACCCCAGCCTGAAGCTTCTCCTCCCTGTGCTCTTCCATCACCCCAGACCCTGGTTTTACCCAGCCCTGTGGGGGAACGAGAGGTCTGGGGATGGACAGACCCATTTTACTTCTGGTCTGGGTCAGGCAAGGGTCAGGGAGCATGAAAAGGGAAAAGCAGGTGGAAAGACAGAAATGGTACATGACACGCATTCCATGGGGACCAAGGTGGGCATCGGTGTGATAAACAGAGTCCCCAGCACCTACCCGTATTTTGTCATTCTCTGTCTTGTCCTCCAAATCCTCATCAAATTCCTTCTGGGGGTAGAATTCAATGCCATTTACTTCAAGCTCCTTTCGGACCTAGAGGCAGAGAGGAGAAGCCAGGTAGCCAAGTGTCAGAATGACAGGACAGAGAGCCACGTGTTTGTGTGCATGGATGTGCAAGTGTGTGTGGACTGACATCAGAGGGATGAATGCAGCCTCTGATAATCCAGCCGTCTCTGAACTCTGAGGCCCTGAGCAGCAGCAGAATCCTGAACAAATGGGAGTCCCAGTCATACAACTGTTATAGCTCACCCCAGCCTGAGATGAGGAAGAGTCTGGAGGTATAGCTTGTGCATCTTAGGGTGCATAAGATTTAGACAAGCAGTATAGCTGAGAACAGATTCCACAGGGCGGTGCTCACGCCATATGTGCTATATGCCTGTCAGCAGGAGGAGAGATGCGTCCCCCACCCCAAGCCTCTGTTTGTCCTCTTTCAAAGCTCAGCTTAAGACTCACCTCCTCCAGGAAGCCATCCAGTTCCTTTTCAGTCATCTACTTGACTGTAAGTTTCTTAAAGGCAGTCTTTATACTTCTGCATCTCCCCAACCCTGTCCCCCGTGGGTACAGCACAGGATAGAGCTTATGGAAGATAACAGTAAGGACTAGTGGGCCGCTGACTAATTATCCTAGTCCTTCAAGCAACCTGACAGGGAGGAGTGGTCTCTCTTGCTCACGGTGAGAGTATGTATTCAGCAGTCTCTGCAGGTAAGTTTGGGGGGTGGGAAGAAGGCTGGAGCTGCACTAACTTCTCTTCACCACTGGTCCCCAGACACCGCCAGTCCAGCCTCTTTAAGTAGGAGCTGGGTGGGCAGTGGAGTGAGAGGGTGGATGCAATAATGGAGAGGAGACGGCTTGAACCAGAGGAGGGGGAGGCTGGGCTGGGGACAGAAAAAGGAGGGGGCCTTCTCACCCTTTGCTTGAATTCAGACTTCTCCTCCAGGGTCATGGTGTCAGCCTTGGCAATGACGGGGATGATGTTCACGACTTTGCTGAGGTGTTTCATGAACTCCAGGTCTAGAGGTCGCAAGCTGGGGCCCAGGGAAGGCGGGGTGTCAGAGCCACCTTGCCCTCCCCCACTCAGCTACTGCCACCACTCCAAGGGTCCCCTCGGGATAGGAGGACCGGACTGGGAACTGGCTGAGGCCAAGAGGCTGCTCCCTTTCCTCTCTGACATGTACCCACCACCTCACAGCTGCAGAACAACCCCAACTCACCACCCACCGCTCATGGGCCGCCACCTCCCTTTCTCTTCCTCAGTTGACATGCAAACCCTGGCTTTCCTTAAGCCCCACTCAGATGCTCCTTCACAATGTCTTTTTTTTTCCTTTTTTTAAGACATCTTTTCTGACCTGGGATTTCTTTCTCCTGGGAATAGCAGTGGACTGTCATCCCTACCCACATGTCCTGTGTCACGGTTACATGTGTGCCTCTCTTTTTTTTTTTTTAAGGGCTGCAGTTACAGCATATAGACGTTCCCAGGCTAGGGACTGAATCAGAGCTACAGCTGCCAGCCTACGCCACAGATACAGCCACAGCCACAGCCACACCAGATCCAAGCTGCATCTGCGACCTACACCACAGCTCATGGCAACATTGGATTCTTAACTCACTGAGCGAAGCTGAGGATCAAACCCGGATCCTCATGGATACTAGTCGGGTTCGTTACTGCTGAGCCACAACAGGAGCTCCACATGTGTGCATCTTATTCAGCCGATGGGACAGCACTTTTTGACAGGCCTCCTCCTAGCCCCCAGTTAATCCTATAGGGGTCCAGCCAGAAGCCTGGCCCCTTGGCCATCTGAGGGCCCAGCTTCCGCCGGATTTGGGGGCCCCAATGTGGCTCTGGTTCATAGTCCAGTGGACTCCTCAAGTCAGGCTGTTGCTGGCTTGCTCTGACCTTGGGTCTAGGTTTGGATAAAGCTATCTTTTTGTTGAGTTCCTGAGCCGCATCACTGAAAACCTGCTGAGTACCTGGTTCCTCCAAAATCTGGGGCCTGCCTTTCTTGTGCCATCTTCTAAAGAACTGAACCCTGGCCTAGCAGCCAGGCCTCATGATAAATTACAAGACCTCCTCAACGGGAAGGCTGCCTGCTCGCCCACTTAGCTCTCTCCATTCTCTGCTGGCCCTCTCCATCATGCAGCCCAACCTGAGCTCCCAGCATGCTCTGCTTGTTGCCTGCCTTCATTTCCAGACGCCTAGCACCTCATGCTGTGCTGGCCCCTCTCCAAATGCCTTCAGCCACATCCCACGCCTGCCTGAAACACCAGCCCCAGTCCAGCAGCCCGGCCCCTTCCCGTTTCACCCTTCTTGCTGCCCCCAGCCCTAGGCTTGTGCAGAGCAGGTAACCACCAAAGAAATGAGGGGCCGCCTCCTCACACAGTGCGCCCTCTCTCTGCTGCACAGCCACGCTGTGGTTCTAGAACACTGAAGAACAGCATGGGGGCTGCTGCTGGTCAGCTCCACTCTCCTGGTGAGAAAGTCTGGGGAATTACTCTACTGGGGCCCACCCGGCCCTCCCCAGCCGAGTCCACTAGAGGCTGGGCACAGAGGATGCAAACCAGCGCCAGGCCCGGAGATGGGGGGAGGGGACTGGTACATACGAGTGTCCTGTCGGGGAGATGAAGTAGAGGCAGCAGTGGACGCGAGTGTCAGGGATGCGTTTCTTCCTGGCGATGTTCACCTCCTCCTTTAGGAACTTCTCATACTGCTCATTGATGTATTTCTCAATGGGCTCCCAGCTGGGGTGGGGGCGGAGGGGGGAAGAAAGCAGAAGGATGGACCAGAAGGACAACACCTGGGAGCTCACCTTAGGCAGGGTCAGGCAGCAGTCCCCTTACTTCCTGCCTCGCCTGGTGGGTCTAAGGTTACTGCTGACAATTCTCCTGTGGATGGCTTTACCTGTTCGCAAGGGCGGAACTCCCCCAGGGACCGAGCCCCCGGACTGGGCTACAGGAAACTGCAGAACCCTATCCCGCTCTCAAAGTCAACCCACGCTTTGCCCATATGCATCACTTATTAGCTGGGAAGCTCTGGGCAAGTGTCTGCCCTTCTTTGCAGCTATTTTCTCATAGGAAAAGAGAGTAACAACAGGTGCCTGAGAGGCTATGTGAGAATTAGGAAGAACGGAGGTATAGTGTTTAACAGAGCCAAGGCACCTAGAAAGTACTCAATTGTGGCAATAATTCATTGTTATCATGACTATTGTAATAATAACCCTTCTCTGTCAAGGAACATGTGGATAGCCGGAAAAGAAAGCGACCAGCCACTTTTCTACGATCAATACGGCCAATTCCCAGTTGTGTTGTTCGGCAGCCCTGTCTGTCTGTGGCAGAGCCCAGCTCCCTCACGGAGGCACAGCTGTCTCCATCCCCGTCTGGGAGCAAACTTCTGCCTGGAACCTTCCATAAAGTGGAGAATGTCACTTGCCATCCGGCTCTACAAGGACTAAGTCGTGAGCCACTGCAGTTGCCGACCTATAACACCCCCCTGAAAGGAATTCAGGACAAAGAACAGGAATCAGGCTCTCTGTGCTTTAGGAAAACAGGTCCTCAGACAGTGATGTTTCAGAAAAACATTTATGGACCCAAATTCTTGCATCTTCCCCTACCTAGAAAAGCACAAAAACCATTAACTGAAATATCTGTTCCTCTAGACTAGCGGACGCCTTTTACTGAGATGTTTGCTGACATGTATCCTCTGGTCAGAAATCACACACAGGCTGGCCTGGCCCCAGACTCTTCAGAGCAGTTCCCCAGAGCCATCCGAAAAGCTCGTCTCGGAGGCTACAGCTCTCAGTGAACAAGACCCAACTCCCAGCTCTCACACTGCGCTTTTTCCATGGTCGGCACTTCCATCTACGCCTGGCCTGTGTATTTCACCTCTTCTCGGCTGACGCTGCTGCAGCTTTGCTCCGTGGATTCCCGGAGGCTCTCCCGCCATGAAAACTCCCCTCCCTCCTGTCTCCCACCCACTCTTTCTTTGTCCAGGGTGGTGACATCTGGCTCACAGGCCCCGCTCTCTGCCACAGCCTTCAGGTCAGCCTGAATTTACACCCCAGCTCCCCTTACTGTTTCTCCTCCCGGGGTGAGATCCACTCCCATCTCCAGGCAACCCCTTGGCTGCCATTCCCTCTGCGCGGTCCCCCCCTCCCCAAGCCGGGGGCCCCACCTGGGCCTCTCCCCTCGACTTCTTGCCACCCCCACTCATCTCTCAGCAAGTCTTCCAGCTTAACCCCTCAGCACAGAGGGCACAGATGGTTCTCAGTGTGCGTGAACCTGGACTGCCTTCAGTGTCTGCCCCGCAGTCTTTAGGGTAGAAATCTCATAGGCGGACATACCAGTTTTCATTGTTGATCTGGTCTCCGAAGCCCGGCGTGTCGATGACAGTCAGCTTCATTTTCACACCGCCTTCTTCTATTACTGGGGAGTGAACAGAAAAAGCACCAGGGAGATCACTCCTCCAGCTGACGCCAGGAGCCCCATCGGTTGCCTGTCAGCCAGGGAGACCCAGGCGCCTTCCTTCTGCAGGACAAATTACTGGAAAAGCCAAGTTCAGGGTCCCCCCCACCTCCACACCTTTGCTCATGCAGTTCCCTCCACCCGCAAGGCCCTTCTCACTCCTGTCTAAATCCACCCAGGCTTTGCCATCCAGCTCAAATCCTACTTCATTCTTTTCCAATTCCTTCACCCCCTCTTCTGGACTTCCAGCCTAAAGAATTGTCCTTAGTGTTTAGGTTTAATTCTCTTCTGTGCCCTGGTTGCCTTTCATTGGCTCATTCCCAAGAAGCCCCAGCCTCTCCCGTCTGGCAGAGGGCCCTCTGAGCATCGCCGCTGGGGCCCCTGCCTCGCCCTCACCGTGCCCAATAGCTTTGATCTCCACTGTCTTCGGGATCTTCTCCTCCCGGTTCCAGCTGGAAGCCTTGCGGCTCACTTGGGATTTGAAGAGGGTGTTGACCAGCGTTGACTTGCCCAGTCCACTCTGACCTGCAGCAGGACAGGAGGAGGAAGAGAAGGCAGGGAGACCCCACGTCCACCCCTGGGCCTCATCTGCCTCCCCTGAGCTGACAGAACTCTGGAGCTGTGACCCAAACCCTTGTCTGACCACCCACCGGGGAAAGACGAGGCTGGGCGGGGATGGGAAGGGTTTCCTGTTTGCTGCTGAAGGACCTTCGGAATCGACAGGTGGAGTCCACATTCTCCTTCTGGAAGCCCAGGGCCATTGCAAAAGGGACAGGCTCTGCATTGGTCTCATGTACTGGTTTTGTTTGTTTGTTTTTGCTGCACCTGTGGCAGGTGGAAATTCCTGGGATGGGGTTCGAACACATGCCATAGCAGCGACCCAAGCCACTGCAGTGACAACACTGGCTCCTTAACCCACTCTGCCACAAGAGAACTCCTCTGTTTTGTTTTTTGTTTTGTTTTTGTTTTCTTGCCTAAGTTTTTTAGTCTTTCATAATACTGAAATTAAAGATGGAATTACTGTGCATACTAACACTTCAGTTCTGCAGATTTCATTCCAAGGAAGAATTCCATAATTAAAAGGTATCTGAGGGAGTTCCCATTGTGGCTTACCAGAAACAAACCCAACTAGAATCCATGAGGATATGGGTTTGATCCCTGGATTCACTCAGTGGGTTAAGGATCCAGCGTTGCCGTGAGCTGTGGTATAGGTCACAGACACGGCTCAGATCTCCCATTGTTGTGGCTGTGGCGTAGGCCCGAACCTCCAATTTGACCCCAAGCCTGGGAACTTCCATATGCCACAGGTGCGCCCTGAAAGAAAAAAAAAATAATAATAAGCTATTTGAAAACCACTGGTGTGAGCAGTGCTTCTCAAACTAACATGCCTAAGAATCACACCAGCAGGCCTTGTAACTACTGAGTGCTGCCGGGACTGCCTGGATGCTCTGTGGGCTCCCAGCCCCACCCCAACCCTATGAATCAGAACCTGCATTTTAACAGGACTTTGGATGATTCATATGGTCAGTAAAGTCTGAGAAGTGCTGGTCTAGAGCATTCCTGTGGCAGAGCAGGACACAGGCCCGGCTGGGAGCTAGAGCCTAGGGTCCTAGACTTGACTGTGCTCTTCCCATGAAGGTCTTGGACTTGCCACGCCTGCCCTACTGGGGCTTCGCTTCCCTTTACCCACAGGACAGTGGGGAGGGAGGGAACTGGGTCAGGCCAGGGATGACGAGTAAGCTGCACTTCTCAATCCACCTGATCCACTGGCAGTAGCCACCTGTCTAATGCTTTAGAGGCCACATGTGGGCTCGGTGCTGAGGGTGTGCCGTGACTGACCAGCGATGTCTGCCGTGAGCCCTGCTGGAGACAGAAATGGTTCACGTGTCTGGGACTTGCCATTCTTGATCTGGATGTTTCCCAAGGTCACCGTTCATTGAGTTTTTTTTTTTTTTTTTTTTGGCTGCACCAGTGGCATGTAGAAGTTCCCAGGCCTGGCAGACTCAAGCCACAGCAGTGACAATGCTGAATCCTTAAACACTAGGCCACCAGGGAACTCCTATGTATTTTTTTTTTTTTTTTTTTTTGCTTTTTAGGGCTGCACCTGCTGCATATGGAGGTTCCCAGGCTCGGGTAGAATTGGAGCTGCAACTGCAGGCCTACACCACAGCCACAGCCACACCAGATCCTTAACCCACTGAGTGAAGCCAGGGATCAAACCCTCACCCGTATGGATACTAGTCAGGTTCTTAACCTACTGAGCCACAACAGGAACTCCCTCCCTAAGTTTTCTTAAGTGTCAGGTGCTGTGCTAGAACTGGAGGTAGAGAGTGGAACAAGATATCATTCTTTCCTCAAGGAGCCATTTGGTGTGAGGGAGACCAAAACATAAGCAGATGATGACCATATGCTGTGACAATCACCATGAAAGTGGTACCCACAGGGTGTGACAGCGGAGTATACCACAGGGAATCTAATCCAGTCTCTCTGGGACCAAGAACCTCTAGGAAGAAGGAGCTATGAAGGCTAAATCTAAGAATGACTTCAAATGACCCATGAGAAGCTAGAAGGGAGTTCCAGAGAGAGGGAACAACATAAGCAAAGGCTAAGAGGTAGGAAAGAACATGGCAAGTCCAGCAGAACTCGTCCTTATTTTTTTTTTCCCCTCCCAACTTCATTTTTTTCTTTTTTTTTTCTTTTTGTCTTTTTAAGGCCGCACCTGCAGCATATGGGTGTCCCCAGGCTAGGGGTTGAATCGGAGCTGTAGCTGCCAGCCTATGCCACAGCCACATCAACGTGGGATCCGAGCTGCGACTGCGACCTACAGCTCACGGCAACACTGGATCCTTAATCCGCTGAGCAAGGCCAGGATCGAAGCTGCATCCTCATGGATGCTAGTCAGATTCGTTTCCACTGAGCCACAATGGGAACTCCCATTTTTTTCTTTTTAAAAAAATTTTATTAACTGTTGATTTCCAATGTTCTGTCAATTTCTGCTGTACAGCAAAGTGACCCAGTCAAACGTACATACATATACATTCTTTCTCTATTATTTTCCAGCACGTTCTATCACAAGCGACTGGATAGAGTTCCCTGTGCCGCACAGCAGACCCTCATCGCTTATCCATTCTAAATGTAATAGTTTGCATCTACTAACCCCAAACTTCCTGTCCATCCCACTCACTCCTCCTCCGCCTCCCCCTCCCCCTCGGCAACCACAAGTCTAGAACTGTTCCTTGTAAGCGAGGAGAAGAACGTTACACGGGAAGTGGTAAGAAGGGCGTGGCAAGGCTGCACTAGGCCGGGCTAGAAATTTAAACCCTTAACCTTATTGAAAGATTTCAATTAGAATGGGAGACTTGAGTTCTACATTTTAGAAAAATTATTCAGTGACTGGTGGACACTGGGTCAAAGGACAAAGGAGACCTAGAACGAGGAGGGTCGGGGCCACTAAAAGTGTGGCCTGTGGCCCAGATGCCAAGGTCCCTGAACCCTGTGCCACTGGCTCCTGAGATAAGAAGTTCACACCAGAGAGTAAACCACCTCACGTCAGCCAGCACAGTTTCATCTGGCCGACGTTTTTTAGAGCAAGACTTTCCGGATGATGTACATTCTGGCCTAGCTCCTTATCTCTGAGCAGCTCTGAGCAGAATGGCCGTAGTGATCCGGGTGAGAGAACCAGTCTGGCCTAGGGACATAGTGGTGAGGTGGAGAGAAGTGGACAGACTTGAGAGAGGTTTACGGTAAAGCCACAGCACTTGGGGGCTGACTGGACTGAGGGACAGAGGAGGAGGAAGGAAGGACGACCCCCAGAGCCCAGCGTCAGCAACCGAGAGGTTATCTTACTGAGATCGGGCAAAGGTCCCTCCTTGCTCTGTGACCCGGTGACCCTACCTTAGTGACCAATGTCTGGAAATTCTCTCTAAACTTGAAAGGACTACAAAAGAGCAGAAAGAAGACCACCCTTCCTCCGGTCCTGCCCCGCCTCTTGAAGGTCGGAGAGGACACTGATGATGCCCCAGGCCACACACGTGAGAGCAGCCAGAGCGTCCGCCTGCAGCCCCCACCTGGACCCAGCCAGCCTTGGGCGGAGAAAGGGGTCAGGCCTTTGTGATTAGCCCAGGGAGAGCTTTCCTCCGAGGAAGGGCTCACTCTGGAGGACCGGGTCTGAGGCCATCCTAGAGAAAGAAGCAGGACTGCCACCAGGACCTCAGGGACCCCACGTCCACCCTACCGACGACCATGATGTTGAAGTCGAAACCGGTCTTCATGGTCTTCTTGCGCATCTGCTCGATGATGGTGTCGATGCCGATGTAGCCCAGCAGGTTGGAGTTGATGCTGACGGGCTTCATGGGCACGGCCGGCTTAGGCCTGGGCTCAGGCACCAGCTCTGACATGGCTGTGTCCGTCCTGGTCTCCGGGAGCCCTGCAAAGCCAAGAGGGGACGGGTGGGCTGGAGGAAAGCAGAGGTCACAGAAAGCCACAGTACCGTCTTCTGGATACAAAATCATACAAAGTTGGGACCTGGACGGGACCTCAAATGTCACCCAGCATCAGTCTCTCATCTCCTAGACGAGAGGACTCAGGAATAGAGGAGAAAGGGCCTGCCTGAGAACACAGGGCAGGTCAGGGGCAAAATCTGGACCAGTACCCAGACCCTCCAGATGGATCTCGCTGCTCCAAAGCACCACATCTGGGTCTCTAACCTGGGCGTTTCCCCGCCTTGGTACTATTGACATTTTCAGCTTCATGATTACTGGAGGGGGCTGTCCTGTGCACTGTGGGATGTTTCCTGACACCCTTGGCCGCTACTAGATGCTAGTAGTAGCCCCCAGTTTAATAAAGACCAAAAATATCTCCAGCCAGTGCCGATGTCTCCGGAGGGAAGGGGGTAACAGCCTCAGCTGAGCGCCACTGACCCAAGAGCTGTCTGGGGTTATTCCAACCTGAGTCCTGCCTCCCTCAAATTAAGGGCAAAGGCTTCCTAGGATTCGGGACCTAATGTCTATTGACTGTCACCGACCCAGTTGCTTTGTCTTTTAGAAGCGCAGGGGACTACCCCGTCTCTGCAGAACGCACCTCACTCCCGTCCTCCCAGCCTCGGTACCCCCCTCTCTTAAATGAGCACTGCTGCAAAGTAGGGGTGTTGTGCCCTGAGGATACCCAGACACCCCCCAGAGCTTTAGCTTAAAATCTGAAGAGTAATAAGTCTCCCCTTCTTCTTTTTGGCCGCCCGGCGGCATGTGGAGTTCCCAGGCTGGGAAGCAGACCCGAGGCACGGTTGGGACCTACACCACAGCTGTGGCAACACGGGATCCTTTAACGCACTGTGCCGGCTGGCACAGCAGAGCCGCTGCTAATCCCATTGCACCACAGGGGGAACTCCCTCAGTCTCCGCTTTGACCGCGAGGGATGAGACCGGAGGAGGCGGAATCGCTGGCCGGCTTAGATGACATGACGTAGTGTGTTCTTGAGATAGCAGAAGAAAGGGGAGGCCGAGGTCACAGCCCTTTCCCCGTGGAGAAAGCGCCACGTCCCTCTGCCTCTGGGAGATCGCATACGAGAGAAATCGGTGCGTTTCCTCACCAGGTCGCTGTCCGCCAGGCCGGGTTTCAGCACAGAGCAACCCCACGCCCCTGGCGTACAACAGGTGTGTGCGGTAAGGAGCCTGGTGCTGCTACTTGCCAGCTTTGTGGGCTTGGGGGAACCACCACCCCACCCCCAACCCCGTGTCTGCTTCCTCCTTTGTAAACTGGCCAGGGCCCTGATTAAGGCTGCGGTGAGCCCTGCACACGAGACGTGAGGCCTAGAAGCACCCACACAGCGCCTCACTGCTCCGGACCCTCCTGCTCCCGGCGCCCTTTCAAGTTCACAGCATGTCAGGAGGGGGCATGAAGTGGGGCATGCGAAAGCACTTGTTAAAGGCTGGTGCCCCAGATGCTAATTACACAGCAGAGTTACCGGACTCCACGCTCTCTGGAGGCCCCCTTCCAGCCTCACCATTCTAGAATCCTATGGTTGGTAGTTAACCCCCCACCCACCCGCAGAGTCTCAGGAGAGGACTGGTGGAGCAGCAGACGGAAAAGAGGGAGAGGGGACAGGAGTACCTCCCCCCACCCCCAAACCCGGCCAGGAGTCTGTTCTTGGACCCCGACCACCTGCTCCTTCACGGGTCCTGGCCAGACTCTCAGCTGGAAACTGCTCTTCTCTTGACACTCCCGGGCACGGCCAAATCTGACAAAGTCTCCGGACCTCCCCGGGGCTGGCGTCCTTCCCTCCTGCTTCCCAGGAAGCTGTTGCCAGCCAGGCGGCTCCAGAAGGCAGCAAGATTGGCTCAGCCCTGCAGCAGCTGACTCTCGGCAGCCTGGCCTGCTCCTCCGCTCTGCACGTGGCTCCCGGGCCCAACTCAGCACACCTGTGCTGGGGGCTGGCGCCCCACTTTCCCTGCCCAGCTGCTCCCAAGGTGGCCCCTTTGGTCTCCACAATCTGTGTTGTACCGTAGCTCCATCTGCGTGTGTGTGTGTGTGTGTGTGTGTGTGTGTCCGGGAAAACGGGGCCTTACATCATTTTACAGATCTGGAAAGTGAGTCGTATTTATTTATGGGAGCTTTTGTGAGGACTTTCGGAAAGTGGCCTGCTCAGCCTGGCCTGTCCACCACAGCATCCTCAAACACCATGCCCCAAAGACAGAGCCCGAATGCAGGAAGGGGCTGGCCCACAAAACTCCCAGGCAACTTCTAGGGCCTGCCGCACACCCAGCAGGGGGCAGATCTTCCACTCTTCCATCAAGCACCTACTGGCACCTATGTGCGCACTGCACAGAGCCCCTGCTGGCAAGGCGCCCCTCCCAATCGCATGGCAAGTACATGCCCGTCACATGCTAACTGCCACCACCCAGCTGCGCTGTAAACTTGTGGTGGGTCACTGTGTCACAGCCTTTGCTGGAAGAGCCTTGGCCCGCTCCAGCCTCTGGCTTATGCCTCCTCCTCTTTCACCGTTCAGCCAAGTGCTAGCCCTCAGCCAAGCCTCTGCCCTCCTGTCCGATGTGAGCACCTCTCCTCTGTGCTACCTACGCCCCTGGGGCGCCTTCGTACTCACCACATCCATTCATTCACCCATTCCCTCCAACCCATCCAGGCAGTTCCACGTGCTGTCAAACAGGAGCCCAGCCCAGCCAGACCCTAAAGGCCAAGGACACTTTTGGACCCCAGACAAGGCCCTGGCTCCCAAGGACCCCCTGTTCTGATGAGGGTGCCTGACAAGGACAATAGAGACACCCAGGGCACAGGACAAATGCTGCTCAGGAGTTGAATCCTGAAGCTCCACCCTCTGCCCCCACAGCTCCCCAGGCCCGTGATGCCAGCTCCTGGTGGGCAGCTGGCCCATGCCTGACTCCTGGCAGGGTGACCTCTGTGAGCCACGGTGTTCTCCTTGGAAAAACAGAGCCAGCACCTACTTTGCTGAGTTGCTGTGAAGCTTATACAAAAGCATGGGCATAAATTACCTGTCATTGAATGTAAGCCAGTTCCCATCCTTCTTCAGGACAGGAGCCATGTCTTAATATTCCTGTGCCCCAACATACCTAGTATAGGAAGGCACTCAGCAATGAATGAATGAATGAATGAATGAATGAATGCAAGCCTCACTGCAGGCAGATGCTACTTCAGAGCCATCACCTCTCTCCTCAGATGCTGCTCCCTTGGCAGGGCAGCTGACCTCCATCCGGCAAATAACTTGTGTGTGAGCCATAGTCGAGGGGGCAGACTCCGTTTTGAGACCGTCTCCTTCTCCTGTAACAGGGATTGGAGAGGGGCTCCCCAGGGTGGCGACGAGCTCAGGATATAGATCAGATAGGCCAAGCTGCCCAGAGAGTTCTTGGGGTCCCTCCTAAGCTCCCAGCTCTCCCAGGGCTCCCGGAGAGGAGGGGATCTGTCTGCAGCACCCCCTGCCAGGAGCCACCTGCCCCATCAGTGCTCCATGAAGACATCTGTCCATTTGATTCAGCCCTGGCTGAGTCCCCCACAGAAAGAGCACCCCCCTATCCTTGTGCCAAGCAAGGACCCCAGTGCTTCCTTTTACAGGCAAATGAATGGCTTTGTCTTTGTCTGGCCCGGGCACCCCACCCCTCTGTCGGGAAGGTGGCAGAAGAGAGAAGGGGACCTTTCCAGAACAGCACCTGCCTCCCTGGCTTAGTGGGTGTTCAGGGGGTAGGGAGGTTCTTCCTTCTGGAGCTGGAGCTCTTCCCCAGCCCCCAGCCCCTAGCAGCCTTCAAGACCCCGCCCCCACCCGCATAAGCAATTTCAGTCCACCTGAGCTCCTGCCCCAGCTCTCAGAAAAGGAAGGAATCACAAAAGATATCTCAGCACTTTCCCATTCACAGGAGCAAAGGGCCCTGGGATACCCCCTTCCTCCATCCCAGTCTTCTGGAGGCCAACGAGTTCCCTTGGAGACCACCAGCTGGTGCTAGTCTCAGTGTGCGCCTGTGCGTGGGGGAAGGGGCCTCTGTGTCAGCGCACAGGTCTCTTATCTGGCCGTAGGTGGCCCTGATACCTGTGCGTGGTGTGCAAGTCTTGGTGTGCTCCAGCGTGGAGCTTTCCGTGCGCATCTAGGTGCCCGCCTGCGTGTTCACGGGTCTCTGTATCTCCCCGCATTTCCATATGTGCATTTCTATGGGCACATATATCTTGGAGTGTGTGCCACCGTGTGTGCTTGTGTCCCTGCATATGTCACCCCGCGTGGGCTTCTCGGCGCATCAACCCTCCCCCTGGCAGTATCTCCAGCCGGGCTTTAAGGGGCCGCAGCCTCCTCCCGGCGGGCGCCGGTGGCCCAACCGGCCGCCCTACCTTTGGACATGAATCCTCCTTTGTCTCCGTTCCTCCGTGAAGATGCTCAGGGCGCGGGGCTGCAAGGCTGAGCGGGGCGCGGGCTCCTCCTGGGCCGAGCAGCCCCTGCAGCCGGGCCTCGCCCCTCCGCGCTCTCCGCCCACCCGCCCAGCCAGCGGCCCGGCCGCGCCGCCCCTGCGCCCCGCGCCGCCGCGCCCGCCTGGGACTTGGACTCTACTGGCTCCGCGCAGCGCTGCCCCTGCCCGCGCGCACGGATGCCGCCGCCGCCGCTGCTGCTGCCACCCGCACCACGTGACCCGCGCGCCCGCCCCACCGAGGGCCCCTCCCCCTCCCACGGCGCCCGCGCCCGCACTGGCTCCCAGCCCGCCCGCACGCGAGAGCAGGCCCCCAGCGCCGGCTGCGGGTCGCCGGGGAGGCGCGCGGGGACGCCGTGCCTGCGGGCTCGAGATGCCGGGCCTAGGAAGGTGCCCGCATCCCAATCCCGGTCCCTCCTTCTCTGTCCCGCTGGGGCGGGGCGGGGGCGGGGTGCTGCGCAGGGGACCGCTGGCGGCCGCGGGAGGCGGTGCGCGCGTGCGGCGTGAGTCACACGGTGGCTGGGCTGGCTCAGCGCGGTTCTGCTCAGACGGGGGTGTCTGCATAACCCTGATTCAGGGGCCCGAGTTCCAGGCCTGGCTCTGGGATGATGAGCCCTATGACCTTGAGCTGGTCAGGAACTTTCCTGAGCCTCAATTTACCCATCAGAAATGTCTTTCTTGTATGTGGTCAACATTAATGGACAGCATATTGCCAGGCCTTCAGGGGACAGGAATGAGGCTCATCGTTCGTGTCCTCAAAGAGCTCTGGGTCTGGTGGAGTAAGGCCGAAAGCTGAACTGCCTTTTTCTTTTTTTTTCTTTTTTTTAGGGCCTCACCCGCAGCATATGAAAGTTCCCAGGCTAGGAGTGGAATCAGAGCTGCAGCTGCCGGCCTACACCACAGCCACAGCAACGCCGGATCTGAGCAGCATCTGCGACCTACACCACAGCTCACAGCAATGCCAGATCCTTAAGCCACTGATCTAGGCCAGGGATCCAACCTGCACCCTCATGGATACTAGTTGGGTTTGTTAACCGCTGAGCCACAAGGGGAACTCCCCAAAACTGGACTATCTTAATGCAGGGGTGGAGTATGTTGTGCAGGGTGGGCACCCTGGGGAGATGGGGATTTGGGAGGATGTCTTGGAGGGGGTGAGAGCCAAGACGGAAAGGCAAGTGGACATGGGAGGGAAGAAGGTAAGGCATTCTGAGAGAGGAGCAGAGGTGAGGAGAGCCGGAGGTGAGAACTGCGTGGTGCTGGGACAACAGAGCAGGGAAATTCCAGACAGGGATATAGCGCTGAGAGGCTGGAGAAGTCCAAGGCCTCAGAATCCAGGCTAAGAGGCTGGACTTTAAAGGAAGATAACTCTTGAGTCCCCGACAGCTGTTCAGCAGAAAGTGCTGCCGTGAAATATGCAAGTCCCTCTGGCAACTGCTTGGAGAAGGAGAGGGCGGCCTCACCGGGGCACAGAGATGGAGAGAAGGGGACAGAAGCCAAGTACTGAGGATGCTGGTCAACAGAGTTGGAATTAGACTGGGTGGGATGAAGGAGAGAGAAAGAGGAGGAAGAGGAGGGGCTCAGATTTCTAGCATGGCGGTGCCTGCAGCTGCGGGAGCCAGATCAAGGAGGGCAGGAGACGCGACAAGAAGGGACATGACCCGGAGTTGTCTGGGTAGAGGGGTCCAGCAGGCTGCTGGCTTCCACATCTGCATTTCAGGAGAGAGGACTGGTCTGAAGATGGAGAGCTGAGGACCCAGAGGGAGGAGTGGAGACCAGAGCCTGGGTGAGCCCCCCGGACTGAGTGTGCAGAGTGCCATGAGAAGGGGGTCTGACAACCCCAATGTCCAGTTAAGCCGCTGGACTGGATGCTTTCCGAGCATCTGCCAGACCCAGAATCTCTGAGCCTTTGAAATGTCGGGAATGCAACTGCCCAAAGTAGAATTCCCAGATCTGGGCTCCCATTCGTTTCCTGCCACCAACCAGCTGTGTGACTTTAGGCATTTCACAGCCTAAGACCAAATGAACCTCGAGCCCTTATGGTGGCCTTTGTACAGTCCTGTGTAGGGCCACCAACATGCAAGTCTCCAACTCACCTAAAGGGCTGGAGACAGACGACTAAAAAAGAATTCCAGGTGAGGGACTTTTAAGCAAGAGCTACCTTCTGAATGTGATTCAGAGGGTTTCAGGTAAGACCACTTTTAACAGCTAGAGGAGCCTGGCAGTGTTGACTGTTAGACAAGTCACCACTTATTGAAGTCCTGGTCTGTATATTCATGTAGGTGGTTTGCTTTTAAAACTGGACTCAAAAAAAGAAGAAGAAGAAAAGAAAAAGGAGTTCCCATCATGGCTTAGCAGATGCAATCTGACTAGCACCCATGAGGACACAGGTTCTATCCCTGACCCTGCTCAGTGGGTTAAGGATCTCACGTTGTTGTGAGCTGGGATGTAGGTCGCAGACATGGCTCAGATCCCATGTTGCTGTGGCGTAGGCTGGTGGCTACAGCTCCAGTTGGACCCCTAGCCTGGGAACCTCCATATGCCACGGTTGCAGCCCTAAAAAGACAAAAAATAAAAATAAAACTGGACTCAGGAGTTCCTATTGTGGCTCACTGGAAACAAACCCAGCTAGTATCCATGAGGATGCAGGTTTGATCCCTGACCTCACTCAGTGGGTTAAGGATCCGGCCTTGCCATGAGCTGCAGTGTAGGTTGCAGACGTGGCTCGTGTTGCTGTGACTGTGGCGTAGGCTGGCAGCTGCAGCTCTGCTTCGACCCCTAGCCTGGGATCTTCCATATGCTGTGGGTGCAGCCATAAAAAGACAAAAAAGTTAAAATAAAATAAAACAAAACTGGACTCACCTATAGATCACCTGATTATCTGAGCTTTTCAGGGAACAAAGAAACACTCTTGGAAGATGCTAAAGGACACGGATTTAGCTTATTTGCTCTCCCACAAATTACCCCATAATCCTTCCTTCTGACGGCTTCCCTCAACTTGACCTCTGACTGGCAGGTGGGGACCCAGCTCAGGGTGAATCCCCTGTGTTCTGCCCCTCAACCCCGTTCCCCTTTTCCCCAATTCTGACCTTAAAGTCTCCCCTCCCTTTCCAGATCTATCCACGCATAGTCCATCTCCAGGCATGTACCTCCCTGCCCCCTTGGCAGCCGAGTACACCCCCAGCCCAGCTCTTTGTATTTACCTCTGTTTTCTCTGGCCAGGTCCAGCGTGCTGACCTCTGTGGCCAGGTCTGTGGCAGCATCTGCTGTCACGTGGCCCAGGGCTGGATCTGTGCTTCTGCTTGGCATTGATGGGCAGGTAGCAATGTCTGATGTAGTCAGGTTAATGACACAGTCCAGTGTGGTCTCCCCAGTGGCTGGGTCTGGGGTGACCGGCACCACTGAAGCCGTGGCTCTGCCAAGCCTGCTGGGTGTATGCATAGCAGGAGAATCCGTAGTTATGTCTGGCTTGGCTGTATTCACCCTGCCCCGCACCATGGCTCTGTCTGGCCTGGCTGTGCCCAACTTGACTGGGTCTGGTGTTGCCGGTTCCGTGGCTGTACCCCCTGTGCTTGTGTCTGGCGTGGCTGTGCCTGTTGTGGGTATGGCTTTGCTCAGCTTTTCTGGGTCTGGGGTTACCAGGTCCATGACCATGCCTGGCTTGGTTGTGCCTGCTGGAGCCGAGTCCATAGCAGTGCCCACTTTGCTATCCAGATCAGGGAACTCCGTGCCCGTGTCCAGTCTGGAGGTGTTTGGCGCAGCCAAGCTGACAGCCAAACCAGGTCTATTGGCTACTGTGGCTAAATGTCGGGCTGTGCCTGGCCGCGTGGCGTCCAGAGTAGCCAGATTCATGGCCATCGCAGGCCCCGTGGTAGGGTTGGCCCTTTGGAGATGCAGCCGGGGTCTTGGAAGACCCCTAGTCCGGGGCTTGCCTCTTCCTGGAGAAGCTCTGGTGGGCACATGGACAGTCACTGGGACAGGGTGCCTCTGACCCCCTGCGCCTGGCCCTGCAGGGCCTGGTGGACTCTGAGCTAACCGAGATTGGAAAGGCAGGGTCAGGTACGAACTCACCAGGGGCTTCTCCACCATGGGCATCTTGCTGGGTTTGGCCAGACCGGGGTTACCGGGGTCCTCAGAGTGGACCCTGCCCCCTGGCGCCCGGGTCACAGACGGTGAGCCTGGAGTGGGCAGCCTCCCTCCTCCGTGGGTGGACAGCTCTTCCCAGTGAGAAGGTAGGGGGCCCGGGGGCCACGCGTGGCTGTGCTGGCGAAGTGTTAAGGACACAGAGCTGAGTTTTCTGGGCACAAGACTCTTGCTGGTCTCCTGCGGGGGCACGCTCCGGGCCCTCGCTCCAAGGCCCAGTCGGCCGGGAGCCTGCGGGACGTGACTCTGGGGGAAAGCATCCAGTCGGATGGCCCTCCTGAGAACAGGGAGGAGAGGCGACGCCCCTCCAGGGAGCTTTGAGGGGCGGCCAGGGCGCCCCAGTAGATGGCCACGGGAGGAGGAGGTTCCAGGGCCTGGGGCTCCGTGTGGCTGCATCTCAAGGTCGTGGTCCATCCGGGTCTTTCGTCTTCGCCTGATCAGCAGAGAAAAGGGGTCAAGCAGGGGTGAGGTGCTCGAGCCTAGAGGTGCCAGCTCTCCCCCCGAGATTAGCAGCTCTGAAGGGGCCTTTTTTGGGGGACGGTCACGTCCTTGGTGGAGTCCACGGGTCCCTTCCCACAGCCTCCCCACAGCTCCCGCCTGCTCCATGCCCACACACCTCCCACGCTGGGCCCTCTCACACACCGACCTAGATGCCAGGTGAATGTGGAAGAAGGTTCCAGCAGTGGGTGGCATCAGTGAGCAGGCTGCTCCTGCATGAGGAGACCCCTCCCTTCACTTGGGCCTGAGTGTGGCCCCCCTCTCTGTGGACGACTCCGTGGAGGTCCGTAGACATGTTCAGGGACCCCAGTGGAGGGCAGTGGTTATGGGAAACCTATCCACCTCCACCACAAGGGGCCGGAGGACTCTGGGTTCCACCCACAGCAGCCAAGACCGGAGTTCAGGCGTCCCGGTGGGAGGGCTTGGGAACAGGGTCTGCACCTGAGGCTCCTGCCTGGAACCAGGGAAAAGCCCTGGACTGGCCCTGCTGCTGGAGCCGTAACCGGTGCTAGAAGTGGAGCTGAACAGGGCCCTGCACAAGGTGAGGCTTGGGAAGTGGAGACGTAACAGGTGCTCAGAGAGGAGCGGTCCTCACCCCCAGGGAACTGTCACCCCCAGGGGTACCAGGCAGTGAAGCACGCAGAGCCACTGCAGAGGGAAGCCATGTGAGGGGAGCATTAGCTCAGTCTTTGGGTTAAAGGATGGAGACCGGGGAGTTCCCGCTGTGGCACAGGGGGTTAAGAATCCGACTGCAGCAGCTCAGGTCACTGCGGAGGCATGGGTTTGATCCCCAGCCTGGTGCGGCGGGTTAAAGCATCGCCATTGCCACACCTGCAGCGTAGGTCTTAGCTGCGGCTCAGATTCAAGCCCTGGCCCAGTAACTTTCATATGCTGCACGGTGCAGCCATTTAAAAAAAAAAAAAGAAGGATGGAGGCTGGGGCTGGGGCTGGGAGAACTCACACAGACAGCAAGTCCAGAGGTGAGGAAGTGTAGCATCTTTCTGAAAATCCACTGTGGGGTTCCCAGGCTGTATTTGGGGCAGGGGGACAAGGCCGCAGGTGTGCCGGGGCCCAGGCCCGGCCACAGCGATGCTCAGGCCCTGGAAGATGACCCGGTCAGATCTGCAGGTGGTCACTCGGGGAAGTGTGACAGATCAGGGGGAGCAGAAGTGGAGGCAGGGAGACTGGCAAGGTGGACCCTGTGGGCTGGGGGAGGGGCCGGGGAGGCGGCGTAGCGCAGGAGGAGCGGCAGCAGGACTGCCTGGGTGAGGGGAGCCGGGGGGCAAGGACTCTGGCTAGTGGTCTGCCTGGGTGAGCCAGTCCCCAAGGGGGGCTCCAAAGCTCCCAGTCGGCCATCTGGAGCCCACTCGGGACTCCATGTAACACCCCCGGAACAAAGTTGTTTCTGTTGCTTTCAACACAGCAGGAGGGGACATGATGCTGGGGGCGGGGGGCAGGCCGGGGCTGGCAGCAGGGGCTCATGGGGGTGGTGTGATCTGTAGCTAGGTCCCTAAAGTCTGGAGCAGGGACAGGGCACCAAAGCTGTCTTCATCATCCCTCACAGTAGCATCCCAGCCCCTCATCCCGCTCCAGTGACATATTTGTACCCAAGACTGTCGCGGCCTCCGTCATCTCCTGCTCGGCACATCCCTGAGGCCCTTCCAACCACAGGTCCCTGGGCACACCCACATTTACCCTGCATCTACCCTCAGTGCGCATGCACGCACACGCAGCCAGCCAGAGGACAGAATTTCTGAGATCTGCTTGTTCTGACGTCACCAGATCCCCTCCCCTCACTGAGCACCCCCCCATCAATCACTTGGTCCTGTTGTCCCCCCCCCACATAAATACCCACCTGCCTTGATCAGAGAACAAGGAAGGCCTGGTGGTCCTCGGTCTGGGAAGCTGACTCTGGTGCGGGGCCCTCACCTCGTCCGTGCCCAGGTTTTGGCCGTGGCGACCAGCTCAGGGGCCTCATCCTTTCGGTCCCCTCACGGGCTTTCACTCAGTCTCCAGGCCATAGTCCCCAGGCTGGGGCCCAGCCCTCGCCAGACCTGTCCCACCAACTACATCCGCAGCTGGGCTGGGCTCTGGGGCAGGGTGGGGCTGGCTTGCCGGCAGTGGGCGGCAGTGAATGGCTGCTCTGAGCTCTAGAATCCCACAGGCCATGGGAGGCTGGTTATGGCCCGGCTGGCCTGCCTGGAACTCAAGGTCACGGTGGGGGAGGTGGGGCGGGTACCGTGCAGCCTACCCTGCCCAGATCTGCTCAGTCTCAGACCCTGAGCCCTGGAGAGACGTCTGCAGGAGGAATAGGGAGACTCCCAAAGGTGGCCACACTCTGGTGGCAGTCCCAGAGCCAGCCTCACTCCTGCTCTCCCTCCACATTGCCCCACACCCGGTTTAGTTCTGTGACCCTTGCCTAGCCATCTGAGGTCTTTCCTCGAGCAAGCCGGAGTCAGTTCCTGAGACTAAAGCAGAGGCGCTCGGCTTTAGCAACTATACCCTGAGCCTGTGCTCACTCCTGCTGGACCCTGGACTGAGGTCCTGAGCTTACAAAGATAACCCTCCCCTGGGCCGGAGGAGACCCACCAGGCCTCCCAGCCTGGCTCTGGCATTGCAGGCTATCAGCAGACCCTGGCCCTTGGGCTGGACTGGGTGCCCCCTTATGCCTGTGTCAAAGGGAAAGTAATAATAATGATAGTGATAATAATAGCTACCATTGACAGAAGGCTCACTGTGTGCCAGGCACTACGTCGAGCTGGGAGGGAGGGTGCACTCGGCTTGGGAAGGTGGGTATGTGCACAGATCCTTACAGCAGCCGTAGCTCAGATGCTCACCCTGAGCCAGGAACTAGGCTAAGCATTCTCCTGGCATCTCCTTTAGCCTTCGCCTCGTCACCTGCTTTTTACTGATGAGGACATCACAGCCCACACAGTGCTGCGCGGTCTGGTCTGTTTCCCTGTGCGTGTGTTGCTCTTCCTTAGCGAGTGAGCTTCTGGAGCTATGCTGGCCAATAGAACTTTCTCTGATAATGGAAAGGTTCTGTATCTGTGCTGTCCAGTGCGATAGCCTCTAGCCATGGGCAGCTGCTGAGCACTTAAAACGTGGCTACCGTGACCAAGGATATTTTTATTACACTTAATTTTAATTGGTGGCTCTTCTGTTAGACAGCACCATCCTAACGGGCCAGTGTTTTATTCTTCTCTGGGCCCCAGGACCTGGCAAGAATTAGCCTCGTAAGTTTCTGCAGCATGAATGAATGAAAGAAAATGACCGAATGAATGCTGACTACGGGGACCTTCCCCTCTTATTCATTCTCTCCCCTTCCAGCTTTAGGTTTTCCAACTTGGCCATGCTCTGGTTACCAGGGCAACCTGCTGGAAGTCGCAGTGGGTGGGGGAGGGGAGTGTCTGGCATGCTCTCCCTTCCTTCCTTCCTGGGGTTGAGGCCTGAGGACCAGTGGCTGGGGAGGGAATGGCGCAGTTCTCCTTGGACAGATTCGGGGTCGAGGGGCACTTTGCCGCTCACTTCCACTGGATTGCACTGTCTCTGAGGGGTCCTGGCTCCTCTCACTTTGGCCACTGGCTCACTGTACAGCTTCTTTCAGATCTCTGGTCCACTGGAGCCTCAGTTGCCTTTTTAAATAGGGGCCAGATGCCTTCCTGGGTTCTCTCGAAGATCTGGAATCCCTCCATCTCGCTCCTTACCAGGCTCTTAGGGCCTCAAGAGCAAGGAGAGTCTGGCCCATCTGGTTTTCCCGCTGCCCATCTCTCCTCCGCTCCTGAGGGCCTAGAGGACGCCGCCTGCCCCGTCATTACAGGCCTGGGTGCGTCTGCCCTCTAGTGGCCCGAAGTGGCAATGACCTCCTTGTGTCTGTAAAGGGTTTTTCCCACCAAAGGAAAGATGGACAGGCCTGAAAGTGGGTTCCGGGCAGACTTCCACGCAAGCGAAAAACCACTGTGGTGGCCTCCCAGACAAGTGGCACAGGAGGCTCTTGTCTCAAACCTGGGTTTGTTGCAGCTGTGCGATTTTGAGCAAGTCACCTAATCTCTATGAGCTCCACGTCTGTGAAGGGGGAACTACTAGTCAGTAGGGGTCAGATTACGTGGAAGTCACAAACAATTCCAAAATCCCAGAGACTCAAACTAGCAAAGATTTATTTCTGATTCAGGCCTCACGTCCGCTGTGCTTTGGGTCCCCTGAGGATCTGCTCCATGTCATCTTCACGCCGGGACTCGGGCTGATGGAGCAGTGGCTTTCTGGAGCCTTGCCGGTGGCTGTGACAGAAGGAAGGGGACACTGGTGAATGGTGCACTCGCCATTAAGTGCTTTAACATGAACTCCCTTCTGATCACAACTCACTGGCAAGAACTAGTCACGTGGCCCCCACTGCCACACGGAAGAAGGGAGGTTCACGCTACCATGTGCAAGAGCTGAGAACCAGAACCCTTCGGTGAGCAGCAGGCCTGGCCCACTGGCATGGCCCTGAGGAGGCAGCAAGAAGTGCCGGAGCACCATCTGTTGGGCAGTGAACTCAGTCCACCTTAGCCTCTGAAACTACCGCCTCGCAATTCTGATTTCCTCTTTTGTTTATCCTTGTGGTTTCCTGTGCCTTCCACATCAATTCCAGCTGTTTACAGCTGCAGATACAGAGAGGGAAAAGAGCTTGCCAAGTTTCACACGATGACCCAGAGGCCGGACACCCATGTCTCCAGGCTCCAAATTCTGAGCCCCCTACCCCCAAACTGACGGGGTGGAGAAGGGGCTTTGCCCTCCCTGGGTTCTCGCTAAGGATGTTGACTGACAGTGTGACGATCTTTTGAAGGAGCCTGTAGCCTCTGCCCTCCTCCCAAAGCTGGTCTCTCAGCCTTCCCAAGCCCTTCCCGCTCAGCCAGAGTGGGGAGCCGAGGGCGTAGAACAATGAGAACCCTGTGCCGCCCTCCGGGGCTAGAGTCCGAACATTGCAGCCATTCCACGTGGGAACCCAGCACATTCCTGCCCCCTTCCTCCTGTCCTGGGCCCAGCCCAGACACACCCACCATATCCTGTCAGCAGCCAGATGGTGGGAAAGGAAAGCTTCCAGGACCCTTCAAAACCTCCCAAAGCATTTTAAAAACCTGCACAACAGCCTGACCCCCAGGAAGCCTCCAAACCTCTCAAAAAACTCTGTGTCTAAGCAGACAGGTAGTCCTTGACCAGACCAAGAGACAGGCTCCATCATCCAACAAACATGCTTTCATGGAGGCCCTGCCCACCGCCAGGCGGGCTGTGGGCTGAAATAAGAAGATGCAGACACGTGAACAAAATCACATCCCAAGACTAGGGCCGTAATGGGGAAAGCTGCTTGTGCGGTCAGGGAAGGCTTTCTGGAGGAGGTGGCTACTAGAAGTTCATCAGGTTCTCCTCCTGGATTAAAGCCCGACCTGAAATACAGCTTTCTGGCTGTACAGTCTCCATTCCCAACACCTACTGGGATTCTGTGCTGCAACCACATGACACCACTCACGATTCTCAGAAAGAACTGGGTTCTCCCTAGCCTCCACGGCTTTGCACTTGCTGGCTTCTCTTCCCTTTACAGGGAAAACTCTTATTCAGCCTTCAAAACCCAGATGAGTAGTCATATCCTCCAGGAAGGCTTCTTTGCTAAATCCCTTGCTGGGACCTCTTCAGTTCTATTTTTAGTTTCTCCCACGTAATCCTCTTGCTGCAATTACAGAGTGGTAATTTTTTTACATAGCCATCTGTCCCTCCACTTTGCAAGGTTTTTTTTTTATTATTATTTTTATTCAGGGATTATATCTTCTTTGTCTTTGCATTCTTGGTGCCAGACCTAGTGCTGGGGTAGAGCAGCATGTGACATGCCTTTGCAGGTTTCAGGAGAGTAGCTGTGTGATGCATAGCATCTGTACAGTGCTTTGCTATCTCCTTTGACATCTGCCACAATCCAATGAAGCAGGCAGGGCATGGGTGATATAAAAAAACCAGCTCTCTACAAGAACCTCATGTGAGCTGAGCACAATGCCAGGCTCTGATAGGGGACAATTATCTAGGTTTTAATCACCTGTGATTGTCAGTGCTTGGCACACAGATAAAATACTGGTTTTTTTTTTTTTTTGTCTTTTTGCCTTTTCTATGGCTACACTCGCGGCATATGGAGGTTCCCAGGCTAGGGGTCTAACAGGAGCTGTAGCTGCCAGCCTACGCCACAGCTATAGCAACTCCAGATCCAAGCCATGTCTGCAACCTACACCACAACTCATGGTAACACCGGATCGTTAACCCACTGAGCAAGGCCAGGGATCGAACCCGCAACCTCATGGTTCCTAGTCGGATTCGTTAACCACTGAGCCACGACAGGAACTCCAGAAAAAATACTTAGCGAATTCAATCGTCTAAAAGCAGGAAACTTGCC